>JBAMBE010000723.1:407500-1112500 GCA_037043585.1 Drosophila mimica
CAGCCTTAGCATAATGACAACCAAATGTCGAATTACAATTCTCTTATTGTTGCCACCAAAATAGAAGCTGCGTGCCGCAGCGTGTGAAGTTGCATGTTGCTGTTGCTGTTGCTGTTGCTGTTGCTGATGATTACGAGCATGTCACAACAGCAGCAACAAGAATGGGAATCAGACGCTGCCTTTAATTAGCCGGTGGCAGCCGCGTCTGCGCGACGAGCAACCCCTGGAAAGGAAGTCGATCAGGAAATGAGATCGACTCGGCAGACTGAATGCAGACAGACAGTCACACTTAGAACTCTCTCCCTCTCTCCCTCTCTCTCTCTCTCTCTCTCTCTCTCTCTCTCTCTCTGTCTTTCTCTTTGGTGTGCTGTAAGTCCACATTTTGATTTATATGCACGCCCGCGTCTCTGTTTTTTACGAGTCCTCGATTTGGTACAGTTTTTATGGGTATTATAAGTGCATTGTGCAGCATGCAACGCATTGAAGTATACATTGACAAACCCAACACGCTATATATATATGTATATATATATATACTTTCGATCAGCATCCACTGACGAGCCTATATTTGTTTCTATGCAAACTTATCTCTCAGTTCAGAATTCATGGCAAACCCCAGTATGTAGGGTATGTAATTGTCGGTATGCCCAATAATAGCACTTCTTTCTTGTTTGTTTTATTGTTGTTGTTTTTCCCAAAAACTTACGTTGCGTGCGTTATGCAAATTCTTAAACAGAACTGAACTGAACTCAACTGAACTGAACTTAACTGAGCTGAGAAATCAAATTAAAAGCAAGCAAGCAACACATCATTTGCAATGCTCAGCTTCATTGTCTGACAGGCAGCCCTTATACAACAACCCCCTACCCCTCACCCACAACACTCCCCCCGCCAAAACCATACACTCCCACCCCTCCCCTTTTGGGCATGAGTCGTCTTCCGCTTCCATGTCGCTATAGAATGGAGGATCCCCCAACGGAGCATTTTTAATTTGAATTTCCGTTGAGCATAAAAATCTCATGTGGCGGGCATTGTGTGTGTGCGTGTGTGCGTGTGTGTGTATGTGTGTGTGTGTGTGTGTGTGTGTGTGCCTAATAAATCTATAAAGTGGCAAACGCAAGTACACGCATTATTACTTTGATTTTTTATGATGAAGACAGGAAGCGAGACAAGATGATAACGACGACAGCGTCGGGGGCAACCCACACACAACAACTATAAAAATGTATCTGGAGACGCAAGTATCTATATCTGTATTTGTAGCTGTGACTGTAGCTGTAGCTGTAGCTGCTGTTGTTGTTGTTGTTGTTGTTGTTGTAGTTGTATCTGTATCTGTATCTGACTGTTGACTATTGCTTTTGTTTTCATCGCGTTGATTGCTTTGATTTGGCTCTGACTCCATTGTCGAGTCAGTATCTGACTCTGCCACTGACTTTGACTCGGAGTCTGGCTTTGACTTGGGTTTTTCGGATTGCTTTCAATTTATTTTGGACTTCCGTTTGTTCTACATTGACATGCCAAAGTCGCGTTCATCGCGGCTACAAATCGAATTCAATTAAGTGGCTTTCCGCCGCCACGTCCGCTCTCCGGCTAACTACCCAAACTGATTTACCAGTTAAACGCAACACTTTTTCTGCCTCAACCACTTCTCTTGTTGCCTGCCCCGCCCTGCCCCGCCTTGCCCTGCCTTGCCCTGCCCCGCATCCCCCGCCTTGTTTCGCTTCTTGTTTTTGGCTAGGCAATTGATCAAACTAATGATTATTATCTGACCGAAGCGACGCAAACTAACGACTAACTGACCATGCACAAAAAGAGAGCGAGAGAGAGGGAGACAGAGTGAGTGAGCGAGAGAGAGAGAGAGACGCTTGATGATTTAAGTCAACTTAGCTTAGCTCGAGAGTAGCTCGAACGCTTCTCATTGTGCGATTGTTAAACACCGGATGTTTAGCTAAGATCACAGATGAACACACAAAGGCAACAGAACAAAAAAAAATATATAGAATTCCCTCCCCCCACCCTCTTCTTGAGTCTATGTGCCCCAAGCTGATAAATCAGTTTTATGTAACCGTCTTCGGCTGACGAGTCTGAAAACTAAATAGCAAATCTTAGAATTGTGCTAAAGCTCAATTTCGTATACGTAATAATGGAAAATGGAAAATAAATCCATATCAGTTGCAATGAATTTCACAAGCTAATTGAGGCCAATAGCCAATTTCGCGATAAGGCTTAAACTTGCCACAAATTCTAGGATCCGAATGAATAGCTATCGAAATAATGGTAATGAATTAAAAATAGTATTTTGATTTCAACTAATAAATTGATAAATAAATAAAAATTGAAACGATGTGGAAGCATTTATCCTTCTCAGCTTGACAATTTGATTTAAGCTACATTATTGCGCACAGTGTAGATAAAATGCCTAAAATGAATTGGTAGCCAATATAGGAAATACTTGCTGTAATCTTACAGCGAAAAGAGAAGTGTTCATTGCACAGCAATCAAACAGAGAGGGACACATATATATATATATATGTTTATATATATGTATGTACATAGATAGTACACATATATATACATATGTAATAAGTAGAAGAAATAGAAGCAGCAGCAGCAAAGGGCAATTTATTGCTAGTGTTATTCTATGCACATAGCAATCCATATACCACCCCCCCCCCCTCCCTCCCACCTACTCACACCCCATCCCTTATTTCCAATACATATCGTATATGTAACTGTGTGTGTGTAAGTATATGACCGCTTCCTCTCTATATACAAATGCTGAAATCCTGCGCGCTCGAAAAAAGAAAACAGAAAAAAGAAAAAAAAAGAAAAAAAAAGGAAAAAGGAAAAATATAATAATTTGTTCTTATGTGCCGCGACTTTCGTCTTTTTCTGTTGCTGCTGCTGCTGCTGCTGCTGCTCGATTTTCATTTCTGCTAAAGCGCGCAATCAAGAACAGGCAGTAGCAGCAGCAGTGGAAGCAGTGGCAGTGGCAGCAGCTAACCTACCCTGCCTCCCCGCACCACTCTGCTCCAGTCCGTAAACTGCTCAGTAAATTTAAGCCCCAACCCCTTATTCGCACACACACACAAACACACACACACACACACAGAGTCAAACACAGAGACAGACAGACACGGAGAGCAACTCAAAGCTCCCTAGCAGTGCCCCTAAAAACAAGCCACCCAACCACCCAACCACCCAAACCACCCAAACCACCCAGCCACCACCTCTTGAGAGCTTTTCGCCATTTTTCCTGTCTTTTCTTTCACTTCTTCATTTCGCTTGGGTATTTTTATACACATATATATATATATATACAAATACATATATAAGCATATGTATGTATTTCTTCTTCCTATTTTTTTTTCTGTTCGTTTCTTTTGCTTTTTACACATATCGAGAAATATCCTTGAATCGAAATATATACGGCTCCTCCTATTGCCCGAGCCACCCAGCCACCCAGCCATTCAGCCAAGCCCGCCACCCAAACCACCCCCCCATATATCTATACATATTCGACGAGCGTCAGAAAGAAACAGCAGCCGGTAATAAAAAATAAAAGAAAAACAGGAGACGAAACCCGAAAGTGAAGATGAAATAAAATAAAGCAGCAGCTGAATGGGAATTCACACAGATAGGACAGGAGGCAGCAGCAGCAGCAGCAGCAGCAGTAGCTGCGGGGGCCTCGACTAGGGAGCAACGAAATCAAAAAAAACAAAAAAAAAAAAAGAGGAGAAAAAAAAGCCGAACGAAACGAAACTCGGATAAAAATAGGGAGCGCATAAAAATTGGCAGCAGTTTGGGTACACGGAGCTGAGCAGACAGCGTTGCAGACAAGCGCAACCCCCTCGAATGCCCAGCCCCTCCCCCCCTCCCAACTCCCTTGCACAGCCACCTCGCTATCACACTTTGTCCTTGTGTACCGCCCAGCGCTCGGCGCTCTCCGAAACGCATACACAGCATCAGCAGAGGCAGAGTGGGACTCTTGAGAAGCTGAAGGGAGCCTGACTGCCGCTGCTGCTGCTGCTGATGCTGCTGCTGATGCTGATGCTGCTGATGCTGCTGCTGGCATCGTCTCGGCTAAAACGACAAATGTGAAAGGACATTGTCGTCGTCATCGTCATCGTCATCGTCATCCTTCGTCCTGCCACAGACTTTGGCTCGTTATGACGCCGACGACGACGACGAAGTTACAATCATGCTGCGTATAAACCTCAGCATTCTGACGCTGCCACCGCATTCGACGCTATGAGTGCGTCGACACCGACTCCTAACTTGCGGCAGACCCAACCACAAGCCCATTCCGCTGCCCCCACCCCAGTGGCTGTGCCTCATATTGACAGCTAAGACTATCAGACTGCAGTTTTTTTTTTTTTTTGCCATTTATGTTTGTCTCTTCTCATTTATCGTTCTCAACAATGCTGCTTATCGATAACTTGAGAATAATAAGTTGAATAACTGATCTTCATGATCTTGCCACATATTCTCTTGATTTACTGCTATTCTGCTATAAATAATCTTAAATTATACATTATTTTTATGATTCTGCGATTTTTTTTCGTCGTTTTTTCTAACTTAGGATCTTAAATTTGCATCGATATGTTCAATCTTAATTTATAAAATCATTTCTAATTTGTTTTTATTTTTTAAAATTTGGTCAAACACAAAAATTGCTTTATTTTAAAAAATATATTTGGATTTAAAGTCCTGAGATCTTTTGAGATCAGTTGTAGCCCCGACTTGAGTAGTTTGCCATTAACCGCAAGCAATTGAATTTAATATTAATACACATATGCAATAAGGCTTCTGCTCTAACTACAGTTACTACAACTACAAATATATATATATAATATGTGTGAGTAAATACGTGTGCATGTGTTGCATGGAACACGACCAGGAGCAGCGGTAGGAGACTGCTCGCTGCTCGCAGCTCGTCTGTTTTGCCTTTTTTCTTTTATAACATTCTCTTTAGTTTATTTTTTTTCTTCTCCTTTGCTTTACTGACGCGCCCCAAAGTCCTTGTCTGTGTGTGTGTGTGTGTGTGTGTGTGTGTGTGTGTGTAGGGGTCTATATGCTCCTGCTGCTTCCTTCTGCTGGCATTTCGTACGTTTCGTTTCGTTTCGATTCGTTAGCTTCGGTATTTATCGACCAATGATATTGGAAATATGTCAGAGATGCGCACAAGGCGGAGGCAGTCGCTGCGCTCGGACCCCCTCCCACCCATGCTCCCCACACGGCCCTCTACGCCCGTTCCCTAGACCACACCAGCTATGGCCACAGTTCCACTGTTCGGCTCCGGCGTCTATGCTTCATTGGGTGATGCCAAAAGGGGGGGGGGCTGATGCGGGGGCATGGTCGTTGGTCGGTCGCTCGTTCGACGGTCGGTGCGCATCGATTCGGTTTTGAGTGTTGGGGCCCAACTTGGAGTTGCTGTTAATTTTTCCTTTTTTATTCGCATATGTGTTCATGTGTGTGTGTGTGTTTGTGTGTGTATGAGTTTGCATCCCTCGCACACACACACACGCGTACGTTGTCAGCTCATACGCCCCTTTGCGCTGCTGCTGCCACCGCTGCTGACAGCGGCGTCGCAGCTGTCGTTTGCGTTCTTCTTTTTTTTCTTGTGCCATTTTGATTGGAAAATCGCACGCAATTGGAAATTTTTGCTATTGGCTGTGCGTTCGATACACACACACACACACACACACAAGCACACATGCACACAGTTTAACTCGAACACACACACACACACACCCACAGATACTCTCGTAACCTCGGAGAGCGTCGCGTTTGGGGCTTGGCGTTCGCTAGCGCTCACATTATGGAAAATCAATCAGCAGCAGCAACAATAAAAGAATGAAAAAAAAAAAAAAAATCTTAAGCAATAAAAGTAACTCAAACTCAAGCGGCGACAGCGCTGCCAACGCTCTCAGTAACTGCACTTGGCGCTCGCTCGCTCGCTCACTCGCCTGCTCTCGTTCTCGTGCTCGCTCTCGCAGTGCACTTGGCTTGCAAGTTTTTGGCCAAGAAACTGCAGCAAATAAAATCAAATAAAATTTTAGTGGCTACTGAGCAAAGCACTCGAAAATAAAGCTCAATACAAAACGGACCATTGAGTGGAATATGCGTCAGGCAAACGTATACGAGTATATGTGTGTGTGTGTGCAAGGGAGACAGAGAGAAAGAGAGCGCGCGCGAACGAGCGAGCGACAACTAGTGAGCGAGCGCAAGCATTGCGTTGCGCTCTAAAAGTACAAGTGTGTGTGTGTGTGTGTGTGAGTGTTTGGCTCGCACAGAGAGAGAGAAGGAGAGAGAGTGAGAGAGAGAGTGGACCCTGCGTTGCTGCAGCTGATAAGACACATACGTGTGGGTCTCTGTGTGCCTGTGTGTGTGTGTGTATGTTCAATGTATGTTCGATACGTAGAACCAGAGCAAATGAATGAAACAGGCACACACACACACACACACAGTTACACTTACACTGTTTTGGGTGCGGGGCGGGGCGGAGCGTTGTGCGGCAGGGTAGCTAACAGAACAGCAGTCAGCAGCGCTGCAGGTTCGACAGCAATACCCTCCTGCACTCTAAGGCTGAGCTGAGCTGAACTCAACTCAACTCAACTCAACTGAACTGAACTGAGCGAAGGGTCGTCGTCGTTTCGCTCTCTCTCTCTCTCTCTCTCTCTCGCTGTTTGCCAGCTCGAGCGTGTGTGTGTGTTGGTGTGTGTGTGTGTGTGTGTGTCTGCGTGCGGACATCGACTGCGTCGCCGTCATCGTGAACATCATATATAGATAGATTTTTAACAAACCTGATTGGATGTTATTGACTGGCGCACACACACACACACGGCCACTTGTACTGGCTGATTCGTTCGCCTGCCCATACATATGTATGTGTGCGAGTGTGAGTGCGAGTGTGAGTGTGTGTGTGAGTGTGCAGCACACATTGACAGCTTTGGTACATTAAATATTGACATGCAACCAGCACCCGACTGCCTCGACCAAATGAAAAGTGGTCGATCGCATGGGTTGACTGTGTGTGTGTGTGTTTGTGTGCTGGGAGGGGGGTCTGTGGGTAGGGCGAGGGTTCAGGGCGCCAATGGACACACCACGTGCTTATGTATACACACACATGCAAGTACATACATAGCTACGTACTCATATAAACATATGTGCTCGTTCTTTAGCTTAACCGGGATTTTCGCTTAAGTTGGACGTTAAATAAAAAAAAATATATATATATGTACATATATATATATATATATATATATATATATATCAAAAACTTTTCTTCTGTATATGACAAAGATATAATGGAATCATTTTTGGCGAATTTCTTCAATGTTTTCGTTTATCTCTGAAAATAACTGATGTTGTTTTTACCTGTGTATTTTAAGACTGATCTTGAATACGTGACTTTTTTTTGTTGGTTCTTTAGTTGTATAAAAACATACATTTGCACAAAAGTTTGCATCGAAATGTATTATTTATTTAAATATACATTATTAATTTATTATACTTTTGTACTCATTAATTTATTTATTGAATCATTTGTATTTATTTTGGTATAATCTACTCTATATAAATGTATGTATGTATTTTCTTGTACGAATACCAGTGATAACATTTATTATCTATATTCAAGGCAAAATACAGAAATCAATGAATCACCAGCTAAGCATAAATAATTGAATCATTTATATAGAAGAAATTTGCATAAGATAAGCTGAAGCCCATATGGCCATAAATTAGTCACGCAATATGTGGTGTAATAATAAATAGCCCAAAAATAATAATTAATTAATACAGAAACTGTAAATATGATAGGAGCACATTAACTTTAATCCAATTGACTATAATTAGTAGCCCAACTAGACATTACGTACTAATACGTTCAAGTGTTGTGCCACATAAAGTTCACGCAGCTCTGGGGCACTTCAGGTAAGTGCGTGCCAATGGTCACACGGCAGCTCATTAGCCCCACACTCACCCATACAAGGACACGTAAACACACCCAGGCTCACACCCGCACACGCACAGCGAAAACCAATCACAAGTCGTTCCGATATTACCAATACAAGTGCGTCCTGCACACTACTGTCTGCCTGTACATAGCGAGGCGAAAAGGCGTTGCCAATAATATCGAAAGCAATCCATATATGTATGCACATATGTGAGTATGTATATGTGTGTGTGTGTGTGTTTCTATGTATTTATGGGGGCTATGTACGCATGCATCTAATGATGTATACATGTGTAAGTCTATGTGTGTGTGTGTGCAAAAGGTTAACAGCATTTCCAACCGACTACCGAGGCTACAGTCAGTGCTGCTTCTTTTTTCGCTTTGGCTCCCTACGCACACACACACACACACACACACACACACATACGCAGAACCATTCACTCGTGCGTCGCCTTCGCCCAATCGAATTCAATTGACGCTCAATTTTTATGTGCTGTGAGAACAAATCGCAAAAGCAGCAAAAAAAAAAAAAAAAAAGAACACAACAACCTGCAAATGGGCGCCCAATGGCTGTCAATATGTTAAATGAGGCAGCCGAGAATAACCGCCCCTGGTTTGCTCCCCCTCAGCCCCAGCCCAGCCCAGCACAGCCAATCAGCTAAAAAAGAAAAAAATATCGAAGCAAACGAAAAAAAACGAGAACCACCCAATAATCATCGACGCCACTTTACCCCACCGAAACCAAAACCAATCCAATCCAATTTGATATATGTATGTGTGTACATTCTTCTGCTTCTTCTTTTTTTTTTTATTTACTTTACTTTTATTTTTTGCGTCGCGTCGCGTCGCGTTGCTCTCTCTCTGGGCGCAGTTGTCGTCCTTTTCTCCCTTCATTCAACGGCAGCAGCAGCAGCAGCGGCAGCAGCAGCAGCAGCGGCAGCAGCAGCCGAACGAGCGCATGTATTGAATTTTTATTAAAATGAGTGGGGAACAAAATCAGCAGCCAGACAGCCATAAAAACGCCAGCGCCACTTTCACTCGGCTCAATGCAGCAGCAGCAGCAGCAGCAGGCAGCATCCACTGAAAGCTGTGTCGCCTTAAAGCGGCATCTTAAAGCTGCCAAGGAACCTTTTTTTCCCACTGTTGTTCTTATTGAGCACAACCGAAAACACACACACACACACAGAGAGAGAGAGAGTGAGTGAGAGAGAGAGAGAGTGAGTGAGTAGAAAAGGCAGATAGAGTGAGCGAAAGCGCCAAAGCTAAAGCGAATAACGTTTTTATTTTCTGCTATGGGTGGTTGCCAAAAAAAAAGAAAGAAAAAAGTATAAAAAACAAAAAAGAAGAAGGCAAAATGAAAGAAGAAGCAGCAGGAGCGTTGTACATACGAACATCGATTTCGATTGGGAAGCCATCAACGACAGCAGCGCCAACGCCAGCAAGCACCCCAGCAGCAACAGCAGCAGCAACAGCAGCAGCAGCAGCAGCGGCAGCAGCAGCTACAAAGCTTTTAGGGCCGGGGCGCCGCTTCGTGCGTTTTATATCATGTCGTCGTGTTGCCCACCGCTCTATTTCTCTCTCTCGCACACACACATACACACACACTCACATACACATACACAGAGCGCCCTTCGTCGGGTTTTAGCTGCCTTTTTTCTGTTATTATTGCTGCTTTCTTTTTTTTTCCTTTTCGTTTTTTGGGGGCATTGAATTGAAGGGCGGCTGCGGCGGAGTCGGGTTTAGCTAAAGGTTGACAAGTTTTTGCGCCCAACCAGCGACGAGTAGCACAAAGAGACGGACGTTGAACGGGGTGGGGTGGAGGCGGGTAGATGTCAGGCGTCAATATATACATATATATATATATATATATATATATACATACTATGTGCATGTGTAGGGACGAAAATACACAAAGAAAAAAATATGAGGTGGAAAAGAGAGAATCAAGACAACAACATGGAATGTAATCAAATGCACGCATACGTTGCAAGAAAATTATATAAAAAACGTGACAAAATAGTAGCTTGCTTTTAGGTGCTAAGCAGCACACTCACTCAATCTGCGTGTGTGTGTGTGTGGCAGTGTGTGTGTGTGTCTGTGTGTACGTCCCCTGTTATTTATGTCGTTATTGAACATGCGTTCGAGGCGCAGCCAACCCAAATCCAGAGCTAGATTTGCCATCAGAACAGCCAAAGCCAACAGCTTAGACATGTGTATTCCACACAGAGAACCTCACACATGCACACACCCACAGACACACACACACACACACACACGCACACACACACACACTCAGCAGCCTCAGCTAAAGCTTCATCTTATGTACAGCTAAAGCGACAGAGAGAACCACACACACAGACTCACACACACACACACATACATATCTTATGGCATGCGTTTTTATGCTTATTCGATTTTATTCGAGTGCTCACACACTCACACTTGCACACAAGCACGCACACAAACAAATACACACACACACACACACACACACACACACTCGCACACTCGCACACACATTGAGAGATAGAGCTACGCTTGGAGCATCAGGATTTGCTGCTGCTTCCTTCCATTCAGTTCAGACCCACCACAGCCAGCCCCATCGTGCCCCTCTGCTGATGATGCTGACTGCGACTCCAATTTCTTTACACTTGGTAGATTTTTCTTTTGCTTTTCATTTCTCGCTTTGGTATTTTTTTTTTTTTTTATTTATTTTTTTTTTTTGAGCTTTCTACTTATTTTACTGATTTTTTTTCCTGCTGCCACTTGTGCTCCGCCCCGTTTTATTATAGGGATTTTGCTTTATATACATAAATAAATGTGTGTGTGTGTGTGTGTGTGTGTGTGTGTGTGTGTATGTACACATGCTATACATAAACATACGCTCAATATATATTGTGTGTATAGATATGTACCTATCGTACATACATATATATCTATATATCTTCTCTTCTACCAATTTTTTTATTCCCTTCAGCTCTTCGTTTTTTGGTATTGGGCGCTGGCCAGTGCCTGAACCCGTAGCCATGCTCAGGCTGTGTGTGTGTGTGTGTGTGTGTGCTATCGAGAGAGATGTCAGCTCGTATTGGTTTAAAGTTTTCCTAAATTGGGTGGTGTTCACATGTGACTGCCAGTGTTTGAAAATCGTAAGCTACTCAGCCAATGTTCCTAGAGAGATCCCAAAGTCCTAGATTTATTATTATTATTGTAATTATGTTTTTTTTTAATGCATATAAATTATGACTCCTGTACTATCCACCAGTTTGTGTAGTCCAACCCAAGAAGACACTCTACACTCGACCTTAGCTCGGAAAGATTTAGATATTGTCGCAAATACACATAAGTAAATAATTTGTAATCATTATTCATAAAGATGCTGAATGGCACTGATCCACTATTTATGCACGTGTGCCTATAAAATGACAATCTCTAAACAGAAACTACGCATTATGCCAGGAACAGAAACAGATACAGATACTAATACAGATACAGATACAGATGCAGATACAGATACTTTGGTATATCCGCAAAGTAGCTCAAGGTTTGTCACGCCCATCAACGCTTAATAACTAACTAACTAACTAACTGACGCCATTGCCTAACCGTATCTACAGCCTATGTAAACATATGTATAATATATATATATATATATATATATACATTAAAATATACTAGTTCGTAGCTGGCCGATTTCTTACAAATCATTATATGATCATATATACACCGCCTGCCTCTTTTATATGGCACATAAATCTTTCAACATGTTTAGACAACAACTAAACAATTTATGACAATTCCAACTGTGTGTGTGTACGTGTGCGATTAACCGTTATAACGAACTATATCTATATCTATATCTATGCCTTTGGCTATACCCATAGCTGTACCTATACCCGAACCTATTTATGTATGTATGTATGTGTATATGTCTATAGCTGGTATCTATATCTGCTACGACTTCCACTTCTTGAAATACCTCGTATTTTTTTTCGGTTCGGGAGTGTGGTTGGGGGGGGGGGTGGTTGGGTGGTTGGTGGCAGGGGGTAGTCACCTTATCTGTATCGTCCGTTTATTTATACACCTATTTGTTTGAACACTAAGCACTCATTCCGTAGAGTATAATGGCGCGATAACAGAATCTTATCTTTATATACTATACTTAGCTGTATCTGTATCTTTGGCTGTATCTGTATCTATAACTGTAACTGTATCTGTATCTGTATCTGTTAAAATGTCGTCGGGGCCTGACGTTGCGTTGGCGACCAATAGACAGTAATCACTGGGCTTTGGTTTGTTTGGTTGGTTGACTTGACTTGACTGACTTGATTACGTCTCTATATAAATATGGCAGCTATTTTCTGGGGCGATATCTTAAGCACACATTTCGACTGTGTATTCTGTATTATTCCGTATTCCGTATTCCGTATTCCGTATACCGTTCTCTTTCTCTGTATATTTAGCAATATTTAAACCTTGCCACACACACTGCCCAAATGCAGCACTAAGTACGGGTAATTCAACGTATATAAACCGTTGCCTCCAAACAATTTACGGCGCCTATAACTATAACACCTGACAAGCTATATCAAAGATACAGCTAAGCCCCTGGCTATCCCCTCTCTACCCCCAACCCCCTCCCCTCTTGCGACACGTTCAGCTGTGCTGCCACAAATAAAATTGATAAAATTTGTGTGTGGAACATAGAAAAAAAAAGAAGAAAAAAACTAGAGTAAAAATATCCAAGCAAGAAGCATTTAATTTTATAATTATGATGATGATGATGATGATGATGATGATGATGATGTATTTGTATTTGTTCTCTTTTGTTATTTTGTCGAGCACTATGGTGTTAACTAAAATCCACACACACACACACACACACACACATACAGACAGTAGCTGCTGCTATTATATGTACACATATTATACATTACTTATTTAGTATATAAATCTTTTTTTTTCTGTTTTTTTTTTCTGTTTTTTTTTTTTTGAGCTTTAGATTTGATTCCATTTTGTCGTTTATCGCAAATGTTGCTGACATGCGTATCCATGTATGTATTTCTCTCGCTGTGTGTGTGTGTGTGTGTGTGTGCTTGTGTGTGTTTTCGCGTTCAGAATTTTTTGTTCACTGATTATCTGCATCAGTTGTTAATTGTTATTTGACGCGTTTTAATCGGCTACCGACGTGTCCCGTGCTCATATCCAAAACGCGCGCTACCGAAACTCACAAGGCCCAAAAGCCTTCGCAGCTGCACACCATTGTGGCTAAGTAAGTTCTTGGTTGTAAGCTTAGCTAACTGAGGAGCCTACAAATTGTAAATATTTAGGCATTTTAAATCTAAACTCGATATATTTATTCAAGTTTCTGTAAAAGAGCAGCAATCTTTTCCAACTTGAGCAATTCAATTTTTGTAGTTAGTTATTAATTAGTGACTTTTTATGTATTTTTTATATTTTTATGTATTTCATTTGCTTTCGCATAAAACTAATGCAATTCATTTTTTTTTTTTAACATGACTCGTTACAGGTAATTACAACAAATACAGAACCTCAGACATAATTTAGGCAACTGGGTTACCACGCGTAAGTTTTTGTATTATTTTTGTTTGTTTTTTTTTTTTGTTTTTTTTTTTGTTAGTTTTTAGTTTTTAGTAATCCTAAAGATGTTTGTCAGCTTGGAGTCTATTCGGTTTTTGTTTGGCACATAATGATGGCCACATCGAGGCTATGGGAATCCCGGGCCCTGAATTTGCCAGCCTCCGACTCTCCCCTCATCTCTGGCATCTGCATCTGGCTCTGGCTCCGGCTCTGGCTGTGGCTCTGTTGCTTGTACTTTTTTTGCGGTGCCTCTGCCTCTGCCTCTGCTTGTGCCTCTGCCTCTGCCTGTGCCTGTGCCTGTGCCTGGCTGTGTATTCATTCATTTGCGTTTCATTCATGTCCTCCTCATCAATGTGGCACACACACAAACACAAAAAATATGTCAAAACTTGTCTCGTCTGCCTGCCATTAGCAGCAAAGCGACAACAACAGCAACAGCAACAACAGCAACAACAACAACAACAACAACGAGAACTGCGGCCAGCCCTTGGCAACAAACAGCAAACAGCAGACAGCAACACGCCCACGCCAAAGTAGGCGCAACATCATCTTGATTTTGATTATGATTATGATTATGATAATATGCCATGCTGATGATCAAGATCATCAGACTTAAAGTTTAAAGCATTTTCAAGGCTGCTGCAAGAGATTTCTTGCCGTTTCTTTATTCTTCTTCTTCTTCTTTTTTTTGAGAATTACATTTGGTATACATTTATTTTTTTTTTAATATATATATTTTTTTTATTTTTTTTTTTTGTGAATGAATTTAACGCTTTTAACTCGTTTCTGTTGCATTCATCCTTTTTTTGGGCGTCAGACGCGTCGCCTTAAATGTAATTTATGTGCCAGTTCACAATAGACGAGTAGCTACCTTTCCGGGCAACCTCTGATTGCAGCTACTGTGCAGCACACACACACACACACACACACACAGTCGCACACTCTTGCGATTCTAGTTCTTCTCTGCTTCTTCTTTCTTTGAGACGCCCCCGCACTGCCTGCCGCCTGCCGCCTGCCTGCCTGTTTGCCTGCATTCATTATATGCAAATTTCAATTATTTGCACAAATCAGACGCGCAGATCTACCATATAACAACAACAACAACAACAACACGAGCAACAACAACACGAGCAACAACAACAACAACAACAGCAACGGCAATAACAACCGCAACGACAAAGACGACAACGACGTCGACGCATTATTATCATCATCGACTTCATTATGGCAATTCCACACCGACCCGCCCCCGCCCTCGCCACCGCCCCCGCAACCGAGGCTTGCGCGGACTTGCCCCATTGACGATCAGCAGGCAAAACGACAAACGTTCAATTCAATTTCTGTGGCTCTGTCGCTGGCTCTTTTATCGGGCAAACAGGAAGAGCCATAATATAATTTATTGTATTAATGCGTCGCATGCCCCTCATAATATTGCCCCGACGCGTTGCCAAGACGTCAGCGGCAGCGGCAGCGACGTCGACGCCAGCATCAGAATCAGCAGCGGCAGCAGCAGCAGCAGTTGCTTACATTTCAATTTCTCATCTCATTAATATCCCAATACAACTAACTATATATATATATATATATATATATATATATATATTTATTTATATATATATTTGTATATCTGCACACACATGTATTACATATCTGAAATTTGTTCGTATTATTTGGTTTTGCTCTTTTATTATTAATTTAAACATAAACATGGATTTCCTGTTGCCGATATGCAAAAAGAGCTTTGACAGATTCGTTGCCTTTGTTGTTGTTGTTGTTGTTGCTGTTGCTGTTGTTGTTGTTGTTGCTGTTGCTGTTGTTGTTGTTGTTGCTGTTCGCTTTCGACATAATTCTTTCGATCGAATTTCACAAAAATTGTGGCCTCGATTCTCTCGCACACACACACACACACACACATACACACGCTGGGAGGAAATTAAATTAAGCGCTTGTCTCGTTTTTTATTTTTCTTGGTTTTTTTTTTTGGTTTTGGAATTTTGTATTGTTTTGCTGATCAACAGGCAAAATGCGTGGGAGCATCGATTTTGATTTGATTTATGCTGAAGGTCAGAGGCGAGCTCAGGTCGAGACAAACCAAACACGCACACACACACACACACACACACACACACACACACTAACACTAACACAGAGAGGCATATGGAACATAGCTGTTGCTGTTGCAGACAGCACAATGAAATGCAGCATTGTTGCCTGCCGGAACCAGAAGCTCTGAGCTCCATGTGTCACCAAAAGAGTCGCCGTTAGATATTTATACACTCACAAGCAGCCCAAGCACACACACACACACATACACATATACATATGTATTTACATCCACACACATTCCGGCAAAGTTGGAACAATCGCAACGTCTCACAGCAATTTAGCGTGCAGCGTGGTTGAGTGGTTGGGTGGTTGGGTGGTTGGGGCTTGTGGTTTTAGCTGCATCGGACGATGCGAAGGACTCGTGCTTTTCGATGAGACGGCGGAGGTCAGTCCATGACAAGGCAGAATGCAGCAACCGAGTCAGGAGTGAGGGCATTAAAGTATGACTTTAATTTTCTTTGCTTAAAGAAAGTTGTCAATTGCTGAAAGGAAACTCAAGAAAACGGTCAACTCAATTGTGAAGACTGCTCCTACTTTTCCTGACACTGGAAAGATCAGACAAGGGCATCCAAACGGATGCGTTAGTTGATCCAAAATATGCTAACTGGAAGAGGAGGGAAAGCATTGAAAGCCCAAAATGCAGTTCAGTATTTTGTTTTGGCGTCGAGTGTTGAGTGTTGTTTTTGGGGTTTGTTGCCCATCCAAATGCGTGCAACATTTTGCGCGACATGTCGCATGTTGTTGACACTGCCAATGGTTGGCCGCGGGTAGGTGGAGCAGCAATGTGGTGGCAGGGTGGAGGATGGCAATAACGGCGGGCAGACAGACCAGACCAGTGGCCACTGCAATTGACACAATTTTCAAACACGACAGACGACAAGGCCGACCGACCGGCCAGCTGGCATTGACCAAGCCAAGCCAAGCCGCACGTGGCAAGTTTGCTGTGTGTGTGTGTGTGTGTGTGTGTGATGTGCAGATGATGATGACGATGATACACTCGTGGGCCACACCCACACACTGGCACATATACACATTGATTTGTACTTTGGGGTCAGCCAGCAACAACACAAACAACAACGGCAACAGCAGCAGCAGTGGCAGCAGTGGCAGCAGCAGCAGCAGCAGCAACAATAGCAACAACAACAGAATGCCAAACACGCCAATAACGCCAAGGCAAAGTCAGCAGTCGCAAAAGAGACCCAGTTGGACCGTTGTGGCAAGTTGAAGCTGCAACCTTCATGCCACGCATTAAATAGAAACCCTTAAGATGCAATGCGTGTGGCATGTTTAACTGCTGAAAGCAGTGCTCAATTCTAGTTTAGTTGAATGCCAAGTGAAATTCTCAGCATTTTCATCAATTTGTTGCCTAACGCTGTGCGCCAAATGTGCTTCAGGCATATAATTGTGTCCCACTGGGTGTGGCAGCAACAGTTTGTTCGAGGCAACGATGACAGCTACGCACAACATGAAAACCGCAACAGACACAAACCCCCCTCACCCACACACACACACACACACACACACACACACACACAAAACACACTTTCACCCAGCTACCGAGTTGCCCCACTCTGTAGCACCTCCCCGCCATTTGCCGGCGCGAAAATTTCGTTGTTGGCTTTTATTTATATTTTACTTTTTTTTTGTCTTCTGTTTTTTATTATTATTTTTTTCGCGCGCGTTTTTCGCCAGTTGCCCAATTTTTTGTGTGTGGGCCGTGTTTGCTTTTCGCTGGTAGGCTGTGTGCAGAGTGTAAGGCGGCTTTGGGAGTGCAGTTGAGCCACTGGGTGGCACCATGCAGCCACCGTCAAGGCCACTTAGTAGGCCACATGCGACAGGTCAACAACTCAAAAGAAAATCTTCGTACGGCAAAAATATCCAACTAGGAATAGGACGAGAAACAACAAAATATTAAGGAACCGTTGAATGGCACTGGAAGGCAGAACAAAAGCCAATGACAAATGATCAACACACAAACATACATACATACATGCACGCACAAGCGTGTGAGGAAGAGAGAGAAGCAGAAGAAGAAGAAGAAGAAGAGGAGATGGCAACTGCTGATTCTTCTTGTGCTTGTCAATTAGTGAAAATCGAATTAATATTGTAATACTTTAATGAAATAATGCATGCAGAGGCAGACGTACAGATGAATGCCAGACAGAGGGGGAAGGGGGAAGGGGGTTAACGGGGGCTTGGGCAGGGGAATTACTGCGACAGTTATTTATGCGAAACGACAAGATGATTCTGTAGATATATACATATGTATGCATGTATGTCTGTATGTATGTATGTGCATATGAATATTTGAATCTGTGGATGTGACTGTGGCAATTGCTGATTGCGTTTGCCTGTGTCTCTTGCAAAAAAAAAAGAAAAGAAGAAAAACCCCAAACTAAAGTTGATAAAAATAAACGAGACACAAATGTACATAGAGAGAAGCATAGAAAGAAAGAGAGAGAGAGAGAGGGAGAGAAAGGCAGAGTGAGGGAGGGAGATGGAGCGAATATAAGCGAATGCAAGCCTTTGTGCTGGTTGTGTCTTGTGAATTGTTTGGGCGGCAATAACAACAACAACAACAGCAACTACAACAACAGCAACTACAACAACAGCAACTACAACAACAATAGCAACAACAACAACAACAACGTATGTATGTACGAATGACGTATGTACGTGTTAGGCTAGGTGTGGAATGTATGACAGGAATTGATATAAAATATGCTAATTGGTGCATAGACTTTGGAGTGTGGACTGATGCGTTGCTGCTGCTGCTGCTGCTGCTGCTGCTGCAGAGTGCTCAGTGCTCAGTGCTGAGTGCTGTGTGCTGTGTGCTGAGTGTTGACTGAGGCAGGTTAGTCAACTTGACTTGCCCCGGTTGAAAGGAGATCATTTCGAGCAACTTCGATTGATTAGAATCGATGCCTAAGGCTTGTCTTATAGATCTTCTCATTTTTGCTGATTATCATTAGTTAAGCTCATAATGACCTGGCTGAGCTTCGCTAATGAGTTAAAAGCAAATTTTGTGCTCATTTAATGTTAACTCAATTTGTTGCAACTTTAGTTGTTGCATCTTCGTTCAATGAGTCACAACCACAATGGCGCTGTTTTTATTTTTACAATTTTCATTGTTGTTGTTGCTGTTGTTATTGTTGTTGTTGTTGTTGTTGTTTTCATGGTGTCTATGCCAAAAACAATGCGAGGATGCCATTTATGTAAATTATTGGCAAAAATGCATAACGGCAAACAATTGAAAATGCAATCAAGTGTTGGCCAAAATGGCCCTGTTGCTGCCAACGGCAACGGCAACGCAAAATTTGCATTCACCACCAACAACAAGAGCCAAGACGACAACAACAACAACGACAACAACAACAACGACAACAAGAACAACAACTACAAAAACGCTGCCAATTAATCAAGAAATTCTTAAATAATTATTTGCCTATTTTTATAATCGCACAAAGGGGTGGCACGGCGGGTGGGCATGGTCTGCGGGGATGGGGGCGCTGCTCTGCGATGGGGCAGCGGCCGACGCGGCTGACTGACTGACTGGCACGACGACAACAACATCGACAACGACAGCGACAACGACGACATCATCGTATGTTGGAGTGTAAATTTGATGTTGCCATAAGCCAGATACAAATCTATCTGCACTTAAAAAAAACACACATATATTTTATATATAAATGCATATATATGCTTATTCATATAGATCTGTTTATACATATATATATACATATATACATATATATATCGCACAATGTATAGAACCATGCACTTTTCGATTTTCATTTTGTGATTTGCGTCCGTCTGAGCATTCATTGTTGTTGCAAAAATAAGTCAGAAAGGCAGCCAGACCCCATTCCCCTGCCCCTGCCCCAATCCCCTTCTTGTTCTCCTGGTTATACACACACACACACACACACACACACACACGTTCCCGAGCAGCATCACACAAACGAAATTTCTATGAAGCATTGCAGTTAGATGAGCCGTTTAGTGACAGTCAAGTCGTTCAGAGCGGAGCGGAGCGGAGTGGAGGAGCGGCAGGTGAAGGAGCAGAAGGGAGGAGGAGTGAGTGTGTGTGTGTGTGTGTGTGTGTGGGGCAACGGGGAGCATGGATCGTTGGCATGCAATCTACTTCTCGACTACTCTGTCTCTTACTCACACTAGTTCTGTCTCTCTCTCTCTCTCTCTCTCTCTCTCTCTCTCTCTCTGTGTCTCTCTCTCTCTCTCTCTGTCTGTGTCTGGGTGCTGCTGATGAGTGCATTGCCGCTTTGCCGCAGTCGCTTGCCGACTAATAATAATAAATATTTTTACAGAAATTAATTAACAACAACAACAACAACAGCAACAATGGCTAGAAAGTGTAAAAAGAAGTATGCAGCTTGTCTGACATATAGACAGGCATACACCACACCACACCACACACCACACCACACACACACCGCACACACACTCTGCAGCTGAGTAGCAAGTTTTCTTTGAGTCTTGTTGCTGTTGCCAATAAATATTGCGTATGCGTCACGTGGGCAGCGCTTTGTCATTTTTCAGCGGGCTGTGATTGTTACACAAATTACATATGACTAGCTTAGCCACACACTCACACACACTCGCACACACTCACACACTCAACACACTCGCACACACTCACACGCACACACACTTCCTTGTAAGTTTACCTCACAGCTAAGTGAGTGTTTAAGCCAAATACATTTATGTTTAAACTGTACCTAATTAGTTTAGATTTTTTTTTTTTTGTTGTGTTGCAAGTTAAATTTTCTTGTATTAAATATTAAATTTGGTAACACTGCTGCTAACAGAGTTTTCCTCGACTGTTAGCTGCAGTTGCCTTTAGCCAAACTATGTAAGTGCTTCACTGTTAGCCCATTGTTATTGGCCGCAAGACACGCCAACATCTTGGCAATTACTCAAATTCAAATTAAGTGGCAGCACACACACAAACACACAAGACGCAAACACACACACACACACACACACATTTACACACACACAGTCCCAAAGCGAAATCCCATACAATCCAAAATGCCGCAACTTGTCTCGTTTTGTAAATAACAAATCAGGCATTTATAAATGATGTGAGCATAAAATATACGCTATTACGTATCGAGCAAACAGAGCACCACCACCACCACCACCACCACCACCACCAAACCATCACCTCCCCAACAACCACTGAAAGCTCAACCCAAAGGGAATCACTAGCCCCCCTCCAGTTCTAACCAAAGCCATGCTATGCCCAGGACAACACTTAAAACAAAAGCATTTCGCTCACAAGCTCGCAACTCTTTGGAAACACCAACAACAAAATTGTCTTTCAGCCAAAAACCCGCCCACCCCAGCCAACCCACTCAACCCATCGCCCAACCCATCGCTCCTCAGTGAGCGGGAACCCTTCTTACTGTGTCGTCTTCGTCGTAATCATCGTCTTCATACGTCTCTAATAAGACATGATTGTAATTAATTAAATTAATTCGTTTCGGTTTTAATACACGAAATGTTTTTCGATTTTGTCCCAGACCCAGGACAAGCTACTATCTACCTACCCCAGGATTCGGTGTTTAGCATTCAGCATCCAGCATCGAGCATCGAGCATCGAGCTTCCTCCAGTGCCAGCATCAGTAAAAGGGCATAAAAGGATTGCCAAATGAAAGTGAAAGATTTCTGATTTACGTTTTCAAATATTTGTTTGTCACACACTCGCTGCCACGCCCCCTTTCCCACACCAGACTGCCGCCTTCGCAGTTGCAGACTCTCTCTTTCTCTCTCTCTCTCTCTGGTGGTGTCTTAACTGTCTGACTGTCTCTCCGTTTCTCTGTCTGTCTGACTGTCTGTCTCTGTGTCTGTCTCTCTGTCTGTCTGTCTCTGTGTCTGTCTCTCTGTCTGTCTGTCTCTCTCTCTGTCTGTCTGTCTCTCTGTCTGTCTGTCTGTCTTCCCGGCCAAACTATAAAATGTTGTCGATTTTGATTAGGCAAAACTTGACAGGGAACTTTGTGCGTGGCTTTCATTAAAAATGCCAGCGCCGTGTTCAGGGTTGCTTTTCAAGCGTTTCCATCAGACGGTGTTGCCTTGGTTCTTGCTTCGAGGTGAATGTGTAGGTGTGTGTGTGTGTGTGTGTGTGTGCGGTGAGTGGGGGCATCTTTTGTGGCTGTCCTTGGTGCTTGCTGGCTGGGCGCATAATGAATTGACATTGATTGGAAATTTTGATTGAAATTGTAAAATACTAAAGGATGGCAACGCCAAAAGGCTTTTTGCTCTTCGTCTGTCCACAGAGTCTAAGCAACAAAATTAATTGCTTAATTTTTGGCTTAATTAAAGATTTGATAGATAGCAGAGCGGCACAAGACTCGAACCCAAACCTACCCGCATCCCTCTTCAGCTTGTCTCCCATCGATTTCGATGAATGCTTTAACATTCATCTTGGCATTTGCAAAATCAGAGCTTTTTCATATGCTAATTGGCTATATATATTCCAATATATATATATATAACGATCTGAGCCTGGAGATCGAATTTTCCTAAAACTAAACTCTTTTTTATATATATACATATTCATAGATTGGGACTCATTAAAATGAATAAAAAAGGGGGGTTGAAATATAAAAGGATGCCTTGGGCTAGGCTCTGAAATATTTTGCATTGTCAGCCTTTTTTTAAGCCTCAATAACAATGCTCATATCTATGTCCAGGATAAATAGATGAGGAGTTGGGTGGGTTGGACGCAGGATAGCTTATTATTAACACTGGTTCCTGTGTTTTTGCTATTTTTGTGCGCAACTGTACCTGCAGCTAAATAGAAATCATTATTTTCTTTTAGATTTTACAATTTTACAGTGTCAAATTTATGTTGTAAACCAACACACACACACAAACACACACACACAAACACACACACACACAACCCGGATGTACATCGAACCCCAACCCTCTCACCCTTTTAGGCACATTAACTTTGAAAAGCTTTTTATTTTATTTTTTTGGTCGAGCTGCCTTTAGTTTGAGGCCCGCATAAAAATGTCAAAAATTACACACACACACACACACACACAGAGTATGAAAAAAACAAAGTAAAAGCCAAACACACACACACACATAAAGGGGTGGGTGGGTGGGTTGTGCCCAGAGGGGTGTGAGAAGGGACTTCTAATCATTATTTGTATGGCCCCGCACTGCCCACATCCATATAAGAGTTATATATTTATTTGTATTTGTCTGGACCGTGTGTGCCTCGACTTGATCTGACCCACAGCCCCCAACCACACCCACACCCACACCCACACCCCTTCTTTTTTTTAGTGTATGTGTGTGTGTGTTATTTGGTCAGTGTAATGCTTAATTATTTACTTTTTTGTTGTTCTTGTTGCGTTGTGTTGTGTTTTCAAAAATGTTGCCAAAAAGGCCTACGAACAAAGTGACCAAAAGAGCGTTCGAAATTGGTTGCTGCGATGGTGGGGAGTGTGGGAATGTGGAAAGGGGCAGCTACAACAATGGCTCAAATACATATAAAAAAAAGGGTCACACATCTCACATGTGTGTGCGTTAATTTTTGATGTACGATTGGTCAGCGGGTGAGGCAGATACGTGCATGTGTCCAGCTCTACAAAAAGGTATGCATACTTTATGTAATAATAAGGATAAGCCAAAAAATTATTATTACTTTCATGTGCGGGGTGTGTTGTGAATGTGCCTCAACACTGGCCGATGGGTGGAGGGCGGAGGCTGCACAGTGGTAAGGGTTGTCCACACACAGACTGGCCGTCGCTTGGGTTGTGATTGTTAATGAGCAGAAGCCATAAGGAATCAGTATTTCGACTAACCTGGCAAACAGTCGAGCATTTGCATTTATTTAACTCAAATTAAAGTGGGTTGCAACATTGCAGTCAGCCTCTTAAGTTCCATACAAGCTAATGTTGCAAGCGCTTTTGGAAGAGCGATCGACAGAAAAGCAACTTGTGTTCATTCAACTTGCTCTGCTGCCAGCAGTTTCCGCTTATCTGAGGCGATATTTTACGCTTTGATCTGGGTAAATCTATCATATGCCATATCCTACTCCAACCCCTGGAGCCTTCAAATGTGTCACTTTTAATCCCTGCCACTCCTTTCTCAACAGATAGCAATTAGAAATCGTCTAATTTGATGCAAGCACACACACACACACACCAGCAGCTGTGTGTAACTGTAGCTTTTGAAAAGAAAATGCCGCATACATTTTTCTTTGACACTTTACAGCCCCCAAATGCCGAGCCTCCTCTTCCCGCCTCTTTCCAGCAGTCGCTCAACTCGCAACTTTGGATTTTTGCTTGCCTCTTGTCAGACCAGGACAGACAATTACCCCCACACACACACACACACACACACACACACACAAGCACACACATAACTGCTGGCTGCCTTGTCATATGACGCATTAAAAATCGAAGCATATAGCTGCCTTCCACTACCACTCTTCCGCTCGTCCACCCCCCCCTTGTCCGGTTGTTGTTGCTGTCTTCTTGCTTGGCGCGCGCATTAATCCTTTTTTCAGCATCTTTTCACACACACACACACACACATAGACACACACATACATATGAAGCACGCGTGTATATAATCCTTTTTTACAGTTCAGCCCACTCTGTCAAGCTCCACTCCCACTCCCACTCCCACTACCACTTCTACTCTGACTTCCACACCCACACCCACACCCACTTCGAGCCCCGGCCAAACGCCCAGCGGCTTCGCATATCAAAGCTAATTTATATTTTGTATAGCATACATTTGGGCGTACACAGGATCCGCAGCAGCAAAACATTGAATTCTCCGCAACCAGTTCAAATCCCTCACCCTCATCCTCATCCTTTCCCTATCTACCCATCTACAGCTGCTGCTCCTTCATCATCTTTTGCTTCTTCTTCTTCAGTTTTAACTTCATGTTTTTCATTGCCTGGTGTGCGAATTGTGCCCGTTGAGGGGGGGGGGGGGGAGGGTGAGGGCTAATAATAAATACAACTCTTTGTTTTTTCAATGGCTCGTCGCTGCCTGATTTTTGATAAGTAAATAGAAATTTTATAAATTTACATACACATGTTTGGGGAGTTCCCGTTTGTCTCTCTGTGTGTGTGTGTTTGTGTGTGTGTGAGTGTGTGCTTGTGCTCGTGTGTGTGTGTGTGTGCCAGGCAATAAAAAAGAAACAGAATTTTAAATTAGAAAATATTAGTTAACTGGGCAGACGGAACATAACTGAGCAGAAGGACAGACAAGCACAGGCAGACAGAGTGTATGTACAGTTATGTGTGAGCTTTGCATGCATGCACATACACGTATCTCGCTCACTCTCCAACTCCATCTCCAACTCGCTCGCTCTCTCTCACGCTCTCGCTGCTCGTGCTTTACTTTGTCTTCGTCGTTGCTCGTCGTTGTTTGTTGCTTCTTTTATGTGTGTGTTTTTATATTTTTATTATTATTTTTTTTTTTTTTTTTTTGTATTTACTGCGTACGTCTTTGCTGCACAGATAGCAAATACAACTCAACTTCGCACAGCCTCCGCCTCCGCCCACGCCTCCTCCCCCCCCGGTTCGGCCCGCATCCTACCTCAATCTCTCACAGCAACATCAATACATAATTTTCGTCTTCTCTTGACGTGTGTGTTTCTGTTGATTTTATGCTACTCTTTTCACATCTTTCTTTTTTCAACGCTTATCTGTGTGTGTTTGTTTGTGTGTGTGTGTGTGTGTGTTTGTGTCTATTATTTTTTCTTGTTGCAGTTTTAATGGCTCGCTATCTCGCTCTCATTAGCCATAGCCATCTCTTCGTCTTGCTCCAGCTTGATTTCTGTTTCTCTTTCAGCGTGTGTTTGGGTATTTTTTGTTTAATATTTAAATAAATAATTAGCAAAAAGGGATATGTGCGTTTGTGTGTGTGTAAAGTAAAAGCTCTCTGTTTGTCCATGCACCCTTTACACCCCCTCCACAATCTGTGTGTGTGTGTGTGTGTGTGTGTGTGCGTTGCTAATGATGTTTGAAATTGTAAAGCAAATGCAAAGGCATGTCCCGAAAATAAAAACGCAGCAAATATGGCAAATGTGTGTGCGTTTGTGTTTATAAGTTTGTGCAAGTGTGTGTGAAGGCATTACACAAATATATTTACACACATACATACATGTGTAAAGGCAGCGTTGAGTGGAGGAAAAAAAAACAATATTGCTGCAGCGCATAATAAACAGTTAATGGACCGCTAAAAGCATAAAGCTTAGCAACAAAATCACAAGCTGAGAATAACGGGATGCCTCTTAGTAATCCTAGTGAATTAGAATGAAAGAGATCAGGTGGGGAGCAGAGGGGGGTCAAAGATATATGCAAAGCAAGTCAATTGCGAATCAGTCCACAGATTTATTTATTGCCCGTCGATCATTTGCCTTTTTTGGCGCTTTCTTTTCACTTTTCTCAAAATGTTTATTGGAGTTTTATTATTATTATTATTATTTCGCTATATCTCTCCTTCCCTTTCACTCTTTTCTCTCTCTCTCTCTCTCTCTCTCTCTCTCTCTTGGATGTTCGTTACTTACTGTGTGCATTCTGTTAAATGCACACTGCCCCAAGCCACAAACCACTTGGCACATTGACAGGACTACATACAACAGTCACACGCACACACCAAAACACATACACACTCACACACACACACACAGATGACAGGTAGAAGCCAAGTATCTTTGTGTGCCTCTGTTTGTGGCGTTTCCTTCTTTTGCATTTACAGCTTTCAAGACATACGCGCTGCGTCGTTCTTTGCGCCTAATGTCGTGCTACATTTTTTTCTTTTTCTTACTTTTCAATGGATATAAACACACACACACACACACACACATATAAGCACACCAACACTGGCATATTTAACCCCTTGTTGCCTACCCCTCGTCCACCTGCACAATTCACAACTTTTTAACTTTTTACAAGTCTTTTGCTGCTGCTGCCTGCCTCCGCCTGCCTCTGCCTGCCTCCGCCTGATGTTTAATGTGTGTGTAATTGTTAAAACGCCTTAGCTTCATTTTTCTTGGGTAGCTTAGCAGCGCCACAGCGCACCCCTTGCCCCCCTCCCACTTGGCAGCCGCTGCTGCTGCTGCTTGTCATGTCATGTAGGCGTTTGAGTGGCATTGGCAGAAGCTGCCTCGCAGTTTTTTGTTGCTGTTGTTGTTGTTGTTGTATTTTAACTCATGCGCTGCCGTCTGCTGCCAACTGAAATGTCAGGACAACAAATGACTGCCGCCCCTAAATCAAAGCTCAAACCAAACTCTCAATCTGTGCACCCTCGTTAGTTCCCCTGTGAATGTGGCATCTCCCGACTCCCACTTACGCGCCAGCGGACGTCGCATTGATTTGCTTTGATTTATTGTGCCGCCAAAGAATGCAGCGACGTTTCCCAGACCCGTTACCAAATGGAGGCTGCCGCTGTTGCTGTTTGCTGTTTGCTATTGCTTTTGCTTTTGCTCTTCATGCTCCTGAGGGGTTGCGACCGCCTTCAACAGCAACAGCAACAACAACAACAACAATAACAATAACAACAAGAACTTGCACTCGAGCTAAGCTTGAAGCACAATTCATAACGTCGCTTTCGTACTAATTACAAAGAGTGCTACCCCATACTCCCTACTGACCCTACCTCTCTTTCTCCCTCTCTCCCTCTCTCTCAATCTCTCTGTCTCCATATCATGGTCTCTTTCTCTCTGTCTGACAGCTGCCATGCGACAAAATAACGCGTCGACCGTTCGACTCACTTCAGAAAACAGCTTGAGACAATGCTGCATGCAAAAATTCTTCATGACTACCAAAAGCGTACGAGTATTTATGCATTATAATACTCACTGCCACACACACGATGCCACACACACACACACACACACACACATAGCCAAAGGGCTGGAATCTTTTTCTGTTCGAAAGTGCGCGCTTTTTGACATGTGCCGCGCGCGCGACTCGCACACAGCGATTGGAGAGCGTCGAGCGTTGAGCGTTCGGAGCTAGGGTAGCGGTTGGGACGTTGCAAGCGGCGGGGGTTGGCGGGGGAAGTCGACGGCGAGTGGTATTTGACTTGGTTGTAAAGCACTGAAGTGCTTATGTGCATGCGATAGTTGCTACAATTGCTGAAGAGAGCGTGCAAAAAAAAAAAAAAAAAAAGAAGAAAAATAAAATAAAATAACAAGAGCTCAATTGCCCAGCGGCTGATCCTTGAGAGAACCTTTGAGCTCTGAGCCCACAATCAACTTGAAAGCGAAACCTCTAGGAAAAAAAAAAAAATGGAGCAGGCCTAAATTGTAACTACAATAATATTGAGTGCAAATATTCAAACATAATCTAAATTGTGGCAAGTTTGACCTCAAAATGAAAGCTGTTAAATGGGATTATTTCTAGATTAAATAATTCCTCAATTTTAGTTACTTTTATAAATATTTATCCATAAATCATGTAGAATGGAAAAGCTTAAAGATTAATCTTAATTTACTATCTCACGTTTTTTTTTTTGTTTTTTAGATTATTTCAAGTTAAAGTCACTAACATTCTTTGCTTAAATTTGTACATTTGGTAGACTGCTTTCCCCAAGCTCTCTTCTTGTTTTTGAACCTGCCAGTAATTTCTATGCAGCCCAATTGAGGTAAAATGTATAGACCCTTCCAGCCGCTTACATGCGCCCATTAAAAGTTCAAGCTGTGCTTGGAGCCCGCTCGTTTTTGGCTAATAGAAATGATAACAGCATTGCACATTCGTCCCGCTGTTAACATTTCACTTAACATTTTTGGCTCGCGTTTGCTTTTTTTGTATTGCCCATGTTATTTTATTTTATTTTTTTTTTATTTCTTTTTTTTTGCTATTTTTGGTAGGTCCTTTGAAGTGGCGACGCCGGCACATGCAAAAATATTAAATGAGACTCGCTGTGCAACCCGTCAAAAAATAAAACCAAAAAAACAGAAAAGTGCCCCAAAAAAAAAAACAAAACAAAAAAAAAATAACGCTAAAAGGGTGCTCAATACTAAAGCCTTTTCTGCCATAAGCTGACCACACACACAGACTGGACACACACACAAAAGCGGCAAGCGGCAAGCGGCAAGCGGGCGGCGAGCCATTTGAAGTGGCCACCGAGCCTATACAACCGCCCGCACTCTTCCACATGTGTGCGTGTGTGTGTGTACTGAACAAAAAAAAACCAAAAAAAAAAAAAAAAAACAAAAAAACCCGGAAAGTAAAACACGAGCAAAGTCACCCGCATTTTAGTTAATTAACTCATTTGGTTGGCAACTGCTGCTAAGCCGCTCGAACTGGGCCACAAAAGGCTGAGCAGTGGGCTCCAGACGCAGGGTCCAGCTCCTGCTGCTGTTGCTACGCCTTTCCTTTCCTATTCCCATTCGAGTCGTAACAGTACATTAATTGATTTGCTCAGCAAGTGAGCAAAATGCTGCTGCGACGTTGCCAAAATTCGTTTGCGACCAGCAACTAAACTAGTTGCCACTCTGTGGCCAGCAGCAGCAACGCAAGCAAGTGTTGCGCTTCTCACGGGGATTGCATTTCAAAGGACGCCAAGAAACAAAAACGTGGCCAGCCAGCCAGCTCGCAACAGTTTGAGCAACACTGATCGATTGTGCAACAAAAAGTCAAAAGAAACATTCGTATTTTTTTTTCTACTCATTCTTCTATTTAGCAGTCATCGACTGGCTGGCATTATGAAAACAATTTTCAAGCTTAAGCAGCTCAACAAGAGTAACAGTAACAGCAACGGCAACAGCAACGTGCCACAGATATTGCCGCAAAACAGTTAGCATGAAAATCACAGCGCCCCCTCGACGCCCCTTTCTCTCCCCCCCCCCACGACCCTTGAAGGCTGTCTGGCATTTAAAGTCCCAGCAAGGACAAAACTGCAGCTTCCTTTTTTTGCCACCCACAAAACCCCCATCGGCAGACGCGAACAGCCGCTTGTCTGTTGTTTGTACCTAAGAGCTTTTAAATATCATAAATATATATCTATGAGACGAGTCGAGCCCAAGACCGAGACGGCGTCGCCTTCCCCTCCTTCCCCGCCAGCGCCTCAAGCTTTTGCCAACGTTACATTTGGCTGCGGGTTCAGGTTTGGGTTTTTGGTTCAGGTTTGGGTTTGGGTTTGGGTTTGGGTGTGAGGATGGGTTTGAGCTTGCTTGGTTTGTTGATGATGTTGACAAATATGCCTCGAGGGCCATTCATCTGCAAGAAAAAAGATAAACACAGCGCACGACAACAACAACAACAACAACAAAAACAACAACAACTACAACAATAAGTACAACAAATTCCGGCGGCTGTACAAAAGCAGTCTGTTGTCTTTTAGCTGCATTTTAAACCAATACACATTGTGGTGAGCAGCTTGCTCTTCAAGGCTAAGATAAACATAGGCAGCCAACTGATTTTCCAGCTAATGGACTTACCAAATTGTACAGTCTATGTTGACATACGTCTAAAGAAAAGCCCATAAGACTTGCTCAATTGCTTTATTAGAGTTCATAAGGAATTATTGTATAATATATTATCAACATTGTGGGGATCACACTTGTTAATCTATCAGTTGATACCGATGATAATGACAGTGGAGGGAATGGAATCCGTACACTTTTTTTCTACATTTCCTTGATAGTCGTAACCTCCGAAAGTTCAGACTGAACTTCTCCTAATCGTTTACATTTTACCACTCCCCAATCGACTGCATTGCAATTCAACCTTAACCCGACCCTTATAACGACTTCCTGCTTAACTTAACTTTGTGCAGGAGGCAGGGGGTAGCTGCCATCGTCCTCGACGTCGTCGACGTCGTCATCGTCATCGATATGAGGAGAAAAAAAAAAACTTTTGTAAGAACTGCAAAGGCTGAAAAACTGTAGCTCACACCGACAAAGTATTTTTGGCAATAGAGAACTATATGCCCATCGACTAATTTCCAAAGTTCTTTATTGCCTGCAACGCCCCGGCTGCTTTGAACCTCGTACCCACCACCCCTCCTCGTTCGTCTCTGGCCACCCATTGGCTTCCGGTATTTATACAAATAAAATTGCACAAAACTCAAAAACCAAAACAAGTACAAATCAACAGAAAATCGAAGTCAAAGTGCCCCAAACCCTTACCCGAAAGAGTCATTGCCATCCGAGACCGAGGAAAAGTCGTAGGAATCGCTTTCTAGCACTAAGGACAGGACACTACAACGGCACACTGCGCCGGACCCGACTTGACTCTGGTTTGGGTTTGGTTGGGTTTAAGGCTTTTGGGTTAGGCTGAGCTCTGCCTGGTTTTTGGCTCTGTCTCTGGCTCTGTCTCTGGCTCTGGCTCTGACTCTGACTCTGTTGCTGACTCCAGCTCTGGTTCTGGCTGTGGCTCTGTTGCTGGCGCTAGGTCCTGGGCCCAGACTAATTTGCCAAAAAAGTTTGCACCGCATATTTTTGTAACCTTTTTTGTCGCTGCCGATGTTGCTGTTGTTGCTGTTGTTGTTGTTTTAATTTCTCATTTGGCATTTGATTTCAAGCAAAGTCCACGTCGCCATCGCCATCGCCGTCGTCGTCGTCGTCTGGCTGTGGCCCGCAGCCTGGGACTACCCCCTTTGGCGAAGGTCAACGCTAATAGCACTAAAATTTCAAGTTGGCTTATCGATACCAACGATAAACTATAAATTGTGTCGGCTGTTTGTTGCTATTTGGTTGCTAATGCAAATGGGCCCATTGCAGACGCCCCTCTCTGCCACCCCAGCAATTCCTGTGTTTTTTTTTTTTTGTTTAAGCCTTTTTTGTGTGCTGGGCTGGCTGGCTGGCCAAAAGTTTTGCAACGTATTAATTTGGCTAAATTTAACCCGTAATGACTTTAAAAGTAAAATTAATGAGGGTCGATAGTTGCCTTTTGGTTTCGCAAAAGTTTGCGCCCAGAAACATATGCGCCTGACAAGGGGCAACCAAACGCAAGGGGTGTGCGGGGGTGGTGCGGATGTATCGAAACTAGACTTACTCTCTATTTTACTCTTCTTCTCACACATTATCTAAATATATATCTGTCTCTTTCTTTTTGCAGCGCGCTACTCTAGCCGAGAAGGAAGTGAACACACTCAAGGAACAACTATCCACAGGCACGCCAGGGAGCAACAGCGATAACAGCAACAGCGACAACAGCAATACTGCAACAGCAACAGCAGCAGCAGCGGCAGGGGCGTTGGCCAGCGGCGAAGAGGAAGCCACTGGGAACAGCGAAAGTGAGAGCGACAAGCTGTTGAATAGCTCGATTGTTGCAGCGGCCATAACGCTGCAACAGAACGGCGGCAATCTGCTAGCCAACACAAATACACCGTCGCCATCGCCGCCGTTGCTGAGTGCCGAGCAGCAGCAACAGTTGCAGAGCAGCCTGCAGAACGGCGTCGGTGGCGCTTGTTTAAATCCGAAGCTCTTCTTCAATCACGCACAGCAAATGATGATGGAAGCGGCAGCGGCTGCTGCGGCGGCAGCAGCTGCAGCGGCAGCACAACAGCAGCAGCAGCAGCAACAATCGCCAATGCACTCGCCCATTGCTGCAACAAACAATACGCAAGCAGCAGCAGCAGCAGCAGCAGCTGCAGCAGCAACTGCAACAACAACAGCAGGGGTAACACAGCAGCAATCAGCACGCGATCTTGCTGAGGCAGCAGCAAGTAGCAATTGCAACGACGACGATGACGACGACGATGACGAGGAGGATGCATCAATGCAATCAAATGTGGCGCATGCCGATGGTGATCTAGACGATGATGATATGGAGCTGGAGCCGGAGCATGTTGCTGATGGCGGTAGTGTTGCTGCCGCCAAGTCATTGGCGAGAACTGATAGCATTGGCGATGCGATTGCAACACATAATGTTGATGATGTTCATCATCGTGCTGATGATGATGATGATGAGGATGTTGCCGATGTGGCTACCGATGAGCATGAGGATGACGAGGAAGCTAGTTTAAATATTAGCAATAATCACAACAATAACAACAACAACAGCATCAACACTGATAGAAACAATAGCTGTAGTCGAAAGAGCAACAACAGTGAAGCGCAACATGTTGCACTGCGTGATAATAATGTAAATGAGCAACATGTGGCACATAGCGCTGAGGACGATGATTGCACCAATAATAACACTAACACCAACAATAACAACACCAACACCAACACCAACAGCAACACCAACAGCAACAGCAACAGCAATGAGAAGCGCAAAAAGCGCAATGCCAGCAACAACAACAACAATAACAACAACAACAACAATCAGCCCGCTGTTCTATTAGCTGCCAAAGACAAAGAGGTAAGTTTCTCACTGTTTGTGCCACACACAATTTGGCAGAGAGCAGCCGCTCTCTGTTAATTTAATAAACTGTCTGTGCAACACCGCACCACAACATGCCACGCCTCCCTCCCTCGCCCGCCTGTGGGCAGACAATTACCCAGAGCAATGAAATGTAAAACCGTTAAGATTAGACAAATGTTGCCACCCAAAAATACATCTAAGAGCTGAGGAGTAAAATCGCAACCCTAGCCCTTAAAAAAAAACCGAAAAAAAATAAGAAAAAAAAAAACATTTTCAAACCGCAGACGACGACGCACGACTGACCCGCCTGTCCTTGGTCCTTGGTCCTTGGGCTCGTCCTGGCTGTCCGCACGCACAATTGAGAAAACACTTGCATAAGTAAACAAAACAGCAAACTCGCCACGCCACGCCCCGCCCCCGCCCCCGCCCCCAGGACACCTTAACCACAGGCAGCCAAGCAGCCAGTTTAGCGCATTTTTCTTCTAATTTTCTAGCCAAACACAAGTGCAAAAAAAAAAAACAAAATAAAAAACAGAATAAAAAACAGCAAGATACACAAGGCAAACAAATGAGCGTCCCGGCAGCTATCGAAACAAAGCAGCAGAAAAAATAAAAAGGACTTTTGACTTATTCTTTACACGACGCCATAAGAAAGGGCAACGTGAAAGCAAAAAAAAAAAAAACACAAAAAAAATATACGAAGGATTTGACTCGGAGACCAGAAGGAAAAATATCCCAAAATAAAAAATAGAATAAAAAAAAATGTTGTTGAAAAAGTTAAAATAAACTTTCTACGAGACACTTTGATTGGGGGTAGGTTGAACTGTGGACGGTTCGTTGCAGGGTGAAGGAGCTCTGTGTAAAGTGATATCATTAAAATATTGACATGACAATTTTAACGCCTACAATTTGTTGACGGCTTTTGTTTACATTTCTTGTCAACCGCGTTGCCAATTCCTATTCTTACCACCAATCATCACTTGAGGAAGGCCAAACCAGAAAAAGCAGCTTAAAAAAAGTGATTAAACTGGTTATCGTTTTGACTATCGATTAATAAAGTATGTGCTGCTAGAGCAACGTTCAAGGATAGGAAAGGAAAGAAGAATTGGAGAATTGTTCGCAAGGTCTTCTAAACTTGTATGCCTTTCATTCTTTCTCTTTTTTTCCTCTCTCTGTCAGCACGTCTCTCTTTCTCTCTACCTATATATCTATCTATCTATCTCTTTCCATTAGATTCTTGACTTATTTTTTATTCCTCTGTCCCTCTCTTATTTTGTATGTGTCTCTTTCTTTTTCGCTTCGGATCCATTTCGTCTGTTGCATCTCTTGTCCCCCGTCGCTGCTTCTTTTCAATTTCTCTAATGCAGGACCAGCTTCGCGGCAATCTCCTCTCCATTGTGACCACATTGAATGATTGCTTATTGCCAGTGCCACTGCCCCAAAACCCAAAAACACAAATCCCCCCAAACACACAACAAGCAAAAAAAAAAAGCCCGCAGCAAATGTTGCGTGCAAATGTTGGTGGTTGCCTTGCAACACAGTGCTGCATGCACTTAAGCATCAATCATTATCATTTGCCATGCAACATCTTGTCATTCTGCGTATTCCGGGCATCTTTCGCAGCTTCTAACTGCCATTAGCAACCCCAAGGTGTCGATGCAACAAAAAGATACAAAAAAAAAAAATAATAATAACGACAACAACAACAACAACAACAAGAAAACGAACCGCAGCGCGACTCGTTGCATTTCTTTAATGTTTTATCACTTCACTTGGCAGACGGAGCAGACACAATCTCTTAGCCTCATACCTCCGGAACACCGCCCACCAGCACCAGCAGCACCAGCACCAGCACCAGCAGCACCACCCACCAGCACCACCCCCAAGTTGCATTTTACTTACCTGCCACTTATAGCTGTTTTCTTTAGATACACTCCTCCCTCGTTTGTTGTTTATTTGAAATCCATTAAATGCTATTTTTGCCAAATGCTGCGGCTCTAAAACGTTTTTCCCGAAAAACGAGCCTCGTTTTGTTTTAGCTCATTAGTTTAATTACTAGCGCCCCCTGGCGGCGGCAGCGGCATCCATGCTGAACAGTCAGCCACATGCAGAACAACTCCAGAACACACAGCTGTAATAAATGCACTCTGCTGACAACTAAATCACTTACGTGTGTGCCCAAAGATCCCAGATTTATCTGTTACACATGTTCATAAATATGCGACATTATTTTTTAGACGCCGCCGCTCAACAGGCAACCAAAATGAAAAACCAAAAAAACCAAAAAAAAACAAAATTTGCAAACTTAAATGAAAAATGGAAATGGAAATGGAAAAACAACAAGAAGCAAATATGATCGACAGTTGTGCAAGAAATTATGTTAAATGGAATTGCAACAGTTGTTTGTTGTTAGAGACTGTCTTGTCGGTCGGGTCTGTTCTGCTGCTGCTATCTGGTATCTGGACGTCAATTCCCCAACCTACCTCCCCAAACCCTCCCTCCCGCCCACTTCTTTGGTGCATTTGTTTGTGTTGGCGCAACGCGTGTTTATTTTTTCGCAGAAGTGCATTTTATAGACAAAGTGCACGAAAAGCGTGTAAAAATAGCAGCAGGCCAACCATGGGTTAAGCACGCCATAAACAACAACAACAACAACAACAAAAATATTGTATAAAATTAAATGAAATGATGCACGATAAAACATGTTAACAAATTAGCAATTCTAAAAAATGGCAAAGACTACATATCACATACCACATACCACATACCAAATTAAATCTAAAACACTTCCGCTTTGATTTCGTTACAATATATTATAGTATCTATGTGTACCATCTACACACACACACACACACACACACACATATACATAAATACATATATACATAAATAAATAATTATATATATATGTGAGAAGAAGAAAAGAAATGACACGTTCAGTTGCGTTTCTTAATGGTGTTTTTTTTTTATCACTTATCACACAAACAAACAGCTCAACCCAACAATAAATAATAATAATAGAATAAAGTACATAAAAAATGCTAAATGCTACTTTAAAAATAATACGATAAAAAACTAAACCACTTTTATATGGACAACATATCTATATATGTACATACATTATATCTGTGTATATTAATAAATGTGGTTAACGAGTAGAAAAAAATATACAGCAAAATTTAACAATATCATTTTTTATGTACATTTATATTATATTTATATCTACCCTTAAATTTCATAAATTAAAATCAAACAAAATTAAACGAGCCATAGTACATACATATATATGTATGTATATCTGACTGGCTTGTTTTGCGGGAAATGCGACTTTTTATCGCTAGTTGTCAAAAAAAAAAACATTTTTTTTATATATATAAAATAATATTAAAAAAAAAAAAAATAACAAAAGAAAAAATGTTTATCGAATTCTACATATTTGTTTAATGTGTTAAACAAGAAAACAAAACAAAAACAAAAAAAAAAACAGATCCCAGCTGAAAAGCAGCAGCAACAACAACAAAAACAACAACAACAACAAAAAGTGAATATTGTATTTGTTTTGTCGCCGACAAACCGAAATCAATTTTTTATGACTCTGCGGTTAGTCGGTTAGCTGTTATTGTAGTTAATATTTATCCTAACACTTGTCGAGGCACCAACTTAAAAAATAACCCAAGCAACAGCAAACAACAAATTATTATTCATTTACCAAATTATCAGCTAACAAAAAAGTCATGTGAATAATTTTGAAATTCACGCTGAATGCGGAATAAACATATTTTCTATCTTTGTTGCAAAACTGCAACTTTTTCATATTGAGATATTATTCAAAAAAATCACTTGATTTTATTAAATACCAACAGCTCGGATAACTTTAATTTGTTTATTGTGTTCATTGAGGGCATTATTTCACTGTGCATTTTGTCAACTTGCAACTATTAACAATTGTCTCTGAAACATATGATTCTTGGATCCATCACATATAGAAATATTTCAAGTTCATTATATTGTCAATCAGACACATCATCCCGCATCGGGTCAGCCCAGTGACTCTGACTTGGGAATGGACTTGAACTTCCCCTGTTGACCAGCATAATGCGAACCGAATATGTATGTATATATACAAATATATATATACATATATATGTAATCATAATAATAATGATTTTCATGCACAAATTCGATTTGTGCTTATCATTGCGTGACGCGTCGTATGTGGCACAGCTTCTGGAGCCGGAGCAACTGCGGAACTGAGGAGCTGAGCGAAACGAACTGCGGATGTCGGGGGCGAACTCAGTGATGAGCTATCAAAATTGTATTGCTCATTTGACGGATGGGTTTTTAACTAATTACAAATTAGGCATACATATGAACATATGAACAGTTGAATATATATATATATATATATATATTCATATATATGTATATGCATACTTTTGACAATTGCTCAACCCGCAGATGGATTCATGTTATATATTTTTTGTTTTTTTCTTTGAAATTTTTGCATTTTTTGACTCTGACGCACTTGGGCAAAAATATGAAATAGTTAACGTCATGATTATTATCTATTATTAACTGTTTTGTTCACATTATTAAATATTAGCCATTATATTAACTGACAAATATTTGTGCACTCGTGAGTGCGTGTGTTTTGTGAGACAATTGAGTTTATTTTTAGAAAATTGAAATTCGAATCAAGCGGAAAACACACATATTGAGGCCAACATAAGTTGTCTAAATTAAAAAACTTAACTAAATTAGCCCCGAATTGGCAGCAACTGTGCAAACAACTGATCGATAAAATGTTAGATTTTAACGCTAATCTTACGTAGCCAAAGCCGGAGACGGGGCCGGAGCTGACTGATCTTTAGTCACATCCCAAGTGCCAAGTGGGTTAGGATTTACTTATCTGTGGGACACACGCACAAATACGCGTGCAAAGGCGTGGCAATCGTCAATAATAATGACAATCTATAACAATATCAAGAGGCACAAGTGGCAGCAACTGAGACACTCGCAATAAATTTGATTAGGCAGTGTCAAGGCAGATCAATTTAAATTCGGGCATTGTTGTTATTTTCTATTAGATTTGTATTAATATTCATTATAATTTATAATTCATAATCACCACACACACACACACACACACACACGCACGCACACACACACACACACACACACACACACATTCATCCGCACACGCACGAACAAAACAAACAATTTCAAATGATTGCCCAGCTTTCGATGGTTTCAAAATTGTGTGTTTGGCTCTTCAAAATTATTGGCGATTATTTCAATTTAGTATGATTTTTCCAATTAAAGCTTAAGTTCGACTTTTTCTCAGCACGTAACTCGTGTGCCAAAATAACATAACAATATTCATGCAAACAAATCAAAATTAATGCATCACTCAAAGCGGGTAAGCGTCTTTTAGCCTAATCAAATTTCCTTAGGTTTCATTAAAAGATCAGTTCATGAAGCTACCAACAAAATAAGCATAGCTGTCAAATTACGTTGAAACTTTCGCCAAGTAACTAATACAAACTAATTATGTTTTGATATTTTGTGCAATTTGTTTTGTACAACTTTGAAATACGTTTAAAGTTGAAAGTTAGACTTTGGCTCCTGATTGACGGAGATTTTTACCTGCCCACAAAATTAGTATTTTTTTTTTTTGCTGATGTTGCTTCTTCAAGGCAATGCAAGCCAACAAGCGAACTTTATTCATTATTAGTTTTAATTTAAAAAAATATTAATATTTTTTTTATTTTATTTTTGTCTGTTGTCGCGCTTGCTGTTGTTGTTGCCATTGTTGTTGTTGTTGTGGCATGCGCTATCGCAACACAAGCCTCAAACACAATTGCAATTATTCAATTCAAATCAATCAGCAACAAATCGCACACACACCCACACACACACACACACACCCACACACACACACACACACACACACACACACACACACACACACACACTCACAGACATTGCTAGAGACATTGAGCTTAGTTAGAACTGCCTGCAATGATTTAAGTTGCTGTCGTTATCGTTGCTGCTGCTGCTTTTGTTGCTGTTGCTGTTGCTGCTGCTGCTGCTGTTGCTGCTGATTAAAGTGAAAAATAGTCATTATCATGAGCACACACATACACACAAACACACACACACATGCACACATGCACGCACACACTCACACGCTGTCCATTGAATTGCTGCTGTCGTCGGCGTCGTCGGCGTCGTCTCTGTTCGACCAATTGCGGATAAATTCAATTTATTTATCGCATATGGATTTTGATCAGCAGTGAACCCCCCACCCCCACCCGCACCCGCACCTTATTGCGCGTGCAAGCAGGCTGACAATAGTGTCACACTGTGTCTAACTCACCCCCACCCCCTGCCCCTGCTTGCCATCTCTTTTGCGTATACGCTCTTGTCTAGTATTTGCTGTCGCTGGATACATTGACTGATTGTTGATTGCTGACAGTTTTTATTTATTTTTTTTTCTGTTTTCTGTTTTCTGCTGCTGCTTTTTTTTTTGTCATTTATTTTTTTTGAAGTATGCCCTGGCATAAAGTCGCCAGATAACTGTAGTTCAGCAGCTGCTGTTTGTCTGTGTATGGTAAATGGCGATTTTGATTTTTTTAAATTGATTATTTCCTTATTTTCGTGTACCAGTTCCTGTTGTTGTTATTGCTATTGTTGTTGTTGTTGTTGCTGTTGTTGCTGTTGTCGTCGTTCTTATTGTTGTTGTTGCTGTTGTTGTTGTTGTAGCGTGCGCTAGTTGGCTTGGTTCGGTTTGCTTTTGTTTTGATTGTTTGCCATGTGATTTACATGCAATTTGTGCGCTGATTTGTGTCATCAGCAATTGGTTGATGTCTTTTCCTAATACAATTCTCTCATCTCATTGCAACTGCTGACAACAACAACAACAACAACAACAACAAAAAATGCGACTCATTTTCATGGCTCGCTGGTTTCTGCCTATTGCAATTGGCTTTCACTTTGCAATGGCGCTCAAAACTAGAATTTATAATGATAACAAACAACAAAAGAAAAATCGAATAGTTTTCTAACTTTGTGCAATTCTCTTTCTGTTTTACAGGTAAGCAATCCTTATTCATCGCTCACAAGCGTAAGTAGCATTTTTCTTATGTTATTCAGTGTTTTTTTTTTTTTTTTTTTTTTTTTTTTGTTGCCATACACTGACTTGCATCAAGATGACAAACAAGTTGGCCACGACACATCTGAGATTGCTGCTTAAATATCCATTTGGCACTTCATAAATTGCTACAAGCTGCAATTGCATTTGCTTAATTGGAAGTCATTAAATTTGTGGCAGCTCAACTGCAAGACAGTTAAGACTTGCGCCTGGCCAAGTCATCGAAATTGCCCGCCTGATTAATGGCTAACAAATAAGTTGGCAAGTTTGCAGCCAACTTGTCAAACAATTTTTTCCCATTTTCCTTCCCTTCATTATGGTTTTCCGTCTGCCTTGTGGCTAATATGAATAATTACGCAACACTGCCCCAAAAACATGTGACCATCCATTTGATCGCCTTGTCAGCTGGCCAAACATAACACACACACACACACACACACACACATAGAATGTTGTCGCTTGACATGTGAAATTGTCAATTTAAATTTTTATATCCTGTATCACAAGATTGTCCGTAAATGAAGTCTATATTCAGAAGTCTGACGCTTCTCAATTCAATGCATTCCTTTCGCTTCCTTTCAATTTAATTTCCAAATAAATGGACTTTTTAATATTTTTCGCATAGCTCAATAAATTTTGAGTAATTTCTTTTGCTGCTGCAGGGTATTTAATGGCACTGTAGCCTTTTGGCCAACTTCATATGATTTGGTCGTCTTCGGCTGGCAGCTAAAGTCAATTACAAGTTTGGACGGAAATTTAAGATTTCAATTAGAGAAATGGAAGACCAATTTGTCTGTCAATACATCAAATCAGCATTTATTAAATCAGCATTAAATTGATAAAAATAACCAGACGCAGCCAAAGTAGTTGCCCCATGCAACTACCATGCTGCAAGTGCTGCGGCTCCCACGGAATGTGGCAAATCATCGAATGCTAAGGCATAAAAAAGAAGTTGCAGAAAGTGGTTAAACAATTAAATAAACATGCATTCATTAATTTATTACTGTGGTCTAGCTTGACAACAGCAAGCAGTTAAAAATTAAAAAGAAAAAAAAAAACAATCAACCATCTGATGTTGTGTTTGTTGTTGTTTTTTTTTCTTTTTTTTTTTTTTTTGTTGCATATGCACATTTGTGTGATTAGCTTTGCGGTTTTTTTTTTTTGTTTTTGTTTGTTTGCTGACCTTCTGTGCGACACGTTCAAAGTGATGAGACCCATGATAAGCATAAACCACATGATTATCATAACATCTTTATCATGATAATCGTGATCACGTGATGTACAAATCTGTATGTTGCTTTAGATTGGATACCAAACAGAGAAAAACAACAAGACAAACGAAAACAGGAAAATCAGACTAAACCCAAAGAGCATAAAAAACATTTAAGAAACCTCACGCAATTACATACATAATTGATTTCAAATTAAAAAAAACACCCCACCCCCCGCACAGTCTTCTTCATCTTCAATAGCAATTTGATGAAATTCTCTGGCATACAAATTACCAAATAAAAAATAAGGAAATGGATATAATTATTGACGCCATGCATTTAAGTTACGGGATGCCCATCAAGTTCAGGCTACAATTCCTCGATTGTCCACCCCAACTCCCACTCCATTTTCCACCAGTCCACCAGTCTTTGGTCATTCTCCCGCTCCCTCTCCCTCTCCCAGTCCAATTGCCAGCCTGCGTCTTTCAATCCAACGATTGAACAATTAAAAAAGGCTAAGCGTTAAAATCGTTCATTTTCGGCCAGCAAACTGCAATTGGGGCGTCTGCGATTTTCTTGGGTGTGTGTCTGTGTGTGTGTGTGTGTGTGTGTGGAGGGGGTGGGGTGGGGTGAGGTGAGATGGGTGCGCTGGTTTTGTCTGCGTCTTGGCTTTAATTAGTTTGCTACGCTGTCGCCTCAATTTTGACGCAGAAAAAACCGCGACATCTTCGTCCACGTCGTCATCATCTTCATCATCCGCTTCGTCAACGCAAATTACGCGTCGTCAAAATAATTGCCGTGGGTCGCTCAAATGCGACCAGTCAGCTCCATCAGCCCAGCTCAGCTAGCCAACCAACCAGGCAGTCGTTCGCTCTGTCGGTCGGTCAGCCCTTAGCCCACTGTCGCACTATGGGCCACAACTGAAAGACCAATTAAGAGCAATGTTTTTTTTTTATAAATATAGTTTCACATTTAATTTGCACAGTTTTATCTGCATACTAAATACAAAAATATACATAATTTATTCATGTAAATTGAATATTCCTATGCTCATTATTTTATTTTTCGATAATTCTATCAATATTTGTTGTCACATAATTTAGGTGCCCACTGTGCGGTCACAATCAACCAGCAACCAGCAACCAAAGCAGGCGGGCAATTAATATAAGCTTGCTATCTATCTATCTATACATATTTTTTCTATTTTTTCTATTTTTTATTTTTTTTTGCTTTAGTATAGTTAATAGTCCCCCGGTTGTTGCCACCTATTTGGCTGTGGCATGACTGTTTTTTATGCATTCCACCACCCTCTCGCACAGCGCCCCGTCCATTTGGCCAGCAATTGGCATTACAATTTCTCGTTAATAGAAAATTAAATTGTCATTAAATGAAGATTGAGCTTAGCCACAGACGCAGCAGCGCCTGCAGAAAATCCAATTAGAATTTGATGCTTCAATCAAATTAGAATTCAACTGTCCCTCCTTTCATTACTCCTGTTTCATATCGTCGGCATGCCACTTTGTCGGTAATCTTCAGAGGCGACCGCCTCACAAATCAATACAAGAAAAATAATCGCATTTTCTATTTACTTAAGATTTGCGAATTTGCGAATTTGCTCGTGCAACGCGAATGAGTTGCAGCTGTCCACGGTGTGGAACATGGGGCAGGAAATGCATGTCAATTCTCTTGGAGACAACAGAAATTCGTAAATTCAATTATCAATTTGGATACGTCACAACGTCACATGTGACGACTTTAAGAAGTACCAAAAAATAAAAAATAAAAATACTCGATATGTGCCACTCTGCAACACAAAATTTAGGAGTTGGGTCATGTCAGAAAAAAAAAAGGAAAAGGAACAACTGCAAGAGGAAGGAAGTTGAAACCATTAGAAAATGCCAACAAGCTGGCCCGTCCGTTGCACAAACAAAAGCAGAGCAAGCCCCACAATGTGAGGCAGGCAGCAGGCAGCAGTGCCAAGCTCGCGTCCTGGTTATGCCTCAAGCCACAGCATGTCACTGCCCGCACCCGCCCCCGCCCCTGCCCCGCCCATTACGCCCTTAAGTCCTTAACGTAAGCGAGCTGATATTAAGGTGTTGTGGCCCTTTTTTTCCACGTTTTTCTTTTTTTTTTTGTGTGCAGCTCGAGCTCGACAAACCGCCACATTCATATTTTTATATCTATTGGCGAACAAAAAATCAACGAGCACCACGTGAAAAAAGGAGCAGAACAACAATGACAACAAGCAACAAGGATGTGCACGAGGATATGATGCCTTACGAATGTTTGCTAGAGATGTTGATTGGCATTGCGTTTTTTGGCCAGGTTGGAGGCGGGTGGATTTTATTTTCTATTTTTTTTTTTTTTTTTTTTGTGGGTGGAGTGAGGGTGCGGGTGCGGGTGCGGGTGCGGTCTGCTGGCCGTTGTCTGCTTTTCTCATATTGATGATAATGCGGGCAAAGAGACAAAAACCGACAAAAAAGACAACAGCGACACGAAACAAATACAACAAATACAACAAGCAGCAGCAGAAGAGCAATGCTGTACTCATAAATTATTGTCTAGACTATGATTTTAACGTTTTTTGATTATGAAAGCCAAAAAACATGAAGAATCCCAGTACTGACGACTCCAACAAAAAAAAAAAAAAACAAAAAAAATTCGGTTATTGTATAGCGCAATATATAAAATAAAAATCGCTGGCATAACCTTTTTAGCTTGGGTCTATTTTATTTATTTTTTTTTTTTTTATTTTTTATTTTTATTTATTTTTTTTTTTTTGCACTTCTCTACGTATGGTTGGCTTGTTTGCTGGTTTCTGCGTGTAGATATCATATCAATAAGCAAAAGGATTAGACATGTGACTGGACCAGTCGCTGCCAGCGTCAGCCCCTCCTCCATGCCCCACACACACACTCAAGGGGTACATTTTGGGTCGACTTTGTAGTCGTCGTCGTCGTCGCTCAGTGCTTATCGGGGGGTAGTCGAAAAAACAAAAAAAAAAAATCACAATTTTGTTTTTTTTTTTTTGTAATATATTTTTATGATATTGAGACCGAAATATGAATAAAAGTCAAGCTCGCGTTTTATGGTGTGGACTTGGGGGTGCACCGGAATTGAGTTCGGCATGGCCAGACAATTATTAAGCAAAAGTTTAACGAATTAGAAACGAAACGGGCGACTGAGTGGATCGGGTTTGGCCAGAGTGGGTTAAGGGGCAGAGCTTTGATTAAAATGTAAAACTTGATGCATGGCTTAAACACACATATACTCGTATTTCTGTACATACATTTATATATATGTGTGTGTGTGTGTGTGTGCCTGAGTGTGTATTCAGCTAGCAACAGTCTCAGCCCCACATTCATAAAATCTCCAACCAAAGCCAGAGCAACTCTTCAATAAAAACCCCCCCCAAACCGCGCCACACGCACAAAATTTTAGACAATAAAATCGAAACATTTATCGAAAATTGTAAAATTCGAATAAGAAATTGCGGCGCTAAAGGGTTTTTTGCCTCTGACTCACTGACTGACTGACTGACTGACTGACTGTCTGACTGACTGACTGACTGTCTGACTGACTGTCTGCCTGGTTGCCTGATTGCCGCTTTCTTTGCTATCGTTCTATTCCTGCGCCTGGGAATTGTAAAGCTGTCAAATTTTAATTACAAAACTTTATAATCCAAAAAATACAACAACAACAACAACAAGACACACAATCGCACCGCCTTGTGGCGGATTGGATGGGGGGTTGTCCACAATCCCCCCGCACCCTTCCTCCTCCAAGTTCCACCTGCTTTCGATTCGTTCAGTTGTTGGTGTCGTTTGCTCCCAAATCAATTCAATAACTGTACCGTTATGTGCGTGTGTGCGTAAATGAATAACTGTTTGACTGTCTGACTGACTGAATGACTGACTGACTGAATCACTGAATGAGTGAATGAGTGACAAACTGTATATAACTGTCTGACTGCCAGTCTGTCTTGTCTGTGTGCCTCAAAATTGTTTGATTTATGCCTTTGAATTGTTGCAAATTGGCAAGGCACCACCCGCTCCCCCTCCCCCTCCCCCGTAACCAGTCTCCCCACCCACAATTCACCACAGTTCCTCATGCCGTGAGCTATTGACAAATAATGAAAATTACAAAATTACCTGACGCTTGGGGTCTTCAAGTTGTGTGAATAGCAACAATCGCACTCAAAACTCGCTTCATTTGATTCAAGGATTAGCATCAAGATTACAGATTGATAGCTAAGCAGCTGCTCAGTGTCTAAATGAATATGAATATTATGAATACTTTCCATATGCCTAATCTCCTCACTCATAAATGCATTAAAAACAAAACAATTCCTAAAACCATTTAAATCATGAATGCAGTCATGAATATACTTCTAAATACATTTGAATGCATGCCACACAACAAAACGCAGATCGATGCAAGACATGAATGACAAGTCGCCTGCATCTCGAATGCACTCACTCCCACACTCATCCATTCATTCGCAACAATCGTTGTGAGTTATTATTGCATTTTTCTCTCACATTTTTGCCTGCGTTTTCATGCGCTTTGTTGTCTTTTGTTGCAAATTGCCAACTTGGGCATTGCGAGCTGCCAACAGCAACAGCAACGGCAACGGCAACAAAGAATACTACAAAAGCTTTGGCGTCAAAGCTCTGGGGTGCACTTGGCAGACTTTAAGCCACAGCCGCAACCCAACCCAATTCTCCTCTCCCCCAACGTCAGCAACACTTGAAACAATCAAAAATCAATGGCAAACGAAGAGAAAAAAAAATATGAAATGAAAAAAAAAAAACAAAAAAAACAGTACATTGAGACGACACAAACGACGCTACGACGGCGACGGATGCCGCTGCTCTTTACTCATTTGTCTTTTGGCTTTTTGGAAATTAACAACACACGCCCCCCGCCGCCCCCAAGCCGCCCACAGTCGCAGCAGTCGACAGCCTCTTTAGCAGACTGCTTGAAAAGTAACCCCGTTTTTATAGCGCCCAACTGACTTCATATTCTCCCTCCCTCCCTCCCTCTCTTTCGCACACGCCACGCCATCTAACTCTTTCAGGCAAGCTATCTCTGTCGCTGTCTCTATGCGGTCCTTTATATATATATATATGTATATCTATATCTATATATTTATATGTGTACACATACATATGTATATATATTTTAAAATTTTTATGCCCGAATGAATTTTAATTCCTTTGACGGTTGCTTTTGGCTTTGGCAGCTGGCGTGCCTAAAAGGCTGCTATAAAAAATAATATATATATATACATATATATTCATATACTTCTATATGCAGCTTCTTCTTCCCTTAGAGTGATTGTGTGTGTGTGTGTGTGTGTGCGAGTATGTCTTTGATTGCTTATTGTTAATTTGTATTTGCGTATTGGTCGTTTGTGTGTGTGTGTGTTTTTGAGTTCTGAGATGTTTTTACAACTCCAGCGTACACTGATTAAACCCTTTTTTTACCCCAGCTCATGTGAGTGAATGTGAAAATGACACACACACACACACACACACACACACACACACACACACACACTGAACATCTTAATTCCTTTTGGCGTTTTTTGCATCGACCCAAGCAATTCGCCCACCTGCTGCCACATTTTGTTCATGCGTGTGTGTGTGTGCGTGTGTGTGTGTGTGTGTGCGTATGTGTGTGTGTGTGCGTGTGTGTGTGTTCGCCTTGGAGTGTTTGTTATTATTATTGTTGTTGTTGCTGCTGCTGCTGTTGTCTTGTGCTTTTGTGTGTATGTGTGTGTGTGTGTATTGACTGCTTTGTCAATTGTTTGGGGGCTGCCTGCTTGGCTGACTGCCTGCCTGCCTTCCTGCCAATCCCATCCCCCCTCCCTCATTCACATGCTTGTCGTCGCTCCGGCTGCCTGGCAATTTTGTTAATTACAAATCGTTTGCTTTTGGCTCTATGCTAATGTCTCCGGCTGGGACATCAACCCCCAACTCCGCAGCGCTGCCTCTACCCCCCTCCCTCTACGCCTGATTGTCATGTATGTGTGTCTATTTTTGCATAACTTACGCAACTTTTTACAATTCTGACAGCTCCCCCAACCACACCCCCTCACCCATACACACACAAAAATAAAAAAAAGTAAACACAAGGGTTGTTGTTCTATTATATATATATATATATATATATATATATTATATATGCATATACAGTTATAGTCTATAAAGTGAATATCGCCCGAGTACTTTGCATGCCCCACGCATTTCTTGTGGCTAGCAACAAACCATCGACAATTAACAGTTGCACACCCAAACACACACACACACACACACACACACACAGCAGCTTGAACTGTCAGTCAATGTCCGAACTGTGCACTCACCTCCCCCCACACACCTCGTCCAGCTGCCCCCTGCCAAATTCCCAACTATTCACATTGTTGGAAAAATGTAAATTTTCATAATTTTACAGTCAATACTTTGGTTATGTGTTTGGCTGTTTTTCTGCACCACCCCCCCTTTGCTCCCGCAGTAGTTTTTGTTTGATTGCTGCGTAGTTGAAGTCGGACACCTACCCCTCATTTCCCCACCCCCCCCCCCCCCCCGCCCCAGCTTTTCATTCGTATATGGGCATTCGGTGAGAGCCACAGAGCCAAAGCCACAGGCAGCCAACGAATTGGACAGGCAAAAGTTTTTGGCGCAAAGGGTTGCAAATGATTTTTGAGTTGTGTCGAAAATCCCCAAAAAGTTGATTTATCGTTTTAATAATTCTTCAACAGAACCAGCTTCTGCTCCTGCTTCTGCTCCTGCTCCTGCTTCTGCTCTTAATATTAAACAAATTTAAATCGAAATGACAAAAATGTGTGTGTGTGTGTGTGTGGGTGTGTTTGTGTTGGTGTTGGTGTTGGTGTGTATCTGAGAACGCGCTCCAAAAATGCACTCATCTATTAATATTTACCTAAGTGTTGCGCAACGTTGCCAAATTTCAGCTAGCCATGTTGCCAAATTTAAACTTCAAGTTTAAGCCTGCATTTCTAAGGCGTTGTTGTGTCTGTGTCACAGGCAGTTGATTATTAATGAACTCACGCATGTGTGAGTGTGTTTGTAAGACGCAACAGACAAACACACACACACACACACACACACACACACACACACACATACACATACACATATGCACAACCCTTGGCATACCCTTACACTTGCGCCGCATGCTAATTGCGTTTATTTAACAAAACAAATTTTTTACATTTTCCACTTTTTGTTTTATTCGAAAGGGGAGGGGGGGGGAGGAACAAGATGGGGTTGTGGGTGACTCAATTGAGTTGGCAATTAGACGTCAGCCAGAAGGGATTTTGCTGTATCGGTCTATATGGGGTATACAACATTTTTATGCAATTAATTTGAGTCGTCGTCGTCGCTGTCGTCTTGTGCTGCTTCTTCTCCAAATAGGGGGGTTGTTGTCCTTAACAGTTTTTACATGTCTCGTATGTTAATGAAAAATCGAACACGCAACCTCAGTCCTCAGTCCTCTGCCGGCGAGGTGGAGGTGGAGGTGGAGATGGATGGGGATATGTCTGTTGCTGCCTTTTGATTGATAATGAAATTAACTGCTTAGCATTTCCAGGCATGACATGTTCCGCGACCTGGTAAAGGACACATGTTTCCACATGCACAAATACACATACGTATTTATTTATGCTGATGCGTTTTTAATGCCAATTATATATTATTGCATATGTGTGTGTGTGTGTGTGCCTCAACGTGTATGGCCAATAATCATAATCTGGCTAGGGCCATTCATTTATTTTATTGATAAAATATATGAGTAAAACAAAAGTTTTACCAATCAACATGTTCGTTTTTTTTTTTGTGTGTTCCCATACATGTATTAACGTGCCACACAAATAACGCAATGACACGCAAATTACCAATTGGCATTATGTTGATTTGAGGCATTCTCTGCTGCTTCTTATTCTTGGCTTACTTGGGTACAGTCAGCGGCAAGAGTCGCTGTGCAAGTTTGTGTTTGACGCTGTCTTTGGCATATGCGTCAATTAAAAACCGCGCCATTAAATTAATTTTAATCACATAATAAGAAATACACACACACACACATACACAAAAACACACACATATACACCCACACACACACACACACACACAGACACGCCACCTGGCTGTCATTAAAAAATTTTGATGCATACCGCACGGCGCAAAACTTTATCTTGTCAACTTTGTTGCGGCGCCACGCCTCCAACCCACACCCACACAAGTCGCGCACACGTCGACGCACTTAAGAAAAATTCCCTTGTCAAATTTGCCAATTATCATATTTTCATCAAACAAACAAAGTTCCCAAAACTCAAACGCTCGCTGCAGGCACATACTCCCCATATCCCCATATCCCCACATCCCCACATCCCCAACTCCCCTGTCTGTCTATACATTGAACGTATTGCCGAGCTACCCCTTTGCCCCTTCGCCCCCCCTTTTACTCCTCTATACACCTGTGGCTGTATCTGTGGCCTGTTGCCAGCAGCTTCACTTCAGTCGCAGGCAATCAGCGACGTAGCCGTCGTCCTCGTTGTTAATTTTATTAAAAATTATTTTATAACTCTCGAACTTTTGCACACACACACACACAAACGGCACACACACACACATACATGCCACACAAAGAGACGCGGCTTTCCTCCTTTTTAGCTCCGCATTGTTGTTGCTTAAATATTGATGTGTGCAATTACAAAAAAAACAACAACAAAAAACATGACTGAGACTGGCAACCACAATGAAAGTGTTGCCGCACAATATGCAACCACAAAGTTTTTCGCCACTTTCCACCTCTGCGGAAAATTCGAAAATCTGACAACTACTGATTGTTAATCCAACCAAAAACAATTCTGAAAATTAGCCACAGTTTGTTCTCTACTTAATTCATCCCCAACAATCTGAAGAGCAAATAATTCATAGCTCTTTATTATTGTTTAAGTTTTTATTGATACCAAATTCAAATGTTTAAATTCTTCATTAATCAAAATATAATCTAAAAGTTATTGAAAGCCATTTGCTAATTTTGAATTTTTGTCATTTATCTGCATTCTTTTATAGATTAAAGCACTTTTGGATGAGTTGCAACGCCTGCGTGGTCTGGAACAAACTCACCTTGTACAAATCCAAAGGCTCGAAGAGCATTTGGAGGTGAAGCGACAGCACATAATGCGTTTGGAGGCACGTTTGGATAAGCAACAGATAAATGAGGCACTTGCCGAGGCAACTGCATTGGCTGCCGCTCTAAATGCGGCTGCGACAAACAATAACAATAACAACAACAATAGTAGCAGCAACAACAACAACAACAACAACAATCACAGTAGCCAGGGCAGCGAAAACAACAACGAGTTGAGCGCGGTATTTAAATCAACAGATCTAACATCTACCCATCAGCACAATGACGATGATGACGATGATGATGATAATGATGATAACGACAATGATAATGATAACCATGCTGAGCTGCGCGATGGCGATGGCGATGACGATGAGGAGGACACGGATATGGCTAATGAGCAGCAGCATGCTGCCATTGCCAACAATCGGCACAACGACGATAACGAAAAGGATGATGACGAGGAGCAGGATGCCGATATATCCAATGCCACGGGCACAGCGGACAGCAATGAGCTGAAAATCAAAAAGGAACAGCAGTAAGTTAAGCACACAGATTAAAAGAAAATCGATAATGGCAAAGGATCTATCTAGGATTTATGCTGAATATCCTTGCAAATCCTTGCTTTACGTTGCTTTCAATCAGAAACTCAATTTAATTCAATTAAATTTGGTTTGATTTGCATTACTAACTTTCCATATCCATATTGTTTCTTCTTCTTCCCGCACAGCAGTCCATTGGATCTGAATGTGCTCAGCCCACATTCGGCTATTGCCACAGCCGCCGCGGCCGCAGCAGCCGCTGCCTGCGCCAACGATCCGAACAAATTCCAAGCTCTGCTCCTGGAACGCACCAAAGCCCTGGCCGCCGAGGCGCTCAAGAATGGCGCCAGCGACTCAGCGAATGCAATCATCAGTGATGGTGAGTATATAAGCAGCGGCTATCTTCGCCCCCAACTCTAACGGTACAAAACTTTCAATTCCGTTCGTTTCAAATCGATTTCAACTCGGTTCGGTTCATTGTTTCGTTTCTCGTGTTTCCGTTTTGCGCTGCTGTTTTTGTCGCTTGTTGCAATCGGCTGAACGCTTTGCTTTGTCCCGTTTGTTTGTTTTGATTGGACGAACCATCCGCAATTCCGTTATCGGCGCCAGCGGCGAACTGCGGCGCCAATTTTTATGGCTGTCAACAAGCGATCAAAAAACCAGCGACGATCAGTCGAGGCGAACGTCGTGTGCTTTGTCTCTTCTCTCCACTCTCCACTCTCCTTTCTTTGTTCTTCAGTTGTTTTTGTTTTTGTTTTTTTTTTTGCTGTTTATTTTTTTCCTTTTTTTTCTTTTACAATATTTGCATCGAAACGTCTGCGTATGTTGTCATTGTTGTTGTTGTTGTTGTTGTTGTTGTTTTACACCTTGAGTTGCTCTGCATGTTTACCGATAATTGATATTGACATATCCAAATACACAACACTTAAGAGTCAGCGCACAACAACACGCTTTAAACCTGTCGCTCTCTCTCTCTCTCACTCTCTGTCTGTGTCTATCTGTCTGTCTCTCTTGTATGACAAATATTTATCTATATACATTTGATAAGTATCTATATTACAACAACCACATTCACACACAAACACACACACACATACAGTTTCTTTGTTGTTTTGTTGTACGAATTGGCAAGCGAAAAGTAAAAAGTGCAAAATGTTGGCAAAAAAAAAACAAAAAAAAAAAAAAGACAAAAAATTGAAAAGAATTCTAAAAGAATATTTTGATTCATTTGGCGTTTTGTTCCATGGATGTTGTTGAAATCGGTATACCAAATACAAATACTAAATACCATTATATCAAATACAAAAAAAAAAAAACAAAAAAAAAAAAATGAACACAGTACTTTATGATAGATCATTGCAAATAAGTAGCAACAACAAAAAGCACAACTTTTTTGTTGTTTCCCGCAGAAATGCCGCAACAACAAGCAGCAGACGCAGCAACAACCGCTAATCAAGTAACAGTAGAAGATGATGGAGATGATGATGATGAACATGATGCAGTAAAAGCAGTTAAAGCACCAGCTCCAACATCCAAGTCAGAAACAATCACAAATGTAACGGAAAAGCCTGAAAATGCCACATTGAGCAAGGCCAACTTGCAACCCAAAATCGAAATCATAGACACAGACGATGCTGATGAGGGCGGCACTGAGTGTGCCGCTGGCCAAACACTGGAAGAGCAGCTGGTCAATAGCTATTGGAGGCGCGGTTTTGAAACATCAACAGCGGCAGCAACAACAACAACAGCAGCAGCAGCAGCTGCAACAGCAGCAGCAGCAGCAGCAACCACTGGGAGCAAAACGCCAACAATTTATCAAAATGCCAATGTGGTGCAGCAACAACTGTTGCCGCCACCGCCGCCGCCGCTGCCGCCGTCACAACAGCAGCAGCAGCAGCAGCAACACTTTTCTGCACAGCAACAACAACAATATCACCAACAGCAACAACAACAACAACAACAACAGCAGCAGCAACATGGACCCTCGTCCACAGTGCTACTCAGTCAATTGGTTAACTCAACTTTCTTACATGCCAATCACTCCTCTTGTTCCAATTCCAAATCCACACGCCTAGATGCCGCATCCCACCACCAACACCAGCAGCATCAGCCACAGCAGCAGCAGCTGCTTCAACAGCAGCAACATCACCACAACAGCAGCAATAGCAGCAACAGCAGTTCAGCAGCCGGCAGCGATCCACTGAATCCGCATCATCATGCGCACCACCATGGCCATCCACATGGACAGCTGTTGCATGCAGCACATCATCTGCATCATGGCGCCGACTCGAACTCATCCAGCGCCAATAGCACACCCAACAGCACCGCCCAGCTGGCGGCCAGCATTGCCAGCACGCTGAATGGCAACAAGTCACTGTTGCAGGCGGCGGCCGCTGCCAATGTGGCAGCTGTTGCTGCCGTTGCCGAGGATAACAACAGCAGCCTGACGCCAAATGCGAATGCGGCTGTCGCCGCTGCAGCAATGGCTGCCCATGCACAGCATGCGGCCGCCTTGGGTGCACCCAGTTTTCTGCCCAATTTGCCCAGCCTGCCGGCGTTTCAATTTGCGGCCGCCGCTGCGGCTGGCCAGGATCCACGAGCACAACATTTTCGCTTTGCGGATGCCGAACTGCAAATGCAGCCGGGCGTCTCGATGGCCGGTCGATTGGGTGAATCGCTAATACCCAAAGGTGATCCCATGGAGGCCAAATTGCAGGAGATGCTCCGCTACAATATGGACAAGTATGCGAACCAGGCCCTCGACACACTGCACATCTCGCGACGCGTCCGTGAACTGCTCTCCGTGCACAATATCGGGCAGCGGCTGTTTGCCAAATATATATTGGGCCTGTCGCAGGGCACCGTCTCCGAGCTGCTCAGCAAGCCAAAGCCCTGGGATAAGCTAACCGAGAAGGGTCGCGACAGTTACCGCAAGATGCATGCCTGGGCCTGTGATGATAGTGCCGTCATGCTCCTCAAGTCCCTCATCCCCAAGAAAGGTGAGTGCCCTAAAAGTTGTAATTTTTTTTTTTTTTTTTTTGTTGTGCTTTGCAGGTGGTTATAGTTTTTTTTCTGGGCCGTTACAGCTTAGTTATTTGACAGTTTTCGCAGCGAGCGTTGCCAGACTGTGCAGAATATCTGACATCTGACAGATGCTGGTTGCTATGCGTTCAGCTTGTTGTGGTTTGAAAATAATCAGATTCGCTCCGAACAATATCAAAATTGAGCTTGAAAGCGTTCTACGTGCATATTTATATAAGTGTTAACTTGGCTACGAAAATTTCGACCTTCAAAAATGTTTAAAATATACAGTAGATGAACGATTTTGATTTGAATGTTTTAATATTTGCTATTGTTTATCCCCATTTTGATTTGTCGATTAAATATCATTGTATTACTTAGTAATTTCAGCTACACTGTAAACAATTTCAAGCTGAAATAAAACACAGTGTAATTGATTCGCCATTTCCAAATCGACTTTGCTCATTTTTTGGTTGCTTTCGTGTTTTCATTTTTATTATTATTATTTCTGTTTTTTTTTTTGTCATTTCATTTTTGTTTTTGGACAGCGGCCAAAACATTAAAATGTGAAATTTTAATTATTTTTGATTTTTGCGTATAATCAACGTGCCAACAAGCAGCAACGATGGCGACGACTTGATGCATTTCATGCAACCATTTCGCCTGTCATCATAAATTTTGGCAAATTCGCACATTAGGCGTGAAATTCTAATGTATAACCAAAAAACGAGGCTCCGAATAGACCCAGTCGTGTTATGTTTATTTTTTTTATTTATTTCTACTACTCTTTTTTTTTTTTTTTTTTTGTTGGGCAAACGAAGTCAGATCTTTGGCTAACGATAGCTTCGCAAGTTAGCCATTTGTCTATAAATCTAAGCGGTTCGGTTCCGTTGTTTGTTTTTGTTGTCTTGGTTAAGTTTATTGATTAGTCATCAATTTGAATGGGCCCCCAGGCAAAAGTAACGGCAATAAGCGGCAACAACTAAATGAGGCACAACTATGCCAGACGGGGCCACAAATATGTCAATGCAAAAGTATTTTTAAAGTACGAACTGTGGCACAGACACGCACCAAGCCCCCGCCACCGCCCCCGCCACCAACCAACGGGAAAATGCGGCTCCGCAAAGTTAATCAAAGTTTTGCTGTCGCCCTCTGTTTGCCCAATGCACATGTGTGTGCGTGTGATACATATATGTGTGTGCCTGCGTGTGTGTGTGTGTGTGTGTGTGTGTGTGTGTGTGTCTAAGTGCATGCAAATGTTGACAATTAATTTATGACGATTACTCATGGCAGCTAAACTAACTGTTTATATACTTATTTATGCATGTTGAACGCAAGCGCTGCAATTTTTTTCTTAATGCGATTGAATGTGCTTAGTGACCCCACAAAACACCACGCTCACCCCCCCCCCCTCCCCCTCCACTTCCGCTCCAAGTCTGTGCCCTGTCAGTTGTCAGTTAATTATAAGCAAATAGGCAGTTAGATGCATGCCACAAGCCGCAAGCCGCTTGGCCAAGACTTGACGCACCTGCAAGAAACAGTTGCCTAACGCAGGGCGCGCGCTCAAATACATAATAATAATTATAAAAATAACAATAATAATAATAATAATAATAATAATAATAATTGCAACAAAACAACATACTTTGAAGTCACTTTGTAGGCTGCAAAGTTGAGGAGCTGCAAAGCGCGTCAATGATTTTTGAATTGTAATTGTTTAAAGCGCCCGCGAGCCTGGAACGAGTTGGAATGGAATAGGACCAAATGGAATGGGCTGAAATGCTTTAGAGGGTGGGGGCGACGTGACGCGACGCGACGCGACGACTGCCGTAACAATTGGTCGGTGGTCGGTGAAAGGCTTGAAACAAAATACATATACAATAAAAATGGAAAATAAAACAACAATTAAAAAAAAAAAACAGCCGCAACAACAACAGCAAACGTGAAGTAGAATTAAATGTAAACAACGGCAACAACAACGGCAGCAACAACAACAAGAACAATGCAATGCAACTGCTGCCTTCAACGAGGCATGCAAAACGTTGACGTGCCGCGCGTTTGAAGTCGTCTTTGTGCCGGACAAAGTGCGGCAGCTGACTGCTGGTGACCAAAGGGTGGGTGGGGGGGGGGGGGGGGGTGGGGCGTTGGGAGTTGCAATGCGGAGTTGCGCCAAGGGCGGCTGCCTAGCGATTGGTAGCCGGTGTAAGCCACGCATAGGGTTTGGGTTAGCTGCTCCTGCTAGGGGTGGTAAGAGAAGAGAGAGAGAGAGAGAGAGAGAGAGAGAGAGAGAGAGAGAGAGTAAGAGAGAGCAAGAGTACCAAGCGCCTAGTTGACGCAAAACTTTTCACGTTTTTGGTTTGTTTTGCTGTTGATTTAGCTTGTTGTTGTTGTTGTTGTTGTTGTTGTTAAACATTTAACGACAATTGTTGCATATTAAACGGCGCACAGGCAAAGTGAGTGGAAAATTGTTGGGGGCACAACTATTGAAAAGTTGTAAAAAAGTTTTTGAAATGCGAATGAATGCAACAAAAAAAAAAAGCCCGATAAATGTTATCAAACATAAATTCTAATACGAATCTACATCTTTTTATATAGTAAGCAAATTTCAGAACTTGTAAAGTGCAAAAGTTGGCAACAAATTAACTGTAGATTGGCTAGCCATGGCTTTAATAACAGCATTAAGCTATGGCTATAAGTAACTTTCGATGTAAAACATCTTTTAGCCATACATATGCCATTGATTACAACCACTGTGCAACGTGCACAAGTTGATAGTGTCTTGCCACAAAATACAAACAGGGAAAATGGAAAGCGATGAGGGAAATTCATTGAGGGGGTAGAGTTCAACCGAGTGCCGTTTGAGTGCCCAATTCAAACTGCGCTTAGCATTGCAAAGACAAAACATAAATAAAAAAAATATATAAAAAATATAAAAAAATAAAAAATATAAAAAACAGTGGAGTTTGGGTGGTGGTGTTTTGGAAAAAAGAGCTCGACGTCATTTTAGCTCCGTCAGACGTGTCGTATACGTAATGACAAATATTTGTATATGTTGACGGCAGGCAGCGGTGGCAGCAGCAGCAGCAGCAGCAGCAGCAGCAGCAAATGTAGCCGAGCCAACTCGTTATGGCAGCTAATAATACTAGCATATTAACACATAATTTTAGCAGACGTCGTCTATTTGTTTTAGCCAACCGGTCGCTGGCGCAGCAGCAGCAGCGGCCGCAGCGGCGGCAGCAGAGGCAGCAGCAGCGGCAGCAGCCATAAAGTCGGGCAAAAAGTGCGTGGCCTAAAATAGAAAAGCACGCGGCCAAGAAGACAAAAGAAAACAACTCAAACACACAACGCACACGGTGTGTGGAAGGGGCAGTTGTAGTTGTATATGTTGTAGTAGTTTCATGAGGTGGGAGGGGGGGACGGCGGCGTGGAGGCTTCTTCTTAACAGATCGGGGAGGTAGAGACAAAGGCATTCCAAATGCCAAACAGACAGACGACAAAACATTGCCTGGCACTTTTATTTGCCGCCGTTTCACAAATTATTTGTCACCAGCCATAAAGCGAAATATGTGCCTCACACATACACGAATACACACACACACACACGCGCACACATGCACATGAAACACTGCCTGACTAAGTGGCCAACGGGCCGTATCAATTCCTGCGCTTTTTGGCCTCATATTTAAGTATTTTTCTTTAGACGTTTTTCTATTTTTCGCTTTTGATTGTAATTTAATTTATTTGATTTTATGAAAATTGCGGAATGTGCTTGGCACAACAATGGGGCGTGGCACAGATGCGTGGGCACCACAGAAATATAACGATCATAAATTAGCATAAAACTCGTTCAACAATTTTTATGAAATGCGATTAAATTTTTCAAACAAAAAAAAATATGCAAATTATCAACAATGGGTTAAAATTTATAACTTATGAGACTTTTGCATTAAATCAAATCCTTTCGAAATGTCTGATTGAATTCTGTGACTGATGTCCTTTGATTATAATTTATTTAAATGTCGAAAAAATACAAACATGTTTTTAGATATTCATATATGTATGTACATATGTATGTATATGAATACATATGTACATTGTGTATGTAGTTTGTATTGCCCTCATGTTAACCGACATGCCATGCCACATAGACATGGCAAAAGTTTGTCTTCGACATTTTGCCATCATGCCGCAAAATGTTGCAGATGTCTCGCGCGCTCGTGTTGCACTTTCGCAACTTTTATTTCCCTCCCTTTTTTTTATTATTTTTTCATTTATAATTTCTTGTGTTGCTTGGGCTAATTACTTTGTAATGAACTTTGACAACAATCAACAAAAAAATAAAATAAAATAAGGGAATGCATTCGTGTGGAAGTCGTCTGGGAGATACCCTGTACACAAGTCGCTGCCTATGAACGTTCTTGAGGTCTCTTGGAGCCGGTTCAATCACACGGACAGACTCGGTTGTGAATGCTGTTCAAAGACATCCTTTATGGGGTTATTTGCACAACTTCAGGATATAATTTTTTCAGTGCATATAAAAAGTAAAATAAATAAAGAAATGGAAAATAAAACTTGCAAATTACTTTGAGGCAGCGCATATATCAAGGCTCAAATATCTTGTCATATTTTTGCGCTTAATTGCAAGCCAACAACAAAAACAACCCATTCCATTGTGGCCCAAACCCCTCTTGACTGATTTGACTGCAATTGGAATTGGAAAATTGGCGCTTCTGCTGTTTGATGTTGTTGTTCACTGCTGTTGTTCCCGTTGATGAGGCAATGCTAAGCACTCAAAAAAAAAAAAAAAATCCCTCCCCGAACCCTCCCCCAAACCCAACAGAAGCCACCCACTTCATTTGCCATGCTACGTTTGCCCTCAGCTCAGTTAGAAGAAACCAGTTGAAAGCCGCTCCTTCAAGTAGGTGTCTCTGCATCTGAGTTTCTGCCTTCATTTTTAATTGACACTTCTGCTAATACCGCCCCCTGCCCCCGCCCAGAGCAACAAACACACACACACACACACACACACACACACACATATTGAAAAACAAATGACTGGCATTTTAATTAGAAAATTTTTCTTGCAATTAATGCAAATTGCGTGCGTGTGCCAATTTCAATGCGGCAGTTCAATTGTGGCAACAAACCACCCAAACAAGCCCCCACATCATTCCACACCTGGTTGCAAACCCTTTTTTCTGCGACTGAAGTATGATTACATATTTGTGTGCTGGCAAATATTTATTGTATTAGGAAAAACTCCACTGGAAAAGTCAACAAAAGCAAAAAAGACAAAAAAAAAAACAAAAACAAAAATACAGTCGAATGAGCAGGAAGAGGCAGCAGGGGGTGGTAATGGGGTAATGGGGTGCCGGGGGGGGGGGGGGGGTGCTTGGCACTCATCGTGTCAGGCGGGAAATATTCGTCTGATTTGTTATAAAAGGCAAATATTCATCAAGCAAATTGTGGCACAGGTGGTGGCTAGTAGTGCTGCGAGTTCTGCCATGTTTTATATAAATATATATATGTATATATATATTTATATATATGTATATATGATATGATATCCTCGTATCCATATTTTTATAACAGCTAACGGTCGCGCCAAATCCATATCCTTTTGAATGACAATTTGGTCAACATGTTCCTCTCTAATAAATTACAAAAAAAGCCACAAAAAATAAAACAGTCAAATGAACAGCGCAGACAAAAAGTAACTAACGTTAACACAAAGCGAGTTGGTCATAACCAACTGATCGATACTCTGAAACTAGTGTAATAGCAGTTAACAAAAAAGAGGTGGGCGTGGCCAAGATATTGATCTGATATATGTACCCCTCAAAGTTGCTGACTCTAGCTTTATGTTATAGAAACCGACAAATAAAACCAATATACCCTATTACCTTTGTGAGCAGAGTATAGAACAAGACAAAGCAAAAAAATAAACGACAAATATTCAAATACCCAAATATATATATATATATATATGTAGATATATTTATATATGTATCTGTGCGGGATGACGATGCGGCAAATATGTGGTTGGGGTTAGGGTTGGGGTTGGGGTTTGGGCGGGGTTGGGGTGGGGGTTGGGGTTTGGGTATTGCGTTATTTAAAAGTCGCTTCTGTCTGCAAATCTGTCGCTCTGTTGGACAAATGTAACGAACGCCACGTGAACAGCTTAAAAATATATCTATTTTTTTTTTTTTTAATATTCTTTAAAACATTCTTGAAGCTCATTTTTGTAATTCATTTTGATTTTTTAAAAAATAGCATCGTAATATTAACTTCAAATTATTTTGTTAGGCATCATTTTAAAATATACCAGTTTGCAGGTTGTTGAAAATCGGTTCCATTCGGAAACCAAACTTTGAAAGCAACTTACAGTTATTTTTAAAGCGTAATCCAAAAGTTTATTGATCGTTAAGGTTGACAGTGCATTGCCCCGTCTTAAATCGAGTCCACTCCACATCCGTTCTACATTTCCATTTTCAGTTCCAGTTGCTACCATCTCCGTCTAAAGAGCGCTTAAGCTGTCTGTGTCTGTGTCTGTGTCTGTGTCCTCGTATCCTCTGTCTGTCCTGGCGTGGGGTCAGCCAGGTGTCATCAATGTCATCTTCGACTTTATAACACAAAAACACTTTGTAATCCCCAAATGAAGCGACGACGACGACGACGACGACAAAGAGCTAAACTAACCAACATCAAAAAAAAAAGAGAGAATTTTTAGAAGACCTTAAAAAAACAATATTTGAAAAAAATTACAAAAATCATATGAGTTAAAGCAAAAATAAAACACACAGAAAAAAATACAGAATCGTAAAATTCGTAACGTTGGCCACAGGACATTTCATGGGGCATGCGGCACAGTTGGCATGTGGCATGTGGCGGTGGGGCATGTGTCGTCACTCTGCAAAACGTTACGATCTATTGTAGTTGGCCCTTTTATCGCCTTTTATCCAGCTCGAAGGCAGTCGCCATTTGGCCATTATTCTATTTCAATGGGAACACTTTTCAATTCGGCCAAAATCTCTCGCTTCAATTGGCAACGGGGCAACGGGGGGGCGGCAACCAAACATTTGTCATTCATGTGTTGATTTCCGTTTCCGTGTGTTTTTGCAACTGATACCCCCAAAACATACTCCTGCAACTACTCAGTGCCGAGTCGGACAAGTGTTTGCTCCTTTGGGGCATCGATTATGCTTTGGCAATTGTAAAGCGATTTTCAGTTATTTCGTTGCGTTACGTTGCCACGCCTACCCCACCCTGCAGCGCCCAATAGCGCTGATTGATGTTTGTTGGCCGGCAGCCACAAACATGCCGCAGGACACAAAGAGGACAGTGGCAAAGAGCTCAACCACTTGTGCGATTTTTACAATTTGGCAGTCGATTCTTTTTCGATATTTTTTTGTATTTTTTTGTATTTTTTGTCCATCAGCGACATTTAACGAGTGGAACCAAAAACCTTCATTTCAATTGAATTTGTGCAAAGCATTGTGTACTTTTTTGTTATTGTTGCTGCTGCCACTGCTGCCACTGCTGCCACTGCTGTTGCTGCCACGTTCTTTTTCAATTGCAATTGAATTCGCATTCATTTCGACTCGTTTCGTTTATTGAAACTGGCTCTGCTCCACTGGCAGCTCGGTCCGCTGAGCACTTGGCATGCCCAGCTTCCAGCTCCCAGCTCCCAGCTCCATATTCTCCCCATCTGTGGCCATCTCCCCGGTGCCCTCAACCAGCTTCCAGTCTTTCTCTATCCACTTTTTGGTGCCACGGCGCGTGCCAAATTAGCGCTCCGCATGCATTGAACTATTTAAGGGCCCATCCAGTTTTTTTATTTTTCCATTTTCCATTTTCCATTTTATTTGGTTTTTGTTTTTGGACTGAACTTTTGTCTAGCTTTTATTTGGTTTTATTGCGTCCGCCCATTGATGTTGTTGCTGTTGCACCTCCGCTTGCCGCCGGTTCACGGTTCGCTTTGTCTGTGGTCGCCGTTTTGTTGATTGGAAATCAAATGGTGCCATAATTGAGCCCTTTGGACTGGTCAGCAGCCTGTGCAGCCTGTGCAACCTGGGTGCCGCATGCAGCTAAACGAGTCGGTAGCTTTGTGGCACTGACTCGCAAAATCTGCTTTGGAATTTATAATTCACAAAATGTTTATCAAATATGTGTACACTGATAAATACAAAATATTTTGATATGTAAATTGAAATTCAACAGAAAAAAAATCACTGTAAAATTTAAAAAAAAAAAACTATAAATATAAAAATAATGACTGCTTTGGTATTAAATAATAATTTGTTAGGCATTTTATCAAGTTTCTTTATTGTTGTTATGTTGCCGCGTATTTTTGCTTAGTGCATGTGGCAGAAATCAAAAGTGCAACGGAGTTGCCTTTTAAATGCTGCTGCGCCGCTTTATGGCCACAAATTTGTGCTGGCTTTTTGAACGCTTTATGGCTTAATTTGCCAGTTGGCTTGTCGGCCTGTTGGCCAGTTGGCCTGTTGGCCACAACGCAGCTATCAATTGGGCTTCAATAAATGAGCAAAAACCGAATGCGCATAAAGTTTATAACGTTTAATGGGCAACGCCACTTTACGATCAATATACAATATACAACATACAACATACAACAAACAACAAACAACATACAACATACAACAAACAACAAACAATATACAACAAGCAACATTAACTCATTGGCCTTTTCTATATATCTGTATCTGTTTTAAAGATTCGGGATTGCCACAGTATGCTGGTCGCGGCGCTGGTGGCGATGATTCCATGTCCGAGGATCGCCTGGCACACATACTGAGCGAGGCATCGTCCCTGATGAAGAGCAGCGCTGTCGTCGCCCAGCAGCAGGAGCATCAGCGTCGCCATCTCGTCGACGATACGCACAGCAACGAGGATAGCAAATCGCCGCCGCAGAGCTGCAGCTCCCCCTTCTACAAGGACCAGCAGATAAAGCATCTGCAGCCGCAACAGCAACAGCAGCAGCAGCAACAGCAGCTGCAGCATGCCTCGGAGCATGCACAACGCGAACAGCGCGAAGCGGCCGCCGCCGTTGTTGCCGTGCACCAGCAGCAGCAGCAGCGGGAGCAGCGGGAACAGCGCGAGGCCGCTCAGCGGGAGCAACAGCAGCGCATCCGTCACGACGATCTGGGACCGGACAAGATGGCGCGCCTCTATCAGGAGCTAATGACGCGCACTCCACGCGAAGCAGCCTTCCCAAGGTGAGTCCCCCCTTCTTTGTGAATTGTATCAGTTGTTGCACAACAAAGCTGAACCGGTTCAGCGGTGGCATGTTTTTGACTGCCAGCTGAACCCAATTACGCATTTTTGAGCTTGTTTGCCGCTTGCCACTTGCCACTCAACTCTCTGATTAAATAAACATTTTCAAAAATGCCATATTTTCGTTTGCTAAATATTTAATTTTTCAATATCGCATTCTAAAGATATTAAAACAAACACAAAAACCAGCTGTGACAAAAAACAATTTAAGCATTGTTTTAATTTTGTTTAATTTGTCTGGAATGACGATCCATGAATTATTAAATATATATCTTTTTTTTCCCCCCAATCCATCGACTTTTACTAATAATAGAGAAATTGATGAATTTTTTTTTGTTGTGTATTTCAGCTTTTTGTTGACGCCGTTCTTTGGCGGCGCCGCTGGCATGCCTGGAGCACCCGCCAATCCCTTTCCCACAGCAATGGCCGCCGACGAGAATATGCGGCATGTGCTCGAACGTGAGATCGCCAAGCTGCAACAGCAGCAGGCACAGCAGGCGCAGCAGGCTGCCAATTTTCCCAACTTTTCCAGTTTGATGGCACTACAGCAACAGGTGCTGAACGGTGCACAGGATCTATCGCTGGCCAGCAAGGATATCAAGTTGAATGGACAGCGCTCATCGCTCGACCAGCACAGTGGCGGCAGCAGCAGCTGCTCCAAGGATGGCGAACGTGGCGACGATAACGACCGAAGCTATCCAGCCCTGTCGCATGCCGTACGCAAATCGGAGGGTGGCAACACACCGGCACCGGCTGCAACATCACTAACCCAGACATCGGCGGGCAGCGGCAGTAATTCAAATGCCGCCAACTCAACGGTTGCCAGCGGACATGGCAGCAACTCGGCGGCACCCAGTCCGCTGAGCAATTCAATACTGCCGCCAGCGCTGAGCAATCAGGGTGAGGAGTTTGCGGCGACGGCGAGTCCACTCCAGCGAATGGCATCGATTACCAATTCACTGATTACCCAGCCGCCCGTGACGCCGCATCACTCACAGCCACAGCGGCCAACCAAGGCGGTGTTGCCACCGATCACCCAGCAACAGTTCGACATGTTCAACAATCTGAACACGGAGGATATTGTGAGGCGGGTGAAGGAGGCGCTCTCCCAGTACAGCATCTCGCAGCGTCTGTTTGGTGAGTCTGTGCTGGGTTTGTCGCAGGGTTCCGTTTCCGATCTGTTGGCCCGACCCAAGCCCTGGCACATGCTCACACAAAAGGGTCGCGAGCCGTTCATTCGCATGAAGATGTTCCTCGAGGATGACAATGCGGTCCACAAATTGGTCGCCAGTCAGTATAAGATTGCGCCCGAGAAACTAATGCGCACGGGCAGCTACAGCGGCAGCCCACAGATGCCCCAAGGATTGGCCAACAAAATGCAAGCGACGCTTCCCATGCAAAAGATGATGAACGAGCTGAAGCTGCAGGAGCCAGCGCAGGCGCAGCACATCATGCAACAGATGCAAGCAGCGGCCGCAATGTCGGCAGCAATGCAACAGCAACAGCAGGCCGCTGCCGCTCAAGCTGCCGCCGTACAACAGGCGCAGGCACAGGCCCAAGCTCAGGCCAGCCAGCACCAGCAGGCGCAGCACCAACAGCAACAGCATCAGCAGGTGCATCAGCATCAGCAGGCACAGCAGCAGGCGCAGGCCCAGGCCCAGGCACAGGCACAGGCGCAGTTGCTGCATCATCAGAATATGCTGTTGACATCGCCGGGGTTGCCGCCACAGCACGCAATCAGTCTGCCGGCAGCGGTCACGCCTAGTGGCATCCAATCGGCTGCTGGCAATCCGACGGTGGCGGGCAGCACGCCCGGCAGCAACGAGAAGAAGCCAATGATGATGCCGGTGCTGGGTGGGGCACATGCCCCAAATGCGATGCGCAGTCTGCATCAGCATATGTCGCCCACGGTATACGAGATGGCCGCACTCACCCAAGATCTGGACACGCACGATATAACAACGAAAATTAAGGAGGCCCTGCTTGCCAACAACATTGGCCAGAAGATCTTTGGCGAGGCGGTGCTCGGTCTATCGCAGGGCTCCGTCTCGGAGCTGCTCAGCAAACCAAAGCCCTGGCACATGCTCTCGATCAAGGGTCGTGAACCGTTCATTCGGATGCAGCTGTGGCTGAGCGATGCCAACAATGTGGAACGGCTGCAGCTGCTAAAGAACGAGCGGCGGGAGGCGAGCAAGCGACGACGCAGCACTGGACCCAACCAGCAGGACAACAGCAGCGACACGTCCAGCAACGATACGAATGATTTCTATACGAGCAGCCCGGGACCGGGTTCTGTTGGTTCATCGGTGGGCGGTGCACCGCCCAGCAAGAAGCAGCGTGTCCTCTTCTCCGAGGAGCAAAAGGAGGCACTCCGTTTGGCCTTTGCCCTCGATCCGTATCCGAATGTCGGCACCATTGAGTTTCTGGCCAACGAGCTGAGCTTAGCGACGCGCACCATCACCAACTGGTTCCACAATCATCGCATGCGGCTCAAGCAGCAGGTGCCACATGGCCAGCCAGGCCAAGACAATCCCATACCCAGTCGTGAGAACACAAATGCAACGCCCTTCGATCCCGTCCAGTTTCGCATACTGCTGCAGCAGCGTCTCGTCGAGCTGCACAAGGAACGCATGGGCTTGAGTGGTGCGCCCATTCCCTACCCACCGTACTTTGCGGCTGCTGCTCTCCTCGGTCGCAGCCTGGCCGGCATACCGGGTGCGGCGGCTGCTGCTGGTGCAGCGGCAGCTGCAGCTGCGGCTGTGGGTGCCGCCGGCGGCGATGAGCTGCAGGCACTGAATCAAGCATTCAAGGAACAGATGAGCGGCTTGGATTTGTCGATGCCAACGCTGAAGCGCGAGCGCAGCGATGACTATCAGGATGAGCTCGAGCTGGACGCAAGCGGACACAACATGAGCGACAACGAGTCCATCGAGGGTGGCAGCCACGAGCCGGAGCACACACCCATAACCGAATACGAGAAGGCGCTCCAGAAATCGGCGCTTGCCTCGGCTGCGGCAGCTGCCGCATATCTGAGCAATGCGGCGCGCAGTTCGCGTCGCAAGCCGGCGGCACCACAGTGGGTCAATCCGGCGGGTGCCAGCACACCGACAGCGGCCGGTGTCGCAGCGAGCAACGCTGGCGTCGACATCAGCAGCAGCGGCAGCAACAGCGAGCGCATCATCAACGGTGTCTGCATCATGCAAGGCTCCGACTACAATCGCGACGAGAGTGACAGCATCAAGGGTGGCGGCGACTCCAATGCCGCCGATGCCGAGCACGACGAACACGCTCAACTGGAGATTGAGCAGCGTTTCATGGAGCCCGAAGTACGCATCAAGCAGGAAGAGGACGACGATGACGAACAAACCCAGCAGCAACTGCAGCAGCTGCAGCTGCAGCAGCAGCAGCAAAAGCAGCAGCAGTTAGAAGATGCAACGCCTCTTGACAGCGATGCGGAGAAGCAGCTCAACGTGATCAATGAGGAGAAGTTGCGCTTGGTGCGCGTGCGGCGCCTCAGCAGCAACGGTGACGCCGACGAACACTGCTCTGCCGCACAGCAGGCGACGACAGCCGGAGCGGCAGCGGTGCCGGCAGCAACATCATGGAACTACTAAGCATCGAACTGGAACTGGAACTGGAACTGGAACTGGAACTGGAACTGGTAAACAGCAGCTGGCGTGTGCAATGTTGAAGACGATTTCTTGTGATTAAGTTTGGCAGCGGCCCCAGAAAATCTTTAGCCACTGGCTAATTACGTATCTATATATAAATATTATATATACATAAATGATTGATATATACACACATATAAATATATATATATATATATGTATATTTATATATATATATATATATATATATACATAGCACATATACATACATATGCATAAATCATATATATATATATATATAACTAGTTTATAGTGCACTACAATTTTTTTTTTTTTTTTACAAATAGTTGTAGCTAAAAAGTTTAGAGACGCTATGCGAAGCGCAGCAGCGATAGAGCAGCGCAAAAGTATTAAATTGTTGGCTTTAAACTTGCCACATACCCACTCCCACAAAAACGAAAACAAAAACAAAAACAAAAAAACTAAAAAAATAAAATAATAATAAATAAATAAAACGCCCCCGCCCCCCTTAATCTCCGCCGCGACATCTCTACCTAAAAAAAAAAAAACTCTACCAAAAGCCAAATCTGTTAAGGCGCAGATTTTTTGATTTCTTTACGACTTAAAGACTGTAAGCAAATGGCGGTAGAATTTTATTATTATTATACTTATTATTATAATGATTAATAACTTTTTTTTCTGCATTGTTAAGTGTATATAGAAAAAAGATAAATATATAACATAAACATAGAAACTCAAGGCCGATTTGTAAATAGCTAATTGTAGATGTTAACGGCAAAGCTGAGCAAACAAGGTCTTTTCATTTTCCAACAAAACACACAAAAAAAAAAAAGCGAAACACTATTATTATAATTCTACTCTTCGATATATCTTATTATATACATTATTATTATTATTATTTTTTTTTTTTTTTTTTTGTTGCACAAAAGTTTTAACTATCTTTTGATCTCAAGCAGCAACAACAACTCACACACACACACAACTAAAAAAAAAAATAAATACATACCTAAAAAAAATCACATGAAAACTCAAAACAAACAACAAGGCGAACCCAAAGTAAAAGATAGTTAAAAGTAACCTTAAACCTAAATGAGAATCCTTTTATTTAATTTTTTCTTGTTTTAATTTTCGTGAGAAAAAAACCACTTCCCCCAAATTCCCCCAAAAAGGAAAAACGAAATATAAACTAAATACAATAAATTTTGTAAATTTTGAATTTACGTAAAAACTTATAATGCATATTAATTATTATGTAAAACACAATATAGCAAAATAAATGCAAAGTGCACTAAATTATTATTTATAATAATAAAAATAATAATAATATATATAAAAAATATATGTAGTAAGCATTATGCAGTTTATCAACATAATATAAAAGTACTTTAAATTTGCATTACAAATAGCATAAATTTTTTTTTGTGAATTTAAATATTGCAAAAAAAAAGAATACTAAAATAGACACCCGCATATCGTACTAAAGAAATTCACAGATTAAATAATAAAATTAAAATTAAAAATAATATAATATAATATTATATGTAAGTGAGCCAATTTTTTTGCATAGCACCTAAGTTTAAATCATAAACATAAAAAAAACACTGTTTTTCTATCAATAAGCAAAACGTAAATGAAAAAAAGAATCCATCATCAAAATTTTAAATAATTAAATACACATTTTTTCGCTAGGTTAACGTTTGAGCTAAACGAAATCTTTAAAAATAGCGAAAAGTTAAGACAAAAACACAAAAAAAAACACAAGAAAAAACCCACACATCCAAAAAAAAACATAACGTCAAACATTTTTGCATAGGCCCAAACTTTGCCGCGTTATTATTATATAAATAATAAAAATTAAAAAAAAATGAAATAAATTAAAAAAATATAAAAATTACCAAACACATTTCAATACCTAAAACAATAAAATTTGCGTCTTCAAATTTAAAAAAAAATATATATTACAAATTCTAGAAAACATAAATTTTTTTTATTTTCAAAGAAAAGAAAAATATGCAAAACAAATTTGGTTGCCGCTGTCAACAAATTTGTTCAAAATTATTTAAATTTTATTTAATATTTTTTTTAATTTGAAATGTATTTAGTTTTTAAAGTTAACGTGTTAAATACTTTGCATTTTCATACGCTTTAGCTAAATAATATTTACAAATATAATCAAATAACTATTTATGCATAATATTAACACCCATATATATATATATATATATATATGTATGCATATATATATATTTATATATATATATATATAATATATTTTATATATATATATATATATATATATAATATACAAAATATGAAATAATGAGATATGTTTAAAGTTGAACGTAATGTGTTGGAGAGATCACACAAAAATAAATGATGGCAACATTTAGTTATAATTATTTTTTAAATCGACTATTTTTTTCGTATTGTAATAATTATGATCAATTTTTTTTATTATTATTATTATATTATGATTATTATTGTAATAAAGATAAAAACAAACAAAACATACCAATAATACATGAACATAAATGAAACTTTATCAAATAAAAATGTTTTCTTAAACAAAAAAAAAACAACCCCATCGGAATTCCTTTTTAATTTTACACCAAAACATTCCTTATTAGCAAATATGTATATGTGAGTACATATATATAAATATATATATATATACAAATTTTAGGGCCTTTTAATTTCCATGTTCTGATGTGTCCAATGCCACCCAATGAGGAGCATGCGATATGCAAATGAAATGCTGCAGAGGAACTACAGCACTCGCAAAATATTTTAACATAACCACCTGTCCACCTGCCCACCCTCCCACCCCCCTCCCACACTCCCTCACCTACAAACACACACATACGCACCTGAGCCAAGCGGTCGCTGCTTCGGCCAAAAGGGGATCCACCTTAGCTCATTTGCGCAGCGTTTTGTGAGTTGTCTATTAAAAAGAGGACAAACGCTGAAATGCTTCATCTTTAATTTGATACGTTGTAAAACACAAATCCTCACAGCAAAGCGAATCAATATGAATAAATATAGAGTTAAATACGAGTATATTAACAATATGCGGTGCTAGCCAAGTTTACATAACAATAAACATTAAACTAAACACAGCTGCAGATCAGATACAAGTTTAAAGATACATTATAGTAACACTTAAATATAGTCAAGTAGGCAGTGAAATTGTTTGCATAGATCCCGTAGCGTTGAAAATTATAGACATACTTATTGACATAACGCATATAATAATAAATTCAATGCAAATCAAAAAGTAATCGAAATGATAATGAGAAATACTCGTAAATGAAAATATATGGAAAATTATACGTAATTAATATTACTTGCAAGCGAAGGCATAAGAATAAACGCCAGTAAAACAAAACAAAAATAATAATAATTTAAAAAAAAAAAAAAACAAATATATATATACATACATACATATTATCTAGCTATATTTGTAAATATAAAACTTAATATGCGAGTATTTGTATTTGTATTTGTATTTGTATTTGTATTTGACAGAGGAAAACGTAAAGAGAAAGAAAATCAAACACAAATTGCATAAGAAATTATCCTTCCAATTCTAAACGAAAAAAATGCCGATGAAATAAATAATACTTGAAAACTACATTTTTTTTATCAAAGATTAATTTTACATACTTACATATATATTTAAACGTATATGCTAAGCTGTGTGAATAGAAATGAATTTAAGCCCACGGTGATATACAGTCTTTTATACATATACACACACACACACGCGCCCACACACACACACACACACACACACACACACACACACACAGACACACACATCTACAAACAATAAACAAAAAAGAAAAACATTTTTTTCTTAGATTTTGCCAAGTAACTGATGAAGTTTTTATTTATAAATAGAAAAAGAAATACGAAATGTACATAAAATAGTGGAAATGACAGTAAATTAAAAAAAAAAATATAAACAATTAAAAAATAAAAATATTTATATATAAAAATAATTAAGTTCGTAAGCATCGTAAAAACAGACCATATCAACATTATATATATATATATATGTATATGTGTGTGTACATGTGTGTATATATATATATTGTGTTGCTATATGCAGTTATTTTAGCAATACACATACAGACGTGCATACATTACGTATTTTAGATCTACAAAGCAGTTACACACACACACACACACACAGTACATACTTGCGTATAGCCATATGTCGTACACATAAGAATTATTGAACTTGAACCAAAAGCTAAGTTAACACCCACACACACACACACACACACACACACACACACACACACACACAGACACACACAGACTAACTCATGTTTACAGATAAAAGAATTACAAAAAGTCTCTTCAGTTTGCAGATATTTTAGAAATTCAACAGAAGCAAAGAAACCAACACCGTTTTCAGTTTCAAATCCGCCCAGTAATGAACAAAAATTATCCCTGAATAAACAAAACAAAACAAAACAAAACTGATTAAGCAAATGTGCCCAATTGAAAAAATATAAATAAATTAATAAATAAATAAATAAAGCAGCAAAAATATCAAAAATTATAAATATATTTATATATAACTGAATAAAAGGAAATGAATAAAATCGAAAATTAGCTTAGTGGCCTAAACTAAAGCACTCGACACTTTGGCAAAAGCATTTGACTCGAAATAATTTTTTAAATTTAAGAAATTTAAAAATGAAAGAAAATATACAATAAAAAAAATGCATTACGTAATTAAATAACGCAACAATTTTTTTCTAGCATTTCTTGTAAAAATTGTTGCAAGCATACAATTAAATTATAAACAATTTTTTTGTTAACTTAAGAATCTGTTTTTATATATAGTACATATATATATACGTATATGAATATATATACATATATATATATTTATATATATATATATACATATATATATATATTTATATATATATACATACATACATATATCTACATTGTGTTAATTTGTAAATTAACATTTTCATTCGAAAAATGCAATTTTTAAAAACTTTGCGCAAATATAGATATAAATTATTGAAGCAAATACTAAATAAAAAAATATAAATTAATAACAAAATAATGCAAATACTTCAAAATAAAATATATAAATAATATTAATAAATAGTTTATATAGCATGTAAAACTGAACAGAGAAATCAAATTCAATAAAGACGAATATACTGTATTCAAAACAATGCTGCAATCTGTTTTTTTCTTGAAGTTTTGGACCCATTTCTGATTACCGACTTATAAGCTCTTTGGCAGACATGTGTTGTTAAGGGTTTCCTTCTGGGTTATACGTAAAACGCCATCTTACTGTACCAAGAGCAACTTAAAAGGAGGTTGGATTATTTGGAAGCCTAATATGACAGCGCCATCTATGGCTCGTTTCTGCTTTGTATGTATGTCGCCATCTAACTGCTTTTAAAGAAACTAAATAATGGACTGCTTGCTCTCTGAATAAAAAATGTCAGCTTAAAACAAGACGGAACCTTGCAGTCGGAAGTAACCGACAGCAAAATACTCTGATACCAGAATTTGTGTGCAACCAAGAAGCATAGGTCGAACCTTCAAAATGCCATAACTTTGTCAAAACTCAAAGCATTTTCAAAAGCAAGGGCTTTTTAATCAGAGTTTGGCCTCTAGATCAATCGTACATTTAAAGTTGAAAACGTGGTTTTGGGTCGGAACATAAGTCAAAATTATAGTCCGAAAATTGAAAACGTGATGTCGTGAACGACAGCGTGACGGACATTGCACAAACCCAATATACTATTATACCTTCGGTATCACAGTAAATTGAGTGATTTTTGTGTCTAGGTCGCTACCTCCAGAACACATTTACCTTCAAATTTGTCCAAAAAATGTATTTAAAGTTGCTGTTGCAATCCAAAGATGATAGGATTTATCTGTGTTTAGAAAACTGATCATATCTCAGCAGTTCGTTGTGTATCCCTGGGAGATTTTCAAGATTTTCTTCTATTATTCGCTGTTCAATTGCAGTTATCCATAAAACGATGAAAACAAATTTGATTTTTGACAATATCGGTCAATATGACATTCTCTGCTTTTATTTGCACTCTAATCGTAACATGTTTTAAATTTGTTCAGTTTGCTTGTATGTTATAAGTTGTAATGCCATATATACATACATATACATACATATGTGAATGTACATATGTATATGCATTTAAATGTATCTGTATATGCATAGTATATACATGCAAATTTATCTATTTAAAAGGCCTTTCATATACAATTCATAATCCTATGGCATTTCAATGTGCAGTTAGTTGCAGCCTCGTCAAGCCCGAAATCAGTCAAAAACATTCGGCGCTTCAGCACTTTCGGTTAATAAGTTGTGATTTGCATTTGTTGCTGTTGCTCTTCGAAAAAGTAGAAAAATATTGCTCTAAAAAATACAGGGCAACTCTTTTCTTTCATTTGTATGTAGATATACTGCATACTATATATATATATATATATATATATGTTTGTATATATACTTTAGATACTTATATTTTATAATTGTTTGTGTGTTTGTTTCTTGTTGTTTTTGTTTTTGTTGTTGTTGTTGTTTTCTTTTGGTACAGGTTTAGACATAAAAACAGGCGCTCGTTGAAACCTTGGAGGGCAACAGATTTACAATTTTTATGACATATATATTTGTTTTTGTGAATGTGTTTATATGTAAACAGAGACATTATTATTATTGTTATTATTATTTTATATCATATGTATAAACTATAGTTGTTGTGGTATACGAAGTCAATAGGGTGCAGGGTGGTGCGCATAAATGTGTGGACTAAAGTGTTTCCCTGTACGTCTAAGCGCGACTTGATCAGACTTCATCAGACGTGTTACTGTTATTTGTTATTGTTTTGAGAAATGTTTTGGATACCCTGTAACTGTGTACAATTCGTCCGAACGGGTTGTTTACACAAGTTGAGGCCTAACAGCAACTACCTTTAAGCTTTAAGCTAACACTTTAACAAAATAACGACTCTTAAACTATAACGACTCTAGTTTAATGACCTCTGAACTTGTTCAAATTTTTTTGTAGGTTATGTACTATGAAAAACAACATTATGAAAAACACAAATTTACATACATACATACACATAGTTTCAGAGGCACTTTCAGTTAATAACATACATTGCTTTTATCATGAAGGTTAACACTAAACATGAGAGTTAATTTTACGTATGTTGTATTTAATATGCAAATTAACCATTTTATTTTAGTTTTTCTTTTTATTCTTATAGAATTTATGTAATTATAATTAAAAACAAAAAAATGTATATTTGGCGAGTAAGCGCAGTTATTGAAATGTACATTTGACTAAGTCCTTGTTGAAAAACACAGCAAACCTAATTAAAGAAAATTAAAAAAAAAAAACGATAAGTATTTTTTTTTTAAATTTTCTCAAGTAAATAATTTGAAAAAAATTCTTAAATATTTGTAGATTATTGAATTCTAATTTAGTAATGCATTTTTTTATTTTTAGATCATTGGATTCTATTAAAATAATGCATACTTCATTTTCTACATTACAAATTATGTTTAAAATGGATTTTCACTTGTCCCATGGAAAATTCGACCCAAAAGAAACCAACACATTGGAAAGAAAAACAAAAATAAGTGAAATGAAATCACATTTTGTGTGTATTTGGTACGCAAAGAAATCATAATCATATATGTTTAATAATAATATTAAAATTTTATAGCAATAATAAAAAAAAAAAACATTAACAAACTGGTTTGCTGATCTTAATAAACGACGATATCGTATCATTATTGTAATAATAGAGGTAAAAGGTAGTGGTGTTTTTTGAGGCAAGGGGATGGGGGGGGGGGGTGGTGAAGGTGAGTGGGGGGGCATGGGGCATTCAACACTTTGGGAAGATGCGTGTTTTTTCCTTAGCCTATCTCGCATTTTATCTTGCAATTTTGCTCAGTTATTTATTACTTGATGGATGTATATAGGCTATAACAATATTTGAATATGTGTGTGTGTGTGTGTGTGTGTGTGAGTGCTTATGGTTGTATGTGTGACTGTTATGTATATAGAAATTTGTTTCTCATAGTTTTGCAACAGGGCGGCGATTGTTTGCTTAAAACAGTGAGTGGTGCTTTTTATCTTTTTTGTTACAATTAGCAGACACACATAAATATATATATATACATATATACATACATATATTTATATATATATATGCATGTGTGTATGCATGATCTTAAATATATATTTGTTGTTGTTGTTGTTGTTTAAAAAAAGGCATTCGCATTATAAAGCTACTGAAACTCTTCATCCAATTGATGTTTATCCATATTTAAACAATCAAAAAGCAAAAACGTTTAACATTTTAATTATATTATTATTTTTTCTTCTTTAACAACAACTGCTTCTGCTTGTTTCACATTATTAAATTGTATTTTTGTTGCTTTTTATCATGAGCTGTTCATTAATCTTTAAATTACTTTAATGCTTTTTGCTAAAAAGGTACTTGAAGTGTATACACTTAGGGGGGAGGGGGGCAGGGCGCGTCCATTATTGAATGTAACTATGTATCTATGTGTGTGTGGGTGTGTGTGTGTGTGTTGGTGTGTTTTTGTGTATGTAACTAAATTGCAGCAAATTTCCAACCGGTTTCTGTCTGTACAGAATTTAATTTTAATTTTAATTTTACTAAACTTTTCTTTCGATTTTGTTTTCCTTTTTTTTGTAAATAATTTATTCAATTTTTGTTGATTTTGCTGCCAACGTTCAACAAAGTTTTAATTATTAATTCAAGTTTTGAATTTTGTGAGCTGACAAAACAAAAAATGAATAAAATTAAATTGTTGTGCTTTTAAGCAGCGAGGAGGCAACGAAACAAATTCTTAACAAGGTTCGCATTCATTTTTAACTACAATATTTTAATGCCTAAAACCTAATTGTTGTTATTTGTTGTTGTTGTTGTTGTTTCTTGTGTTTTTAACTTAGGGTACTAAAAGTATCTTTGATTTAACATTTACTTGAGTGTTGCATGTTGTGTTGTTGTTGTTGTTGTTTTTGTTGTTTTAGTTAGGATATTCGGATTGCTATGCTACGCTTGATTGGCCCGTGTTTGTTTTGTTTTGTTTTGTTTTGTGTTTTTTTTTTGTTTTTTCTTCTTTTTTTTTTTTGGTTGATTTTTGTTAGCACTTAAGTTAATAATATATAACATATGATAATTACAAATATAATAGTAATAATAATATATAGTAAGTAGTATATAACATGTAGCGATTTAAACAATTCATTTTTTAACAGCCGATGCTGCATTCTACTTTCTCTTTCTCTTTTTTTTTGTTTTGTATTCTTTGCTAAGGACTCAATAATAAGGCGCTAAATGTTGTTGTTGTTGTTGTTGTTTATATAAATGTGTGTATATATAAATATGTGTGTGTGTTTGTGTGTGTGTGTGTGTGTTTCACCTATCTGCTCGTGGGCAACAAAAACCAATACAAAGTATTTTGTTAAAGCAAATGTTACTTTTTTTTAAACACCTTTCAGCTGATTTTGTCACCCTTGCAACAGAGGACAAAAATAGATGTTTCTTGTTGTTTTTTTGTTTGTTGTGCTTTTCATTTAATTAGCACAATTTGTTGATTGTGGTTTTGATATACTTGCTTTTGCTTTTGCTTTTGCTTTTCCACTTTTCATTTTCTGATATATATATTTCTGCCACACCGGAAAAGTGTCACCCACTTTTCTCGTACATTTCCTTAGGTCGTCATAGATCTTTTCTTGTACAAACAATTACAAATAAATTTATCGTGCCCATCTAGCACCGTAGGACATTTTTTGTGTTTCTGTTTTTGTTTCTTTGTTTCACTTTTTTCTCTCGTGTTCCAAGTGAGTTAAAAAAAAAATATATATTAAAAATGTTTTTTGCATATGCACATATTATAAATTAAAAGCTAACAAAGAAAATTGCAACTATTAAACAAAATATATAATGGCCAACAATTAAAAGGCAAAGTGTTTGCCACTAAATCAAGTCCAATGAAAAATTAACTGCTAAAATTAAACTATAAAAAATAGTTTTAAAAAAATAATATACATATATATACATATATATATATATATGTGTGTATAATCGTAACCAAGAAAAACACCGCTCGATAACAAAAACATAAAAAGAATGTGTAAAAAAAAAATATTTGAAATATGCAAAACAAAAATATTTGACTAAATGCTCCAAGTTGAATAGAATTCGCTTTAGAAAGAGACAACAAGTGCTGCGAGCGGGATGGTATCATATGCATATATATATATGTATGTGCATGTGTGTGTGTGTGTGGGTGTATGTGTGGGTATATGTGTGGGTGTGGGTGTGGGTGTGGGTGTGTGTGTGTTTAGGTGTGCCAGTTAGACAGGCGAGAGAGAGTCAACGGCCTGCCGCTAGCTTTGCGCCATATTCACCGCATCCAGGCTGCCTTCCTTTTGATCTTGGTGCGCAGTCCACGCAATGGCTTCACTTTGCTCTTGGTCGCCACAGCATTGGCCATGGCGGCACTGAGCGAGAGCATTGGCTGACCGCTGCCAACTGTTGCGATGCCACCACCGCCGCCGCCAGCTGGCAAACAGCTCAAGCTTTGCATATACAAAGTGTTTGCAGCAGTTGGTGCCACAGGTGCGCTGTATGCCTCCTCGTAGAGCGGTCTCTGCTGATGCTGCTGCTGCTGCTGATGCTGCTGATGCGGATGCTGTTGGTGCTGATGCTGAACTAGCGCACCGGCGGCAGCCACATTGGCAGCGGCACTGCTAAGTAGCGCCATTTTGCTGCCGCTGCCATTTGTGTAGACAGCGGTGACCTGCTGATGCTGATAATGCTGCTGGTGCGGCTGATGCGGCTGATAGTGCACATCCATGTGCTGCCATTTCTCCTCCTCGATGCTGCGACTGGAGGCGCGCTTGTGCGGCGAGCCATGGCTACTGCCGCTGCTGCCATTGCTGTGATAGTGCGTCGTTGCCGTCGACGAGCCGCACTCGACAGTTGAGGAGCGCGAGAGCGAGAGCAGAGCGTCGACACCATCACGATGCCGCTGCTGATCGGCCAGTTCCTCGGGCGTGATGTTGTGACTGCAATCGAAATGGGAGCGTGTGTGAGTAAGAGAGAGTATGAGATGATTGGACATGAAGCACTCACTTCTCCTCGCTGCTGTCGTAGGCTGCATCAGAGCTGGCACAATTGCTGTCGGCGCCGTGGCCAACGCTGGGCTGTGTCTGCTGGGCGGCCTGCCCGTTGCCATTGGTCAGCGGCGTTGAGGCGCCACTGTCTGCGTTGCTGTTGCCGCCCGCCGAGTAGGTGTGATCCTCACTGGGCGAACTGGTTATCACCGGTGCACTAAAGTGTATAAAGAATAAAGTTCACAATTCGTTAACGTTCATTAATATCATATACATATATGTATATATATATATATATATACATATATACATACATCTGATTATATATATATATACAAATTCTGAGAATTTCACTATCAATAATGACAAATGACAAATCTACTTGAGCAACTTCGATAAGCAAACAAAGAGAAACATTCAAGTTTTAAGCCAACTCGCCTATGTTCAATTTTAGCCATTTCAATTAACCGCCCAAATCCGAGTTTGCTATCGTCTCAAGATCCGCCAACGCCTTAAAGTACTTTTCGGTATTTTGAGATCTGTTTCTTTTTCCAATACTGGAATCTCAGCTTTGCAAATTATAGACAAATCTACAACTTTTCTATTGCATTTTTCTCACGTTTTCATTTTCATTTTCCTGTTTAATTTTCACTTTTCACTCACCCATTTTGATATGATTCACCGAAGGCTTTTGATCCGTGTTTGAGGAAGAGCATCGCCGCCGCTGCGTGAACATCGTCGATGCTGTCAGCGCCGCAGTCGCGTGCCAAACGCTCAAAGTTGTAGGCGCAGACGGGAACAGTTGCTGCCGGAGCAGCTCCAGCTCCAGCTCCAGGTTCAGCTCCAGCTCCAGCTCCGTTGCCAGTTGCATTCGAAATAACATAACTGTACTTGCAATTGTTGTTGTTATTATTATTATTATTATTATTGTTGTTGCTGTTGCTGTTGTTGTTGTTGTTGTTGTTGTTAGTCACATAATCGCCAGGCTGCTCCTCGTTTAGAACGTCAAAGAGCAGCGGCGGCTCCTCAATATTGCGAAATGCCTTGGACAGATTGGGAAACAGTTTGGGATCGAAGCGAACATGGCTGCCGCCAGCCGCATTGCCGGCTGATGTGGGCGTGGCGGGATTGCTGCTGCCACCATTTGGACCTTTTGTACTATTGGCCAGTGCCGCCAGTGCCCCGTTGGCTTTGGTGGGCGTGACAGACGTTGGCGGCACAACGGCGGCGCCATCCAAGCTATCGTAGCTAGCGATGCCGCTGCCGCTGCCGCCAGCATTGGTGCCATTGGGACTCTTGAGCATGGGGCTAATCTTGTCGACGGCCGAGTTGGGAAAGTAGGGCGATCGATTGAGGGCCTGCATGAGATTTTGACGCTGTTGCGGCTCAACGCGCCACAGCGAACCCTTGCCCATGTTCGGCGCCTTCTCCACCTTCACAAAGCTCTTGTTCAGCGACAGATTGTGCCGCACGCTATTCTTCCAGCCATTCGGCGCCGTTTTGAAGTACGGAAAATGTTGCACGATCCACGCATAAATTTCCTTCACTGGCAGCGCCTTCTCATTCGAGTCCTCAATGGCCATGAAAATTAAGGAACTGCAAAATACAATTGTTTCTCATTATTTCACAGATACTAATTTATAACTGATTAATCAAATTAAATACGAGGGTGGTTTGATGAGTACCTGACCTTGACGCCAGATGGTGCCACTATTGCAATATGACGTGACTATCGTATAGTACATAAACCTAAACAGCCACAGTGAAAATTTCAGTCAAATCGGACTACATGTCCTACATGAAATATTGGGTATGAGAAAGCTATCGGCGCGATGGGTGCCGCGTTTGCTCACACCAGACAATAAGCGCAACCGCGTGACCACTTCGGAGCATGGTTTGGCGCTGTTAAAGCGTAATCCGAAGGAATTTTTGCGTCGATTCGTGACTGTTGACGAAACATGGATTCACTGGTACACACCAGAGACCAAAGAACAGTGGACTTCACCTGGCGAATCTGCCCCGAAGAAGGCGAAAACTGTTCCATCGGCCGGAAAGGTAATGGCCACGGTTTTCTGGGATTCGAAAGGTATTATCCTCATAGATTACCTAGAGAAGGGAAGAACGATTACAGGGCTCTACTATGCCGAACTATTGGGAAGATTTGACGCCGAGTTGAAGAAGAAACGGCCCCATTTGGTCATTAGGTCAGGTACTCATCAAACCACCCTCGTATATATATATATGTGTGTATATATATTTAGTCTTACCTAAAACTATATGGCGGCTTGTTATTGGTATGCACGAAGGGATCGTATGGCACATTGTTGGGATGCTTTTGCTTTTGAGGCGTGTTATTGCTGTTGATAATGTTGTTGTTGCTGTTGTTGTTGTTGCTGTTGTTGTTATTATTGCTGCTGCTGCTGCTGTTGTTGTTGTTGTTGTTACTGTTATTGTTGCTGCTGTTGTTGTTGCCATTAGATGTGCTGCTGTAGCTGCCGCTGGTAGCTGAAATGTTGTTATTGCTGCTGCTGCTGCTGCTGTTGTTGATGTGGTTGCTGTTGTTGCTGTTGTTGTTGCTGTTGTTGTTTTTGGTCATAGGATGATACTGGGGCGTGCTGGTGTTTATCCGCGTCGCGCTGCCCAGCACCAAATCGAACACCTTGAGCGAATCCTCATTGTCGTAGCTGGCGTAGCTGTTGGGACTACGCTGATTGACGTTGCCCGAGGCGGAAGCGGAACACGAAACAGAGCCGCAACCGGAACCGGAACCGGAACCAGAACCATTGTGTGCCGCCGTTGGTGTTGTCGGCGGCGGCGATGGCGACACCGACAGCTGCAAAGCACCAGATCGGGACACCACCGCACTGTAGTAGGCGCCGGGCGGCAACAATGCTGCACCACCCGGCGGCGTCTCCGGTGAGGCAATATTGGCGGGCTGTTGTTGTGAGCTAAAACAAAAAGAACAACAGACAAACAAAGTTCATTAGCTAATTGTGCAGATCCAGCGGAAGGATACAGGTAAGCATAGCTATAAGAAACTGTCTTTCGAAGAAGTCCCTCAAGAAACCCTTAAATGTGTTTGGATAAAGCTCCAACGATAAAGCTGATCAGGCTCAGAATGGATTTATATATAGAATGGATTTATATATAGACATTCCATATATCTCATAATCTATCCAATAACAGAGAGAGAGAGAGAGAGAGAGAGAGAGAGAGAATACGGATATAGAAAGAGAGAGCTTTTCTGTATGTAGATGATCAGCAAGAGATTAAAGACGGATTGCATTGGATTGGATTGGATTGGATTCGAGTTGAAACTCTTGTGCAACTCTTGTGAAGCTTACAACAAAACTACAATTCAACTCCCGAATTTGTCTGATTAATTAGTTTAATTAATTGCTTGCAACAAGATGCCAAACTTACATGACATGCGGCTGTGGCAAGCTGCTCACGTGGCTAACGAAACTGTAGCCCGGCTGCAGCGTTGTGGTGTTGACCACCGCTGAGGATATCGAAAGCTGTTCGATGGTGGTGCTTGCATTGTTGTTGTTGTTGTTGTTGTTGTTGTTGTTGTTGTTGTTGCTGCTGCTGCTGCTGCTATTTGGCGGCGTTGTGTAGTTAACGGCATCAAAGACTGCCTTTAAGCTGCTGGCTTTGGGCACCGGACTGCTGCCACCGTTGACGGCAGCCGTCGAGGAGCCCGATGCTGAGCACGAGCTGAGCGTTGAGTTGTTTGAGGTGGCTGGTGAGCTGACCACAGTTACTGTTGATGCCACCACATGAGTGTTGCTGTTGCTGTTGTTATTGTTGTGGTTGCAATTGTTATTGTTGTTGTTGTTGTTGTTGTTGCTGGTGTTGTTTTGATCAACATGAACATTCATCTTCTCACGCAAATATTTCTTGTGCGGATGATGCGTTGTTGTGTTGCCAGTTGATTTGTAGGCAGTTGCAACTGTTGCACTCGTCCCATTGCTGCTGACAAATATCTGTTGCTGTTGCTGTTGTTGCTTGATGCTTGCTGCTGCTCCTGCTGCTGTTGTTGTCGTCGCGCCCATAAAACTGTAAAAACTTGCAACACGCGGCAAATAGGCGCCGACAGCAGACGCCGCTGCTGCTGCTGCTGCTGCGGCATTCGCTTTGCTCGCTGCTTTATACTCGACAACGGTGGTGGTACCGCTAGGTCCCTTGTGCACCGTTGTGGTGCTATATAAGGCGGGTGGTGCTGTTGTTGGTGGTTGTTGATGTTGCTGCTGCTGTTGTTGTTGTTGTTGTTGCTGCTCGTTTGATTGCTCGTTGGCATCGCTGTGCGGCGGCAGCTCTTCGATTAAATCGCCAACTAAACAAATATTGTTGCCCACTGTGCTTGTGGTTGTCGTCGCTGCTGTTGCTGTGGTTGGCGTCGATTTGAGCGCCAAACCACCGCCGCGTTTGACTTGAGCTGTTGCTGCTGCTGCTGCTGCCGCTGCTGCTGTTGTCGTTGTTGTTGTTGTCACAATGCCTTTGATCAGATTGCTGTCATTTAGCCAGGACAACGGACGCAGCTCACCATCGTCGGCGACAGAAGAGGCCAGTGCTGCTGCAGTTGTGCCCAATGCATCGGTTGAGCTCAGTTCCAGCGGTTCGGTGGCTAGCAACACAATGCTGCCACCGGTTGCACCTGTGACTGCACCAGTCCCACCACCAACACCACCACCAGCAGCAGCCGCATTACAGACTGCCAATGGTGGTGCACTGTTTTGATATGTTGCAAAGCCGTCGCGATGCACAGAAACATATTTTGAGCCGGAGCTCATGTGCCCGCCGTGTCCGTGTCCGTGTCCGTTCGTTGACGGTGCTGTGGTTGCCGCCGTTGGGCCTGCCACGTTGCGATAACCGTGCGTGGCAGCTGCTGCTGCTGCAACCACCGCTGTGGTTGCGGCTACTGCCGTTTGTAGTTGGCCTCGAAATTGGCTCAAATCGTGTTGTGTTAGCAGCTGTGTGGGATTATCTGTTGACATGCTGTGCTAATGAGAAGAGATAGATATACAAAGGGATAGAAAGAGAGAAAGAGAGAGAAGGAATTTAATAATAATGTCATAATCAAAAATTTGCATTTAAAAGCTATTGATAACTAATTGAATTGATCAGTTAATTATTCTTTATTAGCCTACTTAATATGATTTTATACCAACAGTAAAATCATCTAAAAAATTGTATTCAACTGATTACAACATGAATGCAACATACATTTATGTATGTATGTATTTTCCAAGGAATACATAATTCGAATTCATAATCATTTGAGAGACTCAAAATTCGCGTAAGTCGTAATTTTGGTTGAAACGAAGCAAAGCGTTAATCATGTGTGGCATTCCTCCCGTGCATTTACATACATACATATGTATATGTTACAGGGTATATACACACACTAGTAGTACTTGATATAGTACTTGATATAGTGCTTTTTATCAGCAATTGCTTATAAAATCAGCAAATAAAAAACAGCACATGTTTAAAAGATTCGTGTTTGTGTTTATCGATCTGTCCTTCAGTTTCGGTGGTTTTTTTTTTCTCTTTTTTGTATTGCATACATTAATGCGGGCACTCACTGTACCGCTGTGAATAATAGCTAATGCTTCAAGCTCCCCATGGCCACCAAACGGTGGTCACTATGTACATACATACATACTCATACTTATACATGTATGTGCGTGTGCGTGTGCGTGTGCGTGTGTGTGTGTGTGTGTGTATGTGGCTAAGTAAAATGCTAAACGCTTTACGCAATCAACGCCCGACGCAGCCACATTCTATGTTTGTGTTTTGTTTAGTTTAGTTTTCTTCTTTACTTAATTTTTTGCAATCTTTTTTCAAAGCTGAATTTTTATTGCTTTCAAATTACGCGTGTAGTTTTCGCTGTTTGCTGTTCTCTATGGATCGATGAGTGGCTGCGACGCCGGCAGCGCAGCTCGCGTTCACCTGCTGCTGCTGCCGCTGCTTTTCATATTTTTTGGGCTAGTTTATTATGAGAGTCAGTCTAAGTTTGTGCATATGTGAGTTTGCTGCTCCTCGCTTCCCACCTATATTCGCTCTTTCCCTCTTTATCCACCTCCCTCTGTCGCACTCCCATTCAGTGATTGTTTGTTTGTGTGCGGGTGTGTCTGTGTTTACAGTTGGGATTATCTTATCAGCATTTGCATTCGAGTTGCTAGTTTGCTGTCGCTTCAACAGTAATTTCGTTTATTCCTTAAGAGCAGGTGAAGAACGGAATTGAAAAACAGACGAGAAAGTCGAAATGCACAGAGTATGTATGTACATAATCATGTGCATATGTATGTACATAGATGTCTGTATGTATTTTAAAATTTAATGAATTATTAAAGAACCTTGGTCTCTGGGATATTTGAATTCGCAATTTTGAATTTTAAAACATTCAGACTAAAAATCTTTTTGAAATGAAAACATGTTTCAAACACTTGAACATACAAAATTTATGAATTGGTTAAGTGCACTCAAGACACCAGTTGTCAACATGTGAGTAAATATTTGGGGGCACAGATGGAGGCATGAAACCAAAATTTTGCCAAAATGCACGCGCAGAAACGAATATTCTTATTTGTATCCGAAACTGACATTTTTTTTTTTTTTGTTTATTTAGATTCTTAAGCACATCATACATAAATATATCAAAGTTAAATTATGCTCCAATAATGGGGGGGAAAAAGAAAAAAAAACACGGCACGCGCTCATCTCTAAAAAATTATCTGAAGATATGATGAGGTATCCCACTGTAAATGTATTATTATTTATTGATTTTTATTGGCTACCAACAAAATTACTTTGACAGAAACAAAAACAACGACACTAACACGGCAAGTGCAAAACGAGCGCGCCACAACAAAAGCGAAAAGCGTAAAGGAAAAAACAAAAACAATTTAAACGAGTCACAACAAACGAAACGAAGAGAACAGCAAAGCGCAAAAGCAAAAGCTTCAAGACAAAAACAACAACAGTTTAAACTAAGCGCCACACAAAGTTATATTACATTCGCATACAGAAATAACAGCACACATATGTATGTGTGTAGTATGTACATCTGTATGTATGTACGTCTCGACAGCTGTTCTTGTTGTTGTTTTTTGGTCAGCCACAACACAAGCCAAACGCGATACGTTAAAAAAGCTTGCGACGCAATTTTGAAAGTTTGCGTCGTCGTCTTGGCAACTTTTTACAAACAAAATACAACAACGATAATTTGCACACACAGTAGCGTCTCGGAGAGCAGAGCGACAAACGAAAACGTGGATTGATTACGCTGTCGCTCATTTTTCAGTGTGCCTTTCTACCTTTGCCATAATTAATTTGCTAAAATAGACGCACACATTCCCAAAAAACACACACATATGTAGATAAAATATTGCAAATTGTTCTTACTCTCACACACAAACAGAAACAGACACACACCCGTGCATGCACATAATTTGAGCCGACGTTGTGACGTGTGCCAAAATCAAAAACAATAAACAAAAAAGAAATGCCGTTTGTGGATGTGGCCGCTCTAACTCTCTCCGTCTCTCTAAATCTCTCTCCCGTCCGTTCTTGCTGTTAACTCGCTCGGCCTTTGTGTTAGTCTCTCTCTCGCTCTCTTTGTTGTTTATCTGCTTTTCATTTGCGTTGTTTTTTGTTTGTTTTTTTCTTTTGTTTTTGGAGCACAAGCAGCAAATGGCGCAGTTTCAGTATTAGTGCTGAGAGCGGAAAGCGGAGCGCGCGCGTTTATTTAAGCCGTCGTTTTGTTGTTATTATTAAGCTTTTGTGTTTCGTCTTCGTCTCCACCCCAACCCGAGATTAGCAGCAGACGCTGTGCATGCCCCGCTCCGTCAGTTGTCAGTTTTTCGTTCTAGAAACGTCAACCGCTGCTGCTGCGCTGCTGTTGCGCTGCTTTTGCGCTGCTGCCGTTGCGCCTCTCTCTCGGTGTGACCTATGAAACTTTTGAATGGCAGGCAGAGGAGTTGACGACGACGCTTTTCATGTCGTTCTCTATGCAGCTACTGTTGACGTGTTTGTTGTTGTTGCATTGTTGTTATTGTTAATGTCATCGTTAAATTGCCAGCCCTCAGCAGGAGGGGGCGTGCAGTTCTTACTCTTGTTGTTGTTAACAAAAAATAAGGGAATAAAAAAAAGAGAAGCAAAGCAAAACTTTAAAAGACAGTTGGGCCAACTGTACCTGCTGCTGCTGTCGTTGCTGCTGCTGCTGTTAAAAACGCTAATAAAACGCGCGCAATGCTTTGTTGCTGTATAGATGAATCATTCACGAGCACAACAAACACACACAAATGTCACACAGAAGCAACAACAGCAACAACAACAACACAATAAACTGCGTGTCAATCACGTAAAAATTAACAACCGCAATCTATTTCTTCGTTGCTGTGGTGAAAATGTATTTAGGGATATGTGTTAAATGAGCTGCTTCCTCTTTAAATAAAAAATAGTAAATACACATACATACACATATAGTAAAATTGAAAAAAAAAAAAATAATAATAATAAGTGTGGGAAATGACCGAACAGTTTATAACAAACTTAATTTCATGAATAGTAAAGCGAGGGAGCGAGCGAGAAAGAGTCCAACACTTTGCTAATATGCCTTGTTTATCTATCTCCATTCCAATCACTCTCCACATAAATAATAACAAATAACAAAACAATTCACGTAACGACAATGGGACAGACAGACGCGAAGCGAGAGCGAGCTTTGCATATTTCCGGCAGCGCAACAACAACAACAAACAACAGCTGGCCAAGCATTTTTTGAGAGCTTTTTTTATGGCGACGGCGTCCAATGACATATGCTTCTGCTCCCTCTCTCTCTTTCTCTCTGTCTCTCCCATTGTTTGTAGATGGTTGTGTTTGTGTGCGTTGTTGAAATATAAACAAAAATTCTTAAAGTTTATTTTATTACGATTGCGTTTGGTTGCGGAAAACAATCGAAAAGAATCAATTCTTTAGATTTAGATTTATTTTGTCATCACACAAATTACAAATGCAATTTTCCACCTTAAAATGTAGGCAATAAAAAAAATTATTTAAATAAATAAAAATTTTCGAATCTACTTTCAATTGTTTTTCTAATTTTTCAGTTTATATAATATTGTATGTGTTTTGCTTATGTATAGCTACTTTTTTATTTAGTTTCTGAACGCTATTCTTTTATGCTCACGTACATAAGTATGCACACACACACACACATACATATTTCAGAATTTTCTCGAGCTTCACAAAGAAGAAGCAGCAGCAGAGGAACGACGGCAACAACGTCAACAACAAAAAGCTGAACGGCGACCACGCGGCGTATACGTAACCCCATGCATACAATTTGCTGGGCGGGTGTCTGTGTGTGTGTGAGAGTGTGTGTGAGTGTGTGTGAGTGTGTGTGAGTGTGTGTGAGTGTGTGTGAGTGTGTACGAGTACATGTACAATGTGGATGAATATCTCTCTATATATATATATATGTACATATACATATATATATATAGTCTATATATATATATATATATATATATATATATATACATACATATGCATGTGTATATAAATATGTATGTGTCAGTGTTAGTGTAGTATTAGTGTTTTGTGATGCCTTCAAGTTGGGTCACACGTTTTTGCATTACGTATACGCCTCGTATGAAGACATTCACAGTCAAAGAAAATGGGGGAAACAAGCAAACAAACACACACACACACGCACGCACATACACACACACACACATATATACACACACACATACACACGCACACACATGCCACACTTTACAATACAACTGATAAGACTACTAACAAGCTAATATTTAAAAAATGCGCAATATGAAGAAAAATAAAAACAAGAAAATAATGAACAAATAATTAACTAACAAAAAAAGTGAAAAAACAACTTTAAACTAATTCGAAAGAGGGAGAGAGCGTAAAATAAATACGACAAGGCCGCTTTGTTGTTCTTGTTTTTGTTGTTGTGCTCACGTTTTTATGTGTCTAGTGTGTGTATGTGTGTGTGTCGCCATGTTATTGTTTTCATTGTTGTGTTGCATATTGTTTTTCTTTTCACACTCTGATTCTAATTGTAGATGGAATTAAAAAATAAGAATATTTAATTTAAATCAATAATTTATTTTATATTTAAGTTTAAATTTTTTTTTAAATATTAAATATTTAATTTAATAGAAAAACTATTACAATTCAATTGCTCTCTGCCTCTGCCTCGTTCTCTCTTTCAGTGAAGCTTTCACTCTCCTCACACACGCACAATGCGGTAGCACTGCTCTCTCTCTCTCTCGCTCGCTCTCATTTTGACACACACACTCACACAGATGCTCTGCTGACTTTTTAACGTGGTTTTTACTTATTTTGCATGTATTTTTATACATTAGAGGCGATTTTGCGAATTTCTTATTTTTTCAGCATTCGGATTATGAAATCGAGAGACAGATTGAGAAGTTTACGTTTAAAGAACACGGCAAAAACCGAAAAGAGCAACACATTGCATATTTTTTTATATTTATTTATTTTTTTTTAATTTATTTTCTTGATGGTGAACTTCGTGCCTACCACGACGACGACTCCCACTTTGAATGCTCTCGCGAATTGTTGGCTCTCTCCTCCTGTTGTTTAAGATCACGCTCCTTTGACTATACAACACATACACACACACACACACACACACGATCACACAACACATATGTATATATGTATATATACAACTGTTTATTGTTGTTGTGTGGATGATCAACACATACCTTTTCACTAGAAAAACTCACGACGTCTTCTTCCAAACATTCATTTGGCACACAGAAAAAAATTATTCAATTTCTATTTGACTTTTATAAAATAAACTTTAGTTTTTGTTTCTATTGAATCTTTTCACAATTCGAACTGAACTGTAAAGCATGCGAGCAGACAAGCGAATGAAGCGAAACGGCGGTAGCAGCACTAGCACCAGCAAATGAAATGCCGAAACGAGAAACACACACACACACACACACAAGCACGCACACACTCACGAGTCGACGTAACAAAGGCACGTAAGTTGGCGATGTGTGAGAGAGCCGGCATGCAACATACAAAGTCAAAAGCGCGTCGTAAACAACAACAAGAAAGACAGCCAAAGAGAGATAAGAGCGTAGGAGAGAGCAAAGGCAAAAAATGTATATCTGTGTGTGTGTGTGTGTGCTTGCGAGTGGGAGCGCTGGCGCATGACATTGCCATTTATTGAAAGCTGAGTAACAGCAACAGCAGCAACAACAACAACAAAACAAACGACGCTAGCGTCGGCATCGGCGTCAACGTCGACCTTATGGACGCGATTTACACGCGATTTGTGTTTGTGCTTTACTCAAAAGGATAACAACAGCAACAATAAATAGCAACGGCAGTCACAACAAACAGCTGTTTGGGTAAGGCCCTAAATACAAGCGTGACTCAATTGAGAGAGAGAGAGAGCGAGTGAGCCAGACCTATTGTTGCTGGTTCATTTATGATCACTATTCGATTATCAACAAGAAGATGAAGAAGAAGAGGAAGAAACATGTGAATATCGAGCACTTTGATGATAAGCCAAGCATTGCAAATCAAATATGAATGTTAAATGATGTTTTGTATGTTATGCAACAAAACCTACCGACTAAAAGTTGTTGACTATTGAATGTCTACGGCTGATTTCATCATTTAATATATACCTGTAGCGTTATATGGATATGCAATAAAAAAGAAAAACGCTAGCAACACACACGCACGCACACACGCACATTGTTGTTTATTCCTTCAGGCTGCTAAACGGCATTTGCATAATGAAGTGCAAAACTTGATTACCCAATAAATAATTAAGTGAATTTTTAAAAAATGTGCTAAATGCGACAAAGCGTCAACACGTGCGCTGCCAACGCAGCAAGGCAGCGACGGCGTCAGCGGCCGCAGCAGGAAATACAAGAAGCCCAAAACCGAAGCGGCTGAGCAAAAAAAAAAAATAATAATAAAAAGCTTGCACCGACAGTAATCAACAGCGGGAGCAGAAAAGCTCAGCCAAATGCAGCGCAGGCATTTATTGGGCTTGTTGTTGTTGTTGTTGTATTTAGCAAATCTAAGAAAGCGGAAAAGAAAAATTGAAAAACAGCATTGTCTTTGGCTGGCGCTTCTTCTTTAATTTCTTTTGTTTAAAAATAAATTAAACATTTATTTTGGTTACGCACAAAAACAACGCGACGCAAACGAAAGCGAGAGAGTGAGAGTGAGTGTGTGAGAGTGTGTGTGTGTGTGTTTTTGTGTGTGTGAGACAGAGAGTGTGACGAGAGCAAACCAAGTTTTGCCGGCTTTTTTGGGGACTACGTAAAAGGGGGCAGCAACTGCAGCCTCAACAGTGGAAGCAGCAGCGATAACTAAAAAAAGCGCATCAAACAAAATCGTCAACTAAAAATAACACACAACATTGTTGTTGTAGTTGTAGCTGTTTGTTGTTGTTGTGGTTTGTGCTGCTTTAGGCATTAGGTGAGAGAGCGAGAGAGAGAGGGAGAGAGAGAGCAAATTGTTTTTTTGGCTTACGTTTGCTGCTGTTGCCGTTGCTCTGTTGCCAGGCGCTAGAGAGAGTGCAGCGTTGCGCTTTCCCCTTCCCTTGCTCTGCCCCTGCCTCAGCCCCTGCTCCACCTCCCTCTACACACCTTTTACGCGACTCACTCGAGTTGAGTGACAGTTCTTGGGCAATTTCAATTTCAATTGATTTCGTCGCTTTCAAAATAACCGCTTGTGCGTGCCTCTACATACATACATATTTCTGTGTGCGTGTGTGTGTGTGCGCGCTTTTTGGCTAAGCACATTGCCAGCATTAGAACAACAACAACAGCAACGGCAACAACAAAAACAATTTGGGTCAACCACAATTAATATTACTAAATATAGCCAAAAGGCATTTGCTGCGTTTGGCACCACCACCAACAACAACAACAACAAGCTCCAAACAACCTCTAATTCTGCTTATAACTGTTGAAGAAGAACCAAGTAAAAAAGAGAGCGAACGGGAGAGAGAGAGAGAGCGAAAGCGTCGCCGGTGAAAAGAGAAAAAAAGCAGAGCAGCAGGTTAACTTCATCTCCCCCACTAAAAGAGAACCTGTTTTACTACAAATTGCGCTTAACTGTAAGATGGCTTAATTGCACACCCAACAACATTGTCGAATGGTATCTGACATCTGAACTTGAAAATTGATACTCATTTTGAAATAGAATTTTTTTTTACCAATGTTTTTTACTAGAGATTTTTATCAATAATTTGTGTCCTCAGCAAAAAAAAATAAAGATTTTTCTTACAGTACTCAATCAATAATTGATATTGTGAGCTGTTTTTTATGAAATGAAATGAAAAATTGGAAAATACAACCACAACTTACAGACTTCAAAAGCATTTTTTTTTACCGAAAATACGTATGTATTTGATTGCCCACAAGCGTATCATCTGTTAATTTGTCTTTGCCCTTCAGTCGACTAAAACTAACTCAAACCAATTGGCACACAACATACCAGAGCAAGAAGAGGCAAAAAAAAAGAGTGTGATAAACGTTTTCAACTAATTAGCACATTCGAAACGTCGGCAATTATTCAATGCAGGGACAACTACAAACTGAACTACTTATAAACTATACACATAAATACATACAAATGTACAAATCGTGAGCGCAAACACAAATAAAGCTTTTAGTATAATAATATGCATGAATATCATCCAAATCGCACCAGTTATGCACGGAACAGGCCTGAAATCACGCCTGATCCGTAGAAAAGTCGTCCAAATTAAATAAATCCATACGAACGTAGATTCGTTGCTAAGCTTCGACTAATCTGGTTGCAGATGGTGATGTAGATGTACATATTTACATATACTTATGTGCACAATACATTTGTAGAGTTCATATCCACGTGACGAGGTATGCGTAACATTTTGTGAAGAATTAACATTAGTATTTGTATGTGTCATGTATTATTTGTTTATTTTGATTGAATTATTGAATATTTACTTGATTTTCATTACTAATGCATATTAAATTGTATTAATCTGCTTATTTTTGCGATTTAACACATTCCACTTTTCATTTTTTTTTTTTAGTCTCTCTCTTGACATTCCTGTCGCCTGCACCAAAAAGCGACTTGTTAATAATTGCGGCTGTAGAAAGAGCCTGTTGCGATATCTCTTGCTCTGTCTGTTTCCAATAAGAAATTCAACTAAATGCATTTATTCTTTATTATTTTTACTTATTATTATTATTATTGTAAATAAATTAAAATAACAATGCATTTATCGTACAAATTGTTCATTATTTTCATTTTGTTTTAAGTTCGCTAAATGCTCGTTTCTGAGCTCGATTAGGTAAATGTTCCCTCGCAATTTGGTCTGCTGCGTACACACACACACACACACACACACACACACACACACACGCACACACTTATGCATGTATATCTATATCTTATCGCGCTAATAACACTAAGTTGTTTCTTGTCGCTGTTTATTGTTGTTGTAAACACACACATCCACATACATATAAATGTACATACATATATAGCCTGTGAGCTAAATGCATACATACATACATCCAAACATACATAATTATTTTCATTTTTTATGTAATCAACAAACAGCGGCCACATGCGGCGGCAGCGTCGACTGTTGCCTTTCGCTTCTTCCCCCCTTAAACAAGGTTCTCAAAAAAAGCATAGAACACAAAAATCACAACCACGCATAGCGTGCGAGGTGCAAAGTCAAAGCGTCAACAAAATAAGAAGACAGAGAGCAGAGTGAGAGAAAGGAGAGAGCGCTCAAATAACCGTGAGTTGGTTATGTGCCTAGTGGGTGGGCATCAAAAAATGTCGCCTGTCTATGCGTACGGTGCTCTTCTTCCCCGCCATCAACAATTTTTTTTATGTAAGTCAAAAATTATGATATATACACACACACACACATACACATGTTCATATTCAATTAGTTTTTAATGGGGGCGCGTTGAAGAATTTCCAATTGATTTTTAAGTCCGAAATTGACAGTGGCACGCACAAAAAGCTTAAGAGACCCCCTTCAAGTTGCATAATCTGACTTCACCACCCCACCCCCTCTCCGACCTATTCTCTTTCTCGATTGTTGTTGTTTACGTCGCTGCTAATTGCACAAAATTTTTATTATTTTTTTGTTGTTCTTGGCTGATCAGGCAAGCAAAGCAAGCAATAACCAGACAACGACGAGGTCGCTCTGCTGACGACGCGACGCGACGCGACGCGATACGATACGACACGAGGCGATGCGAACCGATGCGAAGCGATGCGACGCGACGCTTTATCAGAAATTCAAATTCCGACACAAACAATACAATTGCGACTCTCAATACTCTCTCGCATGCAAACGTGCACGGCGAAGAGCAAAACGTAATAATAACAATACAAATCCATGAAATGCTGATCGCGAAAACAACAACAACAATAATAATAACAACAAACAATCAAACAATTTCGCTGAGCACGAGAAATAACAATAACAACAACAAGAACAACAACGACAACGGCGTCGTCATGGGACGCCAACGACGACGCTGACGCCGAAACGTTGTTGCCGTTGCTCTGTTTCTATTTTCTTGCTGACGCAGCAGACGTTATTGACAGAGTGATAGAGAGCGAGGAAGAGCGGGAGAGCGGCCCACTGACTCTCTCCCTGTACAACAACAACACCAACACACTGAAACCGAAGACGTTTGGGACGCCACTGTAGATTGGGTGTTCCGTTCACTTAGAACTGGATGGATGCAAATCAATTAAATATTTATATATGTATGTACTACTACTATATATTTATGTATTTTTTTTATTCCTATTCAATTTGCATTTTTTTTTTTTTACAAATGACACAAAATAAAAACAAAATCTATAATTTTGTTCTTTAAATTTGAAATGAGTAAGCACGTGACGTCACACATATTACATACATAGGTATTCAGGTGTATTTACTCACAACACAACATATTATTTATTGTGGCCTTCTCAGTCACATTTATACATGCATATAAGCCTAACAACAAAAGAAAGAAAGAAAAATAATAAGATGTACTCGATTATTTATTCGTATGTTATGCGCAGCAACAAATAAATTACACATATTACAAAACGCTGAGGTTGCTACAGCACTGATGGACATCACTGTAGCAGAAAAGTACAAATGCGGGCGACAATAATTGCAGACACCCCTATCCCATCCCTTAACTAAACCCCCCACCTCTAACCCCACAACACAACACTAAACGCAGTTGCATTTCAATTTCAATTGTTGCTGCCACCGTTGCCGGCCGCTTGCTGCGGGCCACTGCAGCGGGGGGCGTCAAAATAATAACAACAACAACAACAAACCGCAAAACAGACGCGGGGGTCGCTGCTCGCATTCGGCTGCAGCAGCGTTTTTATCTTTTCTTTATTTTTTGTGTTTTTGTTGTTGTTGTTGGTGTGACCAAAATTTTGTATTTGTATATTTACGCGCACCACACACTGACACACACAAACACATTTTCCCATGAAATTAAATTTATCTACGTTTATTTTTATGATGTTTCGTATTTTGCACTCACGTTTTGTTGTTATTTCGTCAGTGCCAGTTTCGCTGTCCGGCTGGCTCTCGGCTCCCGGCTCTCTTTGGCGCTCTCGCGCAATCTCGACGTCGTCAGCACGCACTGCGCTCTCCTCTGTTCTCCTTCTCCGTTTCTATTGTGGGCGACACTTGCAAACCTTCTTTTTGATTGTTGTTTTTTTAGCGCAATTTTCTGTTTTAGTTGTTATTCTTCTTCTTCTTCTTTGATGTATCGACTAATTAATTAACACACCACACGAACGCGCCACAATCAAATGTGCTAAGCCCAAAAATAACAATGGCAAAAAAATTAAAAAAAAAAAATAACAACGCAAAAGGTATTTAGGTTTTATGTTTGCGCATTATTTTAAATCAGAGTTATCAGAATTAGCTGTGTTGATATTGAGGAGCCAAGTGGTGTTTGTTATTACTACTACTTTATTCACTTTTATGCTGTGCAGTCTGTCGGCACCGCACGTCCGCTGCGCTGAAAGGCACAATGCAAAATGAATAACATCGAGAGAATACTCACAGAGCCGACAACGAAACGACCAATCAAAGAACAAGTACCGAGACTGCTTGTTAGAAAATACCCTGTGTACACAAAGTTGTCACGTCAGTTGCTTTATTTTTTATAACTTTGCAGTAAATGGGTATTTTTTAGTATTAGTAATATACAGTTTTATAGCATTTGAAGAATGATTTTCTGGGCACGTACGACTTTGAATGTTTCGGCTTGCACACATTTGTAAACTTCATACCCGTTTCAATTATTTGTGTGCAGGGTACAAGGCATAAGCACGAAACAAATGCCACAATGGGACAAATTTTAAATTTTCATTTAAATGGATTTTCTGAAGTTTGACATAGTTGTGAAGTTAATTTTGCAAGCAACAAATACAATTTTTAACGATAGTTTTACAATTTTTGAATCTTTTAAAATTAACGATGAAACACGAGCTGTTCAAATTTAATTTTTTTAAATATTTGTCAGCAATATTGTACGAAATCTTGTTAATATCCAATATCGCCCACTGTGCAATGGAGAGTAGGTAATTCTCTCAAGTCGGCAGTCGGTAGTCGGCATTTCTTCTGCTTCTGTTTGTGTTTTGCCGCTCTCACCGTCAGACTTTCTGTTTATTATTGTTGCTGTCGGTGGCGCTGTTGTTTCGACTTGTCAACACATTTACGCGCTCTGACTACTATGGCATTGCTAACTAGTCTCATTCCAAGCATTTTATTTTTTATATACATGTGTAACTTATAAAAATGTACAACTCTACATTGCAAAAAGTTGTTTATGTGATCTTGACTCACACACACATAAGAGCGTGCTCTCTTGGCGCCCTTGTGTGTGTGTGTATCTCTGTGTGTGTTCATGCGTGAGAGAGCGGGAGAGTCTAAATGAGCAAGATTCAAGCGCGTGGCAAACACATGGTTTTTGTTTTTGGCAAAAATCAAGAAGAAGAAGCATGGATCGCTTACAGTTAGTTCAAGTGTAAATATGTTTTGCACAGTGCAGCAAGGCGTTTGCAAAAAATAGGTTTGATTTACAATAATTAGATGGCGGGCGTATATGTGTAAGTACACACATCGGAATACAATAAATAATTTCGAACTGTGAATTTGAAGCGGCTTGTCTTCGATTGCCAAAATACCTTTGATATGCTCGAGTTTCTCCATAAATTATGTGTACAATACGATGTGTATATTTTACATATTTTGTATGAGCATATGTACATATGTACATAAAATGTACATACAGACAAGACATACTGGAGAATAAATGTGTGTACACCATGAGCGTTTGGTTTGTGTGTATGTGTGCACATGTGTCACACACAGAGCAACTAAAAGTCAATCACACAAACACAATCACATCATCACATGCCGACTGTCGACTGTCGACGCTGCCGCAGCCGCTGCCGCTGCCACCCGCCCGCAAATAACAAAACAGTGCCGTCTACAATAATCATCATCGACCGTTCTCATTCTTCGTCTCTCTCTCCTCTCTTTGTCTTGGCTCTCTTACTCATTGTCCCGCATACACAAATACATCAGCAATCGCAACTCGCAAACTGTTTAATACTTAAATACAATGTATGCACATATAGTACGTAGATATTTTTAAAAAATATTTGATAAGACTTGTAAAATGTGTACATATTGGAGTTTTTAGAAAAACCATGATTATATGTTCAATGCATAAATTACATAACTTTTTAATTATTTCAAAATTATTTTAACCTGTAGAATCAACGCGTTCTCAATTTATCATAATAAGCGATAACAGTACAAGCTATTTGTTCCTGCATAGGAATTTAGTTTTATTTATAATATTTATGATCAGCATACTGCACATTTAACTAAGACAAAGTGACAAACTAAAATACCGTTACTGTTTCTGCGCTGCAATGCGTGTGTGAGTTGCGTGTTGCGCTCTTATTTAGATCACTAATACAAACATAGATCCACACACACACACACGTAGTATGTATGTATGTGTGTCTGCTGGTTTGCAGACAGCGGGGCAGACGTGGGCCAAGCACTTGTTCCACGTAGCATTATTAATGAAAATAAATTGTAATGCGAACGTGTTAATTAGACAGAGATAGCGACAAAGAGAGCGTCTTTTTGTTTGTATTTGTGTTTGCGCTGCTTGCCGAAGTGAAAACAAACAAGTCAAAAAAGAGCACAAACACACATAGTAGAACACAAAATGTGGCCAAAATAGACTCGACAACTACTACGACAACAACAACAAATCAACAGCAATAATGGCAAGCTGAAAAAAGAAAGTCACCCGATAAGCAACAACAATAATACAGTAACAACAAAAACAAAAAAAGAGTTCTTATCGTTTGTCACTCAATTATACACAATTTTTGTGATTTGCCATTGCCTTTTTCGTACTGTAGACGAAGTCGACGGCGAATTCGCCGTCGCTGTTGCTGGCACACAGCACAGAGCAAAACATTTAGCTGCGCTCACGTAATTGAAACGTCGGCGGCGTCGGGCGGCTTTTACTCTAATTGGAAATGTTGTATGCCCGTTTTCCGGCCGGTTTTGGCCAACGATTTATTTTTTTTTTAAACATGGCTGGCCAAAAATACACACACCCACAAACAGAGATAAATGTGTGTGTGATTATTTATATATACAAAGTAAAAAGATATACATACATATGTATGTATGTATTTATGTTTATATTAGAGGTGGGAATATACTGAAAGGTGGATACAGAGTACCTCCTAGTCGGTCACTTTCGGCATTGCTCTGATGACAGAATTTAATTCCTTAAACGAGGATTAGTGTTAATTCTAATCGTTGCTCTAGTTTTAAAAGTTATGCATCAAAATTATCTATTTTGCAAACTTGCCAACTGCAAAATAAAGCCTGACCCAAGTCCATCTCTACTTTGTATATACAGTGGTCATTCGAAATAATGAATAATGAAATAAGTCTAACCTATAGCAAATTTTAAAATTATATATATATTTTTATTTTTTATTTTTTAAATTGTATATGTTAATTTTTTGTTCCTAATTCGTATTAGGAAAGTTATTTGCGACAGACCACTGTACTCACACACTGTACATGCATCCATACATAGAAATGTATGCATACAAAATAGAACAAATGAAGCAGAGGCAACTCGACAGCGTCAACGGCATTAGCTGATACAGCGACGGTTACGGCAAAAGAGACTGCATACAAGAAGCAGAAAAACTAACAAACAAAAAATATGTGGGACAAACTGAGAGTAGAATAGAAGAAGAGCGAGCAAATAATAAAGAGTAAGAGAGCGAGGAAAGAGAGAGGGAGAGCGAACTCATTGGTGCAAACAGTAAGAAAGACAAAGACGACGAATTCGGTTGTTGATTTCAGCGCTTTGTTTTTGTTTTGAATGATAAATGAACTTACCGCTGGACTTAGAATTGTTGACAAAGTAGTCAATTTTGACAGCAACTTAAACAACTACACAGGGACATTGTATGTAATAAAATGGTGTGAGTGGTTAGTGTCAACAATTCTCGTTACCTTCTTAGCGCGTTGACAATAAAAATAAAATTGACTGCGGGTTCGTTCTATTTTTTTATATTCGCTAAATTTATTTTCATATATTTTACTTATTTTTATTATATTAACAAAAATTTATATGTAGGTTACCGACTATACACTTTGGACTTTGGTTGTCAATTAATGGTAATTTATACATATTTTGTTGACTTTGAAATGACTATTGATATTATTGACATTATGTGAATTGGCAATTGCAGATTAAAAGTAAAAACTGAGAGGCGTTATTCTTGTCAACATGGCGTGATAAGAGCAGCTTCCAAAAATGTTTACACACTGGTATACTGTCACCACGTGGTCAGTGCTGCCAGTTTAGCTTTCGTCAGGAGATTCTAGTATACGCCGAGTGGGTAAAAAAAATAAAGGTAAATCTGTCCAATGTAATTTTTTTTTTTTAAATCCAATTTTTTAAATATCAACATAATCATTATTTTTAAGCCGCTTGCTGGGCTTTTCTGGGCAGAAGCATCATCCACTTTGACGAATTTTAAGCCGCCATATAAAACATACATAAATACATACATATGTATGTCTGTATGTATAGTAGAGCTGCATGTAAAGTGGTAAAAAGGCTAAACTGATAATAATAATTACTCAGTGTCATTATTCTAGTTTTCGATTCGTTTGTCGATGCGGTGGCTTCTGGGCCTGCGGTTCGCTCTGGTTATGGATTTAAACAACCCGCTCAAGTCCATTAAATAGGAGTCTCAAGGTACAAAACCAGTTAGAACATGCCAAATGTCGAAAAGAAGAAAGAGTTAAACAGGTGCAAAAGACCATGACAACAATAAGTCTGCGTGAGAGAGCGAAAGACAAAAATAGAGAGAGTGCAAAATATTACAAGAAACACGCACTAACAAACAAAAACAAATGAAAGAGCTACAGTCGGACGTAGTCGACTGCGTAATATTCTGTAATTAATACTCAAAATTTAAGATGGATGTATATGTATATATACATATATATATATGTATGCTTTCCGAAATTTAGGCCAGGCGTGAGAAAAAACCAGCACCTGTTTTGATGCAGAACAGTTTCAATTCACCAGGGCAAAATCAATATACTCTTCTATATACATACATACATACATACATAAACACATCGATTTGAAGAGCATGCGAACATGGGCGGAGCAAGCTCTGCGCCTGCACAGTGTGTCCAGTGTATTCAGACCTAGAACAGTCACGATATGTCGTCAAACACGTGATGAACAAAAAAAATTTTTTTTTTTTTAAATTAGAAAAACTCAACGAAAATGCGTGTTGTCAAGATAACAAAACATAAAGCAACGAGCGAAGGCAATCTTTTACGTCACTATGCTGTGTGCTGTGCAGAGCAGAAGCAAATAGCGACGGCGACAAATGTTGGAGATCAACAGATCGCTTACTCAATCCCAAACGTGAACGTAAACCGAAATGTTTAAATGGCATTTTCCTTTGCTATATATTTATACACACACACACACACACACACACACACACAAACACAGGCAAACAGCAATTCAAGTGTGTGTGTGTGTGTGTGTGTGTGTTTGTATAATCATGTGATACCAAAAATAAAGAAAAATGTGAAAATCAAATAACAGCGACTGCGACTGCGACAAGACACTAAAAAGTCACAAGCAAAAGTGGAGCAATAAAGCAAACAGTCGAAACAAAGTAAGAATGATCGAGTCGAGAGAGCTCGATCTGGAAATACCCGAAATCCCCAAGCTGTGCAACTGTGCTTTGATTTGAGTCATTGTTGGATTTGAAATATATATGATTAAAATGATTGGCTTTTATTGCTGTGGGAAACTATCGATGTTAATCGATATTGGCCTATCGAAGCAAGTTATCAATAAAATTAAATAAAAGTATTCTATGTAAAATTTTTAATCGATCCCGATCAAGATTATACATATCTATGTATCCTATGGGATCGGAAATGTTTTCTTCTGCCTGTTATTTAATTGTGTACAACTTAATTTTATATTTTTTAGGCATATTTTTTGTTGTTAATTTTTTATTTATTTTATTTTTTTTTAAATTTTAATTTGCTAATATTGAGTACTATTAATTTGACCGTAACTGTAGGCGTAGTTGTGCCCAGTCTGAGCAAATAGCTTGTTAATTTCAATTTGCTTTTGTATTTGCAACTTACAACAAGCAAGGCATCGAAATCTATGCAAATCGTATCTGTGTGCACCAAGAAACAGTCAAAAGATACGCACAAAATTTATGCAGACGCTGGCTGTATTCAATTTCAATGAAAATGAAAACAGAATGCCCAAGAAAAGATCTTCTTTGCGTATGTACATATTTATTTATGTAAATTAGCGTGTACATACATACATACGCACATACATACATACATACATACATACAAACATATTTATGCATGTAGTCTAAATGCTTTACAACAAGCTCCCACATAAAATACTCATACATTACACATACATACGCACACATACACACAAACATCATTATTATGTTTCTCATACCCTCGCCATAAAGAGCACATACATTTTTAAGAGCATCACTGGCCGAATCTCAGTTCTCATTTCGTTCACCCAATTTTCGTATAACTTACTCCATTCTAAAAGGGTATGTAATGTTCGGTGTGCCCAAGACTATCCCAAAACCTTTTAGAAATAATGAGCAATTTATTCGTTTATTCAGGCAATGCTTTTCAGAACCTCTAAATTGAGTATCGATTGTATACTCGAAAAGCATTGGGTATATTGGATACGGGGCTTATGTTTTTGAAAATTCTTCTTCTCTAATTTTGAATTTTGGTCGATGACATTGTCGTGATAAGAGCAGAGCGGTCACAAAAAGGTACACACAGTTAATCTTGCTGATGCTTTGGATCCAGGGATGGGCGCTTCATCAATTTCGCGTTATGTATGCAGAGGCTACTATAAAATTCTGTCGACACATTTGCATTTGTTATAAGCTGCATGCAACACATGCAACCAAAGCTTCTTCGTGTGACTGACCAAAATTTGCGTTCGGCTGATTTTCTTATGCCAATTCGGAGTATGAGTTCTATCACCACCAAACCGAGCCCTAAAATATACTTCCTTCTGCCACAAGCTGCAAGCAACACAAATATCCACAACACACATGTCTACAATCCTGTATAATCTAAGATTGCGAGAACTGATAAAAAGTACATAGCGAAATTGACATTATTTATAATTTTCTAAGTGTTTAAATAGTTTCTTTTGTCTTAGCTGGGAAATATTTATTATGAATAAAATAAAATAAATGCAATCAAAAGATTAATTGCTTTAATTATTTTCAATAAACTTGAAAAATTCGTCATTAGCCATTAATCGATGTCACTCCCTCAATAATATCGAAACATTTGAACACTGATCAACTCCGGAAACTTTGTTGGCAATAATTTCAGTAGAAAACTACTTCCAGTGCAATTGGTAAAATAATAGACATTTCACATTTCGTATTTGAATTGCCCGCCAAAACAACGGCTTGATGAGTTGCCGCACTTGACAGTCATTTCGATAGATGGCGTGCATGGTACTCGCTGCGGTTGATTCACAACAGATGGCGCCATGTCTGCAGGGTTCATAACTAGGAAACATGGTTAAAAAGATTTGAAATTGATTGCAATTTAACAAACGTGACGCGGTTATTTGATGTAGAATTTGTTTTTAAAAAACTGTTACTTTAACATCGTTACTTTTTTAAGTTTTATTTATGCATTTCTCGCTGCTCTTGTAAATATACAATTGGGTACATTCAAACATGCTTTCATTTTACAAAGTTCGAGTTTAAACGTTATTTAAATTGTTTGAATTTAAATTCAGTGATAATATTCATATTTTTATGTCAAGTTGTACAATTACAATACAATACAAAAAAAAAAAAAAACAACAATTATCTATATTTATATTCATATTTTATGTAATTAGCATATTTTGTTGCTCTTTCTCATACTAATTATGTTTTTGTTTTTTTTTTCATGGTTTTTCTTTTTATTTTTTATTTATTGTTTGTGTTTAATATTAATATATTAACTATGTAAGCTTGAATTACGTATAAAATGTTGGATGCTGTCTGCTTTGCGAGCATTACACATAAATATGTAAGTGTTGCAAATGTGGGGCCGGGTTGGAATAAATTCTTACTCGCTTTGCTATTATAATTTATGTATATGTATTCATATGTACTTATTTATATATGTATGTAGTAGTTATTTGGTTTCTTATTAACTTTGATGTACCGCTTACGGGATAAAACAATGCTGCAGGCATCGCAAGTTCCGAGTATTTTGCCGTATTTACCGTATTTGCGCAACCAAGTGTTGGACAACGTTTATGTTCAAATTGGCTCGAAAATAAATACGGTTAGGTTGAATGCACAAAATGTTACGTGTTCCTAATGAACTCGACGATGTAGTAGCAAGAAGAGACGAAGAAACGGAGAAGAAGAAGAATCAGTAATCTACCGTTGCTCGTTGCATTGATAGACTGCCAGAAGTGTTTCAGAAGCGAACTTCATCACATGAACATACTATGCAGGTGCTTATAGTATAATAGTTTTTTGTTTTTGTTGTTTTTAATTACTTAGGTTTTTTTGTTTACTGTTTTTTTTTTGTTTGTTTTCTTTCGCTTACTACATTGACTAATTTTTGTAGCATGGCCTTTTTGGGCTGGCTTATATTTAGTTACTGGGCTTACGAACTATGGAAATGTATTCTGTCGCCTCTTTAATTCTCTCTCTCTCTCTCTCTCGCTCTCTTTCTATCTCTTTCATACTTGCTTTTTCTTGGTTTTTTTTTTGTTTTTTGATTTTTTTTTTTAATTTTATATACAATGATAGTCAAAGTTAGGGCTAAGTTTTCTTTGGATTTTGTTTTTTATCCGGGCGTTGCCCATAAAAAAAAAATTGTACACTTTAAACTGACCACTCTACGAGCTAATAACTAATTCTAAATGCTACTGCTTAATACTGTCCGACTGTCCAACAATAAGACTCTAAATGCGCTCCACCGTTGCGATCTCGGTGTGCACAGCCTGCAGCTCGATGTCCGTCTCTTCGGCCAGTGTGTAAACCTGTCCGGTGCCTTGTGACTGGCTCTCGAGCAGCGGGCTGCTCAGCGTTGTTGTGTAGCCCATCAGGCTGCTCGGATCGCTGCCGTGGATCGTTGAGGTCTCCACGGGATTGACTTTTCCTGTCGTTTGGGCGGTGGTTGCGGCGGGCGAATAAGCGGGCGTTGGCTGTGCCAGACCCAAACGGGAACCATTCGGATCCATGGTCAATATTGGTACCAGTTCATGGTTGACATAGTCCTTCAGCACCAGCGATGTGGGCGTCTCTATAGTGATCGAAATGAAAGGAAAGGATTCAGTATAAAGTTTGGTTACTTGAACAAATGTTGGTTGCGGGATTATTTCTCAAATGGTTTTTAGATTTAATTCTCATTCTATTACTTATTGCGCACATAAAAATCGATATCTTAAAAAATATAAAAATATATTTAAATAAAATCGTGACAAGCAAATAATATTAATTTTCTTTTGATTGCGCTTTAATTAAACTGATTTTTGGTGAATAACTCTTTTAATTGTTTTAAAGAATTTTTCAAATAGATTTTTTGATGCAATAAATTTTTTTTTTGCAGATTCCTCAGTGATGATATTTATAACTGTATCCTACCTGTCACCAGTGTCTCCTCGGTGGGATTGCGCTGATAAAGATGTGCACGTTTCTCATAGTGTCAGGATGCGTTCATATAGTACTGATTACCATCCTCGTGCGTCACATCCATCATTGAGCCGCTGCTGGCGGTGGCAGCTGTTGCGGCGTTTGTCTTTTTGAACTCGACAACGATGCGGATGCGATGAACGATCTCCTCGTGGATGACATTGAAGCACATGGCCGTCAGGGTCATGCCCGACATTATGTAGACGGAACAGAACCAGGTGGTTGCGTTCGAATCGCGACGCAGCCCTGGCAGCATATCCCCAAAACCGATGGTCGACAGGCTCATGAAACAGAAATAGATGCCATCGATAATTGGCCAGTTCTCCAGACGATACAGCACCGCCGCCCCAAATACAATATAGATGATCATCATTGAGAAGCAGAGCAGAATCGGTGCCAAGATGCTCAGGCCGTGCATTGAGCCACGCGACTCGCTGGCACTCAGGGAATCAATGTCGACGGCACCACCACCACCACCGGCAGCAGCATTGCTGGACGGTGGTCCCGGCATGCCAGTTGGTGTACAGGTGCTACCACCACCAACACCGCCATCAGTTGCACCACCGGCTCCACCTGCAGCAGCTTGCTTCTCGGGCGTGGCATGATAGACATCTCGCACATAGTAGGGCTCCTGCATGACCGCCTGCTGTTTGCGCAGCTCCTCCTGCTGCCGCTTCCGTTTCATGCGACGCTCCTTCTCCGCCATGCGCTTCTCGTCGTAGCAACAGTAGCCGCAATTCGAGCACAAGCAACAGCACAGCGCCTTCGAGAACACCTCCCGCGCCACCTTGGCCAGAATGCTGCCCGTGCTGCTCAGATAGACGAGCGTCAGCGGTATTCCAAAGAATGCATATGCCACCGTCACGATCCGGCCAAGTGCTGTACGTGGTGCGATATTGCCGTAACCTGTAAAAGATAACAGTTCTTAAACTTCTATATAGACACACATTAATGAATAAAGATCAGGATATAGATGTAGTCAAGAGCAGGCTGAGATATGTATAACTTTCTCTTGGATCTCGGAACGACCGATGAGTTAGTAATTTTTTGCAATTTTTTGGGTCCACAATTCGTTAACTGAGATCGCAGCAACTAAGAGCCATGGAAAGGAACAGACTTGGAATACTCACCGGTCTGGAAGAAGTCACCTCACTGAATTAGTGATTATCGATTTGGTGACAAGGAGTAGGAAACCTAAAAGCAGATTGTGCCCCCTTCCCTAGGAATAGAAAACATGTTTAAACCTCGGAGGAGATAGAATCCCTTAACCCAACAAAGATTCTCACATTCGTGCTGGATTTAGGGTTGATGGAAGAGCAATCGATATCCACTAACAGTCGTATTTTTTTAAGCTTAAAATGTAAATTTGTATTCTTTCTAAGTATCTAAAAATAGAAAGAAAACATTTTGAAAAAAATTTGTAAAATCTTTTCTAAATTAAAAAATAAATAAATAAATAAAACGAAATATGGGCAACAAAAAAAGTGTATCTAAAAATAAAATTCAAGCACTAAAGAAAAATTTCCTTTTGTTAATAATTCCATCTTTTCCAAAGCCTTACTATTATTATGAGAACATCCATTCAAAAGCAGGGAAAATAAACGGCTTAAAGATTTTTCACAAAGCTCAAAAAGGAAAAGTTGCACTTTCAAAATTAAATACGATTGATGAGAAGCGCTTTCAAATTGATAGCAGATTTGGCGACTACTCTTGTTTCGCACTACAAATGGAATATTTTCCACTATATATATGTATGTATAAGTGTGTGTATGTATATATTGAAGTACGCGCACTCGTATATTTATATCGATATTAATGCAGTCGGAGGCATCCGACCAAATCGTCGACTATTAGCTGAATACGACATAAGTCTTTGGCAACCCGCTGTCTCACACATAACTCATGTGTGTGTGTGTGTGTGTGTGGGTCTAAATATTGAAATCTTTCAATATCTTTCAATAAAATATGTAGATGCCTCTAATACAACCCCCACCCCACCCCCCCTCTTTTGGCCAGCAAAAGTTGCTGGCAAATTGACAGTGCGCCAGCTGAGTTTTACAGCTACGGCTTTGGTTTCGGGTCAATGCCAATATTATTAGCCTTAGCCTCAGTGGATATACAAATGCTCTACCCAGTCCAGCATTCACACAATTGTCCCACATCACACACACACACACACACACACACACACACACACACACACACACACACACACTGTACACACTGAATGGGGTCCTGATGCTGTCGTCTGCTTTCTGACACATTGACGTTTTAGCATGGCTCAGATTTGTTTTTTTTTTTTTTTTTTTGGGCCCGACGGAGGATTTCATTTAAATTTGCTGTCAACGCAATTACATGCTTGTGTGTGTGTGTGTGTGTGTGTGTGTGTGTGGGCGAGATTGAGACCCTAAAGCAATGTAAAGTCTACGGTTGAGGTACTTGGCCTTTTCTGGTGAGTTCTATTTCTATTGCCACTCGACACTCGACTTGCCTCATCTTATTTTATATTGATTCAATTTATTTGTGATGAGTGTGTTTTGTGCTGTGTTTAATGTCCGGTGCCCGCAAGTAGGCAACACATTTCTTCTTTTTCCGTCGCAACACGCAGCCTCAATAAAACGGAAACAGCCAACATTGCCTGACACGGCAATAAACCGCATACCTCGCCTCGGCGCGGCGTGCCGCGCCTTGCCCCTTGGGGCAACATGCATAAAAATACATCAAGCGCCAACAATAAAATTAAGAAATTTTCAATTTATGCATGAGACACCTGACGACGGCGATTATGTGTGTGTGTGTGTGTGTGTGTGTGTGTGTATGTTTGTGCCACGCCCACTTGTCATATAAACGCACGTAAGTAGGTGAAGTACACAGAAAGAAAAAAATTTAAAAAGGCAAACTTAATTGAAGTACTGCATTTGAACAAATTTCATATTATGATTTTTTCACAATTCGGAATTCTAAAACTAAATGTGACTTAAATCAATAGAATAATTTTAGTAAATAACGAAATTTACTCGAATCAAATCTGATTTATTAATTATTTAACTTTTTCTTTTTTATTTATTTTATCACATTTCGAAATTCTAAAACTAATTGCGACTTGATTAAATAAATAGAGTTATTATAGTAGATAATGAAATTTACTCGAATCAAATTTGGTTTTTCAATTATCTAATTTTTTCTTTATTATTTATTTTATAATGTTTATCCATTTTTTTGAGTGTACTTGCACACATTTGTATGCGGGGCTGGTGGCTGGATATGTGGTCTACCTGGAAAAGCTTGTTAGGCATTTTTATTACCTCAGCCGTTTAATTATTTTTGCCAATATGTGCGGTTGTAAAGCACAAGATGCTGATAACAGGAAGTATGTGGGGGGGGGCATGTGAGGGGGTGGGGGTGGGAGGTGTGTACCGTTAGTGGAATGTTCGATTTGTGTAGATCTATTGAGCGCATGAAAAACAGAAACGCTGCAACATCTTTTCAGTAAATAAATACAAATTCAACTGAAGAATGATTTCCAATTAAAGCCACAAAATATTAGCTGCATTTTTGAGTTTATTTAAAGCCGTAAACGCTACAAGCCAAATAACATTCAAGTAGCTATCATTAGTTAAAATTGCTGTTGCCTTGGTTTTGTGAGACTATATTTTAGAGACGCTTAGCACTTTATGTGCTTAAAAAAGTAACTGTGAATAAATACAGACGATACTCGAGGCATTCAACGGATGCTGCAACTATGCCACAAGTCAATAACGCACACAGTTATATAATATGCAGATGCTGATGCTTAGATTACGTGTATGTCTCTCTATGTGTGTGTGTGTGTGTGTATGTATTTGTGCACCCCAAAAAGTCCACATGATAGCCATAAAACAGAAAATGGCAACGCATAAAAAGGCAATCGCCTGGGTGATTCTCCGACGAAGGATGCCACCAAACATACGCCCCCCTGGCAACTCTGGCAACTCTGGCTCGCAATCGCAAGATGCGCAATTGATGGCGGCAGTGAGTGCTGTGAAAATGGAAAATGAAATTTAAAATTATTTTGCAACTAAATTACTTGTCTTATTGCTGTCCAGGGATTGGCGAGCCTGGCTATTTATTGTGCCCGAGCCAGAGCCAGAGCCAGAGCCGTAGTCGGAGCTGGAGCTGGAGCCGTAGTCGGAGCCAAAGCCAGAATCGGCAAACCGCCTATAAATTCGCATTTATGCCCAAGACAATCATAGCGAGATAAATATACATACATATATATCCATATACGTGCTTATGCATGTATGTGTGTGGGTGTCTCTGTGTGTGTGTGTGTGTGTGTATGTGTGTACATAAATATATGGAAACTTCGAACTTTTATCTAACTGGCATTAGAAATGTGCGTAACGTCAACTGTTGTCTTTGTTATTTGGAAAACAATACCCGAAATGACTGCCTAAATATAAATGTTGTTATTATATATGTACATACATATGTATTTACATATATACATATGTTTTTATTATATACATATATAATATCGATCGAGAATGAGTCGCCCTAAAAAAATTCAAATTTAACTTTTTAAAATATAAATTAAAATAAGGTAACATTTTTTTTGTGAATTCCAGAAAAAGTTTATTCTTCTTTTTTTTTGTTTATTGTATGTCACCATTTTTTTTTAAGTGTATAAATTTTTCTTGATTCTAATTGTATAGGACAATATCTACGATCGCATAATTGGGAAACTCCTGTTTGTGCCACAAAAAGCAGAGCATAGGAAAAGTGTAATAAGATACCATCTTTAGGTGGAATTGTTGAGCTGAGATGTGGCAATGGTAAGTGGCTTAGACGAGGGCTGGGCCAATAATAATAATCATATTGTTGGGTGTTTTTGGTAGGCGTTCGTCCAAGAACAATGCGGACAAGCAGCGTCCATTGAAAGCCGCAACAAACAATAATAATAATAATAATAAGCCCGCTGGTAAGCAGGAAGTCATGTTAATACAAATGTCCCAGCAGCTTGCTGACTAACGCAATTGCCAACTGACACTGCTACCCAAATATCATAGCTAACCATTCCCCATTCCCCATTCCCCATCCTCCATTCCCCAACCCAGTCAAAATGTTCAGCATTTTATGCAGTGGGCGGGTATTTAGGGAACGGGAGTGGGGTGAATGTTGGGATTGGGATTGGGTTCGGGATTGGCCTGTCGGTGGGGGTTTTTGGGTAGAAGGAGGGGCGGTGTATTTACTTGTCGGCCCTTTGCATGAACTGCCAAGATCAGCAGAAAATTTTTGCAAATTTTATTTTATAGCATTTTCACAAGTGGAAAGTCGTGTCAATACCCCTCTCTATCTATGTCTTTCTCTCTCTCTCTCTCTCTCTCTCGCTTGTGTGTGTGTCTGTGTGTGTGTGTGTTTTGGCCATTCGGGCTAAGCAAATATCTTCGTTTGTTGTTTTGCTCTATCAATATTTGACTTCCAGCTTGTTTTTTGTGGGTGAACCTACAAAATTACCGAGCAACAAAAACTAAAAAAAAAAGTTAAAAAAAAAAACGCAAACGCCAGCACTTGACATCCCCTGGGAACTCTAACAACTGCAAAACTGACAAACCCAGCACGGCTAGCTTACATCTTTGCCTTCCTTTCTTTAGCTCCACAAAAACAAACACACACTCACACACACACACTCACACACACACAAATTGAGGTGTGTGTGGGGGGGGGGGGGGGGTGTGTGCAAGTGCGCCTTGACAATGCCAATTGAAAGATATTCTTCTCACATGAGCACACAAATGACAGATGAGCATCTCTGATAAGCTATACATACACACACATACACATACATACACATACATACACACACATATACATACACATACATACACATACATATAACTGGATTCGTTGGCATTGTTCACATATAGAAAATTTGTACAGAAATCGAATATGCAACGTTTGCCATCTGACTGCATATGTCGATGTCGATGTCGATGCGAATACATATTGTCTATTACCAAAGTGGATATTGTTTTGGCCATAACGGCAGCAATTCAAGGTATTTAAATGGCTTAATCTCAAACTGAAATGTTATAAACTCAATTGAAAGGCTACGTATCGAATATGATTATCGACTAAAAGCGATTGTTAAATTCAAATCGTTACACTGAAAAACAGGTATACAAATTACATGAGACTATGGAAAAATGGGATTGATTCTATGAGAAAATATAAAAAAAGTCAATAAAAAGTAATGTTGACAAAACGACAGAAAATTCAGTTTCTCAACGAAAAATGAAATCTACAGATATATTAATAATCACTTGTACATTTTGCATAAAATATTGTAAAGAGTTTCAATTAAATGGATACATTTTAAAGAATTTAAATAAATTCATTCCCCTTCCTGTCGCATCTGTAACAATATTCATAACTGTTATTTTTTCTAGTATTATAAAAGATAATATCAGTTACTGATTTTTTTTTTTTCATTTTTTTAGCGTTTTTTTTCTTTCCGTAAAATACACTCTGCGATACTCGATTAAAGACACTTGGTTTGTTCTATATAATTTATATAAAAATAGAAGTTTCGATGTCGTAGCATTTTTATCCAGATTTTGGCCTGTTGGTTTTTGCTGTTGTTTTCTTGAGCATTGTTTGTTAAAGATTTTATTTTTTTTTTTTAATTTTTGACACTACTAATTGCTGATGTTAATCGACTTAATTTAATTGAAATGCCTGTTTGTTTATTCCAGTGCTGTTGTAAGCAAGGATCTTAGCTATCTCGTCAGGCTAAAATGTTTTTCAACCAATCTATTTCATATTTTATGAAATAAATATGTATAACTTATTATCCCTGTTAATGAAAATCCATATAACGTTCTACTTACTTTTCCAAAGTCTAAAAAGTCACTGCCTTTATTCGAATTTCGCACCCACACTAGCCATAAAAGTGAACAAAAAACCTACAAAATCTTGGGCAAAACTAACGGTACTTGCATTCCAATGCAAAAATGCCTTCAATCGAACTTCGCAGAGTGTATCTATATCTATATATATATCTATATATAATCTATATCTATCTCGCCACACTTCACATTTATCGGCTTATCGAACGAATGCATAGAAATTCAGCAATTCAGTTCTGACTGAACCATCGTGAATTGAGGCTTTTGTTTTGCTTAATCGAAAGCTGAATTTGGGGTCAGGTCACAACCTCCATTGTGGTCTTATCTGAAAACAAAAGCTCTGAAATTCAATGAAGTCAGGCAAATTTCCGTTCAGATTCCGAACATAACAATTGAGGTCATATTCGGCAGGGATCCGCCCGCAGCCACTTGGCTCAATTTCTTGCATTCTCTGTTTCTGTTTCTGTTGCTGTTGCTGTTGCTGTGTGTGTGCCTGTGTGGCACACATGTTTAGGTTGGTCAGCACTGTTGGTCGGCGGCACTTACCAATTGTGGTCAAAACGGTCAGCGAATATAAAAACGCTTTGGCAAAATTCCACTCATGCGGCGGTCCTCCCACGCCGCCGCCGGCAAGACGATGATGATGAAAGTGTGTGTGGAGAAGCACAGCTTCCGTTGCCGGATTGTTGGATGCTGCTGCAGCTGCTCCCCCACCACCAGCAGCAGGAGCGCCAGCGCCAAGCGAATGTCTTCCAGCTGCATCGTCGTGTGATAATTGCAGCATAACATCCTCGTTCAGTCTCTTGATTAATTGGTCTTGAAACTTGGCAATTTCAAGTGCGGCTAATCTGTGTAAAGTAAGCAAAGATATAAGATATAGGCTAGAAAGTGAGAGAGAGAGAGAGAGAGAGTGTGTGTGTGGAAGAGTGAGAGAGAAAGCGAACTCACTTTGTCCAGTTCTCCTTGTAGAGTATATTGAGGGATACGGTTATGTCCCAGATATTCTCAATGGTGCGCTGTCGTACATCATAAGTATCCGGCGATAAGGCAAACTGTGTCTGCCCCGCCTCCATTTCGGACTCATCCAATCCATAAACAAAGTCATTCGATGCCTGTCCATAGACGCCTCTCTCACGCCCCAAATCCTGCCCCTGGGCAACTGCAGCGGCCATTGTGTCATTGTCGGTGTGGGATCCTTGCTGATGCTGATGCTGATGATGCTGCTGCTGCTGCTGTTGTTGTTGTTGTTGTTGGGATTGCGTCTGCGACGACCTATGCTGTTGATAGATGCCATTGCTATTCCCATTGCCGGACATTGCCATGTTTCGCTTGGTGGATGCCAGTGTGTGCTGTTGATGCAACAGCGCCGAGTCCTCATTCTCGATGGTTAGGAATATGAAAGAGCCTGCGAACAGAGCAACAAAGGACAAAACGGCATTAAACTCAACAGACTTAACAACAACAACAACCCCAAAGTAAGAGTACTTTGGTCGAAAGTGCTCGACTTGCGGACCATCAGCCGTTAACTGTCTAAAATTGAACCAATAAAACTCAAAAATAGTCGCAAAAACATGAAACATTCATTTTACATGAAATTTAAAATGGGTCAAGTCCGAAATGAATTTGATTTGATTTGATTTTTGTAGATCTCAACTGAGTAACAGCTTTGTTCTACCAGGTTATAGCCAAAAATTGCTTTGTGATTCTTTGGAATTCCGCTTCAGGTCCACTGCTCGACTCAAACTAGCCAAGTGTTGTGCACAACAATTGTCAGCTGCTGCAGTTGTGTGTTATCAACATTTTCGGATACACTGGCTTCGATCTGTTTGTAAACCAGATAAAACTGTAGCAAACTTTTTTTTTTTTTTTTTGTACTTCGTTTAAGCTTGAAAATGTTTAAACGGATTTCACAAAGGTTTTTTTTTTACGTTTCCATTAACAAAATTGAAACTTTTTAAAAGTTGTTTGCAAGGCTTCCAGCAAAACTAGAATTTTACATCTTTTGCTTTGCTTTGCTTCGGTTTCCCATTTGTTTTTTACCTTGCTTCTTTTTAATAACTTGGAAGAAAGCAATAAATTTTTTTGGTTTTTCTTTCTTTATTTTTCGCATCGATTGGTTTTTCTTAATTAACTTTATGGTTTCATTCATTAGTCAAAATTCTCGCATAGCTTTTTAATTACTTTTTATTTCGCTTTTTTTGTCCTTGCTTTTTGTTAATCTGAGCGGCGATTCTCATTCTGATTGACAGTAAAATTTTTGGCAACAATAATTGGTAGAGCCATGCACAATTGTACAATTGTACGAATCCTTGACATTTGTGGAAGAGGATGTGCCCCCAAAGATGTGTCTGCCCCAAAAGGCGATGGGTCAAATCCAGTTCGTTGACACGTTGGTTACTCAATGTCAGTTCCCTGCTAAGCTCTTGCTGCTGCTCGGAGCTGATGTGTCCTTGTCAGTCATTTAATGTCTATGCTGATCAACTAATACACACACCAGCACACACACACACACCAGCACACACACACACCAGCACACACACACACACACAGTGGCAAACATGTGTCGCTGGAGCGGCATTTTGTCAAGTTTTGAAAAAGTTTTTCGGTTACATTCGCCGTAACTTTAACTTTTGTTTTTTTTTTTATTTTTATTTTTTTTTTTTATTTGTTGGTTGAGCTTAGGGGCTGCAAATGATGTTATGGGGGAATGATGATGAGTCGATGTCGTCGGCAAAAGCCAACACATGTCAAAGTTAAAAATAATACATGAGGCGGGATGGGGCTGTCCGGCTGCAGAGGGGGAAGCGGCAGCAGCAGCAGCACAAAAGGAGCAATTGTTGATGGTGCCATTGTTTGTATTGTTGTAGCTGTTGTTGTTGTTGTTGTTATTGTTGTGCTTGGCCAACTTGAAACTTTTGTTGAAGCCTCAAAATGCACGCAGAATGAAGCACACACAAACACACACACAAACACGTGTGCATGTTTAAATACATATACACGTATGTCTATATACATACATGAGAATAAACACATACATATACACTGGCAGCTGTCATGTGCGTGTGTGTGTGTGCTGACGTCACAAATTCACGCACCGGGGCCTAGAGAAAGTTAAATAATTGTTTGTGTCATTTGATGATTTCCTCTAACAAGGCAACACGGCTAACTTTTTGCGCAGCTGTCAAATACAGCTATAAACACACACACACTCACACACTCACACAATCACAAGACATATATGGCTAAAATATGTCCATGCGTGCTGGAGATGAGCCAAGTTGAGCAGCGAAATTAGACAATCCACAATTTAATTATACAATACAAACTGTATCAAACTTAAATTGACAACAGCTTTAAATATTTACTTATGTATTTAAATAACATATGTCAATTCTGGGCATAATTTTACAATGCTACTAAAACATTATTCATTTAAGCCTTGACTCAATTTTAACAATAATTTAAATTTTATAAAGCATAAGCTTACAAATAATAATAATAATGTATTCATTTAATCCTTGACTTAATTTTAAAAATAATTTTAAAAAGCAAAAAATTACAAATAATAATAATAATAATAATAATGTATTCACTTAATCCTTGACTCAATTTGAAAAATAATTTAAAAAAGCACAAAATTATAAATAATAATAATAATAATAATAATAATAATAATAATAATAATAATGTATTCATTTAATCCTTGACTCAATTTGAAAAATAATTTAAAAAAGCACAAAATTATAAATAATAATAATAATAATAACAATGTATCAATTGAATCCTTGACTCAATTTGAAAAATAATTTAAAAAAGCACAAAATTATAAATAATAATAATAAAAATAACAATGTATCAATTGAATCCTTGACTCAATTTTAAAAATAATTTTAAAAAGCATAAGATTACAATTAATAATAATAACTAACTTAATTTCCAACAATTTCACTTTTATTTGAAGTTATGCAAAATTCAAATCTAAACGAATTTTCCACTATGCAAATATTAAAAATTATGTTGATTAACTGCGATTATCGCTGGCAGTGATAAGTAACGGTTTTGGGTAGCATTTCTAATGCGAGGCTTTGATTTGTTGAAGCTTTAAAGCATGGAGCATTTGATGTGGCACATGTGCTGGCTTTTGCATACTGCCAATTTTGTCACATTTTATTTGGCAGCCTGTCACTTCCGTGGACGTCGTGTTCGCACAGCCGTCTTTGGTTTCCAAATGCGTGGGAGGAGTACATTGTGCCGGTAACATGACAGCTTGAAAAGTGTGTATGCCACACTTACCAGCCGCAGAAGTTTTTGGCCCTGTGGCAGGATCACGGCCGACGCCATTTTGTTGTTTCATTCGCATGCGGCTGGCAAAATGATTAATTAAATTTATCACATTGCCGCGAAAGGTGGCTGCTGCTGCTGTTGCCCACAAAACAGTTTCTTGTTGTATCTGTTGTTGTTGCTTTTGTTTTGTGTTTTGCTATTAATTTAAATATAGAAACTGTGACAAGATACATTAGATATCTGTGTAGCCACAAATGTTTAAACACGACTCTGTATCTGCACCTGACAGCCCAAAACAGAGGCACACAAATTAAATTCTTGAATGTAAGCAACGAGCAGCGGGAAATGCCGGAAAATGCTGCGTTAATTAGTCAACATGAGTACGACCAAAAAACAACAATAATGCAAACAACAAATGTTTGCTCAACTGATAGTTGCTATATGTGCTATGCCATCAATTAATCAAGCTAAGCTCCTCACAGATTTTAATGAGCACATTTCCCTCGAAATGCTAGCGACTCATAACAAATCGGTTTATTGTGATTCTGCATCGAGTGGAAAATCAAAAAGGACTCTTGAATATTTTATTCAAATTTTCCTTTTTTCCGACTTTTAAACTTGGGCGAAAACCATTAATCGTGAAAATATTTTATTTATCAAACTTAATTCGTCTAACTTTAACAGAAAAATATGGTAGAATTTATGAGATGAGATAAATTTAAGATCTGGAGATGAGATTAACGTGGCAGCTGAAAAACTGAAAGTTAAGATTCTTGAATCGCATTTTTATACTATGATACCGAAGGTATAATAGTATATTGGATTTGTGCAATGTCCGTCATGCTGTCTGTCCGTCCGTCCGTCCGACTGTCCGTCTGTATAAACGCAAAGCTTCTTCGACACCCTTAGAGATATAGACTTGAAACTTGGAACCTATCCTTGAAAGTACCCTCAATAGTTAAAGTGTCAAGGTTGGAGTCCTACGTCCATTGGGGAGCTAGAAAACCGATAAAACCGATTTTCGCAAATCGATAAGGCCACATATCTCCCAAAACCTTATGGATACAGTCCCCAATTTCGGCTTATGCCACGCCCACCTCAGTCATTCTGAAGGTTCGACCTATGCCCATATGCCGATTCTCGGACTATAATCTTGGCTGAACACAACCTATGGTATCATAGGATTTCGCTGTCGATTACGTCCGACTGCAACGTTCTCTCTTGTTTTTTTTTTCTAGTTTAAATGAAGTCAGGAAAATAAAAAAAAGCTAAACCATTTTACGTCTTAATAGCAACAGATTTGTGTTAAAACTGAATGTGTTTTCAATTTTGAACACTTACCGAGCAAAGTGTAGGCCAGGAGCAGCATGCAGATGCCAAGATTTGTGAGAAGGGCAGACCAGACGGTTTGGGCCGTTTGTTTGCGCTTCTTTGATTTGTTCGCAAAGCCGGAAGGCGTTTTGGCCTCCGACGCATTCGGCCCGGTGCCAAAGCAAGCACACCAGCCCTGCCGGCGCTGGCGCTGCTGGGACTGCGCTCCGACACCAGCAGATCCTGGTGGTTCCTTGCCATGTCGTGTGGTTGTCGTGCTGCCCACCAGCTGCAGTGGCAGCAGCTTTGCGTTGCTCTTCAGCGTGCCACAATTGCTATTTATGGAGCTGCTGGCACTGGTGCCCAGTAGTGGTGCTGGCGGAGGCAGCAGTTCGCTGATGTAGCCAATGGTCGATGCTGTTGGGTATTTAAGTATGCCGGCTGGCTGTTGCTGTTGCTGCTGCGGAGGCGCCACTGATGGCTGCTGGCGTTGTGCCGTTGCCACTTCAATGTCCTCCAGCGTCGGCATCGGCAGCAGCTGAGTCGGCATCGGTGTTGGCGTCGCCATTGACATCGGCAATAGCGATGGCGCCGGCGGCGTTGTTGTCGTTATTGGATTCGGAGTTGGTATCGGAATCGGAGTCGGAGTCGTCATCGATGGGATGGCGAGGAGGGGGGAAGGCGCGGGCGTCGGCATCGGGAGCAATGGCGATGGCGAAGTCGATGTCGGCATCGTAATCGTCGCCGTTTTGAACGTGCTGGTTAAAGGCGGCACGGGCAGCAAAAGCGGCAGTGCGGGCGTTGCTGTCACCCCTGTGGATATGCTGGATAGTACGCCAAAAGAACCGTAACTGCTGGTGGACGTAGTCGGTATGCCGCCATACCCCAGACTCCCGGTCGCCCCGTAACTCTCCCTCTCCCCGCTGAACTCGCCGCATGTAGCTCTCTGCGAGGCGGCCGGCGGCCCAGATGGCATCTGCATTATTTGGTCCGAATTCATCTTGCATTTGTCTAGTTGGTGTTTGCTCCTGGCGTTCGGTTAGCTGCAAAATAAATAATTGTTGAACAATTAAAGATTCTTTAATTAAAGGTTGTCACTGCCTAAAGTCCAAAGTAATTTACGTAGAATACGTTATAATTCACGTAGAATATTCAATAAACTTATTAGTATTTATGAAATGCACACAAAAGAATTACAATTTGCTTAAGACACATTCCTATAGTAATGTTATTTGAAGAATTACGACTTTCCAGAAATTAACTGAAACTGTTTTAAGAAACTTCCGCATCTAGTTTTATTCCATTGTTATTCCATTGTTCGATACATAAAGCGTTTTTTAACTACTATATTTAAGCTATTTAATTATCAAATTTATTTGCGACCAAAACAAAAACTGCGCTAGTATCGAACTCAGACTCATCGATAGTGCAAACTATCGATACTTTCTACGATTACAATGTTGTGTTTACATATATGAGTCAGAGTTAGCAGAGCTATGTAAAGTGAAGATAAATTGATGAAATGAACAGCTGATCATTCAATATCCGATACAATTAAATTAATAAATTAAAGTTTGACCAAACAATGCTAGTTTCCAAGATATCCATCACATATCCATATATATTAACTGCCACGACCTCTATTATTTGTTTTAATCTATAACCAAGCTTTACAAGGTATTTTAATAATGTGAGGAAGTTAAAAATTTTAAAAATTCAAAATTTTGTTTGTTATAATTTGAAATGCATTTAAGTTTTGAAAACGAAGAACTGCTTTTCCAATGCTAAAATTCGATTCAACAGCTAATTAAATTAGTAGTTTTTCTAGATTGGGTAAACTTGAGCTTTTTAAAGAGATATTGATTACATTATGCAAATAAAATCAAATGCCTGATGTATTAAATATTTTTAAATTTCACAATTTCGGATAACAGAACACTTAAATTGAAGTGGATAAACTCAGATCCAAATTAAGCTTCTCATTTAAGCCTTTTCTTCAATTCACTTGCTATCCGATGATAGGTGTTCTTTTGCATTATCTTTTTTGTCGATTCTTACGATCTTGTGCAGAAGTAATACAAATATTATGGAAAAAGCGAAAACACATCAATCAATTGTGCTCTTCTCATGCAGTTTAAGCCATGGCTTAAGTTTCTTCATTTGCCACATACACAAGTCTGTATCTAGTTGCCATTGGCCCCGTTCGAAATGTTTATTTAATTTTACTTTCTTTTTTATATTGTGTTACTCCCTTTAGCAGTTTTCTTGTTTGCTCGTTATTCTCTCTCCCCTCCCAGTCTCACAATTTCCACAGTCTGCTTTTGCTTTTGTTTGTTTTGTTGCTGTTGCTGTTGCCAGCTTGCCTGCTTGCAACTCGTAAACCTTTTGAAATGAAAAGACACTCAAGTCCATGCTGTCAGCCCTGTGGCAATATTCACACCTGACCACGCCCCAAGATGGGTGCCTCAAACGCTCACCTTGGACCTGCATACGAAATGTGCAACACATTTGTGCGCTTGAATGGAATTATTGCGATTGTCGCACTTGTTGTTGCAAGTTGATACTTGACGGGCTTTTGACCGCCTTTGCCGACGCGACAGCACAATCCTGCCCCATTGTTTGGATGGGTTGATTGGATGTGGGGGGAGTGGCTTGTGGATGGGGGGGTTGCATCTTAAAATATGCAAGGCACACTTTAGCAACTCAGTGGCACCTACCGCTCAGAGGCGTTCTTAATTGCCACTGCCCCCGTCCCCGCCCCTGCACATGCCGCTTAAGAATTTTCCCTACGATTTACTTGCTTCATTTGCATATTTCTTTCTGCGCCTTTTCTCTTTACCTTTCTGCTGAATCGGTTAAGGTTTTCTTTCTTTCTTTATTTTTCTTTTAATTTTCTAGCTGGCGGCTAATCAGCAGCCTCAATTCTTGTTTTATTCTTCAACAGATTTCTTTACTCTAATTGCCTGCCATTGGTTTGTTTTTAAGAAATGCCTATTCGAATGAAAGCTAAACAATTTCCACACTCATATGGATTTCAAATACAAAAGCAAGACAAGAAAGAGAGAGAGAGAGAGATGAGGAGAGAAAGAGAGAGAAGCAGGGGCTGCTAAAATAGAATAGCTATAGATACACTTTAAGCCGCTTAGACAATATCGACCATCTGACATCTTTGGCCATCCTCTCAATTTAGTTGGCAATTGCCAAAGCGATTAATTTCCAGTTAATTACAATTTAATGAAAATCATTCAATTGTGCACCAATAATGAAAATGTTTGCACCGTTTGGGGCACAACCATAAAGTGGCCAACAGCGTCTTCTGTAACACACAGCTCAGCACGTGGGCGTGCCTTTTCTTCAATGTCTCTTAACTACACTCAGCAATCTCAATTAAAATTCAAAGGGCACAATCGAAAATAAACACACACTCACACACACACACACACACACACACACACACACACACACTATCCGCACACCCACTTACACACGTGCTATTGGGTTAGCTACGTGCTTGCAATAAGCCGATGACATTAGCTGATTTTGGCAAATGGCCCTCAAGTAATTCACAACTATAATTAACTATAATTGATACAGAAAATCTGCTTATTTGATTTACACTTCGAATTGCAAATCTCTCAAAGGTAACCACAAATTCCACAAATTCTGGTTGACGGCTCGATCAAGTTTTTAGTTCCTTAACCATTTTATGACGAGAGGATAATGCACTCAACAGTTATTAAGTATTTAACTGAACTTTTAAGCAATTAGAAAATATGTAATCATCATTTCCCTCTCTCTCTCTCTCTCTCTTTCTCTTTGTCTCGCTCACACTCTCTGAATCCATGTGGTCATATTTTTTGGTTAGTTAGTTTCTGCCTAGTCTTAGTTGCCTTGACCCAAAGAAACTGGTTGGCCTTATTCAGTATTTTTATTCCGTTTTCACTCTTCTTCTTCCTCGCAAGTACCAACCAATTAAGAAACTCGTCAAATACTGCAACAGGGTCGCAGCAAAATCTTCTTCTTCCATTTTTCTTGCCTTGTTTTGGTTTTTTTTTTTTTTTTTTTTTTTTTTTTGTATTTTGCTTTAACGCAAGTGCGCTTATTGGCTCAGTTCGAGTGAGCGACGAGCTCACTTCCACTAGACCCGTCAATCTGCCTGCCTGCCTGACTGTCTATATGTCTGTATCTCCGCATATCTGTTGGCTTTCATCCATCTCAATTTACTGCGTAAGGCTTTTGTCAACGGCAAGAAAATTGATGTCAAAAATTGCAGCAACTGAGAGGAAATCCAAAAGAGAGAAAAAAAAAGAAATGACAGAAGAGATGTCAGCAATGGGTAACTAGGTCTGTAAACGGGACTGTAACCGGCCTTTTAACTGCTGTAACTGCCTCTGGCCCAAAATAACAACCAGAAATAATAGCTATCTTTGGCACGTCGAAAATTACATACTCTCTCAATATTTATTATTTACTTAAGCAAGTAAGAACATGATAGTCGAACGCAACCGACTCCGCAATACTCTGTGGCCAGCTAAAAAAAGGTTCGAATAGAGACTAAATAAAGGTTCAAGAAGAGGCTAAACTAATGGGCTTAAAACTGTGCAAGATATTTGCATGTTGGCCAATGTTGGCTGGAAGTTGGCTTTAATTTACAGTTTAAATTCATCAAGTCTGCTTATTTTGAGATTAAGATGTTATATGCATACTGGGACGAAATTATTAGGTACCCACTGTAAAAGGGTGTTTAAAGTGAGCATCGGATTTATGCTGTTTGCGTCGCAGCTGCGTTTGTCTCCCAGGACGGACGGGTAGCACTTTTGTTGATAACCACCAACCAGCGACGCCCATTGCCATGTTTGGATGGGCTGACAACGGTGTGCAGTGTGTGTGCAAACATAAACAACAGTTATGCTCGAACAACGGCCAAAGTTGCATTTCCGTTGTAACCATTTTCCTCACGGAAATGCGTTCGACGTGTGTTTGAAATATTGGCGCAAAGTCTCTGCGGCTGTACAGCTCTGCGGTTGCCGCCTCCATTTCTCTCCGTCCCTCTCCCTCTCTCTGTCCCTCTCTCTCTTTCTCTGTCTATCTGTCTGTGTCTGTCTTTCTGTCTGTCTGTCTGTCTGTCTGCCTGTTTGTCTGTCTCACAATGCTGTGTGGTGAGGTGGGTGTGCCTGTGTACATACCGCTGCTGAGCGCGTAATCATTTCAACGCCAAGCGTTTCGTTTGCGGCATGCCACGCCCCCGTTCCGCCCAGTCGACATCCGTTCATTTCAGCTCATTTGAGCGAGTACGGCTCGTTGTGCCTAATGCGCCGAGGCTTCGGCCTGGCCAACCACTTATTTTCTTCGCAAGCGAAACTGTTGCGTTCGACTCCGGCGTAAACAGCAATTAAAGAGTGCAGCTTTGTTCTTCTTCTTCTTCTTCTTCTTGTTCTTGTTGATGTTGCTGTTGTTGTTGTCGATTTGGGCCAAATGCACTTTAAAACTTTCGGCTCATTTCGATTCAAAGTGCATTCGATTCACCACTCATTTTGAATGGCCAGTCAATGGCAAAAATGTTGGTAACACGCGAACACCTGAATACGGCATATATATATATATATATTATATATATGTATGTGCAAGGAACAATCAGTTTGGGCCATTTTTTAAGAGTTGATGTTTTTGCACATCGCTAATTATTCAAGTGACTTTTATGACAAAGAAGTGAAATAAAATCGAAAATTGAAACATCAATTTTTTTTTTTTGTATCACAGCCTTTGTTTTGCAAACCATTGAAATGCATTTGCTTGGACTGTGTGGAAAATGTTCATTTTCAGCCACATAAATATATATATATATATGTGTGTATGTGTGTATGTATGTATGTATATGTTTTTATTGTGTGCCATTGTTTTGCGCATGCTGTGTTCTCATAATTATTGTTATTGTGATTATTTGGGGCTGCAAATTTGCAGCTGTCATTAAATGTCATTTTTATTGGCCATGCAAATGTTTCGCATTGCGTTTTTAATGCATTAATTGTGTATAAGCCATTGTTGTCATGTGGGCGTGGCACTGACTATCATTGGACCAACGTTGCGACGCTTTTACGAGCGTCGACGCATTTGAGCAGCGCTCGCGGCATTAAAATCGCATAAATGCTGCGCGTCGTTAACTCGCTGAAAGCACTAGTAGCTAAAACAAAAATACCAAAATACAAAAACCAAAAAAAAAAAACAAAAAAAAAAAACATTTGTGGCAAGAAGCAGGGGTTGGTAGGTGTTGTTCGCTGCCAGGCGACGAAAATATTTGCTTAATGAAATTGTATGTGAGCGAGAATTTTTGTGTGAATGAAATTAATTTCAAACATGGCCCACAACACAGAGGGGTGTATGTGTGTGTGTGTGGGTGTGTGTGGTGTGTGTGTGTAAAGGGGCGTCCTTGTCATTGGGCGCCAGCAACGAGTGTATTTCATTAAGATTAAGATGTCGGGCTTATGAAATGAAATGCTCTCCACTGTTGGCTGCTCCACTCGAGGTCTTCTTGTTGTTTTCAGCCCATTTCCCATTTCCTTATTGTGTGTGTTTCGCTCAGTTTTTGGCTTTTATGGCGCATTTTTGTTTATATGGTTTATATGGCATTTATGTGCTTATTCTGTGAGTGTTTGTTTGGTTTTATTTTTATGATTAGCTGCATATTTAAATGCCTTACACTTGCCTTATGCCTGAGACTCTGTCTCATTTCTGTATCCTTGCCAGTCCTTTTTTTATCTCTATCACACTCACTCTCGCACTCTCTCTCTCTCTCTCTCTCTCTCTCGCACTCTGTTTACTTATATAAGCCAAGGCTTATGAATTAGTAAATGATGCGATAGACGGCGCACGTTTATTTGAATGGTTTTAGATGATTCCAGTTATTATGGCAACTCTGCATAATCTTCCGACATTTGAGAGTCTGATGTGGCACACAAATCTGTTTGCTTTGATACTGTGCCCCCATTCAAGTACCACGTGTCGTAATTTTTTATTATTTATTACGTATGTATGTGTATTATCCGACAACTTTTTAAATTGCCAATTATAAAAATTGTATATTATTTGTGCATAAAAAACACTTACATATGTACTATATAATATATAATAATATATTTACATTTGTAAATGGTACATTGATAAATAGTACTATAATATTGCTATTTTTCGAATGTATCTGAAAAGTTGGCAACAATATGTATTTTGTGACTGACTGGCTGCGTTGTACAATTGAAATTGATTACAATTTATTGGTCGCGAAATGGCAATTAATTGGATTTACCATAATTCAATTGCAAGTTGGAAATAAATTTAATGAAATGCGCTGAATGTTCATCAAATTAAGCGAGAGACAGGATGCGGCAAGGAAGACGAGGTAAGCTGGGAGCGGTGAGTGGAGTGCGGGGAGGGGAGGGGTGAGGGGTGGCCAACTACAAAGCATTTGGGTGCCTCAGGGCTGCGGCGCCGTCACAGGATAATCAAACACCTCAGTTTCGCTGGCGTTAAATAAGCAAGCAAACCCGCAATGTTGTTAATTTTGTTGTTGTTGTTGTTGTTGCGGTTGTTGTTGTTGTTGTTGTTTGCGTGTTGGCTCAGCTGTTGCTGTTGCTGTTGCTGTTGCTGACTGTGGGCGCTTTTATTATTATATACCCTGATTTGGCTGGTTGTGCAAATAAACTTGTTCTATTGTTTTTGCCTTAAACGTTCGCTGCGCAAATTTGATTTCACAAAAACTGCAGCTTCCAACTTTGCAGCAGCAGCTCACTTTTTGATGTGTGTGTGTGTGTGTGTAAATGGGGGCGTGGCAGTTCTCGGTGCTGCTACTAAATGCAGCTGTGGAAATGCCGGAAGTCAAAATTACTTTTTAAATTAGTTGCACACATACGCACGCACACACACACAAGGCTCAATGTGTGCGTGTGTGTGTAGAGGTGGTAAGCTTTTGCCGCGAGGTGTTTAATTTAGCCAGCATGTGTGCAAGTGTTGCAAAGTGGCAAAAGTTGCAACCAGCTCTCTCTCCCTCGCCCTCTCTCTCTCTCTCTACATCTCCCTCTCTATTTGTATCCGTTGGGGCCAACTAAAAAAATGTACAAGTATAAATGCTCTGTTGAAGAGAGCTCGACTAGAAGATACCCTGAAGTCAAGTCTTTTATAAGTCTCACATCTCTTTGATATTAAAGTATGTTGCCTGAATGCATGTGTGTGTGTGTGTGTGTGTGTGTGTAACTGACAGACGGACATGGCTACATCTCTGATGTCTTCTGCCTGTTACCTACTTTTACACAATTTCATTATTCCTGTTTAGGGTAACAAAATAAAACATTACCAATTTCTATTGTTGCAACACACAAAGCTCACAAGCCAAATTGAAAGTTGGCAAAGCACAAAAAGTTGCAGCAAATTTTTTATTTTCTATTTTTAAATGCAGAGATAAATGTGTTTATAATTGTATTTTGTTAAAGTTGCTGAAGCCAGTTTCTGTCGGTTGCCAGTTGCCAGTTGCCAGTTGCTGTTAATGTTAATGTTGCTCTAATCTAATTGCACCAATACTACAGCAATTTGTTCAATAAAACTTAAAAGACTTGAATGTGAGGTAATTTTTGGGTTGTTTGTTATTTCAACCAGAGAAATTAAAAATCAGTTATTATTATTCAATGGATTGAATAGATTTCAGTTTTGTTGCATTGCAAATGATTTCGTGCTTATCGTGTAATTAAAATTAGTTTATTGATTTCTTAAACCAATCAATCAGCTTTAGAAGTGAGCCACTTCAATTTGGCCAAGTACTCGTTGACGTGTTGCCCCCTTTAGTGGCAGGTCGCTTCGGTTACTTCGTTACGAGTCGAGGCAAAAGTGTTGCTCATGTTGAACCGACCACACCTGATGCAGGTTCAATTGCTGCTGTCGAGTGTCTGTCGGGTCTGTCTGAGTGGCAGGACCACAATTATTTCCGTATTAATTTGCTGAGAATTTCTTTGCGCTCTTTTTTCTTTGGTTTGTTGCAAATCTCAGTTTGAATGCTTTTAGCATTTTAATTAAATTAAATGTTAATTAAACTTATGACTACGATGACCATTATTATTGTCACATTAGCGATGCTGACGTTGCTCTTTAGCCTAATCACAAAAATCTTGGCTAAATGATTGGGATTTTATTTTGCCGTTGGCAGTGTTTTTGCTTTGCTCCTCTTTGGCTTGAAGTGCTGACTGAAATTTATGGCAAATGCCATAAATTGCAAATCAAAGTGCAAAATGCAGTTCAGGTCCCTATCGGCGACGACCCCCTGCTCCAATGCGGAGCACTCGATGTTCATCCAAATTGTCGATGTGTGCAAAGACAAACAGGGCTACATAGCAAAGTACAACACAGCAAAAAATGGGCATAAAGTAGTCAGCTCGTAAAAACGACAAAACAGCAGGCAAGTGGGCCAATATGCCAGATTGAAAGGTCATTTTATCATACTTCATGGAAAGAGGCCAAGTATAAATTTTCTAGCTAAAGCATGACTGATTGACTAGGCAATACCCTATAGTTGTTTGATGTGTAGGCTGATGGCAGCAGTTACTTACTCAGCATCTATCTTCAGACATGAACACAGTCGATTAACCCAAATATATTGTTCATATTTCTATTCTTCATACATTTACTATAAACTTTCTCATACTTTGTAAAATTTTTAATTTCTTAAAAAATAAAATAAGGCTGATTTAACTCTTAATTAATTAAATTTGCTTTGCGATTAAGTTCTTGCAATTTTTATAATTTTACAATTAGTTTGGCAGAAGCAAAGCTGTAATTTTTTGTTAATTTTTTCTTGGGATACATTAAGTTCCACAAATTATTAGATATATATATACTCGTATATATATATATATAGATGGTTTCGTATTATAGTTAGAAATATAAATATATATTTAGTTGCCATAAAATGAGTTGATTTTAAAAAGACTTTTCGCACATTTTCAAATATGTTAATGTAGAAGTAGCTTAGAATATTAACTTTACTTCGTTCTGGTCAGCGATACTTTTTTTTTTAATTTACTAATGATGTTAGTCCAGCCCTGAGAAACGAGGAAAAGGAAAATGCGATGACGCTGCACTTTCCTTGCCGGCTGACACGTTAGCGATGGCAACTTGGACACTCACTGGAATTAGTGGCAACGAGGCAAGCATGCAGATCAGGGGCAGCCAGTCGGGTGATGGTGTAGGCTTACTATTCCCTTAAGCCAACAGTTGAGCCAAAAACTCAACGCCCTTCTAGAGGCTGCTCTAATGAATTTGCATTTTTTATAAATCCCCATTGATGTGCTCCACTTTTTTTTTGGCCCTTGCCGGCCAACTGTCAAGCGATTGCACATTTTTTATATACAGAATGTTGCTTTTTTTTTTTTGGTGCTGTTGCTGTTGTTGTTGTTGCGACATTGGCATGCCCACAGCAGTGTCGAGAGTGCAACCGGATACGGAAGTGGACACGAGAGCAGGGCACAAGTGAAGAATTGATAGCAACGCTTGTTGCATTTGACTATGGTTATTTGTGTGCTTATTTTTTTTTCTATTTCTTCTGCTTATTAACTATGGTATTTTTTAAGATTACTTACTTTTTTTTTCTAATAGATAATCTGCTGTTTTATTTGTGATAAATATATAAGTTATCTGGTTGATCTTCACTAAAATTGAGTTTGCCGTTCAGCTTTAAAATTAAGATTGCAACTGTCTTGTGTTGACCTATTTCATGTATTATTCAGTTTTCTTCAGTTTAGTCAAATTTTGTGCTGTCTGGGCCAATTTGTTAACCATGCAGCATTTTGGCAGTAAACAAAGGCCAGGGCCACAACAACAACAATAGCAACAACAGGAGCAGCAGCAGCAGCACCACCAATATGAAGGAGCCTGTCGAGCCATTAACAAGTTGCTCTGGCAATTATGGCGCGACGCTTGTCGACCAAAGCACACACAACCCAACACACACACAAATACACACACATACACACACACACACACACACACACACACACACACACACACACACATACACTCAGTTGCACTCACACACAGCTTGCGTTATAAATTATTGGCATGCCGAGCGCTTCTCATGAATACCAGTTGCAAAATCCATAGCATTCCCATTGGCTGTTCCGGTCTGGGCTGGGCTGGGCTGGGCAGCAGCAGGTTCGGGACCACCGTCGACGTCCAGGTTGAGGACCAGCTCTTCTCTTGTAGGTAGTGAGTTCATTTGCATGTTTGCCCTGGTTTATTAAACAGAAACCTAACGGCAAACAACAAAAAAAAAAAAAACAAAAAAAATGGAAACAAACAAAATCCAACTGCTATCTTCGGCATGCCTGAATTTCATTCTATATTCTCTACGGCTGCTATATGATATATGGTAGTCCGATGTTTTGTGTAAATCACTAGCTGAGGGTGTTATTATGCACACTCTCAGCTAGTGAGTTAACACACAAGAAAGTGATTCCAAGAAGAGCTCATCCTTTGGTCAAAATTGCCAAATGGCAACTATGATAGGATTCGCCGATTTTGTTAAGTCTCTTATACATATATAAAATCTGAACGAAAAAATTGCCTAAAAACTGAGAGACTACTAATTAGAGAAACAGATTGACGGACGCACGGACGGATAGATGAATATATTTTTTTGTGGTTGGAGACACACGGACAAATTAAAATAATCTTTTGCACAAAGCAAGCACCAAAATCTGCAGCAAAGCAAAGGAAAATTGCCTACATTTTCAATAGGGCTGTGGAGGGAGGGAGAGAAAAGGGGGGGTTGGCGGAGTTTAGTATTGCAATTTGACAGCTTATACTATGCCGGGCAAAAGTTTGCAAAAGTTAATTACATGCGTTGCATCACATTTCCGGTCCCACTGGCGTCATTAGTCGCCACCAGAAAGAGATAGACGCAGTAATGAAGATAAAGATAGAGATTAAGCGAGTTACAGAGAGAGATGAAGCGAAACAGAGACAGAGAGGGAGCGAAACAGAGACAGAGAGAGAGAGAGAGAGAGAGAGCAAGTCTTGAGCGATTAATAGAAAGGGGTTTTTTGGCCACGCATCGATCATTTGCCATTTTTATTATTTGTGTTGTTTGCCATTCCAAGCGAATCCGCTCCGTTTTGAATGGACAACATTGGCGCTTAGTGGCATTAACTACAAGTCATTATTATCGCCTGGGGTATTCAGAGCTCTCAAGTCACAAAATGAAAGAGCTCCAACTATACTCAAAGGCATCAACCTCCTCCAATTCCAATTCCAATTTGGTATTTTGGATTTGGGACTGGCGATAATACGAATCCGCACATGAGACGGCTGCACTCATGTGTGATTGTTTCTGAGTAACTTGGGGTGCACAACACACGCACACACATACACACACACACACACACACACACACACAAAAGTCATTCACATGAGTGTTTCTTATACCGCTGCTCAGTTATTTAGCTACAATTTTCAGCTTTTCTATGCAGCTTGACCAAAAAAAAAATATATTAAAGTTTATTCAAGTTGAATAAAGCTATTAATAATTAATTTTAAATAAACAATAAATTGTTAGCATAAAAAATTGGTAAGAATTTAGAAAATCTACTTCAGTTTTTAAAGTTATTTTCGCTATGCATTTTATTTTTATTTTTCTCATTGGATAATTAAAATATGCCTTACAAATCAGCTTGAATATGATGTGAGAGGCCTTCCAGCAAATAGATTTGCTGTAATACAATAGATTTAGGGAATGCCGTGCCCTATTTACTTGGTGTTATTAAACTAATCCGCATTGTAAGTAGAAATTGAGATATGCTCACTCCGAGGTCGCCAACTCTCTGATTGTGTGCGACGTGAACCTCTGGGGAAATTAAAGATACATTAAATGCCGCAGGCAAGCGTAGCGTGCACATGCGAGTGTGTGAGTGTCTGTGTATATATACACATATACATATACATATACACACACATACATATGTATATATATATATATATATATTATATACTTTTGGTGTGCTTATTGTTTCACGTATACTTGCTTGCGAGCTTTTATGCTACCACTCGAGACTTACGCTTTATTTTTGTAGCTCCACTAATCGGCATCTATTGGCCTAAGTCTATTGACCCGGATTAACCAACTGACTAATTAAATTAACGACAATTGGCATGATACAAAAAGTACAACAAAAAAAAAAAAATTACTTCAATTGTGCGACCACCTTTAATGAAGGCTTTATTGGTGGATTTTAATAAAGTGAGAAAGAAAAAGAGGGAGAGAGAGAGAGAGAGAGAGTTATTGGCCATAATTATAAAACAATTTTCTATTTTAAATATAAGGCGTGGTATGCAGAAATTGTCGCACAATAAAAACAAAAGCAAAAAAAAAAAATAAAATTATTTTGCGCACAAGTTTAGTATTTTAATATTTAATTAAAATTTTGTGTTACGTTTTGTTAATGAATTTCTATTTGACGCGCCCAGTGCACGTGACGCGGACCAGCCGCAGGACCAGCAGCTTCCACTCCCCCCCAGCTCCAACCAATCCCAGCATCCATTCAATGTCCCGACATTGGTGTCTTTGAACTCCCGACTGCGACTTGGAATTGTTGTTTGTTGGCCACTTTTTCGGGCACTTCGCTCGTGTACCCAAAGGACTTGTAAATTTATGAAATGTTTTTAATTAGCTGGGCTTTGTTGTTGTCCTTGCTGGTGGTGCCAAAAATTTCGTGAGTTTTTTTGGTGGGTGTGTCCACCCTTGTCCATTTTTGAAATCATTTTAATATAGAGAAAAAATTTTGTGATTCAGCGCGAACAGGAAACCGGAAATCTACCATTGAAAACCATCAAACAAACAACAGCAAAACGGCAAGGAAGTTTCATTGTGGCAAACTGTAAAGCTGCAAATGTCGTCGGGGCGTTAGGCGTTTTTTTTTTTTTTTTTTTTTTAAATATGGGCGTGCCACATGACAGTCAACAAGCGCATTAAAAGTTATGACTGCCATGCTTGTCAAAGGTTTGTATCCTGGGCCCATAAAATGTTGGAAAAGTTTTGCGATTTTGCATTAACTTCAGTCAGTCAACATCAACAGGGCGTAAAGTGAAAATCTCTGTAGATAAAGCAGGACATTTACACGGTATATCTTACATACGTATGTTGCACAGTCGCCAACTCGACACCACTCACTAAACAGACAATACACAGAGGCGTCAAATCGACCAAAGTCTGCATCATGTTTTTTTTTCTATAACCCTGGTCCCTATTCTCGGGTCATTATTTGACTTGACTTCGCAGCGACAACTTCTCTGGGAACGTAAAAACCCAGGCTCTTATGTGCATAGTGGGTCCTAATGGGTTATGAATGAAGCAGTTTATTGCGCAGAACTGCAACTCTCTATTTTTGTCGTTTTTTCGATTTTAAATTTTTTAGTTTTTGGTCCTGTTGTGTAAACTTTCGTAAAGTGGTTTGGTTTAGCTGTGACTAATTTTGTAACTACGGCCCACAAAATGTATGGTGCAAGCCGAGAAACAGGGTATCATTGTCTGGACAAACAAAGATAGCTTTCAACGGGATCATGTCACAGGGCACAGACAAGGATATCCTCATTACAAGTTAGGGTATTCGGACACTTGAAGACGATGCTAATGGTTAAGTGAGACAGACCAGGTTTATTTAATTTAAAATTATGTTTTGAACTAGTCTCTTTAAGCTATGAAAAATTAAAGTTTTTTCGTTTTGAAATAAAAATTGGTTTTGTTTTCTTTTGATTTGGAATGTAGGGTAATGTGATGTCGACTTTGAATAGCAAACACCAAGCGATGGTCGGCAAACAGCTTTTAAACATTAAAAAGTTTGCACAGTTGTTTGTTTGTTGTTGCTTACTTTGCGTGAATTATGAAAGTGAAATGAAATGTGCAAAAACCGCAAGCCGAGCAGCGGCGGTATCCTAAGGACCGACAAGCTGTCCGTCCGTCCGTCCGTCCGTCCGTCCGTCCGTTTGGCTGACCGCTCGAAAACCTCGTCTGCTAATTGCAAGCTAAAAGTTGCTCATTAAGCAGCCGCCATTGCTGCTAAATACAATCAAATCAGACGTTTCCGCTTCGGAATTATGCGACTTCCGTTCCACAAAGTGCACATTCAGCACGTGTGCGGCAATGTTTCACTGACTTTTTGTCGTTCATTACACCCATTATGCCCACTAAATAGGGTTACAAAAGGTACGAGCAACTTTCCCAAATATATGTATGTAGCTTAATCGATTCGATCTGAAAAGGGACTGATAGACATAATAATTACTTTTATCATAGGTGGCTGAGGCTGTGTCTGAAGTCATAAGTCTTTGATAATTTGAAATATATAATTTGAAAAATACATATATCTTTGTATATAATTTCTTCATCTCGAAATTTTCAAACTGATCGAACAATAAATACAAAAGCTTATAAGAATTGGTAGACAATATTATAAGAAGAAAATACAATAAATTATTCTTTGTTAACACTAAAGATTATAAGAGAAATAATTATTTAATTTTATTTATTTATTATTAACCTATTGGAATAAATCACTGGGGATAGTTTGGCATGAATAATGTAAACAATTGAGTAATTTTAGATGAAATTTGCGCTGTGAGTTTGCCGGCGTCAAGTTAATTTGATGGCAACTTTATTTTTGATTACCGGAAATTACCGGGAAAATTGTGAGGATATTGCCTAGATTTCGAAATAGCAATTTTAGAATATTGCATGAAAAAGTTTCATTATTAATTGTAATGTTTATATAATTACTCAGTAGAGGCTCGTGCTTTCTTATTAATTTCATTTGAATAATTTAATGATGAATATAGAGTATTGGTGTATGTAGAACGTATGAATTATTACACCACTAATAATTCATACGTTCTACATACATATGTAAATTAATTTCAACACCCAAGAAATTACTTAATTTTAAAATTTACTTGAAGTCATAATTTACAAAACTGACTGATAAATATGAGCTTATGCAGAAATATTAGAAACTTTATAAAATGTCTGAATTAGCTTTTCAATCTTATAAGGTATTAACCCTATCAAGGATATGCAGATGTAGTCATCTTCTTGTTGTCTAAAAACACTCCTAAAATGTATATATATGTGTATATATAATCCTCATTAGCTTCCACGTGCATTGACGTGCCTGATGCTCCAGGGATTTCAGTGAAATACTGCCGACAACAGATTTCAGCTACACATTTATGAATTTTTTTATTTTATGTTGTTTTTGTTATTGCTTGCATTTGTTGTTTTTCCTTTGGATGGTGGCGGATTGGTGCACCTGTCCAGTTGTGGGCATATTTACCATATTGGGTTACGTGTATATATATATAGATATATACGTGTGTGTGTGTGTGTGTGTGTGTGTTTGTGTGCAGTTGCAGTTATCTCTGAACAAGCAAACGAGCCATGAAACGACCTGCACAAGCGGCTGCAAAAGGCGGTGACGTCTGCGGACTTGCCTCAAATTGTGGCAGTTGCTATTGCGTTATTTAGTGTTGCATACATTTTGGGCATTGCTTTTGGGATTTATTTGCATTTAACCTGGGCTACAGTGTCACTCCACCTCCAGCACCTGGTCTAAGCACTAGATATTTTGGCTGGTTTGCCGCAATCTGTGTCTCTTTCTGGCCTGAGGGTGTCGTATTTACAATTTATGAACTTTCATACACACACAAACACACACACACACACACACACATATATATATATATATGTACACATACATATATGTATATATTATATAATTTATCTACATGTGTGCGTTCATCTAAACGTTTCCACTGCTCCTAAAAAAAACACACACTCTTTCGCTCTACCACTGTGTGTGTGTGTGTGTGTGTGTGTGTGTGTGTGTTTTCCTAAATGTGTGTGCATATGATGCATGACTATGTAAATGGACATTTTTACACTCTGACAACAGTTTTCGCATTTTATGGAGTCGTGTTTTTTTTTTTTTTACTTTTGTCCACTTTTCCGTTTGTTGGTGTTGCTGGATACAATTGTGTTGCAAATTTGTTCTGCCCCTCTTTGCGTTTGCATAATTCTATTTGTCAACTTTCAAATTGTTGCAGCTCGTTCTCTGCACACATGATAAGTTATAAAAATACAGGTATGCCTCACTGCCGCAGGGCATAAAGATCGCATATTCTTCTTTTCTCTTACATGTTTAAATAATTAAATAATTAAACTATATTCCTATTAAATCTGGCTTTGCGTCAATAAAAACAATATTTTTTACACCAAATTACGTGGAAACTTGTACACTTGTAAATATACATAAATAAATATATAAATCCAAAAATATAATGTACATAAATTCATACATATGTAACGTTTCGCAACTATTTCAACAAGTTGAAATAAATTAAAAGCACATTTCCACAGCAAAGCTATTGAAAGTGATAAGTATATCTATTCTATAGTGAAATACCATTCATTGTATGTGGTTGAGTGTGTGTGTGTGTGTGTGGGTGTGTGTGTGTGCGTGGTTGTGTTTATGTAGTGGCTGTGCGGTTGACCATATGATTAGGACACCTAGGCTGATGCACATTAATGAAATGAATTGGCGGCATCCATTTAAATTGGTTGCTTTGTTTGGCGGTCGCTTCATGTAATTTGCATGGCCATCAAATTCAAAATTGGTTAATTAAATTCGAAAATGCCACAAACTGCTCTGCTCATTGAGTCAATTAAAAATTGATGGTCGTGTCGCATATAGCGGAAATTTGACATTGATAAAAGCTGTCAATCTTGGTCATAGTCGCTGACACACAGGGACAACACACACACACACACACACACACACACACGCCATTGAGGTAACTGCATATTAAACGCTCAGGTGATTGCCGATATTTTCAATACATTAATTATTGATGCATTTTGACCAAAATTGCGGTCTCAATGTCTCTGCAGTGCACCTACCTCGGTCAGCCACCTACCTGTGTCCTGTGCACTGCTAGAAAAAATATATACGTATGTATATTAATAAATTAAATGCAGTTTGTGCATATAAACGAGAGCATCAGCATGCATTTTTTATACTTTCCGCAGCAGTTTTGAATGCAGTTTCATAAACTATCCCCCAAGCAACCCAAGCGGGCAACTCACGAATTTAAATACACACATACATATGTACATACATATTTATTTGCAAGTATATAGTCGTGTATATGTGTATATAGAAATGATATGGAAAATGCGCACATAAATTACTTTTATATTTTGTCGCTATTTTTATATTGCCAACACTTGTGCGGAAATTGCGCGATGAAACGACTCGACGGCAAAAGCTACGGCAAAGAAATTGCTCACTGTTGCATGGATATGCATTTTTGTAGCTAGACTGTAACGGTAACGGTAACGGTAACATAACACAACAGCACAACAGCACAACAGCTAAAAAACTCCCCTGACACTTCCATTCCCCCAAAAGTTGCATGCGTTGCAGCAGCGGCTCCGGTTTTGGGTGGCTCAGGACTACGGCGTATACGCGATATTTACGAGAGATACGCAGCTCATGGAAGCGCTGCAAATGCGCCATAATTCAGCTTGAAACAAGCTGACAACAAAACAACAATAACAACAACAACAACAGAATATACGAAATATAAAAAAGCAAATAAACAATCAAAACAACAGGAGCAAAAAGCGTAAAGGGAATTAACTAAATTATGCATCTCGCACTTAAAGTGGTTGCTCGATCCGCGCCAGGATTTATATTTATGTTATGTTTATTTGGGCCAGAATGGCAAGAGAAATGCAATGATTGGGACATAGTATATATGTATGTATGTATGTTGAAAGCGATGAGTGCGATAGCCATTAACCACACAAGATAAAAATGCAATTACTATGCAAATTGTAAATTTAAGGAAACATATTATGGGATATTTACACATTAAAAGTGTTAAAATAGCGCCTGACTGAGCGCAACAGTTAAGTTATGCGTCAGATATATACTTTGAATTGCGAATAGGTTAACTAATCAATTATTCTTTTTATTTATTTATATAGTTAAGTTATGTATTTATTATATTCAATCCAATCTGTTTGTGGAAACTTGTCCTCAAAGAAAAGCTGCCGTTTAAAACATTAAACGTGGATGTTATGTGAGAGAAACGGGGCAAAGTTTATTTTATATTTGTTTTATTTGTAACAAAAAAAAAAACATTTTATATACTCCATGGAAAAACATTTGCAACGCTTTTTGATCTGAAAAGTTGCGAAGCGTTCGCCGCACTTATCAAGAATTTTTCATCTCTCCATTCTTTGGCATTTTCCATTTTTTTTTCCATGCTTTCATTTTTATGGCAACAATTAACAAAAAACATGTATGAAAAAGTTGTTCGAAAAAACACATGGGAAGAGTGCAAAAACAAGTGCGTGTAATGTGGATGGAGTAGAAAAACTGGACGAAAACATGCAGATGCAGATGCAGATGCATTTGGAGGCGTAACAATAATAATAATAAGCATGCGAAATATTCATACCAGACCAGTCGGTAAACTCGTATTTCTCCTTTCTAAGCGACACAAAAACGAGAAATAAGCAAGAAAAAAAAGTAGAGGGAGAGATATGAAGAGCAACAAAAAATCGAGTTAAATTAAAATGCGAAACAATTTTCAACAGCACATTTTTTACCTTGCACAAGTAAACTATTTTCATGGCAGTTATACGCCGTATTATAAATTACAATTCCCTCCACTTTTTATCGTGTTGTGGCCTCTGTTGAAAACTGCACAAAAAAGTCTGCAAAACTGGAAATGTAGTAGCACTACGCAGTGATAACAGTTAATATATTCTCCACGTTGTTTTGAAATACGTTTTGTGTTCTTAGTGCAAGATCGTTGTAGAATTTGTAGAGTTTTTCAAGTTTTTCTTTTAAATCAGGGGGAAATCTTCAGACCATGCATTAAAATCAGCGAAACGGCAGTTTTCTGAGACCTTATATTCAAAACATTAAGTTTTTAGCGAAAGGAGATCGTCTGTCGATGAATATATGTAGGACTGGTTATGTTCCGTTTATTAAAAATATAATATTGAATTAAGAGTATTAGATTAACGAAGTAAACTACGACATTATAATTAACGACCTGATTCCACGACGTACCGACAACTTTACAACTTATGGCACTCCGGGCTTTGAATACTTTTAATATACGACTTACACGACTCGACTTCGTTCTACTGATCCTACTCGACTCTCTTTATGTTGCTGTTAACCATCTGTTAACCAGCGTTGCCACCTAACAGCACGGTAACTACTCGTAACATAAAAATGCTTGCGCAACTATTGTATTGTACGCAATCTTCATATCATATATATATATATATAGATTTCGATGTTAAGCGAATTAATCAATATATATTATTTATATATATAAATATAAATCAGTATATATATTGATTAATGCAGGTATGTGAAAGCTGCAACAGCGCATTTTGCATTCCTTGCAGGCAAATGAACTCACTTGAATAATCGTCTTGTTGGCTGTTATCTCGCACTTTAAATACGCTGATGCATTTTAATGAAAATGTCCTTTCAGCGCCAGATAAATAATTCAAAAGTTTGCCACTGCCAGTGCCACTGCCAGTGCCACTGCCACAGCATTTCCTGGCCATTGTTGTTGCTGCTGCTGTTGCGTTAGCTGTTCTTGTTGCTTCAGCGTTTTCCGTTTTATTTATTGTTTGGCTATTCTTATTTTGCACCTTTTGCGTTGAAAGTTCGTTGGTTGCACCAACGTTGCGCTGAGGTTGAAGTGTCGTCGACCTGTTCTCGTCCTGGCCATCGGAGTTGCTGCTGCTCACCATTGTTACCTCTTGCTCAATTCACTGGCAGTTTCGAGTGGCTGCCAGCTCAAGTTGAGAGTGTTGAACCAGATCTCTGCATTTGTTGTGTTAGCAAAACGTAAGCAACGTAACAATTGCAACTATTCAAGAGCGTTAAGAGGTAGCAAACAGAACTATCACTCTTTATGGCTTTATGGACAGATAGAACAGATGTTTTCCCCACGTCGAATTCCCACAACTAAATTTAAAAACCAACCGAATGTTTTAAGTTAATATAGCAATTTTAAATCATTTTTACTTTTATCGACATTAAACATAAAACAAATCTACAACGATTCCTAAGCCGCCGCCAAATAAGCACGTTACAAGAAAACAAAACTATAACAAAAAATATAATAAAAATATTCAACAATAAAACCCTACTGGAGAATTATGAATAATAATAATGTATAATAATTAATATTATGAAAAAAAAACAATAACTAAATAGTCATATTATTAAAATAGTATTGTTTGCGCTATCAGCTTTTTGATAGCTTTATTTAAATAAATACACAAATTTATTTAACAACTTTATAATGTTTTATTCACAAATGTATTGGATTAATTAGGTATATTAAGACTAGAAGCCAATTGCTTAGTCTTTCAACAACGACAGAGTAGTATTAATTGTCCACTATCAAGTTTATTAAGACTAGAAGCCGAATGCTTAGTCTTCTCAACAATGACACAATCTTTAATTAGCACGCTCGAGTTATGCGAACCAACTTTAACTAACGATGATAAATCTTCAACTATCATAGAGTGTAAACTCACTAGCTGCAGCAGCCGGCGGATCAGCGAGCGCCCTTTGTATAGAGAGAGAGAGAGCGCTGCACAAGAGAGCGCGGTACTATACGAAGAGAGCGGCAAAGAATAGCGCTGATAACGCTGGCTGCTACAGCTCGAACTGCACTTAACATAATTTGCATGTGTAAATGCAACTACAAATACTCTATATTTATTGAGCCGCGCAGGGCTCCAAATGTACAACAATTGTTGACTGCAACTAATTTTGTGCTGACGCCAACATACTCCCCCCGTTGAAAGGCTCCCTTTCAACAGTAAATCCAATAGGCGGCAGACACATCTTGTTCACGATAATCCTGATCAGTCTTGAAGTCAGCAACTCTAGCAATGCCATCTCTGCCCGGATTCTCAGCATGCACTCTGGCTAGTGGCAAGCTCATGGTCGGCGGATTCTCGTCCTTAACGAGAAATACATCATCCAGTTGAATCGAACGAGCTGGAGATCTCCATTTAGCACGCCGTAGAAGGAGTTTGAGATACTCCTTCCGCCACCGTACCCAAAAGACTTGCTGTAGGTGAGTCATTCGCTGCCAACCATCCAAGCGGTTGCAGGTTAGGCTCGTTAGGTCCAGTTGCAGAATTGTTGCTGGAACTCCGCCAATAACAAAATTGGTCGGAGTCAACACATCTAAATCGCCAGGATTTTCTGTAATTGGATCTAACAGTGGAGAATTAGTTGTTGCCACAGTTTGACAGACAAGTGCTCGCCACTCATCACAAACGAGCACCGACTGATCAACACAGTGGCAATGGTGATGTCTTGCGGCGTTCTCTGCCGCATCCAGATTTTGGCGGCAGTGCTGTACGGCGATAGTTGCCTTCAATTCGCTGACCTCAGTGGCAGGCGCATCCATTGCCTGCGTCACCGGCTGCTGTTCGGAGCTGCTGTTGCGTAGATCTTGCAGCTGTTTCTTTAGCTCCTGTACCTGCTTGGCAAGCTCCACATTGACTTGGGCATCGGTGGAGGCATCAGCGACGGAAGCATTGTTGGTCTGCTCCTCTAACAGCTGCTCCCTGGCTTTGTGCAGCTCCAGTCGCGTTGCCTCCAGCTTGGCATTACAATCGCGCAGCTGCTTGGCAAGCGGTCGCAGTGTCTCAAGCTGTTCGCTCTGCTGCGACAGAGTGCTTTCCAGATGTTGGATGAGTTGCTCGCTACGCGTCAACTCTTGGCGCATATCGTGCATCTCCTGCTGCAGAGATTGATTCGGAGAGCTCAATCTTCCACGATCTTGCAGGAGTGTGAAACACTCCTTTCGCCAACGAAAACCTTTTAAATGCTGCACGAGGAAGACTCGCTGCCAATCATCCAAAAGGTTGCAGTCCAGGATCGTTAGGTCTGGTTCCAGAATTGTTGCTGGAACTCCGCCAATCACAAAAGTGGTCGGAGTCAGCACATCTAAATCGCCAGGATTTTCTGAAATTGGATCTAAAGGGCGAGAATTAGTTGTTACCACAGTTTGACAGACAAGTGCTCGCCACTTATCAAAAACGAGCACCGACTGATCAACACAGTGGTAATGGTGATGACTTGCGGCGTTCTCTGCCGCATCCAGATTTTGGCGGCAGTGCTGTACGGCGATGGTTGCCTCCAATTCGCTGACCTCAGTGGCAGGCGCATCCATTGCCTGCGTCACCGGCTGCTGTTCAGCGCTGCTGTTGCTCTCGGTTAGCTGCAGCGTCCGATCGAAATTTACAGCCTGCTGTTGTAGCTGCACCAACTCTGCACTCTGGCTGGCTATCTGCTTCTGTAGACGCTGCAGTTCGCTGTCATGTTGTTCGGCCAGCCGGGATTGGAGCTGTACCAGTTCTAGTTGGTGCACCTGCTCCACATCAAGTTGCCTTTGCGTAAGCTCCGTGTTGATGCGCTGCAGCTCCAGGCCCACTTGTCTGGCATGCAGGTCAACACTTGTTGATTCGCGCTGCTTTTGTTCCTGCTCCCGATCCGCCTTCATCTCCAGCCTGACCAGATCTGCGTCATCACCGAACACAATAATTGCCTGAGCGATATCCACATCGATCAATGTTGACTTGCGATTGTCACCGAAGGCAGATGCCTTGACGGAGTTGACGCCGTCGCGTTCCACACTGCTCGCGAAATCACTGACGACATTATCAATAGCCTGGTCACCATTGGCAGAACTCGTTGACACCTGGGCACTCTCCTCGGGGTTTTTCACCAGACGCGACATGCTCTTCAACTCACTAGCTTTGGCCACAGTCACGCCATCCTTGGTGAATTCTGGATCGGTTGGGGGTGCCACTTCACAATCTCCAGTTCCAATTCCAGCACTAGCATTATCCTTGTCAGAATCTATGATGTGCGCTTCAGACACCAAGCGCTTCTCATCATCAACTGTCAACCGATCAATTGCCGACTCAACATTCCGAAATGTTGACGATAAAGGACGTGATTCGAACATTTCAAGCTGCCTTTTCAACCGATCTTTCAGTGACGTGTTCAGATCCAGAAAGTTTTTGCTCAGCACACTGCTTATTTCATCGAAGTTAAGACGTTCCAGGGCATCATGAAAATGTTTGAACTCGGCTCCAGTTGTGTTGAGCTGCTCTAAGTTTGACTTGATTTGTATCGAATTAAGCGAATTTAAAGTAGGCACCGACCACGACTCGTCAATACTCTGTAGATCACTATACATCGCTTCAGTCTTGCGCGTATAATACGAAATCAGGCGCAGGCACACTTTCACTGGACGCGACTGTTGTGTTCATGTTTAGGCTGGACGCTCGCACAAAATTGCAGCCAAATGCACGAATTTACCGATAACAACAAAATGCAAAAGGTTTCTATGTGCTTAATCGCGCACGCACAGCTGCTTATGTACACGAAAGAAGTTCACGAAAGTTCAAGCGAAGCAGCGGCAAACACCAAACGACAATTGCGTAGCGGATTTATCACCAAGCGGAGAGAAGACAAGTGCACCAACAACAAACAGCTTCTATATATCGCCCACGCTCAGCTGCTTATGTACCGACGCACGAAAAGTTCACAAAAGTTCAAAGCGAAGCAGAGGCACACTAAGCGGCGATTAAGAAGCGAATTGATTTGCACTTGTCTTTTAATGTTTTATGCACTAGTTTTTATTTGCAACTAGTTTGATCACAAATGTTTTGTTTTTGTATTTTTGTTTTGTTTGTGATGTTGTTTATTAAATGCACTTAATAAACAAGAATCACGTCGGGGTCACCAATGTTTGCGCTATCAGCTTTTTGATAGCTTTATTTAAATAAATACACAAATTTATTTAACAACGTTATAAGTTTTATTCACAAATGTATTGGATTAATTAGGTATATTAAGACTAGAAGCCAATTGCTTAGTCTTTCAACAACGACAGAGTAGTATTAATTGTCCACTATCAAGTTTATTAAGACTAGAAGCCGAATGCTTAGTCTTCTCAACAATGACACAATCTTTAATTAGCACGCTCGAGTTATGCGAACCAACTTTAACTAACGACGATAAATCTTCAACTATAATAGAGTGTAAACTCACTAGCTGCAGCAGCCGGCGGATCAGCGAGCGCCCTTTGTATAGAGAGAGAGAGAGCGCTGCACAAGAGAGCGCGGTACTATACGAAGAGAGCGGCAAAGAATAGCGCTGATAACGCTGGCTGCTACAGCTCGAACTGCACTTAACATAATTTGCATGTGTAAATGCAACTACAAATACTCTATATTTATTGAGCCGCGCAGGGCTCCAAATGTACAACAATTGTTGACTGCAACTAATTTTGTGCTGACGCCAACAAGTATATTTATATACATGATTACAAAAATAATAAATAAAATAAGAAAACAATTGACAAGAGCAAACGACAGTCTGCTACAGAGAATGAAGTAAGCATTGAAAGCTGTGAATTGAAAAGAAATAGTTATTCTGAGAGTATTCTGGAAGTCAGTCACAAATCAATTCCTAATATTGAGAATTATCAAAAACGCAAAGTAAGTAGCATATTAAATATATATAGGCGATAGTTAATTGGCTTGCTCAAATCCACACAGAGAACGCAATGGAAAATCTTTCGGATGTGTTTTGCGATGGGTGCAATTCAACCAATTTGGTGCACTCTCGCTACAAGTGCTTGCGGTGCAGCGACTACGATTTGTGCGCTGGATGCTATGAGAATAAGGTAGAAACGGGTACTCACAGCAGCACTCATCCGTTACAGTGCCTGTTGGATCGTGCTGCACTCGAGCTCTTTTTTGCCGGCGATGAGATACCTGTGTTGTCCGCCGACAGCTTCACTTGCCCCTACTGCGGCGAGATGGGGCACACCAAAGAAGAGCTGGAGGGGCATGTGATCAACGAGCATAACGGGGACTCCACGCCGGTCATCTGTCCCATCTGCGCCGCCACCCCCCCGGAAGACGAGCCACTTAGGAACAATTTGGCTATTCACTTCGTATTGGATCATCAAAATACACACAAAGAGAATTAAAGCGATATGTTGTCGGTAAACTGACGCCTGAAGTGAGCGAATCTCGTCTCATTAAGGGATCTGGCATCTATACATCCCATATGATGTATCGCTTGCAGCTTTTTTAATAATTCATATTCATACCGTAATTCAAGCATTCATTTATTCATTCAATGTTAAAGACACCCACGCCCCAAATACTGGGAAACTGGATTTACAAAATAAATTATATGCGTCAATAAATGGAGTTGGAGTGCGTTTCTATTCTATTCTATTTCTATTCTATTTGTCTATTCTCTGATAGACGAAAGCAGTGTCTGATGCTGATCAAGAATATATATCAAGTTATTGTAGTGAGCTTGCCTACGTTAATAAAATGTTACGCCTGCCAACAAATTTATTTACCAGTTGATTAAATAATATTATAGCCACATAATTCTTTGTGGGCAAGTGCGTGTACAACAAACAATTAAAAATTATTTCTTGAGCAAATTATATGCAAAATTATTATTATCGACATTAAACATAAATAAAATCAGCTACAACGATTTCTAAGCCGCCGCCAAAAAAGCACGTTACAAGAAAACAAAACTATAACAAAAAATATAATAAATATATTCAACAATAAAACCCTACTGGAGAATCAATGAAGAAAAAAATGTGTTTTTATCAGGGAACTGAGGCTTCAGACAATTGCACAAACAAGTGGAGTTACCATCGCCAGCTCGGCTCGACAGCTGCACTATAGTGGTCTTGAGGGGATTAACGCTTCCCCTACTTCTAGTGTTTGACGATTCCTTAAACGACCCGGCATATATACATACGATTTGGCTAACCATAATTCCCCAAACTTTGATAGTGTAGTAAATATTTTTTTGTTATTTTCAAGTAAAGAATTAAGTGAATTAAAATGATCAATGTTCATTTAAAGTGAAATCAAAATATGAATAATATGGAGTCAAATTTATGTAAACAAAATTTGTATTAAGCAAACAATAAGTGAAAAAAAAAAATATTACAGCACTCGCCAATATACATATTTGTATTGTTTAAATTTAGCCCCCAAAAATAAATGAATGAATAAAGCCACAAATGGAATTAAACATTCGAATATAAAAAAGGAAATAAATATAAGTAAATAAAACATAAATAATTAAATATATTTATATTATTATTAATATTATGAAAAGAAAAACAATAAATAATCATAGTATTAAAATAGTATATATATGTGGGTTGGTTTTTGGTTTCTGAGACGAGTGCCAACAACAACAACCAGCATAAAGAAGAACAGAGACAACAACGATACCGAGACGACGACGAGCGGCGAGAGCGAATTCGCACGACGGCGAATCTGATGAAAGACGACGACGACGACGACGACGACGACGACGACGACGACGACGACGACGACGACGACGTGACGACGATGAGGGAGTTGCGTGTGAGCCTTTGAGAGAGGAAGTCAAGTGAGCTGCGCGACGAGTGACGTTGATTGTTCGAGCAAGTTGAAGGAAACATATTTTAATGTATTAAAACTCATTAATATCTAATAATAATCAATAAAGTATTAAAACCTACCCATATATATATACTTAAGTAGATAAATAATAAGTGAAATCACAAAATGATTTACATAATTAAATAAAATAACAATTTTGTTTTGCCCTAATTCTTCTTTTGTAAAAGGTAAAAGGGGTACAATGGTTTTGTGCAAATGTATGTAACAGGCAGAAGGAAGCTTCTCCGACCCCATAAAGTATATATATTCTTGATCAAGATCAACAGCCGAGCCATATCCGTCTGTCCGTCTATATAAACACGCGGATCTCAGAGACTATAAGAGCTAGCGACTTAGAATTTGGAATATAAGTTCTCGTGTACCAGGCGCTGATCAAGTTTGCCTTATTTTATCGATAACTGTCTTAGTTTCTCAATTATCGATGCATTCCGATTTCCGATAGCATTAAATTCCACAATTTAAGAGGCAGAGGGTTCTAATTTATACATAATATGCATATACATATTATTGATCAAGCGTCAATATATTTGTGTGTATTCTGCAGAGCCCCGATAATTTCTGTTTCGTGTACGTATGTATGTTTGTTTATATGTATGTATATGCACGTGTAAGAAATGCACTTGCAGAACTGAACATTTGGCTTCAAATCATTTTAAAGGTAAATTTGCCAATAAAACTGGAATATATTTAACAACTGCGTTAAGGGTATATCGTAGTCGAGTTAACTCGACTACAGCATCGTACTAGTTTTAAATTAAATTTTATATATTTATTTAATTAATATTTTCTACAAATATTTCCCAAATAATTATTTTATTATAAATATTTTTTTTTCATTAATTTTCATTTTTTCGGATTTCGTCTTTCTATAGCAAGAAATGTTTCGCATATCTTATGTAAGCGTTTTACGAACATTTGTAAATACCCGATTATCTATTTTGCTGCCGGTCATCGCGTACGAAGAGTACACTACATATTGAAGATTTTAATTTAAATTCTATATATTACAGCTTACTACTAATATTCAATATATATTCAATATGTTAAGCCAATTGCTAAACATCTTGCAGGTTGTTTGCTATCAGTTGTTCTCTTTTTGCTGGGTGTCCTATTTTTGCGAGGTTTGCTGGGAGCCAACAAGCCAAACTATTTGTATTCATCAGGCTGTCGCTGCTGGGGATTTGGCCCATTCTGTTCTGACATGTTCAACCATTAGGCACTCCATTAAACGTACGCGTTACTGGCTGCTGTTCCAAAGTGCTATCCCATTGGCTTAAAACTGGCCTTAAAACCACAACTTTGCATCGTTCCGCTCCGCTTTTAACATTTTGCTATCAGATTTTATTTACATCACTTTTAAAACATTTTGAATTTGAATCTATAAATTTTAAATTACTTGAATGTAGTAAAATCTTTGCAGAACTGAGGAAAACCGCAACGGCATTTTCGTTTTGTCACCCGACTCGACCGACTTGACCACTGTCTGACCATCATCCAGTATCCAGCATCCAGCATCCAGCATTCAGCTCCCGGCTCCCAGCATCTTCACCCACATTTCTGTAGCTTGTGTGTGTACATTTCTGCATTAACCCCTTTTTATTCACTAGTTTTATATAGCACTTACAACGAATCTGGGTTTTTTATATATATATATATTTTTTTTATTTTTTATTTTATTTTAAAGCCATTTTTTCAGTGCACTGCAAGTTTTGACTTTTATAGTATTTAAGCCATGACAATGAAAGCCTTCCAGGACACGAGTAACTGACTAATCATAGTTTAGCTTGAGTAATTTATACATGAATAATAAATAATATAATAATACTGAATATACATTACTAAGATATCGATTTTGTAAATAATAAAAATTTCGTTTTATTGGAGATTTTTGCAACTCGATTGCAGAGCAGCTCTATTATTTAAAAATCACTTTGTCTGTTTGTCTATTAGTGTGTGAAAGCTTTCGATTAGGTTTTATGAAAAGATACACTCGGAAATACATATAAAAATAATAATAATAATAATAATAGCAATAAAAACAAAAGTTTCGGCTTAAAGCTGCCATTAAAGTACAAGTGACTGACTGACTGACTGACAGGAAATTGTGCCCAGAGCCAAGGCAAGACCAGATAGCCGTGGGGAAATTATGAGCCAATCGATATTATGGCAAATAAAATAAGAATGGCGAAAACTATGCGGAATTACAGCATTGAGTAGACGCACACCCTACACACATACGCACACTCTCACACACACACACACACACACACACACACACACACACACACACACACAGACACACACATATATATATATACATCGATACACTACACACACTTCGCGGCTCACAAATTGGCAGCGGGTATTTTTTTGATTAAGCATTCCCCAGATACGAATTAAATCAATAACTTTCGGCAGAGCGACTGACAGACGGACAGACGGACAGACAAATGCAGGCAAATGCTAAGCGGCCCTACGAATTGAGCTGGTTTCGGTTTGGCAGCTTGCCTGTTGGCAAACAAATTGAATTCAAAACTTTGGGCATCCGTAAGGCCCGACAGAAAGAGGTTAGACGGAGTTTTAGCATTTTGGGATAAATATATTAAGTTGTACGGAGAGAGAGAAAGAGAGAGAGAGACACACAGAGAGAGAGAGAGAGAGAGAGAGAGAGAGAGAGAGAAAGATAGTGTGTGTGTGTGTGTGAGAGAGAGAGTTTGGGTACTGTGTAACAATAAAGGTAATGAAACGAATGAATGCCACTCAAGTGGCCCTGCTTCAGGTGCAAGAGCAACTTGCCACTCGCTATTGGCCACTGGCCAGTGGTCAGCCGGGCTGCAAATCGAGTGCAAATTGAGTCGCCAGTGGAAAATTAACTGCTCGACCGCATGCAGTGGAAAGAAAGCCTTGTCCGATTTATAGCCAGGATAATGCAGGCGACTTACGCGTGCAAAAATTATGCAGCCACTGCATTAAATAAGCTCACTCTATATATATATACATATACATATATACAGTGGCTTGCAGCTTAAATCGCCCAGTGTCTAGCAACAAATTTAAAGTGCTATAAAGCTTAAACAAGGAAACAAATTCAAAATGTTGAAATGCCAATTTGTTTAATGCTATATCACATTTGAAAAAGAAACTTTAGTTTTTATTTAAATATTAATTAATTAATTAAAATTAATCAAAAACTAAAAACATATCCAAAATACATATGCAGCTTATTTCGCCCAGTTTTAAAAAAAGTTAAATATTTTGCGTATAAAAGCTTAAATAAGGATGTTAATACTTAGTATGATATCCTTTAGCCTCAACAACTTCCCTTAACCTATTATTCATGGAAGATACCAGCTTCCGGATAGTTTCTGAGCTGATCTTGTTCCACTCCTCCAGCAGAGCAGTCTTGAGATCCTGTTTGCAGGATATGTTGTGTTTCAGGATGTTATTTTCCAGCAGAGCCCACAAATTTTCAATAACATTTAAGTCTGGAGACTGGGCCGGTGGAATTATCACGTGGGGACAGTTCCAGATAAGACAGGACTGTACTATTCCGGACTAATGCTTGTGGTTTTTGTCCTGGTAGATCCGGAAGGTACGTCGGATTCTAGCTTCTCGGCACTTTCGAGTAAATTTTCCTTTGGTATATCAAAGTACACATTCTTGTCCATTATTGTTTCAATAATCACAAAATTTCAGTCGCGGGCTGCCGAGATAGATGCCCATACCAGGACACTTCCTCCGCCGTGCTTGACTGTTGCCTTTATGTTTTTGGGACTCAGCTCAGTATTGGAGTGTCGCCACACATAATTCCATTCGTCCAAGCCAAAAATGTTTAATTTTTACTCAAATTCAAATATGACTGTGTTCCAGAACTCCAAATCCATGTCCAAGTGGATTTTGACGAACGTCGTCCTAGACCCACAATTTTTTGCGCTTATAAATTTCCTTTTTCGTGGTTCTCGGGCATCAAAGTCATGGTTGCGCAGAACTTGGAGCATAGTTTCCACACTGAACTTTTTCCTTATTTCATCCTGCGCCTAGTGAGTCAGTTTTTGAGCCGATAGCTTCAGATTTCCCCTTCAAATCTTGATGATCCTCTGCTCGTCCTGCTCGGTGAAAATCGGGTTTGGTGCCATTCCGCCCTTGTCCTCTGTCCGATTTTCGTCGACGGAACTCCAAATGATGCAGAATACAGTTGTAATGTTTAGATTGACCATTTTAGCTATTTGGCGATATGAATATCCGATTTTTAAGTGTTCCAGGATGATTTTCCGTTGACCAATAGTAGTCCTTTTGCCCATAGTCCTTGTTGGCTTGTTGCACCCGAAATGTAGGAAAAAACTAAACTGACTACGGAGGATTGGTCTATTTATACCAAAAATATTCAATCTGACGAAAAAATCCGGGTTTTATGGCACCCAGCTGTCCATAATGTAACTGGGCGAAATAAGCTGCTGACCTAAAAAGAGGTACTTTTTTACGTAACCCTACCTAGCAGGTGGAAAAACCACAGCTTATTAGGGTCATATATTAATTTTGGTGATCAATAAATGTACCTGCCATGGGTCTTTGGAATTTTTGAAAAATAATGTATAATGAGTTTATGGCAGGCAATTGAAATTTGTGCTAGACACTGGGCGATTTAAGCTGCAAGCCACTGTATATAGGAACCTGCCAACAGCAGCAGGGCAGCAAACCAACTCTGCCTCAACTCTGCTGCAGCCTTGGCCAAATGCATTTAATGCCCCACATATGGCATCAATTTGTAGCTGAAGCCGCACCAGAGCAGTTCAGATAGCATCGAAAGGAGTATTCATAAAGCACACATGAGTACGGGAAAGCTATTTAAATTGTGTGTGTTGTGGGTGTGCGAGGGGTGTGTGGGGTGTGCGATTGCAAATCCCTTTCTAATGCAAGTGCCCGTTTAGCCAGCTTTGTGCTGAATTAAATATTCGATATGTTTGCAAAAAGCACTAACGATCAATGTTCAAAATTAAAAACGTAGAATTGTGATAAGTTGTGGAAACATAAAGATATTTAGATATAGATATATATCAAAATCTACCTAGCAAAAAGTTTTATAATGCCAACAAATTGTCGACATCAGACTACTCTCTTATATAGTATATGAGAAAACACTTAAATACTTATTTGTATGGAGCATTGGATGACAACACTATAACAAGATTTTCTTTAAACTGGGCTAATGAATTATTAATAATTCTTCTGATGGAAATTCAAAATTCGCAAAATAAGTATTAAAATGCTATATTTGTTATTCCCAGCAACAACTATACAAATATATTTTTATTTGTTTGACTAAAAGATTAAAAATGATGCTTTATAATAAGTAAAATTATTGTAATTGTATCGAATTTGCAGCACTGACTGACTTATTGCTATCGATAAGACAAAATGATATTTAAGTATTCAACATTGTCATTTGTATTAATTTGCACTCAAATAAGTAGCTTCATCAATCACTGCAATAAGTTGAACACTTGCAAGAGAAACAGGAACGAAAATGCGAAAATGCGAATAAAGTAAAGTGTTGTAAGAAAATGTTGCACCGGTTAGCGTCGCGGGCCCTCCAAGGCAGACATGACAGGACATGGATGTAGACCCAAAGCGCCTTGTTCTGGTCATGTACTATAAAGTAATATAATGTTGGCAAAACGCGCTTTCGACAAACTGAGCAAAAAACCGTGTGCAGACAAAGCGAGAAAGTGGGAGAGAGGGAGCGAGAGAGCGAGAGAGAGAGAGAGAGAGACAGATAGAGACAGAGTGTGTAAAAGTGAGTCAAACAGTTGTGTGCATATCGATGGGGTCAAAGTTTGGAGAGGTCAGTGAGTGCACTGCTTGAATGTGAGTGCCTCTGTTCAACACGTTTAAAATTTTATGGTGTCGCTTACAGGCATCGAACGGCCAAAAGTAGACAGCAAATAATTGAGCCTGGGGAGCCAGCAAAGGCTGGGCACTTTTGTGTGGGGCAAGTTGAAGCAAAATTCGTGTGGCCACTCAAATAACGCAGCTTTCGGAATATGGCAAAAGAGGCCGCAACAAAGTGCAGTCGTAGAAAGTGGCCTGAATACGACTATAGGCTCCAAGGGGAGAAATGAAACCCACAGGGCACAATCAGAGATGCGAGACGCAGGTGCGGTGCACCGAGAGACAGATACAGCGACAGACAGAGCGACGGAGACAGAGACAGAGACAGAGACAGTAAGAGGGCCAATGTAAGAGCCGCTGGTCAATTGAAACGGTTCAAAGAGCGTTGGCAACGTAAGTAATTCCCCTTGCCACGTACCACGTTTGGGTAACTCCTGCCCCCTCTTTTATTGACGCGCCCATATAAATTTCACTTTGGCAAATGGTTTTTATTGGCAACAGCGACTGGCAACACACCACATTGTGCCAGAGTACGGCACAGACAGAACGTCGAGTTCAATTGCCACCAATTGCCGCTCAACCGCCGACCCGGCTCAAAAAGGTTAAATTTGGAAAATTGGTACGTGATTGGATTCAAAGCGCAAAATAAGTGCGTCAGTTGGTTCGATGGGGGGTCACCCATTTTACTTATGAAATGAAAAAAAAGAAAACAAATAAAATGAAATCAAAAACAAAATGAAAATAACAAGAGGGAAAATAATTTCCTAGAAAGGCGTGCGCCAAATACTCTAGCATTTCGTTGTTTACAAAAAGATTAAGAACGAAAAGAGAGAGAGAGAGAGAGATAGAGACAAATAGAAGAGAGAGAGAGAGAGAGGTTGCTTAGGTTAAATTGAGTATTCAATAATTGTATTGAATTTAAAGTTCAAATTTCCATATACCGATTAGGGTAAATCAATTTTATTGACTCACTTAAACTAAGAATGTTTAAGTTATGTTTAGCAGATTTTGTCAATGTTGGAAATATGGGAAATATAGGGTATTTCGTATCTGGATAACAAATAAGGTTGGTTGGTAGCTAAAGGGGGGGGGGGGGGGGGGGGGGGTGAAAGGAAGGCATATCTTGAGGCTGGTAAGGGCGGGGCTTGTGGGATTTTTTTTTCTTTTTTGTGAGAAAAGAATTGTAGTATGTTTTTTTTGGCACGACGGTCGCTCGATTTGCAATAAGAAATTTGTGAGTGTTTTTTTTTTGTGGTTTGAAAAATTAGAACTTTTGCCAACAGCAAACAGCTAAACGATGGCGAGCAAATGGCAAATGGCCAAGTATCACACACGAACACTCAAACATACACACACACACACACACACACATATATATATGGATATGGTTATGTTTGTGCTTGGGCCAGCATAGTTTGTGGTTGATGGCCTAGCCATTTGTTTTTTCGGCCAACACAAAAAAAACAAAAAAAAAAAAAAATGAAAAGAATAGCGCATAACCAAAGCCAAAGTCAGCTAATAACTGGGCAATAGCCCTGACAGCGGCATGTTGTCAACATGTTTGCCTATCAACTGTAGCCGGGCCACCAGCGGTTGTCAACATTACGTATGAGTAATATGTCAACATCAATTTTGCACAGCTAGCTGTAAGTGTAACTGTAAATTCCTCAAAAAAAAAACCAAATTAATACTATACTAGTTTAACTGAACTATTCTGTAACATTCTGTTAATCAAATATGTTTTTTATTTATAATAAATGTATTCTCGAGTTCAGAAAGATAGAGAGGAACATTTATATAAACATATGTAATAATTTGTATTTTAGTAATAAATAACTTAATAATAATAAGTGAAAAAAATTGTGGTTTCTGATAGCAGCTTCTTCTTGTAAATAAGCCACAACTTTATTTAAGGATTCGTTGAACATCACTTTAACACCGTTCATAAATTAAATATTCTGCGGTCAGTGTGCCTTATCAAATCATGACGGATTATCTATTTGTTTGTGGATTAGCTGTATATATTTATTTGTGGATTAGCTGTGTCCCTAGCACATTGCAAACCGCATTTCAACCGCAATTTGGTTTAAGATGAATTCGGATAAAATCCATTAGCAATTGTGAGCTGTCAGCAGTCGCGTTTCAGGGATTTGACAACATTTTTTTATTGCTTTTGATTAAAAAGTCAGCATAATATTTTTGATGACATTATACATGCGTATATATCGTAAATATATATTATGCTTTGTAAATTTTCATGTATGGCAATTTACAGATTTTCTTTCTTTTTTTTTTTGTTTTCTTTGATGCAGTTTTCATTAATTTTATACCCCGCACGCGTAAACATGAATTAAATGCGCTTATCAGAAATGCATTCCTCTATGAACTATAAAAATATTTCCATAATCCTATTAAAATTGTTTTTTTTTTTGGTTTTTTTTTTTGTTTTTGCTGCTTAAGGTATGATGTGTTTACGCAAAGTTTTCGCATTGATATATGAATATATATAATATTAATTGACACATTCATTATATTTTATTAATAATGCTTCAATCCGATTAAAAATGAATAAATAACAACTACTAGGGTAGCACTTGGCCGCACTACGTGTTTGTATTGTTAAACTTGTTTACGTTTCTCGTAACTAATGTAATAATTAATTGGCGTTTATTTTACGGTTGAGCATGTTTACCGTGGCTGATGCATTAATTATGAATACCATTTAAAAACAATACCAACAAATTGTAAATGTATTTGAGTATTTTAATCACATAATTGCCCCTAATTTGATGCGTCAATTAAATGAAAGCAATCAAGTTAAAAAAAAAAAAACATTAGCTATTCACACAAAAATTATTAATCGAGTTATGTTTTAGACGTCAATTGATATTTGATTAAATCCAGGCACATTGAAGTGGTATCAGCCCGAGATAATTTTTTTGCTCTACCCTGATCTAATTTAAAATGGGTAAAAAGGGTATAATGGTTTTGTGCACATGTATGTAACAGGCAGAAGTAAGCATTTGCACACCTGCTTACATTTGAGTGTGGAAATCTTTTCTAAGGGAAATTTGGCAATAATATTAGAATATATTTAATAGCTGAAGTCAGGGTATCCCCTAATCGAGCTCAGCCGACTCTCACTTATTTTACTTTTGAAGAATGCGAATGAATTGGAAGAGTTGCGTGGGTTTAGCTTGGAGGACAAGTTTTCCTATTACAATTTGAATGCACTTAGTTAGGCAAGGTGAGATTGGGTTTGGAAGCTGTGCACATTTTAAATTATGCTGTTAATGGCTGGAAATAGCTTTAAGATGCAACAGATCAGAAGTGTTGCTTGTTTAATCTCTGTTGAGGCCCATTTGATTGTGTTGAAAGCCTCGCAGGCGCTGTCAACACTGATCCCGTCCAGATACACTCTTAGCTGGCCGGGGGTACTCAGATGATTGCTCATTGAGTGGTGTCAAACTAGATTTAAAATTTCCATCGTGTTGAGGATAAGTTTGTTATTGATGGTGGGGGCTGTGTGCATTATCTAAATGACAGCTGCCGACATAGATTGATATGTTTTTTGAAATTTACGCCAATGTACTTAGCATTGCTTAACTTTACACATTTTTTTGTAACATTTGTAATTCTCTAATATCTATGTAAATGTATCTTATACAGATAATAATAATCAAATTACATCTGTGATAGCAGCACAAGCAGTCGAGCTCTGTTTTTAACATTTTTACTTGGTTACAAAGTTGTAATGATTATATTTTTGGGCTCAAGCTGGCTTTTGAAGTGCGCTTTTATAAAACATCATTAAATCAGCGCAAGAGCTCACAGTTGCATGCCACTGGTAACTGTTAACTGCTCACCGGTAACAACCAGACTAGAGCCTGCCACTCTGAGCATTGCAAATTACAAGTTAGCTGTCTGTCAGAAAATCGCAGCTCTTGGAGCTTAGAGCGATGTGCAGCACAAAAAGCAGAGCGCAAAACTTTGACGAGTGCAAGAAGAAGAAGGGATATAAAAAATCAGCTAGTAAATGGGTGGGCGAGCCAAGTAGGTAGTAGGGCAACAGGGCCTGGTTGTAGGACTGGACGCTGGCAACAATTGCAATCTGTGGCGTTTTCAACAGCGCTTAATGTTGCCTACAACCGCAATGTCAGCCATTTATCATTCACCAGAGCTGCAACATGGACTGGACCCGGAGGCGGAGATGGAAGCAGGGAGCAAGGAGCAGGGTGCAGCGAGGCAGGATGCTAGGGTGGATGGACAGTCCGACAGAATGACAGCAGTCATACAATATAATGGAATGGAAGCAGCTGCCTGGTCCTAAAAAAAAAAACAAACAAAATTGACCTAACGAAACTATTTCAGTACGCCGACTGCAGCAGGAGGAATACGATTAAGTATGAGCTATGCTCTTGGGAGGTGAATCAAATTGCTTACCATCTAGGATTATATTTTGTTGGCATTTCTCTCTTATAAGTTGCATTCTTGTGGACGCATTTGCTTGGCTGGTGAGCACTTACCTGAAGCGAGATAACAAATTGTATGCTGCCTATGAAAATTAACCTGAAATGAGTCGAGCACAAGAGAAAGAGAGAGAGAGAGAGAGAAAGAGTTGAGTTGAAAAATCTATTAAATATTTTATCATATTTGGTTTAATGTGGGGAAATGTGTGCCTCTTTAAACTAAAACACGATTGAAAACGGGTCTAAAAATAAAACAATTATCAAATGTAAAAGTAAGTTTTCAATACGTTCAATCTAAAACTAAAAAAAAAAAATATCATTGAAATCCACACTGCGTAAAAGTTTTAAAAAATGTGTAATTTGTTTAATTCAATGCAAATCACTTCAGCATTTTATTTGCTCTACAATTGTAGCATCAGATTGATCGTTATTTAAATTACGCTAAGAGGCACACATTTTAAATAAATGAGTGGACTGTCAAAAAGCAAACAGCTTTGCAGCAATTTAATTTGTTTTAAGCCACCAGAATATAGGTTTGAATGACATTATCCCCTTGTGAACACTGTGCCATGTGTGATTGAACTTCGAATGAGTTGAATGCAATTTGCTGATTAATTTAAGCGCTCTAGTAATGCATAAATTAATGTTTAATAACAGTTGCAGGCTGCCAACTTGCCTCCAGGCAGTACCGACAATGGCCAGCTAGTTGGCAGGCAACCCATATGAGGAATGTGTTATTTACGCACATAGTCACACTCAAATACACACACACACACACACACACACACACACACACACACGCACATACCCATAAATTGGCTCACACTTAGCTAGATGACCATAACAATATGTTTGTGGATTTGAAATTATTTGATGCAACGCTGCTCTGAAATTCATACACCCATCTATATATGGCCATCTATTACAGCACAACAGTTATATATATATATATATATATGTGTGTGTGTGTGTGGCTGTATACCCTGTTCTCAAACAATGGGCTAAGAAGTGTACTATTGTTTGATTTCATACAGACTACAAATTTTTGAATTTTTGTTCGATTTGGAATAAATTTTTCCTTTTCACTTTCAAAGCAACAGCTAACAATGCAAATTTTATATTATTTATAATTATTATAATTTATAATTAAAGCTTAAAGTAAATCACTTGGGTCTGCTTGACCACATATTAATATTAATGTAACTATATGAGAGTAGTCATTTGGTCGCGGTGCTTATAACCCTATTACAGGCTGAGTACCGGTCGAGCACTCTCGTCTATAGCCTTCTTACTTGTGCTCTTTATCCGCATGGGTGTTAATTCAGTAAGCTTAGGGCTGCTATGAAGCCATTGGCAAATGCTGCAACACGATCCATGACTATTGTTGTTAGTTGTTGTTGCCTAATTTGCTGCCAATGCATTTGCATTGTTTTATTTACGAGCATGTTTGGAAATACAAATGATTGCCCATAGTTTGCTAGCAGAATCGTCAGACTTAGTCAACTTGCTAAGCGTTGCTTTATACATTTAATAGTCACCCGCTAACCCCCCCCCCCCCCCCCACACACACACACACATACTCACACAAACACACATACCCATACACATATGTTGAATGTGCTAATTGTGTTGGAATTGGAAATTAATTGATGTTTTGATACGATAGTTGGTCCCTTGACAAATAGTGAACAAATGGCAACAGTCCAAATGAGTGCACCAATTAAATTTGGTTTATTATGAACAAAGGTCAATAATCACTCAAATTTATTGGTAATATTGAAAATCAACTATAATATAACATATAAGGTATGAGATGTCATTTTATGGCTACAAAAAACGTGTACCACAATATTAGACCATTTTTGGCAGCAAAGTTTATATTAACTGTTTCCAAAAATTTTAATAAAAAGATGTCAACAAAATTGGAAAAATCTACGTATTATTGTATTTAAATTGTTAAGATATTTGTACTCATATTTGTTTCTATTAACATTTCATATGTTATTGTGTGTCAAATAAGACAAGTAAGAAAAAAATCGGTTTGATGTTGCCTCACAATGAGAATTCGATGATTTGAGTTGAGTTCAAAGTGTGAGTACAAAAGTAAATTTTGCTGCAGGGCAAATGATGTTTGGTATTTGACAAGTGTTGAATTTCAAAAGCAGGTTGATATGACAATTTCAAATTATGCAATCGTCAAAATCAAATTTGTGGTATGGAATATTTTGACTACGGTTTTGTGGTTGTCAATTTGATAGAGTAACCAGCAGGCAGAAATTTTAAAGTAATGGCAGAATATGAGAACGATGCACAAATTGTGTTTATACATTATTTAGCCAACTAACAGAAGCTGACCACGTTCAGTGTTGGCGTATTAGCCTATTTCTATTGCGGTTAAAAGAAAAAAAAAAAACAAAAAACAAAAAAAGAAGAGGGGAAACATTTTCAATGAAAGCAAGGGAAATGTCGTTGCAAGTAAAAATGTTGCTGTTGTTAATTATTGTTTCAGGCTTTTGTTATGTTGCGAGTGGTTGGTTTTATTGCATATTGCGGTTTTTCCGGGATTTTGTTTGTCCTTATCGACGTCAAATGCTCGACATTTAATGCCACTTAATTAATAACAATAGTTTTACAGTTTTTTTTTTACTCTGCCACTTTTATTTGTTTGATGATATCATTTTTAAGGGTATTTTACTGTTCCTTTTTTTTTATTTATTTGCTGTGTAATTGTAATTTATTTGTCGGTCATAAAGTATTAAATGGCAAATTAAAAAAAAAACTGTACCGCAACACTGTATGTGTGTGTATGTGTGTGTGTGAAGCTCAGTGTCCATCACACAATGGCCATTAACGGGTCACAAAAGAGCTTAATGGAAAATCATTTAAAAACGTTACCAGATTCCGGGCTGAACTGTGTTTTTCTAAGTTAAAAATAAGAGCAATATTAATTTTCATTAATTGTTATTGTAACCCAAGCTGTTTCCTCCAATTAAGTTAAAGTTATTTCAAAATGTTAAAGAAAACCCACGTCTTAGAATTGAATAAATTACAAAAACAACTCAGTTCAGCTATCAGAATGTATTTTGTTATGCATAGTAAGGAGTTGCGTAAAAGAAAACTCATCTAGGAGAAATTTCGCTGTGAAAACATTTTGTTGCCAGTTTGCACAGTGCTTTTTTCGTTGATGTTGCCACTTCCATAAAATGTTGTGTATAGTATAGGAGCAAACGGTACATTTTTATGACTAAAAACTTTTCTCAGTTTACACACAGGAAATAGTTGTACTCTCTGAGCAGTAAGCCCTGTCAACCAACATCCAATACCCAATACCTTCAATATGCCTACGGCAAATGCAAATCCCAATCAAACATTCAAAGCATAGCAAAGGAAAAGCCAAAAAGAAAATTCCGCTGTTGGGCTTGGCGTACAAAGTACACAATAAATTTGCATGCCACACACACGTTTATGAATAGAAATTGTTAGCACAATAACAAATACACACAGAGGCATCTCGTCTAGGGTGAGAGAGATAGATAGATAGAGAGAGAGCGAGACAGAGAGAGAGAGAGAGAGAGATAGAGAGAGGGAGAGGGAGAGGGAGGGTGTGTGAGTTAGGCATACATATGCATAATGCCTAATAATCCGCGCATTGTAATATCTGTATTATATGGCAGCCGGCAAGAGGACGCGTGGTGTGGGGAGGCGATGCGACGCTTGTTGCCGACATTTGCAACTGTGCATGAATGTCATTATGTGGCATGGACAGCTACGATTTGCCACCAGAACCTCTAAAAAATACCTCCCTTACCCCACTGGCAATAGTAGAATTCACATTGCCCCACACTGAGTGTAAATATTGTATAAAAATTGCAGCTTAATCACGCCCGAGCATGTGCATCTGAATGTGGCGTTGCCAAAGTGCCTTCAACTGCAGCTGGCAGCTGGAATCCAGCTAGCGTTTGTGTGCTTATGCTATGTGCACCCGGATGACGCCTGCCAGGCTGGCTGCGACAAGTGTCGCTGTTGCCGTTGCTATTGCTGTCTTTGTTGCTGTCTCTGTATGTGTATGCGTATGTGTCTGTGTGTGCTGTATCTGTGTGCTGTATCTGTGTGCTGTATCTGTATCTGTGTCTGTGTCTGTGTCTATTTGGCTGTTCCTAACGCTTGCCACTTCTGTGGCGGCTTTGGCAGTGCTCCACATGGCCGCTGCATTATTTGTGCTCATGTGTGGCATGGCCTCTCTGCTGCTATTTTGGCCGCCTCGCTGGCTTTTATGCCAGCAGATTTGGGTTAAAAGTAGCTCCCCTCCTGCATTTAATAGCTTTTCAGCCATTGTCATCGCTGGCTTCCACATCTGAATTTGCATCTGCAACAGCATCTACATCGACATCGGCATCGGCATCGGTATCTGCATCTGTGGATACGTTTCTCGGTATATTTTGGTCTTGCCTCTCTCACATTGTTGTGCCAATTGAGTTGTTGGCCAGCTCTTCGGATTTCAATATGCATAATTCAACGGTGCTTTTGTGTGGGATACGCTAAGCCAAGACTACGTCTGATATTATTATTATTAGTATCATCATTATCGCATAACTTAACTTAATTTCGAATGCAAATGTCTCAGTCTCGACATCTAAGGAGGTTTAAATTAGTTTTATATTTCATATTTCCATACCCAAGCTTATATAGGCAATTATGGAACTCAACTTTGTTTTTGGAGTTTTTCTTTATATCGTTAGATATTTTCAAGCCACACATTTAAGTGAGAATAATATAATAATGCCGCTATAAAATTGTGTCATAGAAATCGCAAAGGCAAGTCAACAGTTTCGTTTTATCTAATTATAATTATAATTCTAATTTAAATTTATTAATTTTTTTATTTGAATTTATCTCCTATGAAATAAAATAAATACATATTAGGCCATAATTAATACAATTATCCAAATATAATCAGGTTTAGTTAAAACGAACCGCTCCTTTTCAAATAAATAAATAAATAAAATTATACTCAAATTAAGCATGAATTAATTTGAAAAAAAAATGCACTTGAAAATTGCGGTAAATAAGTAGGCTTAAAAAAATGTAAATGTGTCAATATATTTGCAACAGCGTTCCTGGTTCGACATTCAACAATCGTAACTTTTGCTGGCCAGTTGAAAAGTGTCGTAAACTTTCTGTCAATTTACCAAGCCAACTAGCCGCTGTCTGTTGGCCATATTAATTATCCACTACACTATACTTTGTTGGAAATTTGCAATGCTACTAACGGCATTCACGTCTGCGTTTACGTCCTTGTCCGCGTCCTGGTTCTTTCGACTACTCCTCATCCCCTTCCCCATCCTCATCCTCATTCTCATTCGTCGCATCGTTCTCATCGTCTCGAGTGGCACAGCGACCATTAAATATTTAACGCCTGCCAAAACACTAATGACAAACACTAAAACTCGACACTAAATTTGAAAGGCCTTAAAATTTAATTTAAGCATCCATTAAGCGGCGCTTTAACAATGGCGCTGCCACTGCCACTGCCACAGCCACTGCCACAGCCACAGCCACTGCTTTATGCTGTCGCTGTCGCTGTTGGTGCTGACTCTGGGACAATGTGGCTGGTGCGCAATCGCAAAATAAACGCAACATAAAATCAAGAAACGCCAAATAAATTTGCTACTTTAAGCTGTTGCTGCCGCATCTCGAGTCGCACTAGTTCTTGCGATGGTGCGCGGTGCGGCATGGGTGAACTAAAGGAAAAAGTCGTCAGTATGCCAGAGCTGCCACACTTTTCTTTGAAAGGCACTGCGAGCGCGTCTTCTTCTTCGTCTTCTTCTTCGTCTTCTTCTTACAAGCCAATGGAGGCGTTGGGCATGGTGGGCATGGCATAGGTGAAAGCGCAGAGCGATAAGGTAGCGATACAAGCGCCACCAGCAACCAACAGCAACCAGCAGCAACCAGCAGCAACCAACAGCAACCAACAGCCATACAATTTTAATCACATTAAGTTCACACAGCAGACGGCGATGGGTGTGTGTGAGTGGTACGGTAATTTGCTAACCGCTTGCTGCCATTGCCCCACTGTACCCTGTGTGTGTGTGTGTGTGTGTGAGTGTGTGTATGGTGTGTGTGTTTGTAATGAATATTTGCAAGTTGTGCCTCGACTTTCGCTGCAAATACAGTGCAAACAAACTTAAAAACTGTAGCGCACTCAGGCAACATAAATACCTGAGTAGCAACCAACAACAACAACAACAACAGCAACAGCAACAGCAACAACAACAACAACAACAACTGCTCTCTTTTCTTTTCTTGTCGTTTTTTCTTTCGTTTTTTTTTTAAATTTATTTGCTTAAGTGACTTTGAGAACGTTCGCTTACCGACATATGTGGGGGGGCGTGTTGAGGCGTGGCATGCATATTGAAACAATGTAACTGATATTGCGTATACGCAGCGTGGCGTGAGGTGAGTGAGTGGGCGCAATGGGGCATGGCTGCGAATCATTAGCCAAGGCAGCAAATCAATATAAAAAAAATCATAGAACTTCAAGTTTTGAAGCCGCCTTAGACTTGGGCGAAAACAATTAACTGATTGCCTCAGTGCCTTGTTAACCAAATAGTCAGCGATATTATTAGCCTACAAAATATATATTTAAGAAACACATTGGTTCGGTTCTAATCGATTACATGTTACCAGTTTAACAGCAGCCTGAAACAGGTGGAAGGTGGAAGTGACCTACTTTTCAGTTGTTGCTTTTACATCATTAACTAAATACGAATCGAAATAAATTCACATTATAAATTAAGAGTTCGATTTATTTGTCAATTTTTTATATTGGAGGAAATTTAAAAACTCTCTTAATTAAAGTTTAGCAATTGAAATCTGTTCAGCTGTTGCTTTTATTTTCCTGCAATGGCCTTGGCTTAAAAATGTATAAATTTGACGACGACTACTTTTTGCAATCGAATTGTACGCAAATTATATTAAATTAACCATCATTTATCGCAATGAAGCACAAATGGCATACAAAAGAGGCGACTTATAAAAAACGAAGGAAATCAACGAATATTCGATGCCCTTTCCGGCTTATACAATCTACACCAGATGTCTAGTGCTGATTATAATGATCAGACTTTAAAGTCAATCATTTCAAAAACAAGATGAGCTTTTATAAAGCATCCTTCGTTCCAATTAGCCCGCTTAGGATATAGTATTTTATCTGACTTGATATAAGAGTCTCATCTTTGCGCTTGGCATATACATATATACATGTATGTATATAATATGCTGAAAGATGTTTCCATTAATGTATTGCACAGATTGTGGCAACATCAAAATACCCTCGGAAAGGGAAAGAAAACCAAAAACGAACAGCTGCTGTCGATTTCAATGAGATTTTCCAAGCAACTACATCGTTTAAGATGCGACATTTTTCAAGACACGCTTTCCCTTCGTACCCAAAGCTTTGATTAGCATTTATTGTTGTTGTTGTTGTGGTTGTTGCTACTACTGCTGCTGAGACACTAATTAAAATAAATCTAAATTGCTCGTTTTGCGGCAGTCAACGTAATGACTTTTATGTGCATGCCTAAGCTAGCAATTATCCACAGCAGCCAAAGATTAAATCGTAACAGCAGCAGCAGCAACAACAACAACGGCAACAACAACAATTATTTAAGAATGCAACAGAACCAACAAAAGGACAACTGCCAGCCCCAAAAAAAATCCACATTATTGATATAGGGCTGTGTGGTAAAAGGCCGCAGCCAAGACCCACCCAAAAAAGCTTCAGAAATACAAAAATTACAGAGCGAAGGCGGCAGAGAGGCAAGTAACAGGAGGCAAATAACAGGAGGCAAGTAACAGGAGGCAGCAGGAAGCTGGCAGCTGTTAGCGAAAGGTATTTAAGTGAGGCATAAGAAAATAATTATAAACATGAAAAGAACTGATACCATGAGCCCAGTCGTGTTTGGGTCGTGCTCCGTAAAAAAAGCGTAGTGTATCCAAATAGTATCCTTAATAGTCAGATTCCTTATGAGTGATAGGTCATGGTAAATTAAAAAAAAAGGGAAAGGACAGAAAGTCAAAACAATTCAGAGAATCCTCTTTTTTTAAATTTATAAATTTATATGAAATAGCAGCACATTTATTTCTTTAAATATTGATTTTGCTTCCTATAATATGAAAACTAGACATTTTATTTGCACTTTAGTGCTGCATTATTATCTTAATAGTGGGGAAAATTAACGAAAATCAAAATAACTCAGAGAGTATTTTTTTTCTTTAATTTATAAATTTTTATGAAGAATATATTTTTCTATGAGATTTGTTTTATTTTTTTTTTTTTTATTTAAATAAGGAATGAAAACTATATTCTTTTATGAATTTAAAATACTCGTTTAATCGATAATAAAAGTAAAATATGAAATATGTGAATGAAAAAAAAAAATATGAAATCGTAATATTAAATTTAATACCCTTTTTTATAAATCTGTTATTCGTCTGGGTGGTTTGATACATTAGCTTGATTCTCATTTGTTAACATATCGCTGGCTGCAGGGCCTTAAGCCCTGGCCCATTCAACTGATTAAAGCACTAGCCAACCTTATTTTATTTTATTTAATGGATTTAGTATATTTGAAGCCAATATGCACTGTGTGTCTTTTGAGGCTTTCGGTCTGAATATGTTCGTGCTTGTATGACAAATAACTCCTTTGCTCGGAAAGCAAACCACAGGGCAAAGTAAAAAATAAAACGAATATGTTTGTCAGCAAAAGGGCAACACAACAAAAACAACACACACAAAAAAAAAAAGGAAAAGACGAAAAACATTGTGAAAATGGAAAAAGTGAAATGTCAAGCGAAACGAAGGCAAGCGTAAAGATGAAGCAAAAAGATGTGGTTGAATAAAAGGCAGACCTATGCCCAAAGGCAAAGGCAAAGGCAGGAGAACTTTACACTGTTCAAAGTCACATGGAAAATCATAAATTTGAAGTACACACACCAGCACTCACCAGCTGGTGCACAACAAAAGACGTGGTCCGACTGTAGAGATGGGGGGTGGATACCAGTACCAGTAGCAGTACCAGTACTGCAAAACGAAACCAGGCCCGAACTCAAACCACATAAGTGGGTCTGAAGTTTGTAAAGAAACTCAACCGCAAATTCAGCAGCGGAAGCGGCCAAGTCAAATCATTTTTCCACTGCATTAAACGACGACCAGCGACAAACACATCCAAAGGACCATATCCTATGTATGTGTGTGTGTGTGTGTGTGTGTGTTCATGTGATACTTGTGAATGGACGACATGGTTAAATATGTAGGCCACCAAAAAAAGTGGTCAGCGCAGCGTCGATGTCCCAAATGATGATGGCCTATCGCCATTGTCTTGGCCTGCCTCCTTTTTTTTATTAGAGTGTGGAAATCTTGACGTGAGGCCATTTTCTGTGAGGCTCGCTTTTTGATGGCCACTTGTCTGCTTAACAAATAAAATAATAAAAACTGCCAGGAATAATGTAGAAAGTACTTGACTGGAGGATACCCTGTTTGGCAATCAAAACTTAGTCTGTTTCAGCAGATTTGTAAGTGGCAACAGTGAATGATCAAAATTATAAAATTGGCATACAAACAAATCAGCTGTTGTCGTCTCCAATTCATATTTGGATATATCGACAATGACATAATATATAAAATATGTATATGCTACGTTTTGCAGGATCTGCCTTATTTAACCACTTCTTCATACCCTTTTTACACATTTTTATGGCTATGAGGCGTTGAAAAACCAGAGGACTTGCTCGAGTGCTCGCTGCTGCTCTTCAGTGGTCGTGGGCAAGTGCTTAAAGTTGCAACTTCAACTGTCAGTCGGGCTATTTGCTTGCGGCAAACTCAATTAAACCAGGCCACCGTTCCCCAGACTTACGCGTCCTCTGGGGACTGCCAACGGGCATTGTTAAACAGCGCAGGGAGGCGCAGGCGGAGGCGGAGGCGGAGGCGGAGGCGGAGGCGGAGGCGGAGGCCTCCTCCAACTAAAAGTTGAATGAGCGCAAACAAATTTCAGAGCTGACAATCGCTATTCCCTCCCACTGATTGTAATGTGGTCTGACTTGCACGAAATCAAATTGTAGTGCTGTGCAACGCCAATAAATAGTTGCCACCATGTTTTAAAGGGCTCTTGGAACAAGTGCCATAAGTTGATGCAATAATTTACCAGACTTGGTGTATTCAATTATAATGATTCAGTTGTTCAGTAAAGTTGTTCTTAAAAATTTGTTTGCAGAAGCCCAAGTACAGAAACAAATACAGCCTGGAATATCGGTAACCAACGCCGATCTTTAGCTGAAGGCAAAAGGCAAACAACTTCAATTTTGAAAATGTTTCTTCGCTAATTCGCATTTACTGGACACATTCTCTGAATTGATAATGCTCCAGTTCAGTTCAGACTTTTGTCACACTGGCTGCTCCAAATGGGCCGATGTTTCAGACCAACTGCAAATAGTGGCAAGCCGCATGACAACAAGCAAATAGCCGATGCATTACAGATGTGAGCCAACTGGCACCGGCCAACAACAGATGGATCGAGAGATGATGAATGAATGCTGGCCAATGACGAGCTGGCCATGTTAGTTCTGTGTGTGTGTCTCTGTGTGTATGTGTGTGTGTGTGTGTGTTTGTGGAAATGCAGGCAAATTATTTGCTATAACGTAATTAACATGATTTATAGACGAGCACACAACACACAGTCAACAGCGAGCATCAGTCAAGCGCCCCACAGAATATGTGGCATATGTGTGTGTGTGTGTGTGTGTGTGTGTAAGTGTGTGTGTTTATTTGCAATGGCGGTGACAGAGACGACTTATATTGACAGCAGAGCTGAGCGGCACCATTCGACTCGTTTCGGGGTCAGAGTGGTTCGGCCACATAGATTCGGCATTTAAACTGATGTGGCAAATATTTGCCTGCGGGCGAGTGTTATCTTATATATATGTATTTATGTATGTGTGTGTGTGTGTGTGTGTGTGTGTGTGTGTGTGTGTATTTGTGTATGTGTGTCTGCAATTGATTAATTTATACGATGCAAAGGGAAGTGACTGCTTGTTGTGTTCGGGCAAGCGGCTAACAAGATAAATACACATGAAGTGCCAAATGAAGAGATTGCAACAAAACTTCGAGACATTTGTTGACACTGATGTTCTCTCAGTATAAAAATAAATTGGTCAAAAACATATACAGGAAGCACGTATGTATGATAATATGTGTGTACAAAAATTCAATAAAATCAACAACGGACATGAAATTTATATTCATTATCATTGTTGGACAACTGACGTTGCCCTAAATATAAATTTAGGTTATACATCGAATATTATATTAAAATGAATTCACAGAGTGGAAAATTTTCAGTTGTAACCGTATATTTCCCTTTTGGCTTTCAATCGGCATATTGCATATTAAAATACCATCCCACAGACACGTTCCTGCCATATTTACAAATAATTAAATATTCGGGGAAATCAATATATATTTTCAGTGCATGCAAAACAAGAACACTGCAAACTGAATGTAAAATGCAAAGCCGACTTTAAAAAATACTTTTTATATATCTGGGTTTCATCTGTGTAGAGAGAGCGAGAGAGAAAGAGAGACAGAGACAAATATAAACTTTTATATCAGAAGAAGTAGAGCAAATTATGCAAAGTAATTTATCCAAGTGAATTATTAACAATGTTCAGATAAGTTTATAAATATTTCAATTTTACCTTTTTTGATTCCCAATTTATCCGATCTGTCAAATTTCGGCATCTTGATAAAGTGCCTTTCGCATTTATTTTACTTTAAGTTTATATACAACACATCCAATGGGAGAACAATTTCTTTAATGCTATCGTTAATTATGCTATCGAGTTATCGATAATATAATATTAATCATATTGATCATACCAATCAGACAGACAAATGGACATGGTTCGATCGACTCGTCTGATCACTAGTATATATATTTGTGGGGTCACAGATGTTTCTTTCTGCCTGTTACAAACGTTGGCCATACTTTGTTCTATTCTTTTTAGCCATTTTCATTTGGTGTAGAGTATACAAAAAGCATTCAAGCGGAAAAAAGAAAACAAAACAAATACATGAGCACATTTCTCGATTTACCCGATTTATTTGGTTTTCTCGCTCTGCTTTCGAATGGTTTTAATTTTTTTTTTTTTTTTTCATTTTTTATTGTAACCACTGCTATTAATTTGGAAATAAAAATTTGTTACTTGCCGACGGTCATTTTATTTTAGCTTCTGCACTTTGTTTGCACTTTCTATTTGTTGTTGTTGTTGCTGTTGCTGTTGTTTTGTTTTATGTTTGGCCCAATTTAAAATCAATTTTTTTCAATATGACACACCCGCGTCATGTGATGTGGAAACTAAAACTAATACGGCATGAGTCTGAATACGTGTGCACATACTTTCCACACTAACTGTTTTGGGACAATTTCTCTTGTTGCAGTGACTGTTGGGGTACAATTGTTGCTATTCGTGTTGCTGTTGTTGTTGTTGTTGTTGCCGTTGCACAAATTGCTCAAGCCACATTGTGGCACTCGGCGAGACTGCGGCTAGTGGAGCGAAAGCACCACAAAAGTTGCCGCACGCCCTGCGGTATGCTAAGATTTATAGCTGCGACTGCTGCAGTCTCATGTTGTTGTTTGTTGTTGGCAAAAACAATTTTGAAAAGTTTGGCTCGTGTGTCTGCAACAGAAACTACATAAAGCTAAAATTATCCACGTGCTTTGTTAGTTTTACCAGCCATCATGCAAAAAATAACACACACACATTCACGAACAAGCACACACGCACATACGCACACACACACACACACACACACACACACATACACGCAAAAAGATACGAGTGAAATCTTTTTCAAGACTAATGTAGTTTTGAAGTTTTTGGCGCCACCTTACGGCAACTTTGCGCACAACTGCTGCTCTGTTTGCGGCTTTAACTAAATGTATTTAATTTAATTTGCTACTTATGCATATATGCAAAAAGAAAAGAAGAGAGAGAAAATAGGAAAATATAAATAGAGGGAGCTGCCTACTTCACCGAGAGCACGATTTATTTTCAGTAAATCTCTGGAAAACTCCATTAAAAGCAAACGCTATTAAACCTTTTTTTTGTGGAGCTCTCTAAATAATGAAATTCTCTGAGACATTTCAATTGAATCTTTTGTGTCTCAGTCCATTTCTTAAGTGCATTTTTTAATCACATAAATTTCAATAATAGCTAAATATCAAAATGGGGCAGAAATCGAGAAATAATGTTATCAATTCGAGTCTGCTATTTGTCTTATGGGCAATCAATTTAAGTTTCAATCTATAGATTCAAGTGTGAAGATTCCATAGGAATCTGAAGAAAGCATCAATTTTATTACGGTTTGCAGAAGTTTTTGTCTTGTGGATGGATTACGATTTAAGTCACGCGATCGATTGCAGTTAAGGTTAGTTGGGGGGCTATTTATTAGCCGGGCTTTGTTTGGTTGCAACCAGTAACAAAAAAAAAAAAACAGTTGTAATACATTTTCAAAAGTTTTTCCACGTATTGGTTGCGTGATTTAATATTTTTCCTCACATTTTTTGTTGCTGCTCATTTAATGTACAAGTTGTTGTAATTTAATTACAGCTTTGCATCGCTGCTGGCTATGAATTTGTTGTTTGTTATTTTGTGTTTAATGTCATCAACCACATCAATGGCTCTTTTATTAATTATAAACAACATTAAACTCTGCAATTTTCAACGCAATTTTGCAAATATTGAACCAAGGATAGCAAACTTTGATTGCCAAACATATTGTGGTGTAGGACCCATTATTTAATTTATTTAATTTGTTTTACTGATCTCATTAAAAATAAATGTAAAATAATTACTTGTTTGTACAACAGCATTACTCAGAATTGGGAGAAATTTAGAGTTTAATAAACATCATTTATCATTTAGATTCCTTATTGTATTTGCCGTAAGAACAAGTCCACTTTGTGCTGACTGTACCTAAAATAGAACAAGCTGAATTCAAAAATGTAATTCATTTTATTCACTACAGTTGTAGTCACTTAATGCACAAGTTAAATATGCCTGTTAAGTCTCCAGGAGAAAGGGATTATAAAGGATTGTGTTCTTATTAATCATGCACCAAGAAATCATTGAGCATTATCTAAATTATATAGTTCAACTAGTGGAATTAAACTTTTTTACTAATTTAAATTTGTGAGGAGATGACGAGAATATTCCTTTATTAATTTGAAATCTATTTTATTTTATTTATTCGAATAAAATTTAAAAATAGAGTAGATTTCAAACTTGGTTTGTATTACCTTCTATAGCTTGCGATTCTTTACTCTTCACGATATAGTGTATATCCTGTGTTGAATTGCCTATATTATAACCTTTATATCCTATAAAATTAATCTGAATCACTTGAAGTAAGTTTCTAATGAATATAGTATAATATTTGGTACTACTACTTTAATTTGCAAGAATCTCAGTATTGTCGAATAAGCGAACACAATTTACATTGAAAAGCTAAAATGAAAACTTTGTGTTTCGATAAGAGTAGTAATTATTAAAATAATGAAGAACATGCTTAATTAATCTTCTTAACTGGGCACGTTGAGCAAACAGAAAGTCGTCTTAGATTGAACACGATTGAACAGGAAAACCCATCCCGTAGCTCTGAGCAAGGCCGGAACCCAGTTAGACAGAGGTGTTTTAGCTTATTCGTTGACGCGTGTTCGTTACAAGTTTGAACTTTGGTTAGTTAGTTCTGAATTATGGCTCAGTAAAAGTTTCCATGCTTGAGCGACGCCAATAAATGCCAACTTTTTAAAGCAGGTGTCTGGAAATGAAGTGCGTGCGATCATCAATCAAAGTGCATTATCTGCACCCGACCAGTTAAGGGGGGGTAACTACTCTTTAAACAGTAACAAGTCACTGGCTTAAGAGCTATCGATATGCAAAGAGTCTGTGCGCCTGTCTACTGATTGATAAGGAACAGGGAAATGGGAGAGGGAGAGGGCAGGCAGCTCTTCATCTTAAGTGAAACCAAAGTATTAAGATATCTACGCGGAATGAGGCTCCGAGTTGGCTTAAATGCATTAATCTTGCACCCACACAAACAAAGAGTACAATGAAAAGAAGGAGGCGCACCCTGGAAATATAACTTCAATTGAAATTGTAATGGGTAGGGTTAAGGATTATGGGCTGGCTGAGACGAGGTGTGCAGTCAAACGCCTTGGATATTGATGCCGATGTCACTGTCGCGGATGCTGCAATTTGATGGAGCTGTAGTTGCAGCTGCAGCGCCAGCAACCGCAACTGGCAGGAGGAAGCGGAAGTGCCGCCTGCTGGTAAACAAAGCCCAAGACATTTCAGCGCCAGCTTACAGACCCCAGCTCCACTTGTTCCCTGCTGCTGCTGCTGCTTCTCCTGCAGCTACTGGCACTTTTCTAAAGTTTACTTTTTATCTTTTGTGGCACTTGCGCTGAGTGGTTGGGTGGATCGATAGGGTGCGCCCCTTAGTTTGCTCAGCTCGGGACGGGATCTAAAGATAAATGTGCAACAAATACAGTTTGTTGAAGTCAATTATTGTGTAAGTAGCTTAATTCGGTTTGTGCACCGCCTGCCTCTCATTCTTAACTGAATGAACCCGGTAACAATTTCTATAATTGGATCAAAATTAAGACAATGCATTGCTAAATAAAAAAAGCCTTTATATTTTTACCTTGAAGTCCCTTTGTTCAATAATAAAATATTAATGGGAAAAAGTCTCAACATTTTTTTTTACATATAAGATGAGTAAGCTTTTAGAAATTGCTTTGTTGGGGTATATACTATATTTTCTGTAGTTGCAGCAAAAGTGTTGGAAAAATTCGTTTTTTTTTTTGTTCTATTGTCAGGCTTTGTTTGTCCACAAAGTCTTTTGATGAATCTCACCGGGATCACTTCAAATGCATGTCCCTCTCGAGGAAAAAGAAAACACTTTAAGTACGAGTTCTTTTAACACTCACGAGTGCGGCTCAAAGCGGCTCGTGATCTAAGGTCGGCTTACGTCAGTATTTTTATGGGCTAAAAGCAATTCAAGGCAACAAAAACTGCAGCCACTTAGCCATCTCAGACTAAGTCCACGTCCACCAAAGCATTGTCAAAAGTTTTTTTTTTTCTATCTGAGAATCCCTATTTATGCAACCCATAAAGTGACACTTATTAAACAAACAAAATTATGTAGTATTTAATTACCAACTTAGTATATAATTAAGGCATATTTAAGTGCATTCCCAAATTATCACAGCTATGATCATTGCAATTTGTAATATATTTTCCGGCATTTAATAAAATTCAGAGCGTTACAATTTATTAAAATGTTTTGCTCTGTTCTCACGTCGATATTTAATTTTATTTAATCCGCTTTATTTATTTATTTATTTTGATTTGTAGAACAAAAGCAAACCGAGTCCAAAATAATTATAATTAATGTGATTAATCGGGCTTATTTAAAGAACCAGGTAAAAATTAATTGAATTAATTATATATATACTTTTCACAATTTGAATTCTAACAGCGGTTTAAAGCTTCTAGGAACAATTAATTGTTAGCAAACATGTCAGCAATTGTATTCAAGCAATCGCATCAAATTGTTGAATGGTTTGCAGCCAATTAAACAAAATTATTTTATATATAGTATATATTACTTTGGTATGTGGTATGTCAAGGATATGAACAGAAGAATGCTCCGTCGATGACATCCATAACACAATCCATTCCTGGTTTTGTAGAGCCACTTTTTACTAAGTGGATTAGCGCATCGATAATAACTTGAATGATATAGTACATGCTCAATTATTATCATATTATATATATATATATATATATATAGATATATATATACCATTCCTCGTGGGCTATTCAAGTGCAGCTCATTAACTGTATTTCTACGGAAAATATACACGGTTTTATTGATAAAGCAAAGTGAATTAATTCAATATTTGCCCGCATAAATTACGTGCCAACGAATTGAAATGAGTGCAGCGATAAATCTTTTTATTTATTTATACAGATGTACGAGTATGTTTGTACATACATACATATATACATGACTGCTTACGTGCTCCCGCCCCTCTGTCCATCTGTCTGTCTTGGCTAACTATGATGAAATATTACTTCAAATGGCGTGCATTTCATTTGGCCATAATAGAAACAAAAAAAAAAAAAAAAGGGAAAGAAATTGCAATCAATTTAGGCGGACTGAATGAACTGTATATATACATAATTGTGTGTATACAGATGTGTATGTATATATTACATTACATACATGTATGTTGCGACACAATAAAACTAGAAATAAAGCTCAATTAAATGTATATACATCAATTATATGTATTTACTTAGTTCCATAGTTCATCAAGTCGACAGCTCCTTATTTTTGCTTTTTCTAACATCGTCGCTCACAATACAAATACCCTTTAAGTTGCAGTCAAAAGCAGGGTATACCCGACTTATGTATCTATACAAATTGTAGATATTTTTATTGATATCAACTGACTCCAATTTGAATTGGTATTGTGCAGCTGCATTAGTGAGATAGTCCTTTGGCTTGTATATCTTGGGACTGTTGAATTATTGATATGTCTGCTGTGTGTTCAGTGTGTGTGTGTGTGCTTGTGTGTGTGCTTGTGTGTGTGTGTGTGTGTGTGTGTGTGTGTGTGTATATGTGAAATTGTATGTGCTTAGTGGTTTGACAGGTTTCCAGTTGTGAGTGTCCTGCATATTTCATAATGTATTTCTGCGCTCACACAACGCCCCCTGCTGCCAGTTACATCTTCATCTTTTCGCTCTTGACTACTGACACCACCCGTCCCCGTCCCCCTCCACCCAGTCCCGTTGCCCTTCTCTGGACGTATTTCCTGATACTGACGCCTGTTTAGGCATATGAAACATAATAAATTCCTGCTCAATTTCCGTTAGTGGATTATGCCATATAATACACTTTGGCCCAGGGTTTTTAGCATAATAAAGTAGCTCAATGTAAAAAGGGCTGCGAGCTGTGAATTGTGGATAGCCGCGGGGCAGCGTCTGTGCCACACGGGTTGGACGCATGCATTATCGTAGATAACGAAAAAAAAAGAGAAAAAAAATATAAAAAAAATAAACAGCAACAACAATAAAACAAGAGGAACAGCAGCAGTAGCAAAAGAGAAAAGAAAAATGAAAACGGAAAATATTGTTGATATGATTCGTTGGACTGCATCTATTTATGCTGAATTTCTGATTAAAATTCTCCACTGGGGGTATCCAGCAGAAGAGCGGAACTTGATTTATATTCAAGCCGCAAAGGCATTTGCAAGTCTACTGTTTGCTCAACGGAATCCTGGAATGGGTTATTGATTTGAATGAGAAATAAAAATCGCTCCGTGCCAATGTGTCATTGTGTCAAACGTGTGAAATCTCAGTTAATCATAAGAATTTTTAAGAGACGCTTAACATATCCTTAAATTCTCGGCTATTCAATTACCAATTTGTTATTAAACGAAATTGATTCCGTTCCTTCATTGTTCTTCGTATATTCCATGTTTATTGACTTTATGCCCAACTGATTACGCTTCGCGCAATTCTCCTCGTTTTATTTCCGAATCCTTTAATCCCTCTTTTCATGTATTCTCTGTGCAACTGTCGCTTCCTTTAATCAAATTTCCAATAATGATATAGTTTGAATTTTTTTTTATTTTTATTATTACTAAGCTACTAACGTTTAATATATTTTGGTATCATGGACTTTCCCAATCCTTGTAATAAATGTTCATATCCGTAGTTTCAATATATTCTTTATTTTCTTTCATTTCAAATTTTCAATTTAATTATTCCTCTTTTATTTGTCACTTTAATTTTGTTTTTTAAAATTTAGTTTAATTTATCCTTTTTTTTAATTTTTTTTTTTAATTTGTGGCCAGTTTTTAGTCCAGATAAAGTAACTCAATTAATAAATGATTATACTTGGTTGTTAGCTGCCTAACCACTTTTACCCAATTATTTATGTATATAAATAATAATTTTCTCCTAATTTTCTGATTACGTTTAATAGTCTATTGAATAACTTTTGTGTATGCCCTGAGTAAAGTTTGCTGTTAAGTTTGATTATTTTAAGCTACTAAGAAACTTTAATATCGTATTCGAGAATACCTTTGGTCCCATTAACCTGCAACATTTACACAAACTTATGTCTTTTGGGTTATTTTGAGTAGAACCTACATAAATTTTGATCAGCGCTTGCCACTCATTTGTCTATCAGTCAACTTGCATTCAAATATGATTGAAAACAGCTTAGCATGTTATCAATTTAAGTCTGTCAAAGGCAGCTACGAAAGTGCAACCAAAGGACACCCAAAGCGGAAACTAAGCTGAAACAAGAGTGGAACTTAATACGAAATTGTGAGACATGAAATTCAGTCCTGTACAACTAAATGTGTGCTAAACATTTATGATAAAGTTCGTCAAGTTGTATACAAATAATTAGTTTCAAAACTGTGCAAGTTTAGCTGAACAAAAACAACAACTACTCTTCACATACATATTTTGCAAGGATTACATCGTCCTTGCGATCCATTGATTGGGTAGTGCCACAGTTGTTGTCCTTACACGCTGACAACTACAAATCAAAGGCGAGACAGTAAGCGACAACAACAACAACAACAACAACAACTGGGGAGACGCATAGCAGGGGGGCTCTACCCTGCTGTGGCATGAAGACTAATTGGCTTAAGTGGCATGCCCTGTCCTGCAGAGCAGTCTTGCAGCGTAATTGTTGTAGTTTGTTTGGTTTTTGTTTTTGTTTTTGTTTTTGTTTTTGTTTTTGTTCTTGTTGTTGCTGCCTTTTGCATTTCGGTGCACAAAGAAAGTTGTTTATGCAAAAATGTTTTGCGTCGCGTTCGCAACACACTTTTGGAGTAACAAGCTTTAGAAAAAGAGGGAGGGGATGTGACGGAGCGGGAGACGGAGACGCCAACACAATATTCAAATCAAAAACAAATCTTGTTACGACAAATTTTAGCTACTATGCGACCAAGCGGAACAAAAGCGACCGCCCAAGAAGTATACAATGGCGTAGCTGGTTGGGCTTAGTTGGGGAGGTGGGGGAGGTGGTGGAGGGGGAGGGGGATGGTTGAGGGTGGTCATGATGGAGCATTGCAATGTCTTGTTGATAAAAAAGCAACGCGCATGGGTAAACACAATGCCGGGCCCTCAGATGCAGCCGCCTGACTGCCCTGACTACCCTGGCTGCCCTGGTTGCCCGGCTGCCCACTGACACGTAACCCTAATTTGCTTAAAGGCCGCGAACAAACTCAACAAATGACATTTAAAGTGCAGCTAAAAGTCGCTAACTAGAACAGCACAGCAAAACACAGTTAAACCCAAAGCAACCACGGCTAGAAATAAAAAACAAATACTAGTTATAAAGCCGAATAAGCACGGAACACAAACCTTAATTAAATTAGACTAAAACAAAACGAATGTATTTCTTAATTATGTTTTTGTTTAATAATTAAGACATACATTCTTTATATATAAATATATACTTATATATATGTGCATATTTTTTTCTTTCAGTGTATAACTTAAGCCCCAACTCCTAGCCTAATGCAAACCTTACCCCTAACCTTAAATTTGGTGGCCGGCAAAAGCCACTAGCAGAATTTTGTATTGTTGCCGCCGCTCGTCGAGCGTTTTTGGCTGCTCTTGACTCAAGTTGCTTGCCTCAAGTTGCTTGCCTCCGCAAACTTGAACTGCCAGAATCAGTGAGGAGAGAGGTGAGGGGCACACAAATCTTACTGACAATCACCTGTGTGGCACAAACTGTGTGCATTCAACTGCATGCAAAGAGCTTGAGGTTGCAGTCACGGTTTTCTCCGTGTGTGTCTTAAGATTCTGTATTCCAAATTGAGTCAATTTCCTTTCCTTTCGTGACGACGACACGTTACATCGTGTGCATCGTGTGGCAGTTGTGTGCAACTTCCACCAACCAATCAGTTGCTGTTGACGCATTTCAAAGTGCCTTTAAGCTTGGCTCTTTAACACATGTATTGTGTGTGCCTGTGACTGTGTGTGTGTGTGTGTGTGTCTGCTTTTAATGTCCTTTAGACGCTGATATCATTTTTATTTCATCATCGTTGGTGTTATTTTACTTCTATATTTTTTTTAGGGTTTCTTTTTTGGCACTTTAACTTATTAATGATCTCTCAAATTGCTTATTTCCTACTTCATGCTGACTGCCAGCAATTACTTTCCAGTCTCTGTCACTTTCTTTTGTGTGTGTGCGTGCGTGTGTGTGTGTGTGTGTGTGTGTGTGTGTGAAGGTGGGTGTCACTTGACACACAGAACAGTTATAGAAATAACGACGATAATAATGAAGCTTTTCGAGCTTTCTTTTTTTTTTGCTCACGCTCTAAAGTTTCGACACATGCTGTTTTAGAGAAGGGGGGGGGGGGGGGTTACGGGGTCGCAGGTACTCAGGCGTGTAGCTATGTCGCTTATTTATATTGACATGTGCAAGTAGATTTCCTGCGCCCCAAGATGTCTCCAAAACACACACACACACACACACACACACACACACACACACACACACACACACTCAAAGCACGCTCAACGGTCTGTGTGAGTCGTTTGTCAAAAGGCAGGAAAACTGTTGACATAACAATGATTATACGGCTCATTAGTTACATTTCTTGTATGAATGCGTGTCAGATTGTGTGTGTGTGTGTGTGTGTGTGTGTGTGTGGATGTGACAACGCTTGACAACCAGCCGAAGAACTGCAGCTTCACACACGTTGCAGTTGCAAGCAGTTGCTGTTAAGAGTGGTGCAACGACATTACAAGCACTTTTCGCCTAATAACCAACATCCCTTTTGCAGCTGGTCACGATTAGCTGCTTGAGTTATTTGAGAGTTTGTCTGCTACGAATTGTGGCATACAACTTTAAACAGCTGCTAAGTTGCTATCAAACATACCTAAAAATAATCTATGAACTGGTTTTTCACAACGTTTTATGGCTTTTCCCCAAAACTACGCAAAAATCTGAAACAGTTTTATGAAAGTCTGTGAAATTCAAATCATTTTCATTGATTTCAGTTTGAAAGATGTCGATATTAAAAAGCAATTGTTGTTATGTTGAAAGCTGGATTTGGATTTGTGGCATGTTGTTTTCAAATATCGAATTAAAATGTAATTATTTTCAGTTTTACGGTTACCAGAACACAAATCGATACCACTTTCAATAAAAATATTAAACGTTTAAACGTTATTTACTAATATAAGAAATAAATACTATATTTTTTAATGCAATTTTCGTATGTACACTAGAAGCAAGGATGGAAACTGGAACAAATATAAGCAGATAAAAGTGCAGCTTTCAACATACTAGAAACGAGCTCATCTCAATGTTGTATTTGCCACACTGGAAATGTTGTTGCTTAAAGTGTATCCCCATTCCCTTTGTTTAATATAAGCGTAACAGATCTATTGTTTGAGCCGGTGCCATATTTATTAAACTAATGAGCCGTTAAGCAGTCGCCACGCGCCAGATAAGATGTGAAGATGGGGCTGGGAGCGGACTGAGGGGGGCGCTGTCGGAAAAACAGAAGCGAGAATTTATGAAATTTTCAATTTGTAGCGAAGCAGAAAAATGGCATCTGATGTGACTTTTATGAGGCTTGCTGGCTATTGACAAAAGGGCCAACAACTTGCAGGCTTGATGGCTGCGGGTGTGTGTGTGTGTGTGTGTGTGTGTATATGGCACAAGGTGTATGCTGTGTGAGTGTGCGTGTGTACTGGGCAGGCTGGTTGGCAGGCTGGCTGGCTGGATGGCTGGCAATATTCCGCGCTTGAATTCGTTTAATAACGTGCGACACATAAAAAGCAGTTGACAGTTGGCAAAATCATTGGCGACGTTCAGCAGCATAAAAATAAGAGGAAGAACAACAAGCAGACAAGAAGTAGAAGAAGAAGAAGACCATGAACGAGACAAAGAAAGGCCAACAATCACAACAACAACAACAGAGAAAGACAAAGACAAAAACAATGGTAAACACGGAAGACAGCAGACACCAAAAGGTGTGCAGTGTGTGTGTGTGTGTGTGAGTGTGTGTTCGTTTAAATATGCTTACATGGGTGTATATGTGTGTGTTTGTGTGAGTGAGTGTGTGTGTGTGTGTGATTGCGAGTGTCATCAGTGCTGCCATTGCAACCATTATGCTTGTAAAAATTGAATTTTAGTGGCACGGGCATAATGCTTCTGGGTGTGTGTGTGAGCGTGTGTGTGTAAGGGAGATAGGAACATGTCTTTTGGGCATATATTCGTACATTTTATTGTTGCGCTCAGCACGTGTAAGTGTGTGTGTGTGCGCGTGTGTGTGTGCGTGCGTATGGTTGTGTGTAAAATTTAATAATAACGACTCTCTTAAACCGACGGACTATTTTTCCTCCTGCCCGCCGGTTACAAACTTTTCATTTCTTTCGCCGCTCTTGTTTCTCTTTTCATTTTCGTCCTTTTCTTCTGCTTATTCTTCTTCTTCTTCTTTTTCTTCATCATCATCATCATCATCATCATCATCATCTTGTTCTTCTTCACCTTTTGTTACTCTGTTTTTTGTTGTGTTGTGCTCGCATCTCTTCGCGCTGACATTTAATGTAATAATTTTTACGATGATGCTCGACGGCATTAAAACGAGATTAAACACAAACAAACGAGGGGCTCGACCGGTGCGGGGTGGGGAGGGAGGAAGGGGGAGGGGAAGGGGCGCATGAACATTTTCTGTTTGATACACTTGAAAATAAATACGAGAGATGTATGCCTGTTATGGCCATAAAAGATGATGTAGCACATAATTACGAGCACGCACAAGGGCTCACACACACACACAGACACACACACACACACATAAATGCATACAGATAATGGTTCAATAAAATAATCTTTTAAGTTGACACAAAAGAAAAAAACACAAATCTCTCTGAAATGCTTTTGATAGATTGCAATAAACTAAACTACCAGTCTGCCGTTGTTGTACAACCCACTTAACAATGTCCGTAACTATGAATTAAAGTTATTGCAGAATCTTATATAAATATACAAATATATGTTTATATGTGTGTATATACACATACATGTATGTATAAATATGTATCTAACTGTCGTGATGCAATTATGTTAGAAACAGGTACACAATATGCAGCAGAATTTTAAACTAGAGCTACAAATTCATAATTTTCTTTTTATTTATTTATTTTTTTTTAATTATTAGTGGACTGCAAACACTTTAGTTATCCGAAATAGACTCTGTTAAACAATAACAAAACATTTCTCGGCAAACTTTCGTTCATCTTGGTATACACAAAAAGTTGAAAGCACTTTGCAGTTCAGTTTAAATATATTTAAGTTATAGTTAGTCTTATAAATTCGTATCATAGTCATAAATTAAAGCAGCATAAGTTGTTCTGCCTTGGTTGGTACTCGATATACACAATGCAGAGAATATATATGGAATACTTGTCCATTTCCACTTAATAAAGAACTTACTATTTTATTGAGTTTCAGTTGTCGCATTCGTATTACAAATAATACAAAGTAAAACAGCATTTTGAATTGCTTTATGTTTTGGCAACTTGGCTCATTTGACAGGTCCATTCATTATGGGTTCCTTTGGAGTTCGAATATCCTTTTGTTATAAAGTGTTAATTTTGTTTGATTTGCTGCTGGCTGCTGAGTGTAAACTCCTCACAACTAACATGGCTGGAAAGACTTGTGCTGGGGCAATACAAAAAAGAAGAAGAGGCCATTGTGTGTATTTAATTTGCTTGCCTCGCTTATTGTTATATAGTTTATTTATTTTCAGCCAAATGCCTACAGCTCTTCGAAAAGCTGACAATGAGCTACTCATCGGCGAGTGTGTGAATGAGCGGGTGTATGAGAATGTGTGTGTGTGTGTGTGTGTGTGTGTGTGTGTGTGTGTGTGTGTGTGTACGTGTACATTTCTGTGATTGTGTTTGCGAGCGAGTTGTTTTACACTTGAGTGGACAGACAAAAGCCAAAAGTAAAATGGAAATGAAAACGAAAACGAAAATGAAAAGGAAAATGAAAATGAAAATGAGTCTGTGCCATTGAATGAAAATGAGATGAAAATGGCAGGCAAAAGGCACTCGATGCGCTGCCGAACGAACAACGGGCGTGGCCAATAATAAAAAGGGCTAAAATTATAAGCCCACAATTTATCGCACTCAAGACAGCAGCCAAGTCAAATTCTGTATGTGTGTAATGGATCAAGTTTATTTATAAGGCTCTCTCCAAACGCCAGCTTCAGCGCCAGCTTCGTTCCCAGCATCGAAACATGAAAGCAAACAAAATTACGCATACGCAGCGTTGTTCGTGCGCCTAGCACAACACTGATGCCATGCCCCTGCAACATCGTCATCGACAGCAGAATGATGAAGTGTTATTTAAATATAAATATATTATCTATCAATAAGCTGCCTAGACGCGCACAAAAGCCACCAAAATTCTAAAAACGTGAAAACCATTTTCCCGCATCAAATCTTCCAATTTGATGCCATTATTTTGTTTGTTTTTTTTTTTTTATGAACTGTGTTTGCGGATACATGTGTATGTATGTATGTGTGTGTGTGTGTCTTTCTCTATGTGTGCGTGTGTCTAGCTTAATAATAAAGTGATTGCCGCCTTTGTGGCACAAACGCCGCCGGGCGACGCCGACGCCCCCAACATGCCTCGACTTTATTAAATTATGTGCGTTTGATGCCACACACAAATTCAGTTTTATTTAACTCGTATCTTTTATACATTTTACACACTCGTCAAGGATATTGTAATTTAGTTGCAATTACAGTTACGTAACTGCGCATATTGCGAATCAGTCAATTGAATTCGAATTATTGGCAGGCCATCGCTTAAATGCTTTCGATAATTGCGAGAGGATCATTTTATGCCAAGCTTTAAGTTTCGGATTTGGCTTGAATTAGATGAATCTTTACAATTGCTTCGATAACCAAGGTCTGCCATCTACCAATCTTAAATTTGATGAATTACTTGTATCTGTTAGGCTACGAGTAATAAGAAAAGACTCAATTTTAATATGACCAAAAGCACAACTACCAATTGCCAACGTTGCTGTTGTTGCCGCATTTAGCAAATGCAATGTCCAATTAAAATACTTTAATTGAATAGTTACTTAATTAAAGTTTCATGAAACAGAGAGAAAGCCTATGTTGAAATTAAATATGTATAATTAAGCCTAAATTTAATTAAATTTCACTCAGCGGCAACTATCATAATAAATTAAGTTAGTGGAGCAAAATTGTTAAATTTTTTCCTTCTAAATCTCATATCTTTGAGAAAAAATTTTCTGAGTAGCTATTAAATGTGCTTATGATCATAATAAGCCTCGGTATTGGAGTATATTAAGTAATAAATAGGTATGAAAAATAATAAGACAAGCAAGAAGAGAACAATAAACCCATTTTGGATATATATATATATATATATATATATACAGCTCACATATACTATTTAAATATGTAGACTTTGTGAAGGCGGCCGCAACAAATTTCTCATTTTGTTAAAATGCAAATTAAAATATTTATGCAAATGCGGGACAAGGAATACAATAAATTATGCCAAAGCCGAAATAAAAGAAAGAAAAAAAAAAAAAAAATAGAAAAAGTAGACGCGATGCCACGAAAACAAAACCAAATGAAGCGAAACGAGAGGCACGAAAACAATTACCTGTTACATGGCAAAGCCAATGTCACAGCCACCCCTCACCCGTGCAACACAGTCCACACCTGCCACGCGACCGCATTATATTTATATTTGTCATAAATGTTGGCGTCTTTCACAATAATTTTGTGCCTGTAAACAAGTTTTTGACAAAAAGCCGAATAGAAAAGGAAAATGTGTGTAAATTGAAATGGTAAAATGGCAAAAGTTGGCAAGAGTAAAAGCTGGCATAAAAATGCGGAACAATGTCGCAACCTAAAACGGAAGCCGGAAATACGCAAAGCAAGCGCATGCTGGGGCAACTGGCAAGTCGGACAATAAACTCATACCCCCTGCTGCCCCAGCTGCCCCTGTTTCCTATTCGTATTGGCAAAGTGCTTGACTTGCAGTTCAAGAATATCGCGCGCAACATTTAATTGCAACTTGAGTTCTTTGAATTAAGCCAAGTTGTGCCTTGTCTCTTAGATTGCTGCTAGTTATTTCCATATCTGGTCGCATCACGCATATGCTTCGCTTGCCACACACCTTAAGCCATTTGGCAATTAGCTGATGCTTCAGCTGCTGCAACAGTTACAAAACAGTTACACTAGTTACAATAGCTCCATGCATACTTGGGAACACCTTTTAACATTCTAATGAATTTAATTAATGCAAGCCTCGTGCGCTCGTTGAAATACAAACGTTGCCAGGCACAACCAACTTACCCGTGGCAAGTGGAAATTAAAAAGGGAAACCTTTTTGCGTTACTGAAACGAAATAATAAATAAGAGCTTTTAGAGTATTTCTCTTTATTTAAGCGTATGCGACTTTCAAATGCTCTACAAGTGTAGCCCAAGTTTTTGCCCAGCTGAAAGGAGGAAGGTATAAAAATATATATTTAAAAAAAATTTAAATCCAAAAATGAATAATTTTGTGTATTTCAATAATTGTTCGATGCATAAGTGGCTTGCTAGAATCTCGAACAGCTGATCATTTAATAACAGTTATATTCAAATAATAATATTATTAAAACTTAAGCTGAAGAAAAAACACAAATTTATAATTTCGGGGTATTTACCCCAATTTGATATAACATATCAATTTTTGATTCTAAAGAATACTTATTTCTATATATATTATTATATTTATTTTGTTTTCAATTTTTGACTCTTTTCAATTAATTAATTAATATTTTATTAAAAACTAAAGATTCTTTTTTAAACGTGAAATAATATTAAACAAATTGGCATTTTAACGTTTTTCGTTTTATTCCCTGTTTAAAATTTATAGCACTTTAAGTTTTTTGCCAGCAACTATTCAAAATAAACTGTGAGACACTGTATAAGATTAACTTTTTAGCAAATGCTCTATGTAAATTCTAGTCAGTCACACATACTTTTTTTGTTTGTAGGGTATATGAATTAAAGTCAAATGCGAAAACTTTTGTTGACAACACAGACACAGACAGCTAAATACCATTTGGGATCGGAGAGTGGGCATTTAGTTGCAGGTGCAGGTGGTGGTGGCTCTAAAATCCGCTTAGAGCTGCGCTCAACAGCAATTATCTTCATTACGCGCCCAGCGCACAAAAGTATGAAATAGTAAACAAGAAGCGCAACGAAATAAAAAACGTGCAGTAAAACAGAGAAAACAAAAGAGAACGTTGCAATCGGACGTAACCGACAGCGAAATACTATGATACCATAATTTTTGTGCAACCAAGATATACTGTCCATGTTTGGCTTTCAGATTGAGGTAGATATAAGATAGTAACCCTTCTTCGAAGTTTAGATGTAGCTCTTAAATTACGGAAGATATGAGCTTTTCGAGATTTTGGAGTCGGAAGTGGGCGTGGTTGAAAAAAATTAAAGAGAATGATCCTAGTAATCTCTCTTCCAAGTTTGGTAACTGTAGCTATTAAAATGTGGGAGATATGACCACTTATCGGTTTTTGGGGGCGGGAGTGGGCGTGGCAGCACAAATTTTTGGAGTTCGCTCTTAGTAAATTACCTTTCAAATTTGGTAGCTATAGCTCTTAAATTGCGGGAGATACGGGCATTTATCGGTTTTTGGGGGTGGTCTAAAATTTGTTTTTCCAGATTTTTGAAGGGTATTACTAGCAATAAGCTTTGAAATTGCGTGAGATATATGGTCTTATCGATTTACACCAACAGGTGTATCAGTTTAGGTAGGCGGAGTGGGCGTGGCCATCCAATTTTTACCGATCTTTCGGGGGAGTTATCAGTAACATAACTTCAAAATTTGGTGACTCTAGCTTACAAATTATGGAAGATATGCGCATTTTAAATTTCTAGGGACGAATTTCCTGGGGGCGGCGGTTTTTGGTGTGGTCCAAAAAAATTATATACCAATTCTTAGAGGAGGTTACCAGCAAATTACCTTCCATGGTTGGTTAAGCTATCTTTAAAATTGTGGAAGATTTACGGAGTTATCAATTTACACTTTCCGAAATATCGGCATTGTCGATAATGGGCGCATGTGTGGGCGTGGCAACACAAATTTGTTATCGGTTCTTAAAGGCGACTACCAGTAATATACCTACCAAATTTGACGTTTCCTACTCAAAAACTGCGGAAGATATAGCCATTTAAAAATTATAGGGCGGGGGAGCTGGGGGCGTCGGAGGTGGGCGTGGCATTAGCCGATCTTTGAAGGACATCGCCAACAACCTACCAACAAAAATTGGTGACTGTATTCATAAAATTATGACGGGCATTGCACAAACCCAATATACTATTTTACCTTCGGTATCATAGTATAACAACTAAATACTACAGCCATGAATGTCCATTAATGCGATGACGACGATTAGATACTCTTCAATAAAAAAATAACTTTCTAGTGAAATTTTTAGCAGAGCATCCGTTGGCGTTTTACATAAATATAGTTAGCACGAAAAGGTAAATTTGGCATCTAAATATTGTTACGGTCTTCTTTCTGTTTGCCTCAAACAATTTTTATTTATAGTTGAGTTTTACCACTTTTTTCGACTTATGTTATAATTTAATTAATTTTATTAAATTTACGGTTAATATAAATATTTTAAACATTTTTTTTTAGAATTAAACAATTATTTTGCTTACGATACCAGTTTCAAGTCTGGCTTTAATTGTCTACTCCAAAATTGTTTAGTTATGTTGTATGAAAAGCAGACCCAAAAAACCGGGTGAAATATATGCCACCAATCAGTTAAATTAATTAAATAAGTTACACCTCATATTTCTTGTCCATAATGACAATATCTGTTAGAATGTAAATCGATGGGTTGAGGTGTCTCGGTAGTGTCTTCTCTAAAGTGTTTCCATATTTCAAGTTACCCTGTGCAAGTGTATATCGAAAAAAGCAATAAAAAGACGAGTAGTCACAACAATTAGGAAGGCAGCTCCAGCCAAAGCCCTTTCACCTGACCGCCCGCGCTACCCCGTTCCCGAAACATTAAGTTCTTCATACAAATGGTGGGGGGCTGATGGATGTGTTTCGAGTGGCGCCAGAAAATAATGTCGACTCTCGACTGGCGACTGACGTCAGAGAATTTCCTGTTTTTCGTCGTCTTTGACTTCTGTCGTTGTTATCAGCACTATAGGGAGCAGGACGGCGCGGACGGACTTCAGGTGTGGAGGTCTAAGCGATTTATTAAAGCCAAATGGCAAATGGCGATGGAGACAGAAAAAAGTGTTGCAAGCAATTCAATAGCGGCGAGTCCTTACCAAATCCTTGTTGCCACAGCACAAAGACAACAACAGACATGCGACGCCCAATCCCCGCTTCCGCTTCCGCTTCCCCTTGCCACACCCACACCCACACCCACACCCCCAGCAGCCTGCCTGCTGCCATTATTGACTGCGTGCACGTAACTGACATCAGCGCGCTTATAAATCAAGTTGCAAATACTTTTGCCTGCCCATGCGTGTGTATGTGTTTGTGTTTGTGTGTGTGTGTGTGTGTGTGTGTGTACAAGTGTGCTTACTTGTGACAACAACAACAAAAAACAGGGCAACACACATGCATACATACATACATATATTAAGCTCCACTTTTGAGTCCATGAATTTGGCAACTGACTCGCACATATTCTCATATGATTAGATTAATGCATTGTGTAATGGCTCAAGGAACCACCTTCCTCCCTCCCCAATTTACTCACTACACTTCCAACATAATCTTCACTCAGACCGACCAAGTTTTCCATGTGTGTGTGTGTGTGTGTGTGTGTGGTCGTACGTTAGCCATAATTTAAAAGCCTTCGGTCCTCAGCACTGTAGCTTCAATTCATATTTAGTTCACTTATGGTTTGACTCCATTAAATCGCTCCAGGAAATTCTATATGTACAGTTATGTTAGTAAAAGCATGTGTGAGATCTGTTATCGGTGGTTAAAAAGTTTACAACTACTTTGGCCATGTATCAGTTACACAAATGCATAAGTTCTTTAGTAACTTTTCATTCAACATTTCTAATTTTTCGACAATAATCTCTCGTTCGTATACCCTAAGCAAATTGGTAAACAGAGTTTAATGGTTTTGTGCAAATGAGTTTAACATAAAGAAGGAAGCATCTCCGAACCCATAAAGTATATATAAAGTATATTCTTAAACGGGGTCAACAGTCGAGCCGACAGAGCCACGTCCGTCTGTCACACGCCAATATATTTAAACTTAGGGTATGCTGTAGTCGCGTTTTTTTATTTATGTATTCATCAAAAGTGATTATATATAAGAATGACATTCTAGTCATTATTGTTAAATGTTACATGCAATTGTATCATGTCTGAATTCAGTTGTTCGCTTTCGTATAAATTCTACAGTGAGTAAATTTTGATTGATTAAGTTTGCAGAATGAGCACATTCCAAAAAAATTACAAGAGTTTAACTTGCAAAAAGAAAGTTGAGTGTGTTATGGCTATGGTTATTAGTTACAGGTTGAAAAGTTGTAGACGATGTGCTGAATGAGACCAAGTAGATCGGAATATTTTATATTCGACTCGTTGATAAAGTAGAAGGCGCCTTGCATAAAGTCGAGACCGCGATACGGATCCAGGGATAGCAGCGGCTTATCTGACGCATTTAAATTGATAATCATGTGATCGAACAGATGGCGATCATTGACGTCACGCAGCATGGCTATCGGTATAATCCCCATTTGTTTGATCACCAGTCCGTTGGTTTGATGCATGCTGTTGCCCAGTAGCACGATAAAATCCACTTCGTTCTCATTGCTAAACTCCCTCAGCGCACGCTCGGAGAACTCAAACGAGATGTAGGTAGTCACGGCCATCGGAAAACAGCAACAAGCGATGCGCACAAAATATTCATCAGTTTTCATGCACATCAGCTTGAATTCGCGCCGCAGAATCTGGGGCAGTGTCAGTTCGGTTAAATTGAACATGGCACGCACCAGTGTGTCGTGAAGGAAGTTGCGCCTGTCTGTATCGAGCTTGCCCAGCTTATTCTCCAGGTAGAGCATCAGCTGATAGTCGCGTAACATCGGCAGAATCTCCGGTGCATGGCCGTGAAAGTTATTATTCTGCAAAAGGAGTGCGGCATGCAACAGCTCATAGACGCGCAGACACTGCACCTTCTTCGAGTTAAATACGTAACACTTGTACCGCTCGACGATGATCGCCGCACAGGAACGCAGCGGATATATGATTTTTTGACAATAGATGGGCAGCCGGGCGGCCTTGCACTGAAAGGGACGATAGTCGTAGACCTCCTCGGTGCAATAGTGAAACGGGCTCACATGATGGTTAACTAAAATGAAGCGGCTGACTCCTAACAGCTCGTCGGGCACATCGTCGCGAAAGACCAGATGCGTCTTGGCCACGATGCCCTGCACATCGAGCAGAAAGGTAACCTCCGTCTTGCTGGGAAAGTCTCCACGCAGCATATTAATAACTGGTATAAATTTGTGCTTCATAACACCACGATTGCGAAAGTGCAAATAGGCAATCGACAGGGTGCTGACAACCGAGTCCAGATCGCAGCTCTCGTGCGACAGGACAAGGTACATCAGCTTTGGCCCGTCATTGGGGCGCTGTAAATACAGTTTTAATGTACGAGAATTTAAACATCAACATTAACTTACCCATTTGACCAGCGGCCTTGAGGCCAATAAAAACTTAATAAAATCCATGTTAGCCAGTTCGTCGTTATAATTCATTGTGTACATATTGCTTTAAATATATATCAAATGATTCCCAGCTTTTCTCGTACGACTTCTTGTGCTTTATTTTTCAACAGCTGTGTTTGTCAGTGTCAGTGACAATTGATACATTGCCTATTGTATCGATAGCTTATCGATTGCATTTTCAACAATGAAACTATCGCATTTCTCACGCTGATAGTCTGTTAATACCCTGAACCCATTAAAAATGGCTAAAAAGGGTAAAAAGGTTTTGTGCCAATGTGTGTAGCAGGCAGAATATATATATATATATATATATATATATATTCTTAATCAGCATTAACAGCCGAGCCGATATATCCATGTCCGTCTGTATGAACACGCGGATCTCATAGACTATAAGAACTGGAGATTTCCAATTTGAAATATAGGCTCTCACATATCTGGCGGAGATCAAATTTTTCATTATCTTATCGATAGCTGCCTTCGTTTTTCGAGTATCGATACTTTGCAAAGCCCCGATAAATACTTTTGCGTGTACGTTTGTATGTACATAATAAAAATATGTGTTTGACATCCGTTTGTTTATCGAGACGAACATGGCTCCGTCGACTCGGCTGTTGGCACTGATCAAGAATATACAGTGGCTCAAAGCTTATTTCCACCAGCAAAAATTATGTATATTCTTATTAGGTCACAAATTGCTTCCTTTTGCCAGTCACATGCCTTCGCACAACTATTGGATTCAGATCATTGTTAGGTTAGGTTAGGTTAGACGGCTGCGACCTGAAAAGGTCAGCACACATAGACCAGTTTTAATTTGACCCCTTGTGACGCCGTAGATCTAAGTCCTGCTCCGAGAGAACTCATGGAAAAATTTGGATCAGTTGAACCAACCAGTCGCATTTATGAATTTTGCGATTTTGGCTGGTCTAATGTGCGCCAGCTGCGTTAGGCCGGATAGGAAGTGGCTCCGTAAGAAGGTGGACCGTCTTTTTGCTAGAGCTGGGCAGAGACAGAGGAAGTGTTCCGGAGATTCCACCTCTTCCTCGTCTCTGCAGCTCCTGCAGAAGTCATTAAAAGGGATATGAAGCCTATGGGCGTGAGAGCCCGCTAGCCAGTGACCAGTAATTGCCCGGATCACGGCGGAACAATTACTACGGTTAAAATGGCACAGTTCTTTACTGCGCTTGCTATTATAAATTGGCCAAGTTTGGCGAGCAAAACGACTACAGTTGGCGTTTCGCCATTTGTCGTTAGACCTGCATCTATTGGTCTCTTTGATCATGAGCTTGCAGGTAGCTAGGGGCATGCTTACACCTTCCTTTCCAGTGAGGAGGGGTAGCAGAGTACCTTTACTAGCTAACACATCAGCTATGCAATTGCCTTCAATGTTGCTGTGCCCTGTAAGAGAACATTCAATAACTATTTGAAATCTAGAGCAATTTCTAGTTGCTGATAAAACATCCTCTGAGTTCCAAGGGAGATGATGCACCATAAGTGTAGTATTGCAGGGGTATCGGGGTGTGTGTGTGGGGGGGGGGGGGGGGCGTGTAGCGTTTAGTTGGTGGACAGCTGGTCACGACGCCGCCTTGTCTGTCAAATGTGGCCCAAATTGGCTGACTTTTCACATTTGACCTGCACACGTAACGCGTGCCCACATCGTTGTGCGTGTATAAGTGTGTGTGTGTATATATGTGTGTGTGTGTGTGTGTAAATGTGTGTGTGTGTGTGTGTAAATGTGTGTGTGTGTATTTGCAGTTATAGTTGGCACTTTGCTGTAGGGCAGAACGTGTGATTTATGATTCTTACTACGTTCTGCTTTGGTAAATTACTTTTGCACACGTTGAAGTTAAATAATTTTTTGACGCTAAAAGTTCGCTTTAGGTGGTTTTTTTTTTTGTTACCATTTGTGTGCAAAAAACCTCAATTGCTGGCTTAACTTTGGGATGTGATACTTTAATAAAAAGCTCCGCAAACGCAAACGCAAAAGCAAAAAAAACAAAGCAACAAAATAAGACGGAGCAACGAGGCATGCCACGAGGTGCTGGCTAAGTATTTTGATTTTGTGGCATGCTCTTAGACGCGGCCAAAAGTCACTTAGACATTAGATACTCAGCCCCAGACAGACCATTTGGCCAGTTCTAAGCCATAAAATGCCATTGCGAGGCAAAAGGCCTTGAGATGGCAGCCCATATGTATGTATGTATGTATGTATATGTATTTGGTATACAAATACATAAATGCACAAGCACACACATATTCATATATGCATATGTATGTATATATTATGTATACGTGGTACAATGTAGATAGTTGCTGTGTTGCCCATTTAAATGCTACATTATGTTGAATATTCAATTTAATGTGTCTTATAAATCATGTAGATCCTTTTCTGCAGCCCGGCAATGCCAGAAAATGCTTAACTCTTGTCCCCGTCCTTGTCTCTGTCCCACTGTCCCATTGTCCCCTCCTCTTGCTCCTCTTTGTCCCGCGCTCCTTGGCCCTGTTGCTGTTTTTGCCTCAGTTTTGTATCATTGCTTGCTGTTGTGTTGTTGTCACGGTTTTTGCTCAATGCTTTTAGCCACTTTCAAATTCGAGTAGTTTCTTTATCATTCCGCTGATGGGACATGGACTTTCCAATATTTCTTGCTTTTGGTCCTGGTGTGGTTTTGTGCTCGCACATATTTATAACTGCTTATCGGTTTTTGAAACTCAAGATTGATTAACTGCCTGCTTTCGGCAATGTTTACAAACTCCAGCACAAGTCATAAATCTTATGAATGCAGAAGCCAATTTCATTCCGAAATAGAGAAAACATTGCTAGGGTATTATATTTGATACTTTCAGTTTCCTGGCACTTAAATTAAATGAGTAAATTGAGTAAATGACTTAATATTAACACATATGCAACTTCGAATCAAGCTGATACTTATTTCGGTGGCTCCAACTAAAAACTAAATTAGCGACGTTGAGAAATAATCCAAAAACATAGAAACAGATATGTATTTTGATGAAATATCATTAAGCATCGACCAACAGCTCTTTCCTTGCAAATTATCACATTTTGAATTATTTTTTTTTTGTTAAATCTCACTTATAATTACTTTAAGTCTAAATCAAACAATGTTTAAACAAAAATATCAATCAACTTTATTTTTGTTAACTGACAGTCGCATTAAGGAAGTTTAGTTATGGATTATTATGTTTATGTTTATGTTATTGATTATAAATTCACTGTCTCTTTCATACTATTACAAATCAATGCTTTATTGCCTTTAAATAGGTTTATTTATGTTTTAATAAAATTGCTACATAAAAAAAGGATGTTTAGTCCATAATCCATTGACTTATTTGACTTATTCGTACAACAAAACTACGAAAACTTTAATTTTTATTTGTCTTCCGTTTCCGACGGTTTTTTCCTGTGCTACCCTTGAACGCATTCAAAGTTGCATTATTCAAATTAATTTATGATAACAGCTAATTTTTGATTTATTTAGGACTTTTATACCATAATGAGTATTTTTTATAAAGTACGTATGTTGGCAAATTGAATTCGTTAAATCATAAAAATGAAATCAAATGGTTTTGGCCAACTTCCACAATTTACAGAAAACAAATGAACTTCATTGAAGGAAACGAAAATATTTATAATACTAATTAAGGGAATCTTATAAATCAGTTTTTAGGAAAACTAATTGTTTTGTTTATTTATTAATACTACTTGAGAATTTGACATTTGTACTAACCGCTTTAGCTGAATTTAAATCGTTGGCTATTTCCTTGGTGATAATGCAACTTTTTACACTTGGTCACTTCGATGTGTGTTAATAGACATATGGGTTTTAATTTGTATTTGTTGCATTTTCGAGCACTTGCTTACATTATTATTATTATTATTATCTTACGCACTGTTCTGCCGGCATTTGTTTAAGTTGCCTGCCTTTGGATAGCAACAACTTTTACACGTTTGCAATAATTTTGTTGTTATTGGTTAGTTGTGAATTGAAGAAACGACAAAAAAAAGATAATCACAAAAAAGTGGCGCGTTTTGGAGCAGAACTTAACAGTTGCGCTAGCCAATGCAACTATTTGTTGAACGGAGGCAGGGGCGTAGCACGGGCGAAACACGCGTCTAACTGTTGTTGCCGTCGTCGTCGTCGTCGTCGTCGCACACGTACCGTTAGACTCTGCGAGAGAGCCACTGGAGAAGTCACTGGGTAATCGCCACTGGAGCAACAAACATCAGCAGAGTTCAACGATAAACTGATTGGCGGCTATGTGCCCTGGCGTTGACGAGCAGCATGGAGCAGCCACCGTGGTGAGTTTCCTGCCAGCACTCAATGTGTGTGCGTGTGCGCTGTGGTGAATTAAGAAATCCCTCTCGCTATCGCTCTCTCTTAGCATACATGCAGGCGCAAGCATTAGGTGCTGCCCAAGAGAATAGGAAAAGAGAGAGCGACTCAGCAAATGCTGCCTCTTCGCCAGCTGTTGATTTACAATAGTCTTCTCTTCGGCTTCGACGCGTTGTGTTAATCACTTGTACTCTAAGCCAGTTGCAGAAACATTGAATTCGCTCCATAATTGATACGCGTTCAGGAAGCACACGGACACAAATGTGTAGATGTAGATGTAGATGTAGATGTAGATGTGTATCGCAGCCCAATCCTACCCACTACTTCTTTTCACCCGTTCGCTGTTTGCAGAATGTCTCCAGTGCGTTTGCCCTTTGAGGCAACTGTTGCAAGTGACACCGGAAATGGGCATCTCGCCGCTGCGTCAGAGCCAGCTACTGCGAGGACGAGCTGTATTAAGTCCAGTCCTTCCGAACGCAGATGGGCGTCCTAATAACAAAAATTGTAATAACAAATTATGATTTGATGCTAGATTTTGTATTGTGAAACGATGGTAATTTATAGAATTTACAATTTTAAAGTTAAATTAGTTTAGTTTTCGTTTTAATTTCTGACAATGCAGCTCACATCGTTTTGAAGTCACTTGAGTAATTATTTTGATTTATTAGACTATTTAGTCGAAGGGGAAGCATTTTGTTCGAGTGGAAAAGCAAACAACAAAATTCTTAAAACGAATTAAATTATAATTAGATGGATTATGGAAGATTTTGCTTTATTTAAATTTTTTTAATTTTGAATTTAATATGAGTTTAGTAAGCGCAGTCGATGCCTCAACACATAATACTGTGTTTTGAAAAGCTGACCACCGTGAATATAAAAAATTCTGTTTTACTTGGTGTCATGACAAAAAAGTGAAACTAGCTGTTGAGGCTCATCAGCAATGGTGACTCAGGTGTTTAGAGTATCCAAGTGCAGACAATTGAACTACAACTGGCAGCCCAATCAAAATCCACTTTGCTATGATTAATGGATTTGCCTGCGTTCATTTATTCAATGCTCAACAATAATTACAGTTTAGTTTTTAATGAGCCAACTCATTCTAGACACTGGCTGAGCGCAACTTTTAGCCACATAAGGGACACAGAATTGAACATCGACTGCATACAAGTGTTGCATGAACACCAGGGGAGGCTAAGCAGGCGTTGGATGTGCTAATTGGCCAACAACATTGGCCAGCTCAAGTTAAAACTACACAATAGCTATTATTGTTATTGTTATTGTATATGTGTGTGCAACACATCACTTGATTATGCATTAAACACATTAATTCACATGCTGGGGGTGACACGATTTGACACTTGTTAAGCAGCAAAATAAACTGATATTAATGTATAAATAAATTTGAGCTGAAGCCTAGCAACATTTTCAACATTTAAATTTAAAATTAAACGATATTTTACAACACTTCCAATTAGATTTGTGATGCGCTCTGCAAGGTCAGAAAAAACTAATTGTGCAACGATTTTCGTGATCGGCTTGTCTTTAATTATAGTAATTATTATCCTGGGAGTAATACCTCACTATGTAAATTGTGCTCAAGTGGTGCTGCTGCACTTACTGCTTACAAGATGAAATTTCCGGGAGTGCTTTATCTCGATGCGCCTTCTGTCACTCTGTCCCAACCAGACCCGGGCACAGTTCAGCCGCCGCATCCGCAGCCAGTCGGGCTGCCCGACTTAATTGAGAAAGAGATTTGATTAATTTGCATGCCATAAACAATTTTCAATTTGTTTATGCGCTCAAAGCGAATTCTGGGTTGTAATTAAAGCAAAGCTGCTGCAGCAATGGCAATGCAAACTCAGCAACGACTTCAGAACTCCACGCAATCGCACAGTGGGGCCTGCCGACTATTTCCGCTGCACAATTATCACATTTTCTATATTACAAAAATATATATGTTATATACAAATATAGGAATTTCATCAACGCATACTTATATTATTTCAATAACCTTTCATAAATCCTTTTTAGATTTTGCACGTGTTTAATTTGAAAACGTTTGCGACTTCTTGGTTTACAGCTGTTTGGCCTCTGTTATGTTGATAACAGGCTGCTAGTGACGTAACAATAAGACTGTAACTTAACATCTGTGCTTTACATTGGTATCGATATGGATCGATCCTTATCGATATCAATTGTGTGATCACCAACTTGAAGAAGAAGAAGAAGAAGAGATGTAAATAAGTGAATAAGTGAAATGAGCAGACGAATTTTACAAACAAATTTTATTTATTTCGACTGCTACGGAAGATGTTGTCAATACGGAATTAAGCTAGTGAAATTCATGTGCAATGTTTTTTAAAAATGTGCTTAAAATCCTGATTGCATAAATTGGTTACACACACTCCGCAAAAGTAGAGAAAAGCAGACTACAAAAAAAACACGTAAAAACTTAACCTTAAAATATTGCACAGAAACTAGGTATCCAATTTAAATAATCTAAAATCTAATTGCCAAATCTGTGAATATATTTAACATTTTACTATCAGTTGCATGCATTCATTTGATAAAACACATTCACTAAAACTTTATTTTTTTTTTTTTTGCAAACGATTCTCGGCCTGAGGCTCTACTGTGCGGCGTCGTCTCGACATGATGCAAATGATTTTTGCATTGGTGGCATGGAAAAAATAAAAAGAAATAGAAATGAGAATTGTCGCCAAGGTAAGCAGATTAAAACGCCTTTGACTTGGCGATGCGGCAGCAGCATCTAGACGCTCATCCAGACACAGCATGCAAATGAATGCGCGTTGCATGCAACAGCAGCGGGCTTTTGTTTTAATGTGCGTTGTAAATACACTCACACAGAAAATACGTACATATATATGTATGTATGTATGTATGTATGTATGTATGTATACTTACCCAATGTATTCATGTGAAAACAATTACGCGTTCATTTGTGCGACTTTACGGTGGCACCCACACAAGCACAGAGAAACGCAAACACACTTAAGGAACAATGGCCGAGAAATGTCAACGACAATGGCAGCTAAAATGGCGACTGCGACTGCGACTGCGACCGCGACTGCGACAGCGACTGCGTCTGCTTTGCCGTTGATGAACATTTGTCTGAGTTCTGTTCTGTCAACTGGTTTTGGCTTTGTTGTGTTGCGCTTGGCTTGGTTTGTATTTTGTTTGGATTTGGTTTTGTTATGGTCTCGTTTTGTGTATATATTCATATGCATAATATCCTTGACCTGTTTGCGTGTCCTGCGCTTTTGTGCGTGCCAGGAAGTAACACAGGCAAAGGACTGCCCGTTGCCTGCCTGTGCGTGCCTGCAGCCTTGTCTCGGTACTCGTATTTTAAATAAAACACGCACACGAACATGCTTAAACACACACACACACACACACACACACCACACACACTCCCACACACACATACACACGATTCTTATGCCCATTTGATATGCAAATAATTTATGCAGTTAGCGGCGTGCATATAAATATTGAGCAGAATAGAGAAATCGTAACTCACATGAGCTCAACCAAAGCCAAGTACAGTAAAAGCAAAACACGTCCAGGAAATGGCTTTAGAAACATTGGCCTCACTCAAAGATACATCCAGAGCGAGGCTTAAACGCCCACCAAGCAAAAGGAAACTAATTAAAGCTAATATATACTCGTATATATATATATATATATATCTATATGTTCAAGGTCAACTAGAAGCTGCACCATCAACTTTTGCACTATTTATCAAAGTTTATGAAACATATGCAAATTTAAATGCATATTTCCCATGCTGGGAAAATCGTATGGGGAAACTGCTTTGTCGAAAATACAAATATATATATGTATATATATATTTTTTGGCACTTTTAAAACAAATAGATGTATTTTATGAAAAGTGATAAATATCTAAGTAGTGCCAATTTGTATTGCAAAAGGCTAGCATCTGTGCAGCTTCATAAGCAATTGAGAGTCTGTTTGCAGAGTCTTCTGTTGCCCATTTCAAGTTCATTTGATAACCAAAGTAGGAGGGAGTGGGACTCGGTCTGTGCTTTCCAAGTAGTGGCAAATGCTGGAACAGTTCGTTAAGTTTTGTTGATTTGCCTGGCAATAAACTCGTCGAAACCCCACCCTCTGCCCCACCTTGACATGCTGTAAGTCGTAGTCGTGTCATCGACACGCTGAGGTGAAAGACAAACAACTTTATGCCAAGTTGTTAACAATGTGCTGCCTCGACCTAAACGACCTCTCGACAAGGACCTTCAGTGGCTGCTCTGGCTGCTGCTTCTACTGCTGCTGTCTATGCAAAACGCAAACAGATCCGGCGACTCTGGGCAGGAATACGCTGGCCACCTTGACAGGACAATTGACTGGAAAATGTTGTTAATGAACTTTTGTGCGACATTTTGATTAGCTGTCAGTTTCTTGGACTGCGAGTCAGGTAATGTCTACCACTCCAACCACCGCCACCATCCCACCATCCCACCACCCTATCTATCGCACCATCGCAACCCCCCCCTCTCTCTGGGGACCATTTCCTTCAGTATGTCTGCACCATTTAAGGTCAACAAGTGTCGGACGGAGAAATGATGAATGTCAAAGTTGTTGGGCTTGACACACATTTTTTATTGTGTCTTTGGCTGTAGAATCCTATTTTGTCACACTGTGATAAAGCGCTGAAGTAATAGAAGCAGCAAAACATGCAAAAAAGGCAACTAAATAGAGCACTAAAAGCAACAACAACAATGAGCTGCTCCAGAAAAAGTTTTTTTTTTTGCGGAAAAGTTGTAAACTTAATTTATAGTTTTTAAGCAGCCGGCGGCTGAAGTTGCTGGCTGTGGGCGGAGGGAGGAGCGCTGTGGGAACAGTTAGAAAAATGTGCTTTGCTGCTATCGCTTGGGTGCTGCTGTAGGCGTCATACACACACACACACACACACACACACACACACTTAAATGTGTGTATTTGCACAATTTCACATTTCATTCTCGCCCTAGCAACTGGAATTTTCAAATGAAATATTTGACTTTTTGTCGAACAAAAAAAAAAAAGAAAAGAAAAAAAAAGGAGCAGCAGAAAGTTGCGCAAACAGACTGTAGCGTTGCCATCCACCACTCCTGGCATCATTTCCATGTCCAAAGGTCCAAATTGTGCATTAAGCTGAAACTGTGCGCTGCTTTAAACGTCTCATTCGCATTCCCATCAGCTGTCCATATTGGTAAAGGCAGTCACTGACTCGACTGACTCGACTGACTCGACTGAGTTGACTGAGTCGACGGACAGCTGTCCAAAACTCTTGCAATCTTTTCAAAATCTTTTTGGCAGGTCACATAATTTGCACATTTAATGAGCGTCCACCTCCTGTTGGTGCTGCCCCATACTGTTGCCTGTTGCCTCTCCTCCTGCTGCTCACACCACTGGATGAGTTCAGTTTTTCAAGGTTCTGAATACCTAAGTACTGACCATAATGATGTGTGCTCTGCGTTGCAATCCAATTACAAATCTGCATTTGGGGCAACCCTTACATCTATCTCCCTCTCTCTCTCTCTCTCTCTCTCTCTATCTGTCTCTCGTTCTCTTTTGAGCCATCCGTCTAGTTTAAAGAGCTCAAGAATCAATGACAACAAATTCAAATAAATAAATAAATACAGCACACAAACCCTGCTGAAAATGACATGTTGAACTTTGACGCAACTTTTCCTGAAAAGTTGAAAACAAAATTTGTAAAAATATATTTTCAACTTTTTTCCAGTCTATAGGATAAAATTGTTTGTTCCAAACAACTGACTGACTGACTGACTGAATAGCACCAGCGATTAACCAGCTGACGGACTGGTGATCAACAACTGACATCTTAACGGAATATTTCCTCTAAGCCGCTTTACATTGGGAGCGGATCACCACTGTTGGAGTGGTGCTAAACAAGCACCAGATGGATCAGATGTGATGCCCCAAACCGACTGCTTGCTCCAGTCGTCATTGTGACCGGGTGACACTGAAACGAATCGTGACAAACTTGTGCAGTGTTCGCATTAGAATATTTGTAAATTTATGCAAATTGCATTTGATAAGATAAAAGAAAAAAAAAAAGAAGAAAAGAAAAACGACGACACAAAAATGTAATCAGCAAGTTTCATTTGATTTTGGCTTTGAAGGCCTCCACTTGTCAGCTGGGCTCACGTAATGAGCCCAAAACTTTTCCGTTTAGTGCAGTTTATGGCATTTGGCGACCGCCTCTTTTAATAAGCAGAAATCAATTTGAACTTGATTTAAGTTTAGGTTCCGGTCGCTTCTTCTTATTTAGTTTTCCTGTTTGTTTCATTTTTTTTATTTGTTTTCTTTTTTTTTTGCTTTTTTTTGTTTTGCTTTCCTTGGTTTTGTTTTTATTTTCAGCATGAATTTTGCAAGTTTATTGCCACATTTGTGAGGCGCGCGCATTATTTATTTTGGTTGGCTCTTTACTGCCGTTTGCCCTGCCTGCCCCACATTGACCGGTTGCCCCTTTTTGAGGCCGATTTTATGAGCGCAACAGACCGCGCGACGTGTTTCGGCGCGGAGCTGGAAATGTGCCATAAATTACAGTGTTTTATGTCTTGGCAGTCAGTCAGACACACAAACACAGACACAAGGATAGATCAAATCAGATCAGATTTCCAAACAGAATATAAGTGATTTTTCAACACTGGCTCTTTGAGCTGCCAATGTTATGGAAAAGCGCAAGCTGTCACCAGACCGCATTCCATACAAATATATATTTATTTATTTATTGATCACTCTGTGCGGAGTAGTATTTTCCGTAACGTAATCTGCCACAGTGAACTTGTGGCTCGATTAAACCGATAGCAGTTGCCCCCAATTGAATTAGGCCCACTCAAAAGTAACTCAATAAGCCAAGCACAAATTTTACTCATCAGCTGCGACATCAGCGATGACAGCGTTTATCATTTTCCTAACTCAACCCGACAACATGTTTACGATGCATCTCTCCATGTTGGTGTGTGTGTGTGTGTGTGTGTGTGTATCTCTATGTTCCTCTAAGTTCATGTTTGTATCTAAAGACGCATCCGGTCGTTTTAGTGCATAGTTTATTGCGGATGCTGAAATCACAAAAAGCCTGGCTCGCTGTCCATTTATGGATATTCCCCAGGCCTTTTGTTAAGCTACGTGTGTATTTGGGTATTCGTCAGTCTCTTCATCTATCTATCTGGCTATCTATCCGTATGTCTGTCAGTCTGCCTGTCTGTCTGTCCGTTTGTGCGTGCTGGAAACAACAACGTCCCCTTGGGTGGGGCAACTCCAATGCCAATGCCAGTGGCAATGGCAATGTCAATGCCAATGCCAATGCCGACACATAAAGGCTAAATTGAACTTGAATGTGACCCGAGTGGTGTCAGGTGAGTAAAAGTTAGGAGCTGTACATTTGATGGCAGATGGATATAACTGATAACTTCGGCCAATGGACGCAGCACTCATGTCATTAAGTCCTCGTTAAAATACAGAAGAACCGCACACGGCCTATTCAATTGGAAAACTCAATGGGATTCAATTGAGCCAACAAATTGTCAGCCTGAGCCACAATTTCGCTGGACCCATTTTAACCGAAACATGTACACAGGTCACAACCTACGGGCAGCTTATGCTCCTTAATCCTGACTGTCCTTTTAGATGTGTGCCTATAAAACACAATAGATTTTTTAATCATTTCTGAGCTGAGCTATTTCATAGTTGTTTGTTTGTGTTACTAGTTTTTCTAATCTTGGCTTATGTTGCGTTATTTGTTTTTATTAAATTTAAGATTTTACCTTTTGCATATCACTATTTTTTGTTGAAATCCATTGATTTTGATTAAATGGCATTTTCTATATCTATATCTATATCTATATCTATATCTATATCTATATCTATATCTATATCTATATCTATATCTATATCTATATCTATATCTATTTGCAGATACATCCAGTTAAGGCTGAGAGTGTCAATCTTTGTTAGTCTTTTGTGGCATATGCCTGAAGACTCCGGCAGCTTGTTGGAGCCGACCATTATCGGCATCAGGTGCCAGGGCGGCACCACTGCTGACGATGTGGTGCTGATTATTGGGCATGCCCTGGTGGTTTTTCAGGCGCTTAACTGTAACAACACAACTTAACACCTTCTGATCGGCAGGCAGCGGCAAAGACCGGGGCGATAGCCGCCCAATGAGCTGCATGATTTTAAGTGTGTGTGTGTGTGTGTGTGTGTGTGTGTGTGTGTGTGTGTGTGTGTAGGTGCTGGTGTAGTTATGGCATCGAATAAATTCCTGTTGGCTTTGTGGAGAGCGCACAAGAGCAGCTCGCACACGCACACATCCAAACACTTGTGGAGAGAGGAACTCGTTATTCATAAACTTAATGCCAACGAAAGCATAATTTTCATTTTGCCTCCTTTTGGCTTGCTTTACTACTTCTTCTTTGGCAGCGGCGTTGGGCGTGGTGCCGCCCCCCGACCTTTCCAATATATATACACATATACTTGTGTACAAAGTACATATGGCAAATAAAAGCCAAACATTGAGGCAGCCACAGTAGCCGCAGCACAAACTCCAATAAATTTGTGCTTGGTGTGGGAGGGGGGGGAGGGGGTGGCAGCGGTAAGTGGGAATTATATAAACATATACATAAGTGAACAAAAAACCACACACCGAACACTTACAGCAGCTGTTGCTGTGTCTTATCATCGCTTAGATCGGCAACGCGCTACATGCAACGCGCCAAGCGTCGTATGAGCAATATGCATAAAAAATAATAACACGATGTGGCATGGAAACACGACGTTCAACATATGCGACTAAGGTATGCCTGTTTATTGTGTGTGTCGCAATTAAAGCCAAATTGACTGACAACCAAATCAATTCTATATAAAATTATATGGATTGTGCTTCCTGAGCGATTGCGAAATACGCCAAATATCGGGGCTCAAAGATGTACCACAATCGGATCTAAATCGCTTTTCACGGGTGACTTTTATTTTGGACTCCAGCAAAATAGCTCTCATTTTAAATTTATTTTTTGTTATTATTTGTATATATATATATAAATTATCTGATTAATCGTTTGAGATTATTAAACTCATATGGAATCGCTTAAAAATTACAACGAATTATTTAAGAGTGAAAGTGGCGCATAATTTTTGTTTGCACTTTAAGAATTTTTTGTATGCAACCGACTTTTAACTTTTACTCCAGTTGCAAGCGTTGCAAAGGGGTTTGCCTGCAGTTTGCCCGCTTCTTGTCATATTGCTGATGACCCCTTCCCGGTTCTTCTTCAGAATGTGCTGATTCGCTTCATTCGACATTCGCTTTATTTGTCCCGTTTGCCCCGTTTGCCTCGTTTGTCCCGTTTGCCCCGTTTGCCTCGTTTGCCCCGTTTGCCCCGTTTGCCTCGTTTGCCCCGTTGGTTTCGCTCGCTGCGTTCGCAATTCAATTATGCATTCCGACAGCGTGTCAGGCCTGCAGTCTCTGGCTCCTCCGTCACCGGCTCCTCAGTCATCCTTGCGCTTTGCAGTGCAACTAAAAAATTGCTGTTACATTCCGCATTCAGGTCATTAATACGCCATCATCAGCGGCTGCTCAGCTCAGATGGCAAAGCGACAGCGAACTTAAAGCAAAGCCAGTGGTCAGCGCGGGGCAAGTGGCATGTGGCAAATGGCAAGTGGCAGTAAGCAGAACACAGGAGGCTGTGGCGTAGGGAACGGGTATGGGTATGGGTATGGGTATGGGTAAGTTATGTTAGCATGCCCGGCGCCCTGTTTGTTGTCTGCCGGATATGCACGGACGGACAGACGGAATTAGAATGCAGTTGGCTTCGTTGCCGCTGTTTCTGAAATGCAGCACGCACGGCTACGCTTTTGAGTGAAATAAGATGAAATGCTAATGATGGCAAAACATTCGAACAATTCACACACACACACATATACACATATGCATAAAAACACTCGCACACACACACACACACACGGACACGCACACTTGCATACACTTGCATACGGTTATACGTTCATTAGCCAAAATTGGAAATTATGTGCAAATTGCTCAATACTCGCCGTGCCGTAAAGCGATAAGTGCATTTGAGAATCGTTGAGTACTCGCAACTAGTGCAACAACGCTTGATTTAGTTCATGTAATCAATATTTTGAGGGATTACTTTCCCATCGCTGGTGCGATTCAAAACGTGCTGCATTTCTTATAATTAATGCTGCTCCAGCATAAAGGAGTTTCAAGTGATACAACTAAAAGAGCTGAAAATTTGAAATTTTCAATGAATCTTTCCTATACGAGAATTTAGAGAATTTGATAAAAAAAATGAGTTAAGCTCGATGAATGAAACTTATTTGATTGGCATTAAACGAATATACAATTTACATACATGAAAATTCTTGCGAATATTTAGGAAAATTCCTTCATTTGTCAAAGATTCCTTAGATTTTTAATTTTTTTAAATATACATTAAACATTCAAATGTTTATTTGGAATTTTATTTTTATTTTTAAGGTAAACTTAAGCTTATTATTCAGCTCTTATATTCATTTAATTTGTACTGCACAGTAAATTTGCCAAAATTATAAATATTAAATATTAATTCAGCTGCTGCTGAACTTCTGGGCGAAGTATTGAAGTCGCTACGGCTCAAGACTAAAGGACTATGTAAATATGCATGATCCCCCCACCCTCCCCCAACTTCCCTTCCCTGATTCACTCGTTCTTCACTGTTGCCTGCTGTCAATCGGCTTTCGTTCTTACTCGAATTGAAAATTGAATTTCCTACGCCAATAAATGCACACAAGAATCTTGGCAACTGAAATTCGCTCGATGGATCTGAATGTGGAGGCTGATGGGGAAATGGGGAAATGGGAATGACGATGGCTTGGTGGGGCACTTCGCTAGTGGCACGCAAAAATCAATCAAACAAAACAGACTGACACTTAGACAGACGATTAGGAAACAGCTAAAGCGAACCGGCAACTTGATATGCAAGTCAGACAGCAGGCCAACAGAATGAACACCCAAGAGACAGGCTAGAAACAATAGAAGCAACATTGCCACATAGCAGATGCTCGGTGCTCGGTGCTCGATGCTAGATAGATGATATCTGATACGAGCTGAGCAGAGCAAAGGATTCGGTCATTGTTTCGCTCAAGCGCACAACAACAGAGCGTTAAATTCAACTGCGATAACCAAAAGAACAAAATCTTTTTCAGCGCTACTAAGAGTCTACGACTAGTAGTTACCCTGTTCCCAGATATATATGCATTAAGAATAATAATACTTGAACAGTTGCAGGTGTAAACATCAAAACCATCACGAATCAGATTTCCAACACAGATCATCAACAGTTTTGCACCTAGAAGGGGAAGTAGTTTCCTTGAGAAGTTTCTTCTCCAAAAAGAGAGACATCCAACTCCAAAACTTAATAAGAATTGTGTACTCCGATGTTAACTCATAAATGTACAAAATATTATATTAAATATTAAACAAGTGAGCTTGACTTCGATGTACCCTGAATCGAGCTGATAAATACATTCCAGTTGCATTGACAATTTCCGCTTTAAAAAGTCTTGCACCCAAATGTGAGCAGTTCTCCAAGTTCACTCTTTTCTTGTGGCAGGCACAGTGATTGCAGAATAGCAAAAAAATTGAGGCATTGGATTTTTTTTTTTTATTCACAAGCACGAACTGACTGGCGACAAAGGCGTGAATAAACATATGTATATGTATAAACATATATACATATGGACGAACAAGCAATCGTAGATAACGGGACTATATCATATCGTGACATTTCTTTCTCATTGTATCTTTTTTACGTATTTTTAATGGTAAAAACAAAAAAATAATTTAATTTACAATACTAGTACTATAAATTAAATTCCCACTTTTTGGGACCAGGTTTCTCAAGTTTCTCATAATTATTAATTTTTGTAAATTGCATTTTTTTTAAGTTAAGGCAAACATACAACTCTTTTCCTTGTGCTGCAAAACTTTACCAGAAATTTTGTTGAATGTGAAGGTGAATGCGAATAGTTAAACTGTTAACAAACTTAGACATGTCAGCATGGCAAACTTACAGACGAAAAAAAAAATAATATAAGTTTCTAATGATAATTAATTCTTTTAAAATGTAATTAAGTCAAGCCAACGAGTCGAACTCTTTGACTTATAAGGACTGTACTGTAAAACTTTGCAAGACATTTTGTTGAACGTAAAGTTAATAGTTTAATTAAAATGTTAAAAAAAGAAAACACACAGAACTCGTAGGAAGATGCCACAGGAAAATAAACATCGTTGCAATTACAAAAGTTGCATTTATGTAGACCGTTCTGATGTGTACCGCATTTGAGTCGCTTGATGGATTTTGTTTTAGCCGACTTATTAAATGTTTGCCCAAAAAGTTAAATTCCGCATTATTCAACCTTCAACAGTTGTCTCTCTCAGCTGAAAATCTGTCAATTAACAGTTTTTTTTTTTACCTGACTCACAGTATTCAAATGGAACATATTTGAGTAGTGTCTCGACTTGAGTCCTTGGACTACTTCATTGGCTGCCCGGCGTTTGATGTAGCTGCAGCCTGGCAATTGTTTAACTAAATGTTTTTCAGCAGCTTGGAAGCTCTATTTTAAATAAACAAGGCAAATGGCCTAAATGTGTGTTTATGTGTGTGTGTGTGTGTGTGTGAGTGTGTGTAGGAATGTGTGTATGTGCCTCAAGTTACAAATAAAACGCAACCGAAATGAGCTTAAGAGCTTATGGAGCGCTAAACAAACAACGGAGCACACAAAACAGAGGCTGAGTCTGAGTCTGAGTCGGAGTCTGAGACTCCCAACGTCATCGTCGTCGTCGTCAACTGGCTTACTGCTGACTGACTTAGGGTTTGGGTTCGTGGTGGTGCTCCTACTCCACGCTTCTGGCTCCTCGCTCCTGGCGCTCTTGCCATGGCTGTCGCTGGCTTATTCTATGTCGGCGCTTTGGAAGTTTTATTTCTTTTAGCCAACATGTGGCGGCGGGTTGAGGCGCTTGATGGGATGCCCAGCTTTTATGACTAAGTCAAATATGAAAGTAAGTTGCTGCTGCTTACTGGCTGCTTGACTGACTAACACGGCCATGCCCCACGTTCGCCGTCTAACCCACGACCCTCTGGCCTCGGCGCTGTGCCCTCTTCCCGTGCGCCCTTCCGTCACATGAACGCCCTTTTTGGCCATGTTGGGGGCATTCAATTTGATTTATTGCCACTTAAAAGGCAACATTCAGTTTTCGAAATAAATAACACGTTTACACATCCAAATGAAGCTTCAGTTGTTGAGAGTTACAATGGCGCCACCCGCCCCCGCCCCTCCCCCCGCTACGCTCCGCTCAACACACCCGAAGCACTCCACACATTCCGCATCCTCTCATTCATCTTCGCTCTGTTTCGCTATGGCGACGAAATTGTTAATAAGAACGCATATATTATGCCAACGCTAACACACATGTGCCTTCCCATTTATGAGTGTGTGTGTGTGCGAGTGTGTGTGTGTGTGCGAGTGTGTGCTTGTGTGTGTGTGTGCGGTAGGATTGCAGCGAACTCGGGGCGCCCTCAGCTCTCACAATTAATCGGGTCTCACTTCAGCGTCGTCGTGGCTTATATATCCGAAATGAGGCGTGAATCGGACAATATTCGAGGAATCCACTAAGCCACAAAAGTTGCCAGATTGGTTCCAGCCGTGTAATCGACTGTAGCGGACAATCGATTGGCAGCCGACAGTCCAACAATCGATTGCATAACAAACTTCGATTGACAGCTACTTAATCGATGGAGCTATTTATTGTTAATATGATAAGAGCCGAGCTCGAAATTACAGCATTTATCATTTACATAAATTCATCTATTCATTTATTTTGCAAATTTCGTGAAAACTTAAATAGATTCGAATTTGAAAAACGATTGTTGACAACTTTAAATAGAATTCGATTTATGCTTGAAACTATAGTTTGGAAATATTTATGATGAGATGTTATCAAGTTATCAATATAGATATGAAATGGGGTCTAGCAAGAGTGTTCGTGTGTGTGTGTGTGTGTGTGTGTGTATCCGTGTCTGTGGCAGGCACTCATATTTTAGTAAGCTTTAAAAACGCATTAAATGAAATGGCGTAAGGACATGAACATCAGCCACGAACATAATGTTCTAAATGGCTGCAAGCCAACCCAGAACGCTTGATTTCATTTAACATATACACTTACATGTATATATATATGCATATATATGTATATATATAACGGTCTGAATAGGGTGTGACAGTGGAGGGGATGCTCGCGTTAAATTTATGACCGCTGACCATTTTTAAATAGCCACATGCGCACCTGGGCACACCTGCGCATAATGTGGTCGTTCTATATAAAATTTCATTCATGATAAATGCGAAGCAAGAAATAACAACAAGCCAAACAGAAGCACACACACACTAAGCCACCCCCTCGCACACACACACACACACACACACACACGCACACACACAACCAAACACACACATTCAAATACTTTGGGTAGCAAATTTTAATTAAAAAACATAAACTTCATTGTTGCGGCAGTTGGCACTCATTTTGTTGCGCAGCCAATACAGCAAATCGAGTTGTTGTTTTTATTGTTGTTGTTGTTGTTGTTGTTATTACTGTTGCTGTCGCCATGATTTACGTGCCTGCCATTTAGAGACACGCCCACAATGCACAAACAACTTTGGTTGGGCAAGTTGTTTAGCTTACAAATATGCATGTACTTTGTGTTCATATTCGGAAATGGGTTTTCTATTTGATATCCGCATAAAATGTTCATTAAAATTAGTCACTGAACACGCTGCTAATTTTCAGCATTCACACATTTTGCTGACACTGCATGCTGGGGCAGCACATGCAACATTGCCAAGCTGCAACCACACACAAAAATAATAACAAAAAAAAAATAAATAAATTGGCGATAGATGGTTATAACGGGCCATTGTAGTTAGATTAATGAGAACCGAATTCGAATTGAAAATAATTAGCAAATCGAATATCTTATCTATCGTTAATAATTCATAAAAGATATATACGTATGCAGAAGCGGTGCCAATCTAAATTTGAAATGTGTTTCAGAAAAATAAATAAGCAGATTTCAATTGTGTAATTCCAATTTAATCGTAGAGTCACCAAAGTGTGAAACCAAAAAATGAATCAGGCATGAAAAGTTTACAAAAGATTCAGGTATTTTTTTTTCAATCTTTTTACTGGAATTAGATACAGATAAACAAAATTCATTTTCCAGATCTTTATGTGTTTTGAAACCCGTCAAGATAGTAAGCAGCATAGATTAACTTTTGTTTATTACATAAAATTATCTTCATATAAAAATAATATTTATAAGAATCATTTTTTGAAAGTTATTACAACAAAAAAATCCAAAAGAATTAGCCGATTATTTTGCCCTTCCAGTGAACCATTGCCACTTACTTACATACTGACAGGTACCACACATTTGGTGGCAGTTGCAATAATAATTAATGGAAATCAAATAATGTTGCCATTGTTCAGTTGCAAACACTTTTTGCTTTATTATCGGTTTAGCCGCAAGGTTTGTGCGAGTCTCGCGACTCATTAAAATGCAATTTGAACCTGGCTGGAAAACAGGAAACAAGCTGTGCTCTCATTTTCATAATCGCAAATATAAATAAGAGATCGTATCTTAAATGCAAATAAACAATGCCTAGTTTTTCTTATTTTTTCCAATAAGAATTTTTTAAATATTGTTCAATGAACCTTCAATTTCAATTAAAAGTCAATTCCACTTTGTCTGACAGAAAGTTTTGAAAGTTTGAACTGTGATGACTGAGCAGCTATCTTGTTGAAACAGATATGCAAACAACAAGCCAATTTATTGAGTGCTTGCCAATTTTTCATAAATATACCATAAAATAGCACAATATAATAGAGTGCTTAAAAAATATAATTAAAAACAATTAATACATCACTTAAAACATCTCCTCCTTAAATAAAAAACTTATGTGGCTTTTCACTTATGCGAAAATCAATATTATCATTTTTTTTTTAATCCGAAATACAGAACATCGTTTAAAAAACGACTTAAAATTTCCATCTCGTTTTCTGCAGGTTTTGTTGTATTCAATTTCTGTTTCTGTTTTTCCCATTTATTTGCCTGCAGGAAAATGTGCTGCATAACATCAAATTAATAATAATTATGCAAGTGCTGTGTCTGTGTGTGTGTGCGTAGTGTGTGAATGCACACACATACATGCCCACATATATGTAAAAAAATTACGGATGTATTTTTTTTAAATTTATAATTTCACATTTCGTGCTAGTTGGCAAATTTACTGAGTCTGATTGGATTCATCCCAAGGGTATCACTTGCTTTTGCTTTGTTTTACAGTTAAATAAAAAACCAATACCAAAATCACAAAGTTTTGTGTTGCAGCAATAAACTTATATGTTATATAAGTTATATAAGTGTTCCTAATTGCTCTTGTGCCACAACATTATAAATTTATCATTTGTGGCAGTAGTAATAATACTGTAACTTAATATTTGTACATTACTTGATATCGATATGGATATAGAAGAAGAGGAAATCAAACGTTGTGAATAAAGTAAAGTAATCAGACGTGTTGCAAATAAAAAAAAATATAATTTCGTTTCGACTGCTACACACTTAAATAAATAATACACAGAAAATGTAATTTATAGAAGCAAAATAATATCACAACCTTTTCCAGAAACTGCCTTTAATTCAGAGTTCAGCCCTCCTTCCGAAATATATATTTTTATATTTATAACACATATATAAAATGATTTAATTTTTTAAAATTTTATCGTGCATTAATATTTTGCTTTCAAAGTGAGCAGCTGACTTGAACTGAGAAGTGGATGGATATTTTAGAAGAGTGATTTCACATGCAGTTAAGTAGGATCAAGTTTGTAAATTGAATTAAAAAGGATATCTTGTAACCGAACACTCTTATTTTGAGCTGGTTGTTTTTCAAAATTATTTGTACTTTTTACTCAATTCAAAGCGATTCATTGCTGCTTCTTGTTTACTTTGCGTTTTTTTAAATCAAATAAACGCTGAAGTGCGAGCGGAGCGAGAAGTGGCCCTCGGCTGTGTCTCTCTCACATTACCAGCTGCCCGCTCACTATTTCTGCCCCGTCTTGCTGCAACATAGCCGGAGGCACTGCGAAACAGGAGTAGACTCCTCCATAGTTATGCCCTTACAGAATAAAATTGTTTAAGCAATCTTAATAAATATTGGAAAAAAAATTCGTCATCTGACTGCGTGTTGCACATAAATATTCCTCAATCAGACAACTATATCGTGTAAATCTGAGTTATTGTCTGAAAACGAGTTCGAAATTGAGTGGACCCGGTCTGCAATTAGGGTATTAAGGTACAAGAGTGCCTCATATATATTTTATTTATTTTTTTATTTTGACAACAGTGCGATTTTGAAGGAATGCTTGTTATCGAAACTTGTCAAGCCGAAGGCACACATTTATGTACATATGCACACACATATACATATTTGTCATTGTATGCGTGTGCCACTCCCACACTTGAGTCACACAGGGGACAATTAATTGGTCAACAGCTTCCATAATTACTTGTACTGAGCATTTCACAGGCTGTCACCTGAGCGACCCAACAGTTTGCTCCACTGAGTTGAAAATTTATGGCAGGGCCGCCATCCCAGAGAGAGAGAGACAGAGAAAGAGAGACAGAGAAAGAGAGAGAGAGAGAGGGAGAGAGGGAAAAAAGGTAGCTCCTTCCACGGGAATAGTGTGTCTTTTTGGACCTGGCGAGGCGTTGTGTGTTAATGACGAGCTGTTGATTTGTGATGTTCATTATTTGCGAGGACGTTGCCTTAGACGGGCGCCATAACTCACAACTTTTGGGGAATGCGCAGGGGAGGGGTGCTGGTGGTGTTGGAGGGTGATGAGTGCTCCCAGTTGATGAACTCTAGAAAACTAATTAAAACACGTGAAAAACACATGGAAAATGGCATTGGCCCTGTTGCCACCCACAGCCGAATGCACATGAATAATTTAAGGGCTAACATGGAGTCCGAGACTGAAATGATGAAGACGAGGCTGACGATGACGGTGACGACGACGTGGACGCTGACGTTGACGGTGACGGTGACGGTGACGGTGACGTTGACCTCAACTAATATTCGTACTCCACACTTGTTCCATTTCTATGTTTGGGATCTTTGGGACTTTAGCTGCTATCCTCGGCTACACGCTATATTAATTAATATTAGATATTTTAGCTGGAGAACTTAATTTTCGACGAAATATAAATAACTTGTTGAAAACCCTGAGTCTCTGATGAACGCCGTCCAGAGAACTACACTGAAAAAAAATAAGTAATGTGCATCTGTGTAAAATATATGAAAGCCTAAGAAGGTATCCATGAAAGTCTTGGGAAAGGAAGCTAGTGAAATTTTAAATTATTCAAAGAATTGATAATTTTCATACTATTTGCACTTTGTTGCCAACACTTTTCGACCATTTGTTGCAGTGTACGGTCAGTTTGACGATTTGTGGAGTTGGGTAACTAGTGGACAAAAGCACTCCGTTGTGTCATACACCGGATGCTCAAAGTGAAAACGGAAGTCGCTCATATTACGTCACACACGAGAAATTTGGAAATGTGTTTCCGGTAGGGTCAGCACTTCCGCTCGGCCATCCCTGTGCAGAGTTGTCTCCATCTCTGTCTCAATCTCTCTCGTAATCGCGCTCACACTACTACTGCCATTATGTTAATATCACCACAATTCACAGTGCTCGCAATGCGCTAACTAAATTGAAAATGTCTAGTTTACCCAATTAAAATAAGTGAGAACGTGCCCAGCTCGACTTGGAGATACCCTGTACCCAATACTTTACCTATGATATGGTGCCGTAAAAGTCCCAATCTTAAGAACAGGAAATTGGCCAGTTATCGATAAGGCTGAGAACCTTTCTCTCAAATCTAAAGATCGGCATGATTATCTGATTGTACAGATTGCTTATGTTTGCTAAAAACAATGTTTTTTTTTTGTTTTTTTAATTTACCCTGTCAGTGAAACTGTTTGCGAAGCAGTTTTTATCAAATATGAAATTAATTGTTATTGATTATTGCAAATTTCACTAGAATATGCGAATGTGGCAAATATTAAATGAAATTGATTAAAATAAAGACATAATTTTGTATTAATTATTCAATTCAGTTTATGTTTTCTGCATTGCATAACTTTAAAATTAAAATTTGCATTTGTAAAAATCAATGGTGTGTCTAAAAGTCGTCCTAGTATCAATACGCATTTTCATTTTCATTTCCGTTTCCATTTCAAGTGCATTCAATGACTTTCCACTGCTGATAGTCAATATGCTCGGCCAGCAGCGGCTGCCGTTGCCCAATTCAACCGAAGTGGTTTTCAGCCATTGCGGGCGCGTTGCGCGGTCTATTAAAACGGAAGTGGCAACTAAAAGCAGTTATATTTTCGGCACACTTACACGGATTTTTGTTGCATGTGGTTTGTTGTTGTTGTTGTTTTTGATTTTATTTTGTTTTTTGTTTTGTTTATCCTGCAGGGATAAAATACTTTTAGTTTTTCTTTGGCTAATCGCTGTCCCGAAGGTGGCTTTGCTCGTGTAGAGTGGGCTGTTGTGTATATAGCTAGAGCTGGAGCAGGACCTGGAGCTGGACCTGGAGCTGCAGCTGGAGCTGGAGCTGGAGCTGTTGGTAAAGCTGCAAGTGCAAACTGTGACTCTGCCAATGACTTTGGCAGTGAGTGGGCCTTGTGTTGGCCATCTTCTAATGAAACACACTTGTGTGGGCTTATGTGTGTGTGCGGTTGCACTATGTGGTTGCCAACTGTCTATATATATATACATATATATAAGTGTGTGTGTGTGTGTGTGTGTGTGTATGAGGCTGTGGTTGATATTTTTTTGTTGCGCTTGGCGATTTTGTTTGTTTGGCAATTTGTGTAACTAAAGTGGAATCACTTTTCAACTTTATTAGACACTGGGCATGTGGGCGTGGCACCTGACAATACACCACATGTGTGTGTGTGTGTGTATGTGTACATTTGAGTGTCTATCCAGCTATTGTCAACTGATTTTGCGGATGCTTTTCCTTCCAGCAGCGTTCTTCTAGGGTCTCTCCCTCCGTTTTTGTTCTCTCTCTCTCTCTCTCTCTCCATCTCTCTTTCTGTATTTCTTGATGTGCGGTCTCTTTTCACACATTTCATTTGGTTTCGGCATTTTAATTAGTTTAGTTTGTTCTTTCAATTGAACTTGATGTTGTTGTTGCCTTTTGCCAATTTCAAATTACATTTTAACAACTTTGCCACAGGAAAATTTTAATTGAACACTAATTTGCACTCTCTTCCCTGAACTGTATCTTTCCCCTTATCTATGTTTACGCAATCATTATTTTTTCGATCTATTTATAAGATAGGATACTCCTGCCTGGTGTGCTCCATATGGAATGCTGACAGAATCATCTAGCGAGCAATTAATGTGATTTATGAACACACTTCATTATCCCAGCGTTCAGAAGGAGAAAAATCAAGTTGAAAAACATCGCCCGTTGCGTGTTTGGAAATTTAAAGAATCTGCGGCCCACCATGCATACACACACACACACACACATACACACACACACATACACACACAAGACTAACACACGCACACACGCACACATATGCGGTCATGCACAGTGCGTTTCTGGTGTGTAAACATGCGATTAATAATAAAAGAAATAAAAAAGTATGCAAAAATGAAATTTAAAAACACCAACACAACCTATGAGAAAGGCTCAAAGCGAATAATAAAATACACAACAACAACAACAACAACAAAAGTCTCAAACACAGCAAAAACACAACAACAACAAAAAAAATATATATAAAATAAAATAACTGAACAACCCAAGCCAAAAACAGGCCGGGGAAATCCTTTTGTGACAGGATCTGCGAGGTTCGGGGCCTGGGGTTGGACTACTGCTTGGGAAATTAAATATGCGCCTCGTGTAACGGTTCTTTTTGTATTTATTTATTTTATGCGCGCGGCTTTCCCTGCATTGCACAACATGTGGGTTGATGGGGGAGGGGTTGGGTTTGGCTTTTGGGGGCGTGAGCAAAACAGTTAAATTAAGAAAAAAGAATAAGTACAATAAACACAGCAGAAAGGGGTAAGCAATTGCAGAATTACACATATACATATACATATACATGTATGTATATTCTGGGTCATTTTATGGGACAATCGTCAAGGGGCGGCTGTTATGTTGTGCAACATACATATATACAATATAAATATGTACGAATGTACGACATCCGGCTGGATGATGACTAATCAATATTAATATCAACCTAAATTAATTCTGCATCCTGAATGAAAACAACTACATTTTTCAAATACTTATTATACCAAAAAAAAAAAAGAGACAATTGGGGAAATACAAATAAAATAAATGCCAGCTAAAATAAAATACATGATAAAAAAATCAAAAATAAAAAATAACAAGAAAAAAAGAAAAAGAAAAACTTGCCAAGGTATGCTGGAGTGTGTGTGTGTGTGTGTGTGTATGTGTGTGTGTTAGCTTGCGCTCAGGTGTAAAATTTTATTGAGTCGAAATACGAAATATATGCAAATTGCGAAATAATTTAATGGCGCGTTTAATTGGGTTTTTAGCGTGCACGCAACGATGGGAAAAATGGAAACATATCAAAAAGAGCAACGCCAAGAAGAAGAAGCAGAAGAAGAAGAACAGCTCGTAAGAAAAGGGGCCGCCCAAGAAGGATTGTATGGGGAAAATGGGAGTGAGGTGACGTGGGTTGGTTGGTGTTTTGGGGGGGTTGATTGGAAAAGTTTTGGCATCTGGCAAAACGAATCAATTGAAATTGAGCGCTGGCAATGGGCGCTAATAAGAATTTGATGTGCGGTTAATGGAGAGTCGGAGAGCCGAAGAGCCGGAGAGAGTTGCCAAGGAATTAAGCGAGTGTGGCACGTGGCAAGTGGCTCTGATTTTTAAGTCGCTGCCAAAAAGTTTTATCATTATCGCCGCGCAACCAAATCGATGGGAATTGCCAATGTCAGCAATGACGAGCAATGAGCCAGCACGATGCCAAAAAAAAAATGTATTCTTAGTCTGAGAGGATTATAAAAGATTTTCAAGTGCGGGTTGCGAACGAACACTGACAAATTTGGTCATAATCTGCTTCAAACGTACAATTTGAACGTATACAATGCGTATACAATTTCCAGGTACAGTTGTGCTAAATAGCTGGGAGCAGCACTTAAGCAAAAGCAGTCCAATTTACCCCAACACCTCATCGACAGACCATTTAAATCCATGGCAACAAACAAACGAACACACAAATATGTATACAAAAAAAGAAGTAACAAAAAAAAAAAAAAATACTGAAATTCTTGTATATATTAGGCTATACCTGGTTGCCACGTCAGTGTGGCAACATTGGACTGCTTTTCCACGTGCATTTCAGTGGGCTTAACAAGCGCTTTCCTTTTTATTTGCGTCAGTTTAGTAATATGCTGGCTGGAGGTGGTAACTCCGTGACCTCGTCCTGCCGCGTGGACCCACCCACTCCACCCATTCCACCCACCGATGATGCTTACAACGAAAGCAGCAGCGACGCCAGCAGCGACGCCGGCAGCGAACGGCTGCCATTATAAATTATTATTCATGAGCGGATGCGGATATTGAAAAGTTTCATTTTGTTGTTGTTATTGTGAAAGTGTGCTCGTTGTTGTTGTTGTTGCTGTTGTTGTTGTTGTTATTGCTTATGTTGCTTGTGTTGCGTCTATCTTCATTTCAATTTTTACGCCGTTGACGTCGATGTCATCTTCGCTCTGGCAGTTTTCTTCATGTTGTTGTTGTTGTGGTTGTTGTTGTTGTTGTTGTTGCAGTTGTGGTTGATAGTCTGCTTCCACGTCTTTTTCTTCTTCATTTCTTCTGCTATATGTAAGTATTTTTTCCCTTTTCTTTCAATTTTTTTGTTTGCCTCAGCGCGTGTTGTTTTCAAATTAGATTTGTGCACGTTTTCCTTGTTTTCTATTTTCACTTATCGGCATTTTTGCACCATGGCTTGCTGCTAACCCGTCTTTCTTGTCTTGGTCATTTATTTTCCGTTCCTGTAATACCGTTGCTCCAGCATCTTATAAGATAATCAAAGTTGTCGTTCGCCCAAGATATCCAAGATACAACTTTATTCGGTCGACAGTTAAATTTACGTTTCAGAGCAAGTTTGTACCTCAAATGAGGTATTTTTCATTATCTTTTCTTTGTTAAGGTCTCTTTATTGCTTGCAACATATTTTCCAAAACATGTCAACATTTAGTTCGTTCATAATAAAATCATGTCTTGTAGATCAGTTTGCATTGTAAATGAAAGTAACTTTTACCTTACTTACTTGGTACTACTCACAGCTCGCTGGGTTTTCTCAGTTTTCTTCTTGTTGCCAATTTCTCAGACCTTCCTGGCCTTTTGGCTAGGCTTTCAGTTAGCATTGTGACTGGGCCTCAAAGTCAAATTATTGTCAAAGTCCCGAGTTCGCAGTCATATATTGTCTGTAAGTATGTATTTATATATAAAACGCATCCGTATCTATTTCTATTATCTATATCCGCAACCGCAGCCGACTGGCTGTCAGCTGCCTCTCTGCCCCTCCGCTCAGCTGCTGCTGGGGCACGGATGCTTTAAAATTTGTATTCCATTGACGTTTGGCGACCTACTCCGGGACGGGTGGCCAGCGCCAAGTCAGTTATTTATGTGCTCGCTTGCAACGTTGTTGTTGTTGTTGCCTCTGTTCTTGGATTCGTTGTTACTGTTACTGTTAATGTTGTTATTGTTGTTGTTATTGTGATTGTTGCTGTTGCGCAAAACAGAAACCCACATTGATTACAACAAACTATCACTTTGTATTATTTTTGGATCCGAGTGTCATTGCCATATCACTCACTCTGTCTCCCCCTCTCTCTCTCTCTCTTCTCTCTTTCTGTGTCTCTGCCTCTACCTCTCTCTCTCCCTCTCTTTCTCTCTCTTTCTCTCTCTTGTAATCCCTTACTCATTCCTTGCTGATGTGCGAACTTTTTAATCAAAGTTCGACTCTCGCGCCGCAGGCAGCGCCCAAGTCAAATCGAACTGACTACCTCAATTAAGAGATTGACCCTCAACTAAATTCAAAGCCAAAGTTATTTATAACTGCCTTAATCTCTCGCTCTCTCACTCTCTTTTTCTCTCTTCTCTCTCTCTCTTTCTTTGCCAGGCACATGCAGACATAGCAGTCATTAATTTGAACCAGCTCCAACTGCCATATTTGCGAGCTCGTATTTAACACATACACATCTATGCACTTGGATAGATTTTCAGCAGCCATTTGGGGCCAAAAAGGCTTTTGACCAAATCTGACCGAAAACCTTTGCCACTGATCTAATTTAAATGAGCGCTTGTTTGCTTTGCCTACGAGTAAAGCGCATAAAATCTCATACACAAACCGGATATGGCTTTTTTATGACATTAAAGTAGATATGTTACAACTCCTCACAAGCCCCATCCCCGAACCCTTCTAAGCACCGGCTCAAAAAGTGAACCGTTAAAAAACATTGAAATGCCAAACAGCCGCAAAGCGAACTGCAAAATTGAAATATTTTGATGTTGGCAGCAAGTTAATGTAAACCAGTAGCAGTCCCAAAAACACACACACACACACACAAATATATATATATGTATATATATATATGTATACATTCGAGTTGAATTATAATATAGCAGCAATGGGCGCTGTACAAATGCTAGAAATCGGTAGTGAGATGAGCACAGCACAGTAAACCTTGAAAGATCCCAAACACTGAACTCCGGACGACCCCGCAATCTGAAACCCCAAACCCAACGGTCCTGGCACGTAAAATATACACGTACGAACCGAGCAGCGGAGTGGAGTGGAGGGGAGTGGAGTGGGTTTTGGGTAGGGTATGTGCCTTAACTTGTATTAATATCCATTAGATTTATGTTTAGCAAATGTAACCACAAAAATTACACTTTAAAGTCGACCAATTCCACTCACGAAATGAGCTGCATTTTTTCGTCGATATCCAATTGCGTATATATATATATATATATATATAAACATATATCTCTGTCTCTGTCGGTCTCTTTGGTTTGAACGTCCCTTGGGCATGGCACGAGGTGCGTGGCATCCACATAAGATATTGCTTCTGTTGTTTTAATAGCAAGGGTTGGCCCCTCATAATTAAGCGCCCCAACATCGACCGCTGTTGAAAGCCCGGCTCGGCACGTACATGGGCCATACATAAAAGGGCCCGGCCATTTTGTCTAGAACTTATGGGGCCTGGACTTTAACACTTTGGTGCCACATTAAGGCTGCAAATTGTTAAACGTGGCACCTGAAGTCACAGCCACAGGCGACCTGAGCAACCTGACCCGCCCTTTGCCCGCCCCCATTTCAAAGGAGCAGCGGGTAACATTGCCCCATTACTTAAGTTCATTAGCATCTCGAAGCAGCGCTTGCTGTCCGAAAATTGACTTTAATGTGGTAACGTTGCTGACAGCCTGGGGCGGCGTTTAACAGACAATTGCCACTTGCCACATGATGACATAAAATTGACTTAAGAAAATTGCATACGACGACGAGCAAAACTGAAACCCTTAAGCTATACCCTTTCAAGAGAGGAATGCAACAAACACCAAATGAAACTCGTCACATTCTTTAAAATGTACAGTTATAGTTATAGTATATTTTAGCTATTATTATATAACTGTATATAGAATAAACGATTCTTTTATTGAAATTACTATTGATAAGAGCGATGCATCTTGTTGCCATTGCTCTCATTTGTTTATGCAACCTTAATTATTATTGAAGTTTGGCAGAGTAGTATAAGAAGTGCATCTAATTGCCACAAGAACACACATCTTATGAAATACCACAGACGAAGAATCATTTTATCACACTTCTTTAATAGGAATCTTCTGATACCGAAGATAAACGATAATTGTAATTTAATGTTATGTCTGCCTGTCCAGTTGTCTTTCCGATGATTTCAGAGAGAACTAGAAACGTGAATCGTTGATCATCGTTTACCCGCTGTAAAAATCGATAACACCTCGATAAATAGAGAGAGAAACCAAATGAATATACCACTGCATTAAGCAGGACCCCCTTAAGCCCTTTGGAGTGGACACTACCAGGGGCATGGAAATATGAGTGGATTGCGATGCCAGCTGTCAAGTTTCGTTATCGATGGCTTGCAATATTGTTGACATTATGTGTTTGTGGCTATCGCCAGTTGGACGCCATCAATGCATACTTTTTGTTTGCCCCAAACGTGAAAATTGTTGCATCTGCATTCAATCGTCAGAGCTGTGGTATTCAATAAAAAAGCAGCACAGCGTAGTTGAGTGAAAATAATTATATTTATATATATATATAAATATATATGCGATATAAAAATATACGAGTATATATATATTTCCCAATAGAATCAAAGTCTTGGTTCTCATAAAAATGATTCATGATATCGCATTATTTCCGTATCATTTGTAATTTCCAGTTTCCTGCTTTTTTCATCAGCCATTCACACTCCCACACATAAACTTAACGCAGAGCGGTAGAAGAAGAAGAAGACTGCTTGGGGCAGGGGGGTGTGGAAAGATAGAGTGAGGAAGCTGGTGCAATTACTATCTATCTGGTATTTTATAACTTTTGTGCGCGTCGTCTCGTTGGCTTTCCGCTTCCCACTTCCCACTTCCCGAGTCCCGATTCCCGATTCCCGGGCACCTCTCGCTGATTACAGCGCCAAAGTCAGAGTCACAGTCACAGTCACAGTCATAGCTGGAGCCACAGCCGCAGCCACACTGCTCTGCTCTGCTGTGCTGTGCTCTGCTGTGCTCCTGCATCATTGCCATCATCGCCATCATCAGCCTCATCATCATCATCTAGTTTTCGTTGCCATCATCGTTCCCATTGTTTGTTCGGCTCTGTGGATATCTGTGTTTCAATGTTTCTGTTACTGTGTGCGCCATTTTTGTTGTAGTTTTTGATGAACATTTAATTGAATTCTCTTACAACGTCGCGCTTTGTCTTCTACTACAAAGTACGTGTGGGTATCTATCTGTGTGTGTGTGTGTGTGTGTGTATCTGTGTGTGTGCGTGGGTGGGTGTATCCATGTCCGGGCTACAGTATCTGCTGGGTTGGCATTGGCCAAAGTTATGTGTCTTTCGGTTCAGGGCATCTAATTAAAATGACAATTGAAATATGAACACGCTGCTTTAACCAGGAGCCAAAGCCCAAAAGTATCTTTAAGCTACAGTTACAGTGGCAGTTGCAGATGCATTCCACAGTTCCGCTTGCCCCCGAGGCGATAACTTAATTTAATTTGGGCAAAGAGGGTTTCTTGTTTTACCAGTGCAACTGAGTTAGTTTTCAATTCTAGATAAACAGGCAGCGATTTATTTCTTTGAAAATGCTTATTTAAGTTACAACAAAATAAATTTATAGCCCAACTAACTGACATTAAATTACAAGTTAGTTATGTACAAACTTGAGACCTACAAGAAAAAGAACAAATGTATATAAGTAAATTTATAATAAATTAAAGTTTTTATTATTTTTTAGACTATTTATACTACTTATAATAGTTAATAACAACTACCTACTTATCAATCGTATAAATAAAGACTTTAGACTTTATGTATAATATTTTATGTTTTTTAGTAATAATTGAAAATTAAATTGGACCCGTGCGAAGCCATGAAATAGCTTCTATTATATAATACATTTAAAAAATTCAATAAATGCAAAATTATGTTATTTTTTTAACTCGTTTGCTTAAGCGAACCTCTTCATTAAAGTAAAAGTTCAGAAAAGCTAGTGAACTTAAATTAAAGAACTTGGTACAGTTCAAACAGCTCCAATCAGAAGCACACAAGCCTCCAAGTTAACAGCTGGCAGCTGCCAACTGCCACCCCTCAATCCGCTAGTTCCAATTTCAAGTCCTTCTTCACCTCTTCCAGACGCCACTTAAGTTTCTGTTGCTGTCTCTGTCTCCATCTCTGTCTCTGTCTCTGTCGAGAGCATGCGATATCAAATGGTGAATAGATAAAAACAACATGACTTAATGAGTGGTATTTATTTTTATGCTAATTACTTACGAATAAGCAGTACTTGCTGCTGTTCTTGTCCTGCCTCTTCTGGTTGCTGTTGTTGTTGTTGTTGTTGTTGTTGGTTGCAGATGCAATGCCGGCGGTTACATGGCTCGCCCTAATGAGCTGCAGGCATTTAAGGGATGGGGGTTAGGTGGGTTCGCATGGAATCGAATGGAGCAGAGTAAACGAGTTAATAGCAAGCGATGGGCGATGGGTGAGCAATAATTGTTGAGTGTATTTGTGCAGGAGACGATGATGAGGGCAACAAGGGGAAGAACAGCTGACGCACCAAGACAATGGCCAATGGCAGAGATGCTTTACTTTTTGTAAAGCAAATGCCATTATACAATAAGCAAGTTGCGTTGTAAATATTCTTGAAATGTACAAAAGCACTCGCGCTGAAAGCCGTAAAGTATGCAATATGACAGCGCATAAAGGATACGACTTCGAGGAGCAACTGGTTGGAGCCGGAGCAATTGCAGCTTGGTCCAGGCCCAAGTTGGGTGGCGTTGTTGGTGCGAGAATAATAATAAAAATAAAAACAACTTAATTACCATTCTGGCTCACACACAACTCCTCCTGCTATTAAGAGAGATAGAGCAACAGCGAGCTTTCCAGTCAACAGTCAACATCAAATATAAACGACCAGCCCAGCGCTGAGATTACATGAGTAGCACAATTGCAAAACCACATTAGCATACATATACATAAATACATATATATATATATATATATACATATACGTATATATACAAAGAATCAGCTACTCGCTAACAATACTTGGCCTTTAAGTTAGTTTTATGACAACAAGTCGGATAGCAGCCTTCGCATATTAACTGTTCTTTGCTGTGGCTTGTCTGTTGTCTGCTGAGTAGAAATTGTGGTCCCTTGTTGGCCCAAAATAAATACGAGGCAATAACAAACTATTGAATCAGATAACTTTATATATTAAATGCATTTTCCACAATAACGCAGACCAACCACAGCTTTTTAAGTATTAAAAAAGACAATATCGAAATGCACAGATCTTAAATAAGCAAACTGGTTCCTCTTGGAACAAGACGATTCAGTAAAACACATTTTACAGTTAGCAGCTTTAAAGCCAGTTCCACATCCTTATTTATTTATATTGAATAGTTTCACACAGCAATTCAATTCTTATTCACTCAAATTATTAAGTCTATTTGTACTAAAATTCCGTACGAATATTGAATAATATTTTTACTTATTTGTAATGAAAAAAAAAAAAAAAAACGGTTCAACATTTCCCCAAACATCACATCACATCTGAATGAAGCAACTCTCGGAGCTGCTGCGGGTCACAGCTGATTTTTGCGTTTGCGACCAGGACGCACCGCATAGACGCTCTGTGGCAGCGGTCCGTTCGGCAGCAGCTTGCCAGATCGGGTGGCGGCCAGCAGTCGTCGCTCGTGAACCTTGCGGTGCTTGGTCAGGTGGTCGGAGCGGGCGAAGCACTTGGCGCAATAGCCGCACTTGTACGGCTTGACGCCAGAGTGGGAGCGTCGGTGGCGGGCGAGCTCGTCGGAGCGGGAGAAGCGCCAGCTGCACTCCGGCCAGCTGCAGGCATACGGCTTCTCGCCCAAGTGCCGGCGCATGTGCGCCTTGAGGTGGGCCGGCTTGGCATACAGCTTTTCGCAGTTGCCAAATGTGCACAGATAGCCCTTCTCCCCAGCGGCATTTTCGCTGAGCTGCAGTGGCGCCACCATCGTTGATGTTGTCGCCGTCACCATCGCCGTCATCGTTGTCGTCGTGGCCACGGGTGAGGTAGGCGAGGCCAGGCGCAGATTATTGTTGCTCTCCTGCAGGAAATCATCGCACATGTCCGTGCAGAGCGGCGTGCGCTCTGGCAGTATGGTAATGAGCTCAGGTATTTCCACAAAGTGTTCCAGCAGCCGCTGCTCCCAATCGCTGAGATCTGGTGGTGTTGACGAAGCATCCAAAATGGACACACTCTCCAGCTCTGGGTCATCAAAATCGAAGGGCAGCTCCAGTTCCACGCTGCTGTTGCTGCTTCTATAGTTGCTATCATTATTGCTGTTGCTGTAGTTATCGATGTTGTTGTTGTTGTTGATGTTGGTGCTGTAGTTGTTGTTGCTGTCGAGAGTTGTGATGCCATAATAATCCATGCTATTCGTCTCGTAGCCATTGCCAAAGTTAACATCCGCATAGCAAAAATCCAAGGATTGCTGCTCCTGCATCAGATACTGCTGTTGCCCAAAGTCTTGAGTCGTTGCCGGCTCCTCCAGATCGTTGTAGAGCTGCTGAAATCCACCCGTCGCAAAGAACTCCATGTCAGCAAATGATCTGATCCCAGCGCCTGTCCAAATATTTATGTCAGTCGATTTGTCGACGAGCTGTCCAAACTGGGCTCCAGGCACACTCGAGTGCAAACTTGGACTGATACTCAAAATGCGTGTAGATACATTTGTCGATATATATGTACATATGCATATGTATTCCACGGAACAACAACACTAAGATCCCTGTGGGAATAATTAGGCATTCATTTGATGAAATCGATCGTAGTGGACACTTTTGCAGCCGTTTCGATCTTCGCTTATCTAACCCATTGCCGGCGTCATTAACAGCAACAACAGCAACAACAGCAACAACAACAGCAACAACAACAACAGCACCAATAAGAACAACAACAACGGCGACAGTAGACAGCCATATGTTGCCGCCGTTGCGACCAGTCGAAACACATGTGCCACACACACACACACACGCACACACGCACACACACATGCACAGAGAGAAAAGATGAGATGCGAGCTGCTCTGTTAGTTGTGCCAAGCGGTGTCAGGCGGGTTTTTATTTGGTGATCGTCGTGCCGCTGGACGATGGACAAGTGATGATTGTTGGCGGCACTACGTCATTGGCCAGCTGCACCTGCTTACGCCGAATCTGGAAAATACAATATATCCCTTTCTCTCTCTCTCTTACACACTCTCTCATTGTCTGCCTCACACTATCTGCTCGATTCTTCGATCAGCATTATCAATCCAATTCTGAACACTTTGAGCTAAAGCCCCAAACGTCGATTCTTGTGAATTTCAGTTTATTTGGGTTTTTGTTTTGGTCACAGTTATCAGTAACAGCAATTAGTTGAAAATCCACACACACACACACACACACACAGTCACAGATATGCAAACAACAAGTCACAACATATTCTGCGAGTGCGTGTGTTTAGTGAGATGAAAAGAACATTGTGGGTATCTTATTTGTTCAATTTAATATATATATATATATACATATATGTGATGTGATATGATATTTAGGTTGACATCGAAATATATAAAATTAATACTTATAGTTTCTATGTAAACAATTTATTTAACAATATTTGTAAATGTTGCAATTGTTGCTCCGATAATAATGATAATATAATACCTTAAGAGTTGCTGCCCAAAATGAATAATCTGATTTGTTATTAAATTTAAAAATATTTATTTTTTTTATTTTTTAAAATTATTTCAAAGAACACATTAATCTCTTCATTCGAGATCTAAAGTTGTTCAAACTATTAAAAATGGTGAGTATTCAAGCAAAGTTTAAACTTTAAGGGACTGGTTAAAAGTCTTGCATTTAGCTTATTTCTCAATTTTATCGCTGATGATGTTCCCAGCAACGCTTGCTACATACATATATATATATATATATATATATATATATATATATTTATATAGAGCGTATTTAGTTAAGTTTGTAATCGTTTTATCTATTGACTAACTGAATAACAGCTTAAACCGGCGAACAAAGGAGCTATCAGGCCGCCCATCGTGATTAGCTGACTGTTCCACACTCGTAACGACACAATGCGCAATTCTCTCTAAACTTGACTCGTTTCGACCCCCAAAATAGGTGCCACACCCACAAATTGTGTGACTGCAGACATGGCCCCAAATCGCTGGCAGCTCCTCTAAAATTAACATAAATTTTGTGCGTGAAATGTTGAACTTTATTTTTGCCTGTTACGTAATAATCAGCGGCTGTAAATCCTTGCAGCAGCCACAACCAACTCACAGTTGCCCCAACAAATTCCCAACCCAACCCCTCCCCTCCCCCCGCACAAGCGGGCGGAGACCACCCCTTTGCTACTCAGCTACAGCCACAGCACAGGCATTTGGCAGGCAGCGCGCTGAGCGCTAATTGAAATTGTAAAAATCAAAGGAACAGTCGCGTTAAACAAGACTTAAAGGATAACAACGGCTGACAGGCACTTGGCCGCACAGTTTGCAATTACGAGTGTGTACACACTTTAAAATTAATTATATTCATTTCTATTTTTTTTTCTTTTTTTCCCCTTCGGCACGCATTTCAATTCCTTTGACTTTGTTCATGTCTAGTGACAAAGCGCCTGACAAAAACAGATACGTATACGAATGGAAATAGTAGTAATGGAAATAGTAAATTAATAGTAATAAAGATACAGTCAGTGAGGAGACACACAGTTACTGCAGATACACACATACACATACATGATCATTGCTCAGTGAAAGATTTAGATACAAATAGAAAATTGGGCTCACTTTCAGTTCGATTGATGTGCTAATGTTAGATTACATTTCAATTCAAAATACAAATAAAAATATAAAAACAAAACTAGTAAATTGATATTTACAGAAAATATATTACGTTATAAATATATATGTATGTATTTAATAAGAAAATCTATTTTGCCGAACACCATTCTAGAAAATCACTCACAATTTGTGCTTAGATTTTAATCTCATTTTATTTAGAGCAAACAAATTTTAGTTATTTAGTTGACAAATACTTTTATGTGGATATATCTAAACACTTTTTTTATGTATATCTATTGTGTATATATATCTAGACATATTCATCAACAGAGTGTCCGACTAGAAGATACCCTGTACATATGTATGTCTTCATATGTTTCCGATTTGATGGCTGCGAATCAAACAAAATTTCAATTTGACATTTCTACTTTAAGCTTCTGTAAACATGTGTCAACATATTTTGCAAATTGTATGAAAGCAATATAAGTTTGAATAGAGCTCCTTAAAATTGTGCCTGGCATTTGCATATTGTTGTTATGTTGGAGCCGGGTTCAATACACACCAATATATATTATCCTTTTCGTAGAGATAGTTGGAAAGCTAATAATGCATTCATCAGAGATACATGTGTTCATGAACTATAAATTTGAATTTCCACAGAAAGGTATAAATTCTGTATATGGTACACTCAGAAAAGAAATTGTCGGGAATTTTGAAAAATCGTCTTGAAGCTAGACATTTTTTTTCTTGTTCTTAGAAATCATTTTTAAATAAACGAAATCAAATTTTTACAATTATAATGACTTCTTTTCAATTTTTGAAAATGAAAATTTTCGAAATCCCGGAAATATTAATAGAAACTTTGCTCTCATAACTATTTTGTACAGTTTAGAAAAACTCTGGATTAGAAGGACTCAACCTTTCGATGAGTAGCCATTGCCACCTAAAGTTTGGCGATTTTCTAAATTTCTGACCGGATTTTTTCTCAGTGTATGGTTTTGGGTTTGGTAGGTGCCTGTCGGACATATTCAGTTTATGTAGACGCAAAGATACTGCAAAATTAGATACTGTTATTTACTTATGTATTCAGTCGAAGACGAATATATAGATACGAATACAAATAAGCTGCACAACCAGATGCATTTACACAAACACCATGTTGATTTAGATATTATTATTATTATTGCTAGTAGCTGCAGCTTCGTACATACACACATACATACATATATATGGATTGTATGTACACAGGCGTTACAGATACTGTTATTTAGTTAGTACTCGATGGTTGCAACAAATGTATACACAATTATTTATTATTATGGTCATATGAGTGCTGAGTGCGTGAGTGTATTTGTTAGATGCATAGATGTATGTATATGCAGCAATAGATACTGTTATTTAATAAGTATTTGCCACAAGTGTCGTCTGCATTTCGATGCTGACATCGCTCGACATGACAACATTGCAACGAAAACAGGGCATCAATCTAAATTATTTGTCAACCACAGCAAACAACCACCAGTAACTTCAAACAAGTAAGAAGGCAATAGTCGAGAGAGATCCACATCGATATACCCTGAACCTAGCTGTTAAATATGCTCCAGTTTTATTGTCGCATTTTAATTTTAATGTTTTGGGTGGAATTGAAATATGATTAATATGAAAATTGATTTATATAACCTATGACTTGGGGGTTTCTTGTCCGATCTTGATGATATTTTGGCAGCTGATCAAAAATAGGTCAACAAATTTGTTGACATGTTAATAAAAAGTCCTTACCTTTATTGTGGCTTTAAATGCCATTAGAAATCGATATATCTCGATATTCGCATAACAGGGGCACTTATCGATAAAATAAACTTGACCGATTCGTCTGTTGATCCTGTTACATACGTGTGTCCAAAAGCGTGATACCCTTTTTACCCAATTTTGAAAACAGCAGCAACAGCAACAAGATCAAGAATGACAACAATGTGAAATAAGTACAGTGGGAAGAACTTTGGCATTTCGTGGTTGATTTGAGTGTTCTGATAACATAAATTAGTATGCAGCTCGACTGTTTGGCTGCTGTCGCTGTGCAAATGTACAAGTATTTGAATCTGTGGCCTGCAACTGCAAATGTATTTGTATATTTGAATGTTTGGCTGCATCTGCATCTGCTTCTGCTTCTGCATCTGTAGCTATAGCTATGAATGTAGCTGTGAGTGTATCTGTATCTGTAACCGCATGTGTATCAGCAGCATGCAGCACACCGACTCAGTGACATTGCAATGTGATTGTGTGCACCACAAGTGTCATAACGGGAATTATGCATAAAATTTCACTGTAAATTGCAGAAGGCAAAATGTTTTCTTGCAAGCTTGCAAGCGACGGCAACCACAAAATTTAAATGCATTCCAGCAACCAGCAATCCAAATCCCAAGGGATTTCAGAGATGCCAAGCCCCAGAAGCAAATGAACCTAAGGCATTTGACAGGTGTAGCTCGGAGTAGCCATCAGTGTTGGATTCAAAGCAAAAACCCAAACGAACTAGCAAAACTACACCGAATGAAGTCGGAAATCTTGTGGCTCACAAAAAGAGACAAAAAAAAAAGAAGAAAATACATAAATACAACCCAAAAGAATGTACATCTGTGTTTCTATTTATTATTTTGATTATCGCATTGACTCGTTGAATCTCATTCAGATCAGTTGCCTAGCAGTTGGCCTTATTAATGGCAGTTGAGCTGCCTGCTTTCATTTGGATTAGGCATGTTTTCTCTTGCTCTCAAGTTGCCCGGCATTTGTTGACCAGCAACGGAAAACCGTAACGAGGAGCTTTGGCCAAAAAACGAATGCAAAAGCTGCTTACGTTGTGCAAAAATTAAAGGGACACGAATACAGTGGGTGATTATGATAACTTAAGCCAATCAAAATGTATACATATGTATGTATATAGGGGCACATGCTGCATCTGGATTTGTCACAGACTGCACCCAAACGGAGTACACCAGATGTTGCAAACAGCAACAATTTGTTGCAGCCAAATGATTTAGAAGACCATTTAATCATCTTTGGAAGTGTTTTAACTGATCAACGTTTGCAAAACAATCAACACTCTTAACGATTCTTAGTTCTTAGTTTAGCTTTGCATTCAGTCTGTTTTATGGCTTCGTCGAGTTTGGTAACAAGGGGCAAGGCTTTATTTAGTCTGCTGTGAATGAGCTGTTTTTGATTTTGTGAAACACAGCCAAGTTAGTATGGAACCCACTTCAATCCGGTGGCAGCAAGCACCAAACAATAATTCCGAAACTCTAAAACGATATATCAAAAGAAAAAGTTTGATATTATTGCTGGAGCTGGAGCTGGAGTTGGAGCTGGAGCTGGAGCTGGAGCCAGAGTAACTGTGCACAAGCGACACATTGGAATTAATTAACCAATTTAGCTAATACGCTGACAAAGTTGAGAAAATTCCAAAGTTGCTTTGTTTTGCTATGCGTGTGTGTGTGTGTGTGTGTGTGTGTGTGTGTGTGTGTGTGTGTGTGTGTACATTGCCATACAATAGCTTAAGAATGTCCGAGTATGTGTATGGCAACAGGTCAAAAGTTTTTAGCCAACTAACAAGTCCTGGCCGGGACTTGGAGAGCACATAGTTAGCCAGTTGCCGTCGATGTTCGTTGCTCTTGTTGTGCAAAACTTTTAATAAACTTGCAAAAGACAATATTTTGCGGTCGCTCCGAACTGCAGACAATAATATGATTTTATGTGGCGCGAAACACAAGGGCAATTTGTTATATTTACCAAAGTCCAACTTCAACTTTAAGTTAATAGTTGCAGCTAAATGGGAATCGGACAACAGACAACATAAGTATATATGTATATATATATTCGTATGTACATAAGTACATATATATGTATATGTTTGTATGTATGTTTATCATGATGTGCCCAGCAGCATATTATGCTTAACGGAAACTATTGCCGCAGCTACGGCTGAACTATGGCCACAACTCAGGCCAAGATTAGGTGAGATACAAACATAATCCAAAGACAAGTGAGTTAACTGCTTTGACCCAATTTAATTAAGCATATGTATTCATGCCTAGATGCGTCATGTTGCAAACGGGCCAACAGTACTATTTGTGTATTTCTGTTCTCTGACTATGGCCAATGTCCGCGGGCCAAACTCTCAGTTGGCAACGTCTTGGGGTGCCACAGCTAATGACAAAAACAGTTACGAGCAGCAGCAGCAGCAAAAGAAGATGGGGAAGAGGACGAAGTGTTGCCATTGCTGATGTGGTCCTCTTGATTGCGTTTATGTGACACAGTTCTCTACACGTTTATGTATGTGAATGTGTGTGGCTATGTTTGAGTGTGTGCGTGTGTGCGTGTGTGTGTGCGTTTGCATGTAAGCAGGATTTACACAAACAAGCCCATCCCCCATTCGCACTCACATTCACATTCACATTCACATTCACATTCACATTCATATTCACATTCAGATCCACCTACGGAGAGAACGGTATTGTAGCTAAAGACAGCAGCGACAGCAGCCAACAATTAGTGTTGACAGACATTGCACTCGGGCAAAGCCCCAAAGGAATTTGAGGGCTTGTCGCATACACACCAAAAACAATGCCTATACATGTGTGTGTGTGTGTGTGTGTGTGTGTGTGTGTGTGTGTGTGTGTGTGTGTGTGTGCCACATGATATGTTGGGGTGTCGCCACAAATGGCCGTGGATGTAATTTGAATTGTGTTGTGTCTATGCAAGTGTGATTATGTAGTTTGGTCGGTGTATCCACAATTAAATGTAGTAATATTACGATAAATATTGAAAAGCGAACTGTAGAACAATATTTTTATTGGACTATTGTATAACAGAATGTATTACAGTTAATATGACAGTTAAACTGCTTTTATGGATTTTAATTTTGTCTAAGTCTGATTAAATAATATATTATAAAATCATAAGTTTTTGAAGAACAACTTATTTTATGTTGCACTAAAACTAAAAACTCAATCATTAAAATAAAAATAAAAATAAGATGTTTAGAAGACATCGCAAATATAAATTATGTTTGCGGAACACAAAAAACATACACGTCAATCAGAGCTAAGCCGAAAACTCTCCCTTTCACATAAGCAACCCTGATTTTCCTCACTGAGTGACTGACGGACGGACCGACTGACTGCCTGTCTGATTAGTGATTGGGGACCACACTAAACCAAAGCAGAATACTTGTCAAAAAATAAAAAAAAAAAATCTTGAAAGCTTTTATAACATGAATGAAGAAACCATGGAGAATTCTTACATTTAAAATTAGTTTAAAGTGCCAAATCTGACAAAAACATAAATATAAATATTAAGAAATGTGTCCTTGTTTTGCTTGCATAATGCTAAGATTTCGTCAAAATACATCACAGAAAATTTAATTATGCACTTGTCTCTCAATATAAAATTAAACATAAATGTTGTTATTTTGGGAGATGTTTCGCAAACTTTTCCTTAAACTGCTGTCAATTTATTGTAATAACTTTAATGCTTCAAACAATGTGTCATTAATTTTGGCTTTCTCACTTTTCTTGGTTCTTGTTTAATGTCATAATTAAAATGTAATCTAATTACTTGTTTCCATTTGGGCTGCATCAATCACTTACTAAACTGAACTCATTTGAAATGACATCAAATATTCAGAGAAATGTAAATTTAAACTAGCCTTTTCAAAGGTGTTGCAACTGGAAAGCAGTAAAACCTATGCAAACAAGCAAATAATTCAATAAACACGAACTTTAAGTAGATGTTTGGCAGCCCAATTATAAATTCTCGGAGGCCCCTTTTGGGGTTAATCAGATGTGTGTGGGGCAAGAACAATTGCATGAGTTACAATAGATGCAGCCAGGCTGCTTCTGCTGATGCTTCACAGTGCAGCGGTGCGTGTGTGGGTGTGGGTGTGTGTGTGAGAGTGTGAGAGTGTGTGTCTGTTGTCTAAGAGGTGCTTGTGCTTATCAGCTTGTGTATTAAATGGTGCAAGCAGAGCGGCCACCGCAGCTGCGTGGCTGCCTAATGAGAAACCAGCACAACAATAATCGCTTCCACAAGTGTGCCACGAGCAGCGGCAGCAGCTATAACATCAATGGGCAACCAAAATGTATTTGGTAAATGCGCTTTTGGCCAAGCCATTCGGCATAAGGGTAAGCGTTTTAGCTAATTTGCGTGCTGTGCTTGTGTGCATTTTGACAGCTATTATGAAGTGCCAATGACAAAGGTGTGCATTCAGGCTTACACTATATAAACAAATATATATAATTTGTGTGTGTGTGTGTGGGTGTTTTGTGAGGCACTTAAACAAAAGCGTAGTGGCAACAAAAAAGTGTTGCATCCTTTGGGCAGCGTCAATTTGCAACTGAAAACAATGGCTGCACGCTCTTAACCATAGCTCATAGCTCATCTCAGCACACACAGGCAAACATAGCAATATACATTTATGTATCTATATATATATATATATATATATATACATATATGTATGTGTGTGTGTGTGTGTATATAAATGCATTCGAGTGGGTGGCCATGTTTCACACCCATTGAAGTAAAGTGGCACAAAAATGACATTACACAAAATGGGATTTATTTAGTTTATTTGCTATATATCAGCAGCCATAACTGTCAAGTGTTTGTTGTAGTCTGCTCCGCTCCGTTCTGCTCCACTCAGCTCCGCTCTGCTCAGCTCAGCTCAGCTCAGCTCCCACTAGCCGTCCAGAATAACTGTTAGGGCTGGAGTTGTGCTGCATGGCGGCCATCATCATCAATCATTTTGATTTGCGCTTAAAACTATGCTCTGCTCTGCTTGGCTTTGCTTGTAGGGTGCTTCACACACAGACACACACACACACACACACTCACGCAGACAAACAAACAAAAACACACAAACCAACACTCATATATGTTTGAGCGATAAAGTACGGCTATAGCAAAAACAACAACAACAACAAAAAGGGTGCTGTGAAATGACAACAACAATTCAAGTCGACAAGTTGCGTTTGCATTTTTTATGCGATTCTTCCTGGCATTGGGTATTATAACTCGCTCCCAAGACTCGTAACGCTCTGAAATAGACCCATAAATTGTGTATGTATATTTCTGATTATATATCTGCAAGGAAATCCATATATAGTACAAATCTGGCAAAAAAAAAACCGATTTTTGAATATGTACCCATATGTACAATCTGCAAGTATTTGCTTGCGCCTTGGCAAGCTCATCAAAAGTTTTAATGTTTACCGATCGAGGTTTATTTCAAAATTAATTATAAAAATGATAAATTTTAATATAGCTCAAGTAACCTCCAGACACAACACTATATTTAATCGCGCAAAGATAATGCTTTAGTCGATCAGACTCTACTGGAACATTTATTTGTTTTTTCGTATTTGATGCATTTAGCAAGTATTTTCTAGTCCTTTGTTTTGTTTGGGACTTAGCAAATGCATTTGCATGCAAACACACATTCCGTCCGTCCACACACACACACACACACACACACACACACACACACACACACACACACACACACACACACACACACAGACACACACAGACAGCCCGGTTTAGCTGTAAGTATGTATACTCTATGCATGCATTAGTTTTAGCTGCTCGAGCAGTTAATAGACATGAGTTTGGGAGCAGAACGGGGAGCGGGAAGAGGGGAAGAGGGAAAGAGGGTTGCCACATTGCATAGTCGACTGGGAAAATATTTTTACGGCTAGCTCGTAAAGCTACTTGTCAAATATTTTTACAGCATTTTAAACATATTGCTCGCTCTGGAGCCAGATATTCCCCAGTGCACTCTCTCTCTCTCTCTATATATATATATATATATATATGTATATATATGTATATATGTATTTTTGTATTTTTGTAAATGGGTGCATAATGAATTTTAATTAAGCCCAAGCAACAGCAAAAGGCGCCGCTCGCAATGTGTGTCTTTTAATTCAATTTATAATTACTTACATGCAACATCTGCACTGCAATAAGTAGGAATTATTTCACAATTGAGGTCCATCCACAGACACATTCTCGGTTCGCAGTGGGTGGCGGCTTGGTTCGGTGGCCATTGATTATCCATTGCGAAACAATTAAGTAAGTAAGTAAGACACTGGCGAAATCGAAGTCGAGGCTATTGTCCGAATTTGTAAATGAATACATCAGCCAGCCAAACGAATGAATTAACGAATAAATGAGTAAGTCCGGATGAATCTCGCATTCTCGACATTACTTTAAATACAACTCGTACCGTGCCGGCATTTTGAGCCTGTGAATGATCATTTGAATATCCAATTGTAATCATTAAGTTTTAAATGATTTAAAATAGCGTTTTCCACAATGTCCCTCGCCTTTTGATTGTGCCTACATTGATTCATTTGTAAGGTGCTAATTCTCAATATTTTCTATCTCTTTATCTATTTCTAACTGGCAGCTTGCCAAAAGACATAAATCAAAAACTCGAGAAAATTTCGAAATGTTCAATATATATTTAGCAGTTATACCTCTCTCTCTCTCTCTCTCTCTCTCTCTCTCTTTTGTCTCTTATGGTGGTCTCTTTGTCACAATTTCGAATTTGCAGCAATAATAATTATGGGCAACTCATCCAGCAGCTCGGGCTGCAAGAAAACGCGTGTCTCCGATTTTCGCTTTCGCCTAAAACTTTCTAATAATTTCTATTTGAAAGGCGGTCCAAAAGTTGTCCATGGTATGTGAAACTGTCATATTTCATAAGTCTCCTGGGCAGCAAAGGAATTGGAAACAGTGCTGAATGGGGGTTGCCGAATATGGTAGGGTATTGGGGCATGTCTGTGTATAATTACATGGTTCAACTGTCACGGCGTAGAGCAAATAAATGAGTTTCACTTGCAAAACTTTATCAGGAACAGCAGGACGGGCAGCTTGGCTTATGCTCCACAAAATTGAGTCCTCATACCACATGTGGAAAATGCACTTTGTGGCCATCGATTGCTGCAACAGCTGCAGCTGCTGCTGCTGCTGCAGCAGCACATGCATTAAATTCGATACGCATTCAATTTGATGCCCTGTGTTCGGGGTAAAGTTTTACGATGCAAAAATACTGAAAACTTTCTTGCCAACAACAACAACAACAACGAAGACAAACTGACAGTCTGACAGCTGCCTTGAATACTTTGGCAACAAGTTTCCGACAAGGTTGTCAAAATGATGCGTATGAAATACCTGAGCTGATGGGTCCAAGCATTTGAAATTAATTCAGATTGCAATTCTTTTGAATTATACGCATCACCAAACTATGATTTCTCATGAAATATTAATGTTGTTGGCATGCGACATTTGATATTTTGGTTCAGTCTGTTTTGTTTTTGTTTTTGTTTTTTTTTTTGGCTCTTTTATTTTTCGATGCCAGCACACAAATCCCTCATCCCTCATCCCTCATCGCTCGCTATCCGAATGCTAAACGCAGTCAGGGCCAACTTCGTTATCATTGTCAACATGCCATTGAGCTGAGTCCGCAGTGGCCCGCATCCGTTTGCCACGTTTCCCCCGCTGCCCCAGCATAATCAGAGCAATTCCAAAGTTGTGTCTGTCAAAAAGGCACAAAATGTGGCCATCCATGGTATTCATTCTCATTCGCATTCGCATTCTCATTCGACCCCACTCCTTGCACCCCATCGCCCGCCATTGCTAGGCTCATCCTCCTGCTCATCCTCCTGATCATCGTTGTCGTTCACGTCGTTTACGTCATGCTCAACGCAGTCTGCGCTTATGACATTTTTTTTTACTCCGTATTCCGTTTTTTGGCACTTCCTTTTTGACACCGGCGTTCCGCTACGTTTGACGGCAGTTCTACCTGCACTGGTCGCAACCCCCAACATTCACCATCCTTCTGGTATTCCGCCACACGTCCAATTCCCCCCGCTGCCTCCGCCCCCTCCTTGGCCATCTTGGTGTCTATCAATGCCACCGATTGTCCTGCTGCTCGGCTGCCAGACGGAAAATGTGAATTTATCACACGAGCACGTACGCATAAGTCTCGGTGTTGCCCTTTTTAGACCCCTCCCATTCGACTTCTTGTGATACCCTTTACGCATTAGCAGTGCCAAAAAGGGGTATCATGAAGTTATCCACAAGTTTGTAACATGCAGAGAAACCCAGACACGGTATACATAAAATCTGTTGATCAAAACATCAAAAACAGACTTTTCCCCGTTCCGATCTTTCTAAATCAGAAATGATTATTTTTAATTCTTAATGAAAAAATGCATCCACTTAAAATAGTCTTAAGAATATAAAATAAATATACGAAACAGCTTCTAATTCTATAATTTTTGCACAATAATATTTGATTTCATAATTTTCTTGATTATATTTACATATTCAGTAAATAAAACAAGGATATTTAACTCAACTACTGGATACCCAAAGCAAATAAAAAGCCAAAAGCTGTTTGTTATTTCCGCTTCCTTCTATGTATTTTGGGCTGATTACAGGGTAGTTGCGTAGTCAGGTTTTTCCGACATGGCACTTTTACCTGTACCTTTTTTGTTTTTAGGTGGATGGGTGTGTTGCCGAAAAGTGGCACGATTGCTTCATTGCAAACGTCGTTATGCTTAAGTGCCGCACACAGATTAGTTAATATTCTACTTTGAGTGTGTGCCGGGGTCAACACCGGTGCCCCGCCACTGGCCGGCGTGTTATCTCTGGCGCTGCACGTGCCCCATACGGTCGATGGGGCAGCTCATTGCAACGCATCGAACGCGTGTGGCGCCACACAAAGCGCTGCACTCGAATCGTGAATTTGAATGTCTTAATTGCATCCTGTTTGTGGCAAATTTACTTCTGCTGAAATTAAAAGCCAATTTTGTAGCATGCGACGACAGCTGGCAGCGCTTTGGGGTTTCTAATCAACGCAGTGGTAGGCGATGCCTTTCACAGGAGGTCGCTGAGAACCCGCCCATGGCGAGACATAGAAAGAGACAGAGATACAGAGAGAGAGAGAGAGAGAGAGAGAGAGAGAGTGAGAGTGAAAAGAACCCTGCCAATGGCACCGCTTTTGGCATTTCTCTTTTATTTCCGCTGTGCGACAAAAATTACAAGAAATTTACTTAATGCTAGCGATGGAACTGCAATCTTAACCGAATTGAGATATCCTTTTAAATGAATATTATTTTTAGTATTGTATTATATATTGACAAACTTTTTGTCCCAAATTCGTGGGCAATACTCAAAAATTTATGTTTCATTTTTTTCGAAAGTTTCTAAAGTTTCTTAGTCTGTTATTTTCAAGGCCACCTCTCGATGATGCAGTCAGTGGGTTGCCAAACCTCAAGGAATATTCGGGAGACCCACGCTTGCAGCAAAATGTGATGATAATTGAAAATCCGCCCACAATTTCGCTGAGCGGATAAAACTTGCTTGCTTTTACTTTGTGGTCGTCTACAGCTGCAGGCACCGAGCCCAGACAGGATGTGAAGCAGTTGCAAAGCTGCAGAGTCAACCAGGAGCAGTTGCAGCTGTGTTGACTAACTAATTGCTGGCTTTCAAGATGCAGGATGCGCCATTGCAGTGGTAATCAGCAGCGGGTCACATTCGCCGGCAAAGTCATCCAGATTGGGCGCACTCTGGCGAAAGAAATGTGGCGGTAACATCAACACTTTATTACAATCTGGATTGAGTGCTATTCCCTTTGCTAGCCGCTCACTCTGCAGCTGATTCTTCTTCTCGACCTGCGCCTGTCCAACGGTAACCGGAAGCCAAATGTGGCGACGCATCTGCAATATGTCCGGCCAATGCATGCGATTGGCTCGACAGATTTGGCCAATTGTCGTATCGTGTTTGAGGGCCAGGTGCGCCATCGTATCCCCATTGCGAACCTGATGGAGCAGCCAAAATCCCGAGAAACCCAGCTGATGGCCGCACAGATTTGGTGTACCCACATTGGCCATTATCAAATCAGTTGAATGAATTGAATTTTTCGAATCGAAATATTTTTTTTTTATATACTTTTTTATACACTTGAAATTTCTGTAATTGCAACGCCAACCTAAACTTTGTAATATAAAAGATTTCAAATGAATGAATACATTGAATGCATTTAAGAATATATGTAGAACATGTAGATTATAGCGTTGTCTTCAAATTCAGAATGCGATATTCAAAGTGCACTCTTGCAGGGAATTTCGTAAGTATTCGAGTACATCGGATCATTATATTTACATATTCCATAACACATGAATCGGCAAATGCGTTTCTTTTCTAAATGGTTGTGTTTTGCGTGTTTGAATGCTTCAAAGAATTTGATGACTGTGGGGCCGTGTAATTAGATACATATAGAATGGAGAAATTGAAGTGTAAATAAGGTCACACACATTATATTCCCTAGGTTAACCTACCTATCAGCTATTAAATAAATGACAATCATATGATAAACATAAGCAAATTGTCAACTTTTATAGATAAGATTTTAAGAAATAGAAACAAATCAAGTTTACACATCAACTCCAAACGTGTTAAAAGTATCACTTACAGATGGAAAAATTAAAAATTATTAAAATTAAAATTATTAAAATTAAGTGTGAATAAATGAACTAATATGATATATAGTAACCTAACTTTGAGCTCCGTTGATACACTCCTGCTGCAGAGGAATACTTCACTCCTGTTCTCATTGGCCTACGCACATCCTATGTGCAGTATAATTGAAGCTAGAGAAGTGGAAAAAATGATGGAAACTCTTTGCTTTTAAGTTGAACGGAGCAAATCCATTTTTCGGAAGGACGATTCCGCGTTGAGGGTAATGTGCCGTAAAGTCTTTTGATGGCAATCCGATTTAGAGTTAGATATCGCATTATCATAGGACCAACAAAGGCAGCCATGTGTGTGTGTGTGTGTGTGTGTGTGTGTGAGTGTATCAGAAGGGGAGTTTGGAATGATGACGTGCTGTTTCGAACTCAATTTTGCCAATTTAAATGACTCGTAACATTAACAAACTCATTTTCAAATACAAAAAAAATGTATGATAAGAATTCAATACTTGAATATAAAATTTAAGCCGGAAATCGAAAATTGAATTATGAAGATATACGCGGATATTAGCGATATACCAACATTTGAGTCGCTTTTCTTCTGTGGAAATTGTTGCCATGGTTATCCACATGGTCATGAAAGACGAGTCATATGTAAGCTCAATTGAGCCATAATTTAGGGCTTTAAGATCAATCATTTGTGCCATATTATTATATCTGATTCAACACGATCCATTACGATCCCCCGACTCGGGGGGATTCGTGTTTCTCATTGCGTCCCTCGTTTATGACGCACGTGCCACAAATATTGCAGTATTTACTTCTTGTCAAAAGCAGTGGCAAATAAAACATCTGCTGCTGCTCATGTGGCTTTTACTGATATTATTATCATTATTTTTATTATTTTTGTTCTCGTTGTTATTGTTCCGTTTAGCTGTGTTTTCTTTAGTTTTCTTGGTGTTTTCACAATGACAGCAACTCTTTGCTGCTGCTGCTTTCTCTTATTTCTGAGGAAACAAAAAAAAAAAAAACAATTTGTTGGCTTTTAGCCTCCGGCGTTGTTCTGCTAATGATGCTGATATGTCACCACACACGATATTCGCACGTTGTGAGAAGATGTTCCACATAGGACATTAATCAAAATTTTCTGCCACTTTGGGCACTTGGAAGCCCTCTTAAGGAACGTTCGACATATAACTTCAAATTTGTAACATTGGTTTTTGGAGTTGCAATACGCCATTAGCGAATTAATCCGAGTATTTTCAATAATAAATTATGGTATGTTACAAAATGGTTATTCAATTTGCTCGTCATACGAGATTTAAGTTTCTAAAGTAATTGATATAGTTTACTCCTCACATTTTTTTAATATTGAATTTTATTTATTTATTTGCTTATTTATTGTCAACTAAAATCAGCCGACACCAAAAGTACAAAAATTAAAAATTTGAATTAAATTAAATTTAAAATAAAATGAAAATTATAAATAAGTTAAGAAATACTAAGATATTTATAAGTTTTCTAGTTTCTAAATAGTCCAACATTTGTTGCATGAATTGGAAATTTAAATTTGAAAACCCAGAAAATCCAAGCAGACCAAAAAGTAACAAAATAATTAGTAAGAATTAGTTAAGATCCACCACATGTATTAAGTTAATCACTAGATAAGACATTTAGAATTAAGTTTTTAATTGTAGAAATGGAGGACTCTAAATTGACTGACATATCACAAAAAAAAAAAATTATTATTATTAAAAGTATTTACTATTTGGAATACCATGTAATAATTTGATAATTGCCATTTGGGTTGATTTGCAGTTTATTTGTAATATTCGACGAATGAAATAGAGAAATGTGAATCGTATAAGGAAAGGTATATTCCAAATTCTGATGCTGATCAAGCATCTATATAGTCGGCCCAGCTTTGGTATACGCTTTAAAGTTGGCCAATTTAATTTTCATTATATATATTTGTGTACATATGTGAAATTGTGTGATGTTTTTATCGCTTAGCAGCCACAAAGTGACTCGCTGCAGACTCAAACCTAATTCGTGGAAAACCACAGCGAATGATGAAAACTAGTCGCACTTCAACAAGTTTAAGCCGCTTAAGTAATAATTTGCCTGCACATCAAAGAACGCCCACCTACTGACAGTCGTTAGATACACCTGTCTCCACACTACAGATGCAGATACTCTCACACTCACACACTCACACAACTCACACACACACTCACACACACACACACACTTACCTGTAGCTGGCTGTGTTGTAATAATCAGAACAGCAGCTGTGGGTGAAGGTAAAAGTTAGATGCTTGGTGGTGCATGCCACATGTTGGTGGATGTTGCAGTCGAGTTGGCCAGCATGTTAACTTGTCTGCACAATTCGGTTTGTCGCCAGCAAAGCGTCTGGATTGGGAGCACATGTAATTGGGTTTTCACTTGATTCAACATGCGCCAGAATGTCAAAGTATGCCGCAACCCTAGTCGACCATTTTCAGCATTTTGCCGGAATGGAATGGAAACGTTGTTCGGATTTCTTCAATTTGTTATCTTTTGATTACAATCATGAATGCTTTTGCGATTTTGATCGAAACTGCGATTGCGTCTGCGTTTGCCCTGTCAGCAGGCATAGATTGAAGTCAACATCAGATAGCACAAGTATATATCGGATACCTTATACTTTATATAAGTAATTATAAGGAAGCATAAATCAGAAATTAAACACTTTGCTTAAAAATGTGGTTACTGCATTCTCTGTGTTGTTTACAAGCCAAATAATTTGAGCATACTTTTATGGGACTCGAAACAAGAGGCTGTAAATCAATCATATTCTTGCTTTCAAAGATTGAAACACTTCTACAAATTCCACCCGAAGGTCGAAGGGGAGTGAGTCGATATAGGAAAATAATTGTAATGCAAATAGGATTAATTTGTAAATCCCATAAGTAGAAAGCATTGTTTATTTCATTCACAGGATAAATGGCTTATCTTATGATATCATAACCTATGCTTTACACTTCCATTTTGGTTGATCCAGGATCCCAGGGCACCCTTATTTGAGACATGGTTTCACTGCCAAATTCTCAGGAGATAACACTACCAGAACCTAAAAAGTCATCTTAAACATATCTGAATATATATAAATATAAATATGCTTAAATGTTGTTTGCGTCTTATTTGGATTTGCTGATGAATATTCAACTGATGTGTAATTGTCAATACACTCCCTAAGAAATAATGAATAAAATTAATTTATAGATTCACAATTTAATATAATACTGAGTTATAAAGACATACATTGACCTTAATTCTAGTATTTTTGGATAAAGCACAATATGTTGCTTAAGGTTTTTTGCGCTGTTTAAATACAAAGGAAAAGTGGTTTCTTTACGACCAACTTCGATCTTTGTCGAACTTTGGGAGTTTTGTGGCAAGTAGCTCAATATAATTATGCAACTACATTGGATAAAAGACGGATGCTTGCTTGGCAAATATTCGATTTTTATGATTTTGCTGTCAGAGACAGAGACTCGTGACAAGCGATGCTATTAAAATCTTATGTGCAATGACCAATTGGCAGCATTGTGCACTTCAATTGCTGAACAAAAGAAGAATTTTGTGGCTCGAGCTGTTGACAATTTATATTTATGCAACCAGGGAGCAGAACGCAAACTACGGCATCCCATTGAGCCGTAATAGAGAAAATCAATCTGACAACGAGAGGCAAATCAAGAACAGATACCCGTCGCCAAAACCAACGCCCACCACTTGACGTTCCCCCCTCCCTCCCCCCTAACTGCTCAAACTCAAATATTCTGGTAATATGCCTGGCATAGGAACGGCCACGAGACGAGACACATGACCTTTGTGGGTTCAAGTGTGCGCTCCGAGCACTGTCTTATTTATGTTTGTATTTTCGCGTTGATTGCCGCAAGCCAAATGTATTTATTTGGCTGATGCCACAAAATAAATATATTTGCGTATGTGTGAATGTTGCACGAATGGTATATGCAAGTGCATTAGGGCTAATAGATTATAATATGCAGATGCATATAGCTATGGCGAAAATACCATAACATATCCATTTCGGGGACATGTTGTCAATGTTAGTTTGCTGGGCGTTGCTTGCTTTGCTGGCATATTTCATTAGTCGCTCGCGTGTTCGGTTCGAGAGCCGGAAGTGGGGGGACGGGAAAGTGCTCTATTGATTTATTTATTTACAAGTATGCATATATGTGTGCATATACAATATGCAATATTGTTGCACAACACATAAAAACACACAAAAAAAAACCGAAAAAAAAACCGAAAAAAAAACCAAACAGAACAAAAACCATTAAAAACGAAAGCACAACATCATTGACCCAAATGCAAGTTGCACTGGGCCAACAACGAATCGGTTGGCAGAATTCGCAGTGTTTGACATTTTGCACAAAATGATTGGTTTTATTTGGATGCGCACACGCAGCAGGTGGGCAGAGGGAGGCCAAGACCGAGAGAGAGCGTGAGTGAGAGTGAGAGGGGCTAAGAGACGTGGCCAGGCAAGTTGTAACCAGATATTGATGAACCAAAGCAGTTTTATCGCCAACCAGCCGGAAATTAATCACAGTTTCAAACGTGCAGCAATCCGTGCAATTCGTTGCGAAGAAACATCCATTCCCAAATTGGGATTCATGAATGTGCATCATGTGCACTGCGTGGATGAAAGAAAATAAAGATAGAATGAGACAATTTGAAAGTGTCACAAAACGACAAAACACACGCAGCTCAGCTGAAAAGAGCTTCGTAAATGAAATCGCTGGAGTACCAAAAATGCTACAAATATCACTTAAATCAGATCGTTCAGTTGAAATCCCCAGCTGGAATGCAATTTCACTATATTCATTAATAATGTGCAATAATCTTTTTGAAATCCCAAATAAATAATATCATGTTGTAAAACGGTGGCACGAATATTTTGTGACTTTGAATTAAATGACTTTTACATACATGTTTAATTATGGCTCAATTTGTTCAATTTGAAAATAGTTTGGCCCAATAAGCTATATTTAAACATACTGAAAGCTAAATACTATGTACCAGATTATATATGTACATATCATGTTGTATAGGCTTATATTATTTTCGTAACTTTGCTCCAATCACGACACTCGTTTTGCTGGAATAATATTGTGGCCAACAGCATTGGATAGTCAATGGCCTAGAAATGTAATCAATGGCCATGTGTGTTTTAGATGCGAGATGCGAGGACGGAACAAGACGGAAGAGTGATGCACCACAAAAGATCGAAACTGCAGGCAGTGCATAAATGGAGGGCAAATTCTAAATACTGCAGTACGGCATGGTTTGGTACTACATGGCTAGGTCCACATTGGGGCTGGTTGTGTTTAGTGTTGCATTGCCCACTATTGGGAATGCATTCAGGCGTGTCCTTGAAGCGACCGCAGAAGCAGGCGCAGCAGCCTCTTTGTCTGCTAATGTTATTACCGGAACCGTGCAACCCCAGAAGGCCCCCCCTCCCAACAACTCCCTTTTGAACCAGTATCAGCGCTGATGCGCTTAGGCCGGACCACAATCTAGTAGCTGCCAGGGGGACTGGTCAAAAATTGTTATGCAAGAAGAGACACGATAGAGTTGGCGAATATGAGGGGTAGATGGGGTGGGGGGGGGAGGATGCTGGTGGAAAAGTCACACAGTTTGCAGTTGAAATAACTTAACCACCCATCAATTCGCTTAATGATTACGGTTGGGTGGCTCTCGGTCGCGGGCTTAGTGGTAGTAGCTGCCAATCGCAGCTGCAGTGCGTGTGTGTGTGTGTGTGTGTGTGTGTGAGTCGCAGGTGTATACGATATACATGTGGAAATGCAACTGTTGCACAGTGGCTTCTCAAATATTATTACAAATGGCAATAGATATGCGCACCACAGATACAAGAGTGAAAAATGGCAAACGGTTTCCATTCGCAATACGTTAGCGGATTTTGGATTTGGTATACAGCATCAGCAGCAATAGCAGCAGCAACAGCCGCAACAGCAGCAGCAACAACAGCAGCAGCAGCAGCGGCAGCAACAGCAACAGCAGCAGCATCAGCAACAGCAGCAGCATCAGCAACAGCAGCAGCGGCAGCAACAGCAACAGCAGCAACAGCAGCAGCAGCTGTGCAAATCTCGTTAGTGAAATCAAGCACACACACACACACACATAACATATATATATTTATGTGTTTATACAAAGTAAGAGAGAGACATAAATATGTTGTGCACAATTTATGCGTTGCATGCGGCAACTGTGACTGTGACCGGCACCTTTAACGGAAGTGCACTTATGCCGCACTTCTATTTCCGCTGCAGTTTGCAGTTTGCAGTTTGTTGTTTGTTGTTTGTTGCAACCACAATGCACAGATTTAGATTGATGGGCTGTCCATAACTACATATGCCACACTCACTAATTAATCAACATTTTCCATTTCAGCATTGTTGCACTGCAACTGAAAGTATTTCTATGTCAGCAGTGAGACAATTATAACCCGATTTCGTTAGGATTTAACATTTAATTGGATTAGAATGTTTTGCATCATTTCTAAAGTAAATCTCAAAACATTTATGTCAAATTTCTCACATATTATTGCTTCTCATGTTGAAAATCTAAAGAAAATGTCAGACAAAACTAAGACTTAAATTAAATACGCAAAAAAATGAAGTAAATAAATATGGGATTGTTATTCTTAATGCCATTCATAAGTATGTGAGCGATAACTGTAATATGTACATTATGTGATACATATGGTATGTGAAGTGGATGCCATTGTTGGTAGCACTTTAGTGGTGCAATGCGGCAACGTGGCACGTGTCAATCAATGTGACGCATTCTGTTTTGGCAAATATTTAGCAAAGTAACAGCGAAAATTGGAAGCTTTAAATAAAAATAAACGTTTTTCCGTTTGTAAATAACGCCCAGTTCGGCAGTCACGAGCAGTCAGTAACTGTAGTAGCTGTTGTGGTTATTGTTCTGGTTGTTGTTGTTGTTGTTGCTGTTGTTGATGGCAGAGTGTGGCATGCAGCGGGAAAGCTAAGGCAAGGCAAATCCGCCTCACTTTGCTGATGCTGCTTGCTGCTTGCTGCTTTAAGTAATCCGATTTAAAATGCACCAAATATATAATGCAGCCGCACAATCGCATTCGCATGCGATCACGTCGACTTAGTCCAACCAAGCGCTCCCCATTCCCCTCCCCCTTCCCCCGTCGACACCTTCCACACAGTCGATGCCACTGTGAGTATGAGAAACGTTAAGGCGATGTTAACGCCAACGCCATTGCAGTGTTCCTTGCTGTTGTCAGTGTTGAATAACGTCAAGCTACACATATCGCCCTTATGCACATCAACACATAGCAAAGCGACATATATATATACATATGTATATATACGTAAATATATATATATATGTATACAAATGCATATACATTCAAAGATATGTGCAAAGAGGACTTGTCACTGAGCTGAGCTGAGGATTGGATCGGTATCGGGAGCTCACTTGGCCTCCACTTACTGCTCCTGCAGTTGCCGGCCGGCATGTTTGGAGTTTGTACTCGTATTTTGTGCATTACTTGCATATTTTGCATACAGTTTTTTGCATTCCATTGTTGTGTCTGGATGGGATGTGTGGCGACTAGGACTAATCTTGCTTCGTTGTCGCTGTAGTTGTTCTTGTCGTTGTCGTTGTTGTTGGCGACGTCAGCAACGCTGTGTCGCCTTCAAATTCAATCTGCATTTCATTTCAGTTTATTTCCTTAATCATGCACGTTTGAGAATCTTTGACTACGGCACATGCAACTCGGAGACCAACCAGCAGAGCGCAGCTAACAAAATGTGTTGCCTACTTTTGGGCGTTTATTTGCCAACCAATTATTGTCCCACAATATTTAGCGAATTTGTGTAAGTTCTGTGAAAAATGAAGCCACGTGATGACGCTCACACACACACACACACACACAATGAGTGGGCGTATTTTATCAGCAAATTAATGGTTATTGCCAGAATGCATATGAATACATAAATAAACAAAAAGTTGCTATCAACAAATAATTGCATATATAAGTAAGACGCAGTGCTTTATAAATTTATATATATATATATATATATATATATATATGAGTATATGTACGAACAGATATGTATGCATTTCTGGGTGTGTGTGTGTGTGTGTGTCAGTCATAACAATAACAATGTAAAATCGCTTAGATTTCAGCCGCAAAATGAATCCGCACATAAAGAGAGGCAGCATAAAAGAGATATCCCTATGTATATATATGACTATATGTATAAATATTTGTATATGTATACGTATGTGAATGTATATATAATGTGTGGTAAGCAGCGGAGGCACGCATACAACGGAAAGGCGGATCCCACACAGAAGCAGAAGCAGCAGCAGCAGCAGCAGTTTCTTCATGCAATGCATGGGGCAAAGATATGCGAATGGCTTCGAGCACGTACAATCCATTCATTCAGCAAATACCAATAATAGACACGTACGATGCGTAAAAGAGACGGATAGACAGAGTCAGAGATACAGATAGAGAGAGACAGAGACAGAGAGAGAGAGAGAAAGAGAGGAAACGGGGAAAGAGTTACGTGGAAAAAAGCGTAGGGCTGAGGCATTTGAAAATGGCACAGAACCAGTACCAAAAACACAACAAAAATTCAATGAATGCCAGCGCAAGTAAAGCAAATTTGCTAAAGACAATAGGACTTTCAAGTAACTACATACACAGAGAGAGAGAGAGAGAGAGAGAGAGAGAGCAGAGATAGCATGAGGAAAAAGTGACAGTGATAGGGAAACAGAAAGAGAGGGAGAATGCGTTGCGACACACATGGCATAAGAAAACAATATGGCAAAACAATATAGATAAGTTCAAACAACTGCCGTTTCCTACTTCACTACATCTCCCCGTAAAAAAACACACACGCCTTGGAATGAAAATGTTTTTCTTCTGGGCCAAAGAATTTACGCCACTTAATGCGTGTGCTGCCAACACAACAAACACAACAAACACAACACTACACAACAAACACAACACAACGCAGACAACAAATACGACGACAACTCACAGTTATAATAATAAGTATGTAAGTAGTTTGCCCTTTGACTTTCATCTGGCTGTAGCTGCTACGGCTGCTGCTGTTGCTGCGTTGCATGCCACAGTGATCGTTAATCAACATTGCTCGCTGGCCCTCACTTACAGCTCAGCAGCAGTGGAATTTTTTCAAGTGGAGCTGCTTCCGGTATTTTGTCATGACTTTGTCGCAATGAGTCGACACAGTTTGCCAGCCTTGGATGCTGCTTGGATGCTGCCTCGTTGCCTGCTTTTGTGGAATTTTCATCTTTGTTTTTTTTTTGTTTTTTTTTTTTTTTTGGCCCAAACCCCATATAACCTGTCATACGCTGCGTATGCGCGACATTCTCTGTCAACAGCTGTCACTCAAACTCACAGAATGAAACACTTAAGAGATAAAAGTCTAACAGCGAACAAGAGAATTCAACAAGCAACATTTTATTCCATTTGTTGCAACAATTTATAAACTATAAAGCGATTATAAACAAACTAAAAGCGTCGCACTCAACTTAACCAACTGCGATGTGGACCGATGTGTAGCGGTCTTCTTTGGGACGAGTCGCAACTTTCAAGCGAACTTCCGGATTTGGTGACTCTGCAATTTCCATTATAATGCTGAATTCACACATATATATATATTATTCATAAGACGTGTTGCTGACTTTCCAGCCGTCAACGGGAGTTGACAACAACTCTAACAAATTGTTTGGCATAGATTTGATGGCGCAACTAAACCAAGTTTCCACATATCGAGGCTGTCGAAACTTATTTTCTATAAAAAAAAAATAAATAAATAAAAAAAATCCAATAGAATTTTCCGAATCAATTTTTATTCCACATTCAAAAAATTATTTGCGAAGAGGCATGTTTAAAAGAAATTTTAAATAAAAGGATTGAAAAAACAAGTTTTCTAAAAAAAAAAAAAAAAAAAAATCACCCAAAAAACCAAATTTTTTGCCACATTCAAAAATTCATTTGCGAAGAAATTATAAATAGAAGAATAGAAAAAAAAAAACAACAATTCAGAATGTGTAAATGGCATTTTTATTATTTATTGGCAGTTTGTCTTCTCTCAAAGTTAAACAACAAAATGCATAGCTTTGTGCTTTCGTAATGTGCCTTAACAGCTTATCAAGTTTTTGTTTTGTTTTTTGCTTTTTTTTTTTTTTTTGTTTTTTGTGCTTTCGCTTTTCCATTTTTTGTCAATTTTTTGTGCTCTTGTTGTCAGCTTAAGCTGTTGCCTCGCTCCGCGCTGTATTCGTCGCCTCACTAAACCCATTAAAACGTCATAATCAACATAAGCATAAGAATAATGCATAAAAAACGGAATAGAAAAGAAAAGGCGAAAAATGTGAAACGTATAGAAAAAATTGAGATTATTGTACGCTGGTCAGCCATTTTTACGTGTGTTGTGAAACGAGAGTCTGGATGCGCTCATTATTATTTTGCTGGCCTGGCCACAAAAGGCGACTAAAGCCTGGCCTTTGCTTAATTATGGTAATTAGCACGCAAAACCAAAGAGCCAAAGAAAACTAAACGACCCGGGAGACGCTTTGCAGAGTGCAAAGTGCCATCTCGCTGCATTACCATCGCTGAACAAGGATCGGGAACAGAAGAAGCAGGAGCAGGAGCAGGAGCATCTCCAGTAGAAACTAAGCGGCAGCTTCATCGTCACGATTATGGCGTTGACAACAACGGCTAGGAAGACCTTCAGCCGGAGCAGGAGGACGATAATATAAATATTAAAAACATAGACCACCAAAGTGACGTTCGAAAAAAGAAAATGTGAAAACAGAATGCGAGTGGGAAAAGTAGAAGTAAAAAAAAAAAACAAAAAAAAAACAAAAAAAGAAATGACCAGGCAGCGAAAAAGCCAAGAGTGAATTGCCATTGTGGTTGTGGCTCCTTAAACACCGCTTCATGTCGCGCGGCCACGCCTCCTTTTTGTCCTCACAATGCAATAATATTATGCAATATTTGTTTCAGATTGTCAGCTTTTCTGTTGTTCCTTTTTTTTTTGTTTCGCGTTTCGCTTTTTACTTTTTGCCTGCGCAAATGTGGCTGTTTTTTTTTTTTGCGCAGAATATTTAATTTAGCTTACATTTTTGGAATCGCTTTAAAGGTTTTGTGCTGAATTTTAACATTGTATTTAGTAGCAATAAGGATTAATAAGGGATATTTATGGAGTAAGTAATTATCATGGTCAAAGCCTTAAATCCATTTGATAGAGTTTAATAAATGCGTTCGCTTCCTGCCCAGTGTCTTTTGGTATCTGCGTCATGCAAAGTCAATCAATACACAACTTTTACTTGCCAGCTTCCTCTCAGCCTACTCAGCTACCAAAAGCCAATGCCAAAAAGGGACTGAGCTCGAACTCGAAACGCGTCAGTAATGTGAAATTTATTACGATGCTCAAATTGAAACTAAGCGCCATTAAAAAACAATAAACTAAACATGTATGTAATAAATTGAGGCCAAAAACTGAGCGGAAAAAAATCACCCACGCAAATGTATATACATGTATATATATGTATGTATTGGCTTATACAGTATATAGATATATATATATATGTATGTACATGTACGTACAAATGTGGCTTAGATGACGTGTATTTGTGTTGAGCGGCAGCAAAAACTGTACAAAATAAATTGACCAAATCTGCTGGATAAAAGGATTTGAAAGCAATTAATTGCCAGAGCATGGCAACACATTGATTCACAAAACAGGAATACTAAAAACAATAACAATAGCAGCAGCATACAAAACTAACACAACACATGCTTGCAACACCAAAGCCCAAAAAAGATCAGCTCAACATAATAAAAAAAATAAATAAATAAATAAAATTCGGCACTTTTGTTGTTGTTATTTGCTATTTGCGAGTTATGATGAAAACCATAAAGTAAATACCCAAAACACGCTTCGCTACACACCAGTTACAGAAGTACAGACATAAAATGGCAATTTGTATAGAAAGTAAAGCAAATTACAATTAAATAATTAAACAAGATTCTTGCGTAAAAGAAAGAAGAGAACATTCATTTCTCAATTGCTGAGATACGAAAAAGATAGTTTTCCGAAAACATTATATTCAATTTATTTCATTCATTCATAGATGGATAGCGATTATGTGATTCTTTAAAGTTGGCCAGAAGTAGCTTTTGATGAGAGATTTGCAGCAATTGAATAGATCTTGGCTACGTTGGGGTACAAACGCCGCATAGTTTATGCCAATTCAATTCGACAAATCATTTTCTTAGCTATTTGGGCATCGCATAGCTCCGACCAGCTACTGTTGCAATGGCAATCTCCTGGCTTTGCTTGTTGCCTTTTGTGGTTGCAAGTTTGCCATTTGCCTTCATACGCACCGTTGCACATTGGCATTTGTTTGCCTTGCATGTTTCTGTCTGTGTCTGGATGCCTGTGTGTGTGTGTCGTGTGTGTGTGTGTCGTGTGTGTGTGTGTCGTGTGTGTGTGTCTGTCGTGTGTGTGTGTCGTGTGTGTCGTGTGTGTGTGTCGTGTGTGTGTGTGTCGTGTGTGTATAGTCCGCCCTTAGACGTGTACCTGCTCTACTGCAGCTCCTGTTGCCTTAGCAGCTCTTGCGGTTTATTATAACTGAATAAATCATGTAAATTACCACACACACACACACACACTATCAGCACAAAAAGATATACAAACATAAACATGAACCATTACTACATAGATGCATCGCACCTTCTTCTTAGCTGCCCCCACCAACAGCCACATGTACAACTTGTTGGGGTTTTGCGTACTTCTTTTTTGGCCAGCCCCTGATTTGGTTTGTATACCCTGAACCCATTAAAAATTGCTAAGAGGGAATTTCGAAGTCGTCTAAAAGAATGTAACAGTCACATGAAAGTTTCTTCGACCTCATAAACATTTCCATAGCAATTAAAACCATAAAATTGGCAAAGAATTATATTATAATAAGGATGCTTTTGAAATAAGAACACTGATGGTCCTGGTTCAAAATGTTAATCGAGATATCGGGCTGGGTTCAGGGTATATTGTAGTCGAGCGCACTCGACTACAACATTCTTACTTGTTTTTATTTGCATTAGATCAGATTAGTCTTTTCGTTTTTTGAGAATTATATTTCAAATTTTCATAGTTTTCACTTTAATTAAAAGTGCGGTCGTGGCTTTTGTGGCGTCTAATATGTGGCTAACTATATTACCAAACATGGATGCAGACCACAAAGCTGCACATTACAAGTTACAGGACTACAAACTCATTTGGCTTTGACTTTTGACAACAATATTATATGTTGAAAAAAAAAAATAAGCAATTAAGGAGCTGTAGTCGAGAAAGCTGTGCAAATTAAGAAAATAATCATTGCACTGTTATTTTGCGAAGCTCAATGCACACAATCAATAATTCAAAGAATTTAGTTTCTTAAACGGATAAAGTTAAAATGTAAATATTTAAAAGGCTAGAGGCTGAAACAAAGACTGAAAGATGAGAAAACCAAATTTGTCTTTGGTTAAAATAATTTGACACAGCGAGCATAATTGTCAACCTCAATTCGGCAAATCGTTTAACAGAATATGAAAAATTGAGACAACAACTCATACACACACATACACACACTCACACTCACACAGACACATACATACATGTATGTGCACACCTCATAATTCATTGTGGTCACTTGATAAATGTTTTCCTAATTGCATGCCTCAAATAAAATTATTTTGTTTTTGAAATCATCAGCAGATGATGTCAATGGTGGCAATGTTGATTATCTTTATGTTCATTGTGATTATGATCAGTAACTACTGTGGAAACGAAATACAGAATTACCAATTAATTTGTAATCCATGCTAAATCTTAGTTTAGTTCAGTTCACTTCAGTTCGCTTCTGCTCTTCGTGGCAGTATTTCCCGGTTATTTTAAGCTCCAAAAAAATATTAATAAATTTATACCTATAAATTTGTATAATACCCTTGGAGAGAATATTATGATTTTAATACGGGTCCAATTTAGGAGTTGAGTAGAATAACTGAATTGTAATATAGCATTTAAACCATTGATGGAAAGCTAACTTACTTTTGTTGTATATTTACCAAGCGTACCAGTTATGTGTATTATATTTCGCCATACTAATAATATATAATTTATTATAAATTATTATTAATTAACATTTAGTCATTTTATCATCTCTCTCATGACGCGTAACTTTCGCCACCCCAAAATTTAACTATTCACTTTTGCCATAATCAGGATTTGATTGCATGCATCGAGATGCGGATTCTGATGTGATGATTTTCACAATAATTTTGATTTTACAGTTTTCCCACTATTTATGTTTTTAGGTTGCACAGTTTAATGGTTTTGACGTTTCCATTTGATTTGTTTGTGTGGTTGTGGGATTGGCTGTGCCAAGGGTACGTTTGTCATTTTGTGGGACTTTTTTCGTGCGTTGTCATTTGTCGTTTGCCATTTGCCATTTAATTTCGTTAATTAATTTGTTTGCCAAACTCAAAGTACAGAGCAGAAAACAGAGGCAGACGTGCGCAAGCTGCCGCAGAAGCCAAAAACAACAATTAAATATAAATCTTATAAATTTCTGTAGCCAAAACTTGCTCGCAACGCTTTTTGATCCACACTCTCCTCTCTCTTTCCTTCCTTCGTTCCCTGCCTGTATCTCTCTATCTCTCTTTCGGATGGTTTCCGTATTTTGGCTGCGATTTTCGCCGTACCACAGAACATATTTCATTTGGACTGCAACTTTTGGCTCACGCCCACAGCTCAGAGACCCGCCCTCAGCCCAACGCCCGACGGCACCATTTCTCAGGCCAAAAAACTTTGCCAGGTTTTGGAAGGCAGCTACGAACAGCTGCGACGCTTTGTTTTTTCGTCCTAAAATCTATGACTACTTAAGGCAACCTCATGGGCACACACACACACACACAGATAATTTAATTTAACTATTTTAGTTGATGCAGGTTTCAGTTACTATGTTTTTTGGCGAAAAAGTGCAACAAGGCTACTCCTACAACCATATCATGTCCACAAATGCGGAGCCACAAAACGTTTGCTGTAATTTCCACACGTAAATACTTATTTCCAAGAAACGCCCACAGAAACACGCAAATGCAGCAAATGTGGAAGAGCACAATTCTAATTGTCATAACACAAAAGCAGTTGAAAATCTAGGGCCAAAAGTGCGAAAAGCTTCACGTGGGCGGACATTTAACGTGGCCGCAACCCCAAATCGAGATGAGTTCGAAGAATTTCTGAGAAAATGCAAATAACTAAAAACATTTGAGATTATTTTATAAGTAAAAAACAAAAATGGTAAAAATTAAGAACAGCTACAAATTAAAAATAATAATTGACTTCTTATTCGTTGTTTAATTATCGAATGGAGTTGCAAAAGATGAGCTTAAGACAACAAATTTATTGTTTTTATTATTTAATTTATTTTTTTTTTGTTTAAAAATTAATGCATTTGAAGTGGAATACAAAACTTTTACCGATTAACAAGCTTACCAAATCACGATCAAATCAAATTAATTTCTTCACTTAACTGCACTTTCATAAGCCGAGAGAGATCCATGTAGAGTTACAGTTATCAAGTAACAGTTACATCTCTGTCTGAATTTGAATATATAAAAAGATATATAAAAGTGTTGTATGTTTTTTTTTTATTTCATTATATTATATTTCATTACTGCGGACTTTATCTGAACTGTTATTGGAAAAGCGTTTAAGTTCACACAGCGTTTCGGCAACCCTCTCTTGCATCCTTGCAATTGCTCGCGCTCATATTTTCTCTCTCTCTCTCTCTCTCTCTCTCTCTCTGTCTCTCTGTCTCTCTCTCTCTCTCTCTCTGTCTCTCTCTCTCACCCGCTCTCTATGTTGGTATATGCATGGGCGTGTGCCAGTGACACGTTGATAAATGACATTTGCAGCGTCAATGTGAATTTTATAAATTCTCGTAACTGCGCAGAGAAAGCGGCAGACATCGTTGCCAGCTCCAAAAAGTTGCTTAGCATGGCCAAAACAAAACGCTGAGGCCAGCGCCTGGCAGCGACTGCGACAGAGCAGCAGAGCTTTTTGTCGTTGCCTTCATCGTTGCTGTCGTTGCTGTCGTTGGTGTTGCCGTCGTTGCCGTTGCGGCAGTTGCGGCAGTTGCTTATTTTTTATGACACTTTTGCGGCTTATCAACGTCACTGCAAACACATGCACTTGAATCCTTACCGCTTGCCGCTTCCCGCTTGCCGCACTTATATCTCGGCAACTACGGCCCGACCGCCCTCAGCCGCATTATTTACATTGTCAACAAGATGTCGAGTGGCTTCTCACACCTCTCTCATAGTGTTCCTTCCCTCCGGTATACGGGCACATTGATTTATAAGAACTATGTCCATCTGTCCATCCCGTCGATAATTGTGGAAAGACGATACCTAGAGACTTCAAACTTAAAATATATTCTTCGTTATGTTTGCGCGCATGCAAACTGATATATAGTTTGTGAACTTATTCTAATTTGTTTTCAAAATTATGTATTTTCAATTTAATATATAAAATGGACTTCATAGTGTTAGAAGTAATTTGGATTTTAGATGATTATTGGCTAAGATATAAAAGTCTAAAATTAAAAAAAAAGTGTATTTTTCAATTTCAACGACTATTTGCCTTAGCCAAGAAACATAAAAAATACCAAGCGTGATGTCATCAGGCGCTCACCTGAGCAAGCCCGAGTAGCACTCCACACTCCATACACCACACGACAGACATACATACACACACACACACACACACACTCACACACACACACACATGCCTAACTTAATGTATAGATAGCTATTTAATGGCAGCTGCACGCAACGAAAGTTGCAGTCAAACTTTGCCTGAGGTTGCATGCGGGTAAACCATGTAGCCAGTTCCTCTTTGCCGACTACAACAAAGTTAGGTTAAAGTTTTTTTTTTCGGGCTTACTGTCAAGGTGGAATAGCAGCAGAGTGAAAAAAGAGAGAAGAGCAGAAAGAAGAGAAGATACTCGAACAAAAGCCAGTCGATTACCAATCATGCTCAACGCTCAATTTAAGCTCATTCAATGACATCACCACTAAACGGCACCACTTGAAAACAGTGCGAGGTGATCGAAATCAATTCACTTCAGTTATGGCCTACACGGAGTTGCAAGTTGCCAGTTGCCAGTGCTTCTGCAACGAGCACAACTAAGCAATTGGTGTGCAGCGAGCTTTTTGCGTCGAATGATAAACAAAATGCTTAAACTAAATATTGGCCTAAATTTACTGACGTCTTATATGAGGCTACAATTGTCCCTTTTGAACTTCACTGATCTGGCAATCTAAGCATCCATTTGACATCCGAGTCAATCTATCAATCAGTCAATCAAATAACACAAAACACAGTTCGCAATCAAACTCCGATAATACCTTATATCAAAATACAAATTAAGATATAAAAAAATACAATAAAATGCAAGGATGCAAAAAAAAAAATCTACAACTGATTAAAGTGAATATTTTATTTATTTTGTTATATTAATAATTATTACCGGAAATTGATTTGTATCAATTTTTATAAAACTGGCGAAGTTAAAAAAAAAATAAATAAATAAAAAGAATATATATATTTATATATGCTTGATCTAAGCGTGGTAAACGATAACTTAAGTTACTTAGCTTGAAGCCTCCAGATCTATTGACTTCCATAGTCGGACAGATAGACGGACGCACGTGACTATAATTAGTCTGCTGTTGACGCTGATCAAGAATTTGAATGCAGTTGCATAGTTTTGCACAACTTCATTATACCCCATTTTGGCGCATAAAAACCTGAAGAGCACTTGAACAAGACAAAACTAAAAGTTATGAAAACCATTGATTTACATAGCTTTTAAACATGTCACAGAGGAAGCATACTCATCGCCTACCTGTCTCTCTATCTCTTTCTCCATATATCCGCTCTCTCTGTCTCTGTCTCTGTGTCTGTCTCTCTCTGTCTGTTTGTTACAGCGCGACAGCTAAGAAATGCAGCTTGAAAGTTGAGTGAAAACTTCAATGCGCCATCGAGCTGAGTGCGCAGAGATTAAGTCAAATACTTGACAAGTCACAGGTAACAAGTATAAACTTATAAAGTCATAAGTGTACTTGTGTGTGTGTGTGTGTTTGCTTATATATATATGTGTGTGTGTGTGTGTGTGTTGGTCTTTTGCAAAAGTACCGAAAAGTTTTCAAATTATTTTTGGTTATATAATTGGAATTGATAACTTTGGGCACAACGACGCGCGAGGGTCCCATAGTGCCAACTCTAACGAGTGCCTAACACACCCACGCACACACACACTCCCCCACACGCACACACGCACACGCACACACTCATCCAAACACACACACACATACACAAACTGCACTTGCATTTGTCAATAACAAGCAATTTAACAATTTGGTACACAGACACACAAAAGCGAAATTCTTTCAAAGTTATCATTCAAACTTGAAAATCAATAAAACTTTTGATACAACAGGCTGAAAAATAAAATATTCCCAACCCGACACTTTTGCAACTTTAACAAACCCAGACACGCCCCATGCTACATTCCCCAGCCCCTTTCGCACCTACCCATCGGGTAGTTCACACGTGGTACATTCGTATGAACCAAAGGACAACCAAGAAGAATCACATTTTCCAACATGAACCAAAATTAGGACCACCCCTTTAATTCAACAAACATATCTACATATATTTTATATTTTTACATACATATATGTAACAAAAAAAAAAGCTTTTTATTTTGTTTCTTTCTTTTTTATCGACTGCCATAACCCACTTAACTTTGTCTATCTGCCTTCGACTTTGACGGCGATGTCGACGATGCTAAAGAAAGTTAATTAAGAAAGTTTGATTTCTTATGGCTAAATAACGCTCGAAAGTTTTACTGACTGACAAATATCGAGCAATACTGGAAATAAAAATAAAACAAATAATAAATCAGTTGATGGGAATTTCCAACCAATAGATACCCCGTAACCCAATCGCTGTTACTTTAGATAAGGCACTGACCCTAAAAGTTGTGACTGTAACCCGATCTGATTGATTGTTCCAAGGATCAAACACAATTAGCAAGAAATTTTAAATATTATGTAATTGAACAATATTACAAATAAATTAACAATAAATAATTATTCGATAAAGTTGTTTATGAATTTGTATGTATATTTTAAAAATGTATTGAAAGATTATTATTTCAGGAGACAAATGAATGTTACCAAGTAATATTCAGATAGACGCTTATAAAACTACAAATGTATAAATGAATCCATTTGGCAAAATTATGCACAACTTGATAATACCCATTTTGAAACAACCGAGTATCCATTAGAGGGTATAAAAATAATAAAGTTGAGCCTTCCTACGGACCACCCACACCGATTGTGATAAGCAAACCGAATGGCTGATTGCTCAAAGGGGTTGCCGCGATTGCCTTAACGACTGACGGTTAGTCGTTGGTTATTGGGGATGGTGCCTGGTGGCTGGTGGCTGGGCGGGGGATGGGGTCGGATCTGGGAAGGCGGTAACACTGCGAATGAGCAATAAAAAGTTTTGAACGGCTTTTGGCTGCATCGGTTAAAACAAATCAACAAATATTTGCTTAACATTTATATTTATATGCATTTTATATCACCATTACGAGTAGGATATTTATGAAGTGCAAAGATTCCTTCGATTTCTCATCCTTCGGTGTCCCCAAATAAAGTTTGTTTACAGGATTGCAGGTTGGGCAGATGATTTGCTCCGTAAACAAATTAAAAAGAGTGAATTATTTCAGTTTATTTAGAAAAGGGCACAAGTTACCTTAGCTAAATCTACCAAATTCTTCGGGATACAAACTAAATTTGTTGAAAGCGGAATGTTATTTTTAGTTTTGCGTAAATCCACAATCCGTAAGTAAGTATAGTTTTCGTTGAGTGTATTATTTCCTCTTTTTTTTCTTTTTTGGATGTGGCGAACACGTTTCAGCACAGAATGGCGTCTCCAAAGCAGCCTATGCTAATTGGCCCAGACAGCTGCAAGCAAACGCCGGTACTGACATCATTCTATGTTGTTGTTGTTGCTGTTGTTGTTGTTGTTGCTGTTGTTGCTGTGACGATGTTGCTGTGACGATGTTGCTGGACAGACCATGGCCATTGTGGAAGATGTGGGGCGCATTAAAGGCGCTAAACAATTTAATGACTTCCTGCTAGTTAGGCACTGTACACAGTCACTCTAGTACTCACTTACAATGTCTGCACACAAATACACTCACACACTCACACACACACACACACACACACACACACAGTGCTATGTGCCAAGAAGAGAAACAACAATAAGACAGCTGCGAATGAGTGTTTCCCTTGGTCGACGGCCGCACAAAATGACAACAGGCGTCATTATGCCAGCGCAATGATACCCAACCAAAAAAAAAAACAAAAATAATAAAATAAATAATAATAAAATAAATAAAAAAAAGATAATAGGCTTAAGCTTTATGGTTGCAACAGTTGTTACAGTCACTCACTGTTGCATGCTCTGTCTAATCTAAGCCAAATTGAAATTACTGAATTGAGATTTGAAAGGCGCAGGTTCCTTTGCATCGCATGTTATGTTTACAACGATTTTGTGTATTTTTTGTAGATTTAACAATCCTACGGGAAAGGATCCCAATAAGGGATTTGGTGCCAAAATGTGCTGGTCGTCGTATTTGTCATATTGGAAAATATCTACCTCGTTTTGCCCCTAAGAACAAAGCATTTAAAATGAGAGAACAAAATTTATTTCGCACTTGCGAAGTTGGAGAGTGTGTGTAGAGTGTTCAGCAAGTACATCAAATTTTAATGTAAATTGCCATTCTATAATTGGTCATACTTGGTCACACTTGCCTTCTTTAAGAGATGGCACTTCTGGCGACCAGTTGCCAAAATGCTTAGTGTGCGTTGATTATCCTCGTCTCTTGATGTTTTTTTTTTTTTTGTTGTTGTTGTTATGACTTATTTTCTGATGTTGCTGTTGTTCTTGTTGTCATTGTTGTAGTTTTACTTCTTTATTATCTGTGCCTTCATCTTGAGCTTGGTTAGATACTCATAACGCCGACAGCACCCACGAATATCGAGTAACATCGGCTCCTAAAATATTATTTATAAACTATCCGTAACGAGTCCAAATATATATTTTATTTTACTTACAAAATGCTCGTTCATTTTCCATTGGGAATACAATTTCATATTGTATGTGGCAACTAGAATTGCTCTATTTAGCATTTTGAGTAAATGCCTGATCCGCATCTTTATTGCAAAAAGGGATGCGTTATAACGCCACATTTTCCAAAAAAACTTCGTTGGTCTAATTCGTTTCTAATGGATCAGATTATTAGCTGTAGTGACACAAAATCTATATTAAATTTTACTTACATTTAGTCGTTTCATTTTATAAAGTGAGTTAAAAATTTTCATTTTCCCAATTTATGCAGTGTCAGGCAGGCAATGACAAAACAGTAAATGAATGAATAGTTATGGTATTTCATAAATATTTGCCGATATTTCTCCGATAACAAAAAATACTGACTAGTGCTTTAGATATATATCGATGAAACAAACTTGATCTCCGTGCGGTACAGGGTGGTACAGGTGAACTTATATTTCAAGTTTGGCGGAGGTTTCTATGTCGAGCCGACTACTTTATGGGCTCTGTTTCCTTTTGCCTGTAAAATAAATTTGCGCAGAACCTTAACATTATTTTTACTTTGGGGTATAAAAATAATGATGATGGAAGTTTGTTTGAATAATATATTTAAAAATAACAGATTAATATCCTTTCACAATGAAAAATTGTATTAAAAAATATTTGCAAATCCATTGGTCTCAAATTTGTACCGCTTAAACTGTTTTTATATTCCTTTTTTCCTCGGCAATTTGAATACATCTGTCGGGCGTCAGTTTTGCGGCATATTTTATGGCATTTAATTTTATAAAATGAAACACAAATGCAAACGACAAACGACAGGAGACAGACGACAAGACCCTAAGACGAGACACAGCTACAGAGCAAAAGCTATTCATCAGGAGTGGGTGATGGGGTAGAGAATTTTTGAAGTTGGGCCACTCGGGGAACCAAATAGAACAATCCAGTAACAAATACCTCAAGTCGTTGCCAAGACCATGACATATCTATATAGAGTGGTGATATGACGAATGCTCAGGAACAGCTCACGACATTTTTGATAGCCGAATTTGTACTGAAATCCACATTGTTAATTCACTGTTAAATTGTGTAGAGCTCGGGTATTGTTTTTGAGCACGACATATATAACTGTTATATATTTGATCGGTCTCTGGTAAAAAGACTATGTATGCACTCGGAGCAATTTAATTCGAGTCGCCACTTTTTTCTTATGAAATTTAAAATATAATTATAAAAAATGTTATGCTACACATTAGTTTGTTTTATTAAATAAACGTACAAAAAAAAATAATTAAATTTGAAATAATAACCAAAAAAAATGGTTTGTTGCGCTCCCTGTTAAAAACTTTGGTAGGAGGCAGAGACAATTGGCAAAATAAAGCCAAAAACAAAACGAAGACAGAACAAATTCATTGGAAGAATTCATATAATGGAAGCGAGTGCCAAGTAACTCCTAAGCATAGATAAATGTCGTTACATCCTCATCAACCACAGTTTTCCCTTTCTATGGTAATGAAATAAATCAGAACAATGCCTGATTTCAGAAAAATAAAATTTTTAAAAGTCATTCCATATATTCGCCGTTATTTGCTCTGTAGAAGCTGATTAATATGTGTTAATTCTCAAAACTCTTACAAATATATTCTTTTAAAATTAAGTGACAGTAAAATCTTCAATAAACATATTTACACATTATATATATCTTACTTATATGACAGTCCTGGCCACAAGTTCAGTCTGAAGTTATGAATTTTTTATTTTAATTTTTAAATGCTCGATAAATGAATTAAAATGCAAACTGGTGCTGAGAATCTTGATCGGAAATGTTGTGAGAGTCGCTGGGCGGTGAGTGGTAAGCGGTTGGCTGTGCAACATGCCACACGCTGTGAAAGTGGCTCTTATTTGTTGTTTGTCAGTTACCCGCTTCGAATTTTTTAAAACTTTCAGCTAAGCATTTTGGAAACAGACGTATTTAGAAGCTCAACCTGGCCATGACTCAAGTAAAAGTTTACGCAATAATAGCTCTGGACGAGAGCCTGAAACATTGGCCAGGCCAGTGGCAATGGGTAGATAGCTGCCCCGTTGAGCACGTTATTGCTAACATATGTTGCCCAATGTTATGAAAAAGAGTGTAAAACTGGCCAACACTAGCAGCAGCACAACTCCAGGACACAACTGCAAAAACTGGCCAGTAGCACAGCACAGCGTGGAACCATCTTTGGCGTGTTAGGTGTACTGAAGTAATCCATGCTCTAACCGGACACTGGGAAAATTCAAATCACTATTTCAGCTCTCGCCCAGCACCGGCCAGAAACAGATTAAGTTCCATGGGAAGCACATCTCCGAGCGACTTAACTTAGTTAGTTATTGCGCGATGCATAAGCGCATCTGAGTGGCGCCTCTTGTGATCATGTGTCTCAACAACGGCTCAAATCTGGACGATGTGTTTTAAGCATTCAAAAGTCGTCTTAATCTTACCGAATCCAACCTAACAGATGCAGTAGTAGAAGGATAGCAACAGCAGCGATGCATGCAATTTTGCAACAACTGCAACAAATCATTTTTATTTATTTATTTATTTTTGATTTTTGTTTTTTTTTTTTTTTGGTGCAAGCGCCTTCAGCACGTCTACTACCAGCTCCATCTGCAAACCGCCTGCCTGTCTATTGAACAGTGCCCCAGTGTCTGTTTACCTAGCTCGACACGCCACGTTGTGGATTAAGCAGCACGTTTAATTTATGTTTGCTTTCCTGTTTTAACTTATAATAAAATTTCATGCTGTACGATTACTTCAACAAAATATATGTTTGTACAAAGATATGTACATATATCGGGTGCTGGTTTATATCCAGCTAGCCAGCCCGACCTGTGTGGGTGCGGGAGTGGCATGCAACTTTTTCGGCGATTGTGTGCCGTTGTAAATTTAAATCATTTATTCAAAGAAGTTTGTAGTATTTCCGGTCGATTGGCCGATTGTTCCCATGCTGGACAGTAAATTGAAGCTTGCAGTACATAATAATGTACATATTCGAATAATAAGCTATTTTTCCATCAATAACTTACTAATTGGTGTCAGAAAACTATTTATATCCTTAAATATTATAACAATTAAAAATGCACGAAAACTGTTTCTTAAATTTCACATTTTAAGCAAAGTAGTCTCCATAAATCATATTTTTTTATTTTTATTTATTTTTTTCTTATATATATATACAATAATTAAAACAACATATTTTATCTTACATAAATTTAGATATTATGTTATATATTAAATTTATTGTATTCTAGTAGATGGCCTATCGATATATATTGCATATCGTATACAATTTAATGACACGATAGAAGCGTAATATCGATATATCAAATTTGCAATCGTATAATCGATAATGGCAGAATGTGGCAATAAGGAATTGCAAAGATAGCAACATGCTGAAAATCTGCACATCAAGCAATTAAAACAGAACAACAAAGAAGCTCTGCGGTGGTTTTAGGTGGTTGTGTGGTTGATTTGTGTATCTTGCCGGCCAGAAGGAAGCAGTTAGCCAAACAATTGCAAATCAAAATATTGCACTTACTCGCAAATGAGCGCACAAAGCGTCAAGAAGCAAACAAAACAAATCGTGCGAAAGAGCCAAATGTCAAATGCAAAGACCAAGAGAAAGAGAGAGATAGAGAGAGACGAGCATCAGGCGGACAAAAGACAGAGGCAAATGTCCTTTTCGATGTCATTACGAACGTATCCAATCATTTGAGTCGCAGTTGGCAAACATAACACATAGATGCCCACTTTTATATAGGGGACACTTGGACGAGGACGACTTGTGGTGCAGCAGTTGGAGTCGCCAGTTGGATTGCAGTGCTGCAAACAGTTGTTGTGCTGCTGGCCTTAACAATGATATCACTCGGCTCTGACTGTGGGAATAGGTAATGCAAGATCCGAACTCTGTTCTTGGTTATCGTTGTTGTGGCTGTTTGTTTTTTGTGTTTGTTGTTGTTGTAACGTCTACGTTAACAAAAGCTCGAATTGCCTTAAGCAGCGCCAGTGCTAACAAATAGTTTATATCTATGTCTGGGCACCCTCAGCATGGATGCGCTTGGCAACTACAATTTAGCTGAAAGTGAACGCGTTTACCCCAGTTGTTGTTTTAAGGCCAGTCACAAAATACACGTACAACTTCCAACACATGTTACACACACACACACACACACACACATATATATATATATATATATATATACACAGAGAGAGAGACACACACGTGGAAACATCCATTCAATTTAGTGTAGACGTCAGCACAGCAGCACAGCAATCCTTGCAACCTCCCGGCTAACGGCGCTTTCTGCATTCTGTGGCCTGCGCAAGCCAAACACAAATTCATCTAAATTGCAAGCCAACCAACCAACCGACCATCAGACGGCAACGATGAGATGCCCCAAACAGTTGAGCAATATGCAATTCGCAATGTGACCTGCTTGCCAAGGCTATGGCGAGCTATCGCCTTCGTTATCTCTCATATCGTCTTGATTTAGCTACAGCTCCAGCTTTCAGCTTTCAGCTTTGGCTTTGGCTTTGGATTTGGCTTTAACTGCAGCTTCCTCTGCCATTCCTTATAAATACTTGCTTACTTTCTGTCTCTCTTTTTTTCTCTATCGAATTCTCTCTGAGATTGTCACTGCGAATGTCATACAAGTTGCAGGCTGACCCTGCCCCTGCCCCTGCCCCTGCCCCTGTCGCTGCCTGCTGCTCAACTATCCACTTGCAGGAGGTATAAATGGCCAAGAGGGCAACGCAAGTGCTGCACTCTGACATAAATAATAAGCTAAGGAACGTACCAAATTTTTGTATGACTATCCTCTTGGCCATAGAATAGCTCATCATTGTGATATGGTCAACATGCACTGTGGTCGTATCAATAACATTTGCAGATATATTTGCAATAAAACTAATGGGAAACTAACTTGATCAACCGACAAACTTGGAGCTTGCTATTTTATTAATCCTTTAAAAATCAGGCAATTGTTTGTTTGTCTCTATTGTTAATTTTATGAATAAACAAACATTTGCTGTCCTAATTGAACCCGTTAAATGTATTATAGCCATATCTGCACCCATATAGATTTTGTCTAATTACCACTTAGTCAGGCGATACTTTTCTGAATATGCATTCAAGGAATAATTAATGCAATTTAATTGGTTTTGGAGTTGAAGTCGCATAATTTCTTAGGTTAGGATGGACATACTACATAGATTAAGCTGGGAGCTGTTGCTGCAGTTACTGAATACGAGTGGCATACACATAAAAACAGATATATATTATTTATTTGAGCCCAAAGCGAAACGTATTTGCAGCTCGGATGCGCGGGGTGCAACTAAATAATTTTTGTATAAAGTTTTTCTTTGTGGCACTTGCGCAAAAGTTAGCAGCTCTGACTCTGACTGACCCTCACTCCAAAAAAAATGAAATAAAAAAGAAGCTATGGAGGCAACCACCAACCGTGCGTGTAGATGCCACCGATTGCTGCCGCATGCATGCAGGTTGTAAGCTGCAACGAGCAACAGCAACAACAACAACAACAACAACAGATGCTCTGCTTGTGGGTTTCGTTTCAAGGCCCGAGGCCAGCTATGTTTTATGGAGAGGGTAAATGCCATTTGTCTAAGTAGCGTCGACCTGCCACGCAATTCACATACTAGAAAGATGCAGTTACGAAAATAACTGAATATGAACAGAGCACTAACTCAGCACCCACATCTCATAACTTATAAATACCCCAGTTAATGAATCGTGAGTCCCCGTTTAACTCTAGGGGGATTGAGAAAACCAAAGTTGAGGATCGCGTGGCTCAAACACTAAATGAGTTTATCGGTAAACTGTTTTTCCAATTTTGGGTCTAATTTTGAATTTTTTGAAAAGTTGGAAAAGCTATTTAGATTCCAATTAAAAACAAGAGAGAACATTGCAGTCGGAAGTAACCTACAGCGAAATACTATGATACCATAATTTTGCCTTTCAGATTGAGGTAGATATAAGATAGTAATCCTTCTCTGAAGTTTGGCAAGTGTAGCTCTTAAATTACAGAACATATATGCCTTTCGAGATTTTCAGGCCGGAGTGGGCGTGGTCGAAAAACATTAAAGAGAAGGTTCCTAATAATCTTCCTTGAAAGTGGGTTTGGTCCAAACATTTTTTTTCCAGATTTGTTAAGGGTGTTACTAGCAATGTGGTGACTTAAGCTTCAAAATGATGCGAGATATATGGTCTTATCGATTTACACCAACAAGTGTATCGGCTTACGTAGGCGGAGTGGGCGTGGCCATCCAATTTTGTATCTATATCTTAGGGGAGTTACCAATAACAAACATCCAAAATTTGGTGCCTTTAGCTTACAAATTAGGAAAGATATGCGCACTTAAGTTTTCTAAGACCGCAGTCGGCATTTGGGCATAGGTCGAACCTTCAAAATACCATAACTTCGTCAAAACTCAACGCATTTTCAAAAGCAAGAGCGCTTTAATTATAGTTTGGCCTCTAGATCAATTGTACACTTAAAGTTGAAAACGTGATTTTGGGTCGGAACATGAGTCAAAATTATAGTCCGAAAATCGGCATATGGGCATAACATAGGATTTATGAAGGGTGTTACTAGCAATATACCTTTCAAATTTGACTTAAGCTTCAAAATTTCGTGGGATATATGCTCTTACCGATTAAACCAACAGGTATATCGGTTTAGGTAGGCGGAGTGGGCGTGGCCATCCAATTTTTTATCTATGTATCGAAGAAACTTGCGTTCATACAGACGGACAGACAGCATAACGGACATTGCACAAACCCAATATACTATTATACCTTCGGTATCATAGTATAAAAATTATATGCTCTTAGTTTTGCTCAGATATCGCTTTTCGTTTGTTAAATTAAGCAACAACCTTTGCGTAGATGATTTTGATTAAACAGCTCGAGCTCGAACTGGATTGGGCTTAGACACCCATTACAAATTTAATTTTAAGCCGACATTACTCTACACACGTTAAGTGGGCTCAATCTAAATTGTAACAGATCCATTCTTGCCGCACTGTGGTAAATCACTTATGCTTCCGGTGCATCAATGCAACCGTCACCTTAACTTGGTATTGTCAAATGTCATCATTGCAATGCAAAAAAGGATGTGCAAGAAAAACTAATTTTCATTTTAAAAAATATGTTGTATATTTGTTTGCCAACTTGTACGTGTGTGTTTGTGTCTATCAGCTGCAATGACTTGCAGGTTGAAGAAGAAATTGCTGTTGCAGTTGCTGTTGCAGTTGTCTCTGCAGTTGCACCATTGCTGTTGCTGTCACTACATCTTCTCAGATGCGTTGCAGGAACCCTTTAATGATTGGCTGCCTGCTCCACCTCGGGACCGGGCTGGATTGTCATTTTGTTTGTCATGCTCAATGCATACAAATTGCACTAAAATATGCTAAGGAAAACTATATGGAAAAGCCGCCAGCCACAGAAGATGAAGCGACGTATGCAACGTTCCAAATGTTTATAAAGAAATAAAAGGAAACGAGTAAAAATAAAATTAAAAAAAAAAGTTGGTTCTATTTGTAATTATTTTTATGTCTTACCTTCAATAAGACAAACAATTTAACAATCCTGACTAATTAAATTGAAAAAATTAGCTTAGTGAAGGAGTGATTGGGTTTTTAAAATTTTATGAATTAATTTTGAATTTTCTAGACACATTAATTAATAATTAATTAATAATAATAATTATATGAAAATATATAAGAAAAAGCTAGCATTATTTTGAACATCTTCTGAATAATTTGTTAATGTCGATGTTAGTTTATAAATTAGTTGCTATAATGCTAAAATAAAAACTCAATATGTAATTTAACATTAACGCATAATTTAATTTATGCATGCATTTTTACTTATGTGTTTTCTCTTTTCATTTTGCTGAGTTATGAGTATTTTTAATTTGACATTTTGTGATTTTTTTTTGAGTTGGTATTTCTGATTTGTACATGTATTCATACAGTAAACAGGTACATACATATGTGCTATGTAACTTTAAATATATATACGTATATATATAGATGTATATATACATATGTACTTGCAAATGTTTGACTGATTCCTTAGCTGTTGCCTTCTTTGAAATTTGCCCCCTCCTGCGGAGGCTGTCATTTCATTTTATTACATTTCAGACTTGTCCTTATTGTTGCTTTTATGCTTTTGGCCAATATTTACATGTACCTTTTTTAGTTGCAGCCTCTCCAGATCCCGCTGCGTCATTGTCCAGGCGCTTGTTTTTGTCCGCTGTTGCTGACGGTTGCCATTATTGTGTTGTTGTTGTTGTTGTTGTTGCTGCTGTTGCTGTTGTTACTGCTGGTAATAATGACATTTATTAATTGCTATGTAAATATCTCAAAGTCGCTTTTAAAACGAATTAGAATTCAAACCGACAAAACAGCCGCTCGCCAAACGAGCCAATTGAATTTGAATATCTGGCCCACTTTGTCCCTCTCTCTCTCTCTCTCTCTCTCTCTCTCTCTCCCTCTCTCTCTTTATCTAACAACAAAGTTGCTTTCAACGCTTGTACAATGATGAGATTTAAATTCAAAAATGTTCAAAGTCACTTGTGAATGTGAGAGAGCCAAACATTAAATAATATGAATGCGCACTTTCCGCTATTCATTTCAACTGAATATTTCCACATTTTCAGCATTTACGCATATTTATGTTTTATTTATATTGTGCTCAGCATAAATGTCATCTCAGTTACACTTTATGGCAATCCAAACGTTGCTAAGCTTGTAAATCTCTTTTTAATTGCTTTTGACCACAAACAAATAGCAACAAAAACTCGACATCAACAACAAAAAACATCGACAGAGATTCGGCCAGTGATAGGAGCAGGGAGGGCGGGAGGGGGGGGGGGATATAGGCAGAGGGTAACCACGGCAAAAGACTCAAAGACCTTTCGAGAACCAAAAACCGCACCAAAACTAAAATGCAACTAGCAGAGCAAAAGCACCCGCTGCAGCAGCCCATTTAGCTGTACAAATTGTTTAAATATATAGCAACAGACACACACACACACACACACACACACACACACTCGCACACACTCGCACACACACACACAATTTCCATAGTCGAATATGTGTCCCAAGGAGCAGCATTAGAGCCGAGCCGAGAATACTTGCTAAGCCGAGCCGAGCAGAGGCTACAGTCACAGTCAATTATACAAATTGCATTTGTGTTGCACACACAGACTCACACACACACGCACGCACAACTACACACTGATATACACGCCGACGCAGACACAGACACAGAGACACGTAAACCATTTTGTATTGCCATTTGGCAACATGTTAGCCGCCATTTCCGGTCGGCCCATAGACAAGCTGTGACACAATGCAAAAGTTGCCCGCACGTCACGCCGAGCGCACAAATCTACATAATACTCTCTCTCTCTCTCACACACTCTCTCTCTCTCTCTCTCTCACTCTCTCTCTCTGTCTCTATTTATATGTATATGTCTATGTATCTTGTTTGGGGCATGACATGTGCTACTAGATGTGCGAAAATTTGTTTTGCTCGCAAATGATGATTGAAACACAAAGAGCCAGAATCTTAATTGAAAGCCAATGGAGCGCACATGGAACGAACGCTTCTCGGACGTTCAGTTTAGTTGACATTTGCACTTTAACATTATTCGATAGCCGCTGCTGCAGATGCCCCCAAATCGTATACGTTCCACGCATAACTCTTATATTAATTTCTCTTTACACTTCATCTAGCTCTCTCTCACTCTCTCTCTCTCTCTGTCTCTACTTCTGTGTCCATGTCTGTTTCAGCCCTAGGCTTTTGCTACAGTTCCCTAGACGAAACGGATATCCGATTACCAAGAAAACTAGCTTACACTTATTTTAGATAACATAAGTGGTAGTTTTAAAACTAATCTTTATGATATCAACAAAACGTCTAATTTAAATGTATTTCATTTTTTTAAAAAATATATTAAGCTTGAAAATAAAACAAATGCATGAAATTAAAGATGAAAATGACTTAAGCTGCCAAGACCAATAATTTATAAAAAAAAAATAATAATAATAATAATCTTTACCATCACATTTGTTAAACAGCACCTTATTTATCCTCTTTCAATATTTTTTTCGGCATTTGCCTTTAAAATTGTTTTTTTTTACATTTCCAAATAGACGAAATCGTTTAATTCCAATAAATGTCAAAACTATTCAGAATTTCAAATAAAAGATTTGCCTTGTTACCAAGCAACATTTATGAGCTGATGGTGACATAATGAGGTCAGAGAAACAGTTGCTCCGATCGCATTCAGGTGGATTCAGTGGAACAAGTGCCAGTTGCTCAGCATTCTTATGGATAATGGCGACTGTGGAGCAAGCTTCACTTTTACTATGCCCACACACCTCACACACACACACACACACACACACACACACACACACACACACCACACACACCACACACACACCTCACACTTCAAAGTTCTTATCGCATGGATTAAAAGTTTGCGTTCAATGAGACTAGCATAGTTGGTTGACGGGTTGCGCTTGGCTTTGGCGACTGGATGCTGGGCAGTGCTGGGTGCTGGGTGCTGGGCATTGGGTGCTGGGCATTGGGTTCTGAAAATTTTACTTGGTCTTGAAGCTGGCCTCAGTTTCTTTTTGCCCAGTTCATCTTATAATTAATTCACAGGCTGTGCAAAGTTTTGCGCCGCAACTGCAGGCGGCAACCACTTGGGTCTAGTTCCACACAAATGAAAATGCCGGCATGAAGCGAGTAAAAAAAAAAAAAAAATTATTGTAGAAAAAAAAAATAAACTCGGCTCAAGAAAAATCAGCAGGAAGCACTTGCAACTATGTGGCACAACGCAAAACTTTTCTTATACAAAATTATGGAAAAGTTTTATTTCCATGCATAACAGCGAGGCACACAATATCACAAACACTCAGACACAGACACTTGTATTTATTTGCAACGTATTTTTTATGGCGTTCTCAGACACATGTATGTCTGTATGTATATGCTTTGCTTATATTGCCCAACTTTTTTGCACAGTGTGTGTGTGTGTGCAAAGGCGCATATATTTATTTAGTTTTGTTAGCGAGCTAAAAGTTTTCCAACTTGCTGGAAACGGCGTAAAATTGGCACGTCAAAAACCGGAAATTTAAGAAGCTACTCACAAACACACACGCACACACACACACACGCACACACACACACACGCACACACACACACACGCACGCACGTAGAAAATACATTTGCAGGAGCCATGCACTTTTTTACATACTCAAAGCTGTCAAACACATCAATTTTCTCCCCTTTTTAAATATTTTTTAAGCACTTTCAGTACTCAGCATAATGAGATGAGCTATCAGAAAAACTCAATTTATAAATAATTCAATCAACAACTTTTAAATAGAATGCAACTATACCCAAAACAAGTGCACTTCTCTGCTTTGAGCGATAGAAAATAGTATAAAAACTTAAGGATGATTTGACAACTTCATGTTTCAAGCACAGCATTTCCAATCTTGGATCTGTTCTAAACATGAATAACCAAAGGTTGACAGTATTTGGTATGAAAGCTTGATTATGGATTGGCAATCTCAAGATTTGCAATGAATTCCCATTCACAGTATGTTCTCATGTGTACTCGGGATTATGCTCGGTAATTGGAATGAAGCAGACTCGAGATTAGTTGAAATATAGGTAAACTATCAATCACAATGTTATCTGCCCACAAAACTTAACCCGTTACGACTAATCGAAATGGCGTTGCGAAAGTTGCTAAACGTTGGCCAGTTTATTTAATTATATATATTTACTGGCCCCAAACAGGTCATCGGACAGAATGAGATTGAAATTAACGAGCAGCCGTTAATGACCCTGTCCGGTCCTGCCGTCAAAGCCAATAAAATTGCCGTGCTGTTGTGAAGGTGGGATAGAGGGAGGTGTGGAGGTGTGGAGGCGGTGGACAATCAAACAGACGAACATTCGAAAAGGCGGGGCAGCCTTGTGATGTATGGTGGGTGGTGGTTGGGTGGGTGCTACCAGTGCTGTGCAGCTTGTATATATGGGGTCAAATGGGGTTCAATAATTTTAATAGGATTCACACTGAATGCGTCGCAACCAAGCAGTGGTGAGAGGAAGTTTATTAACTAGCAATCCTACACAGTTCTGTACTTTGCTGTCCTGTTGTCCTGTTGTCCTGTTAAGTCCTGAGCGATTCGCGACGTGTAGAAGATAATCAAGTAATTTCCATTATGCCAGATCTTGCCGGCGCTCGCACCTAGGGGCCATAAAATCGGCGCTAAATTGCGATTGTGTCGCGACTGTGAGACACCGATATGACACACACACATATACATATACATATATATATATATATATATATACATACATATATATATATAGACATTACGCATACGACGCGACGCTCACAAAAGCAAATCGAATTGCGAATTGGTTGCGATAAAGCAGCAACACATTCAAAGTGAAGCCACACGAGGCAAAGTAGTCGCTTGTTGTTGTTGTTGTTTCTATTGTTATTGTTGTTGTTGTTGTTGTTGTTGTTCTTACTGGTTTTGACTATTTATTGAGCAAAGCATTTCATTGTGCTGCTGCCGTTCACTTGGCTTTGCTTTTAGACAACTTTTTCAGTGCTTTTCGCTGTGTGCTTTTAAGGAGCACACGATAATGGCCACTGATGCATGTGTTCGGCTGTGTGTGTCTGTGTGCCTGTGTGTGTCTGTGTGTGTGTGTGTTTGTGTGTATATGTATCGAAACTGTATCACTGTGTCCCTCCCTCGCTATCTGCAGCTTTGTGTCAGCACTTTGTGACAACAATGTGCTTGTGGGGCTAACCTAACGCTCCTTGGCCCACCGATAATGGCGACGGAAACGGAAGCGACATACTTACTTAGACGAAGCTTTAGTCGGAGGCCGCATGCTGGATGACCAAGAGCAGGAGCTGGAGCAAGAGGAGCAGCTGAATCTGGCGCAGCAGCACCAGCAGCACCCATTGTTTGTAGTGCAAAGGAGCAATTTGTGCTAAGTATGCGCGGCCAACGCAATTGCTTTGCTGGCTTGGATGGATTTCGAACATTCCGCAAAGAGAAGTGGTCACAGTATCAAAGTGCCAGTACTTTTCAATGTCAATACTAGCCAAATGTGAATGTCAATACAAACATCAGGCGACCAGCTACCAGAGTAGCAGCATAAAACACAGCAGCCCCATGATGACCTGTTCCGACTCAACGCTAGCTGTGTTAATAAAAAAATGGCTGATACATATTTTTAATGTCAACGTATGCATCAATTGTTCGAATATTATATTTTTTTATTATTACAAATATTTACCAAAAGTCTTTTTAATGTATTAAATTACATTATTTGAATGATTATTGGGGAAACTTGGAAAAGTGCATGTAATACTTAATTCTTACCTGCCAGATGTAACCAAATGCATAATACTCTGATAGATAATCAAACCAAAGTAATATTAGCTAAAAAACGAAACTGAGAAAAGCTAACTGGTGTTAGGAATGCGGCTGATCAAAAGTTACGAGCACTGGGAAACTTTTAGTAATCTAACTTTCGAATTGCATTAAGCCAGCTCTGAGGAAGGATGGTTAATATTCGATCGGTTATGAGCTTGTATTCAAAAGGAGTAAATTCACAAGATTATCAAAAATATACCCGAACATCTGTCAGTTAAAATTCAAAAGCCAAAAAACAGTTGCCTGGATCAAGTAGGTCACTGGTCGCAGGTCGCACCTCTAGTTTCAAATTGAAAACTTTGTAAGTAGCATTTTCATATTTTCAGCAAAATGCAACTCGCTGGTCCCACAACACTATGTCCGGAGTAAAAAGTAGTCGCGTATGCGAAAGGAATAAAAAGTAAGTGTATTTGCACATCAATTGTCATTTGTTGTTGTTGGAGTGTGCGTGTGTAAACAGTTAATTGTTTAGGTGTATATATATATATATATATATTTATATATCTAAATGGTCGCCTAGCACGCTCTCGCTTACACTCTCGACATAACCTGCTTTCTTCGCCGCTCCCCCTCGCACTGCCCCGCTGCTGTCGTCGCCAAATTGAGTCATTAGCAGATAAATACTCGTAAAACGAAATGGTCACACAGCTCATTGGCACGTTCCGAGCGTCAATGATGACGTTGACATAGCCGCTGTTTTATAAACACATATGCGCATTACGCATACGCATTCGCATACGCACCCCCCCCCCCCCACACACACACACACCAATCCCCCCACCACACATTTTCCACTTAACCGCACTGCTCAGTTCAGCCAAAAAAGAGCGTGCAACGATAACAGCAAGAAGTAAGTCCAGAATAATGCCAGGGTTGCCAGCTAGTTAGCTTTTATGTTCAACCATCAACTGGTTGCCTTTTAATTGTAATGCCAGCAACAGCGTCTTTTTATGTCCGCTCTTCGTTTCATATGTGTGCATCCTACTTTATTGCCTTAAGTTCTTCACTTTAAACTCATTTGTAAGCCCCACTAACGAATACTCAGCTGATAAACCTCTTAAGAATATCAGATATACATATTTTTATAACTTGAACTGCTTAATAATTGGAGACTAAGACTTTACTTTTGGAATATAACCTTCTTTTTTTATTATTTTTGTAATGTACGCAAGAATATTTACAACAAAAAATAATACTTTACATCAGCATATTTTTGAATATTTTCGACCTACTACAAGAAAGAAAATGGTTGTAACAGGGTGCAATTTATAAAGTTCGTCATTCCAAAAAGGAGAGGATCGGGGCTGACAGAGATAAGCTCAAACAACTCCAACCATTTTGGCAATTACGCGAAACTCATTTCCGATAAGAAGCAATATTGTGGAAAGTGGGCCAACGGGAGTGGGGGAAAGGAGAGGCAAGTGCATGTGACACTGATGCACAATATAAGCTTTGGAATTGTGCACCTGGTCAAGCAAAATGGTTGAGTTTATTTGCGTGCGACAGGTTAAAAACAGAGAAAGCAAGGGACGAAGAGGAAGCAGAGGAAGCAGAGAAAGCAGAGAAATTAGAGAGAGAGCAGCGCTCAATTCAACACGTGGTGAGTGTGCGCCGCTAGTGCAGCTATGGTGGTTTCATGTGCCGAATTTAAGAGAGCTGCTGCTTGGCAAAGAGAGTCAGAGTCAAAGTCAAAGTCAATGAGAGCGACAGCGACAGAGACGTAGACAGATTCAAAATCCTTATGGAAATACTGATCCACCAAAAACAACAACAACAACAACAGCAACAGCTGTATCAACAACAACAACAACAACAGCAACAGCTGTATCAACAACAACAACAACAACGACGACGACGACAGCAACGAAAGCAACAGCAACATAAGCAAACTGTCTGAAAGCGTTTACTGTTGTTTAACGCATCACATAACTCAGAACGTTCGTTAGCCAAGCAAGCAAAAGAGTCGCGCTTGCGGGGCGTCCAGCGTGCATTAAATGACTGCCTGGCTGACTGACTAACTGACTGACTCGCTGACTGCTTGACTAACACACAAGCACTCATACACAAGAACACACGCACACACGCATTGAAAAAAAAAAAAAAAAATGGAAAAAATACTCGGAGCAAACGACCCACGCACTTGGGCGAGCCTTGAAGCATACTTTGATAACTTTGAAGTGCACTTGCAACGGCTGTGTTGCTGCTGCTGTTGCTGTTGCTGCTGTTGCTGTTGCTGCTGTTGCTGTTGCTGCTGTTCTTGTTATTGTTCTTGTTCATGCTGTGGCTGCTTCCACTGCCCGCTTTGACTTGTCAAACAACAAAAAATGCCATTTGTCAGCCGCGAGTTCTACACGCGTCTATATGTGTAGCAGCAGCAACAAGGGTCATTCGTTATAAGAGTACTCTTTGGCCGTCTTGGTCAGACGGGGTGTTCCAAGGGTCCCTTATGTAGGCAATCGTCTGCCGCAAGTTGGCAGCACACATTTAACATAAGAATGAAAGCAAATGTTGACAAAGCCAGGAGAGCAAAAGACATCCTCTTTTAACAATATGCTTTACAGATATTTCAAGCAATACTACACTTATAAGCCCATGTATTCAAACCCATCTAATTAGATAGTTGATTATAAGAAAAAAAATAATAAAAAAAAAAAACAAGCATAAATGCTGCAGTTGAGTGAGCTCTACTATTTCATACCCTGTACCCATCTGTTAAATACACCATTTTAGTCTTATTGTCAAATTTCCTCAAATTTAACCAGGTGTTTAATTGCCCTCATTTCTACCAAAAAAAAACTGTGGTATTTCATGTTTTTAAGTCCAAACCAAAATCATCGACATTAATGTGATCAATATGAAAATAATTTTTCGACTATAACTTCGGTGTTTCTTCCGACTTAGATGAAATTTTGGCAGAACTTCCATAATATAATATATATCAACTAGCGTCTGCCTTTTAAATTATGCATTTAATTGTTATCGGAAATCGAAATGTATCGATATTCGAGAAACGTATGCAGGCGATAAAATGATGCAAATTTAATCTGTAAGATATGTTATAGTCTCTGATATCCTCGTGTTCATACAGACGGACGGGCATAGCTTAACCGACTTGGCTATTGATCCTGATCAATGAAAGAATCGGAGATGCTTCCATCGGCCTGTTACATAAATTTGCTTAAACTATTATATACATTTTACCCATGGAATGGGTTGAGGGTACATTAATAATAATAATTCAGTTGCCTTCCCAACGTCGATTTAATAATGTTTGTTTGTGGGATAATTAATTAGGCATATTTATATTGTATTCGAAATAAGCCGAGGTCCGTAAGGAAGTCAGAAAGCAAAGGATATTAAATTCGATGTGATGCTATTTATTTATGTGGCTTAAGGATTTCTGTATAAATTAATTTGCGGCTTGTTTTATTGATATGGCTTTTACTTTACTGATGTGTTTACCTTACCATACTTAAAACAAGTGCGAACAAGTGATGTCATTTAAATGCAATTTTTTAACAATATTTAATTAATAGTGTCCTTTAGCTGTCAGGTTAGTTGAATTAATCGGCGTGCGAATTACTAAAGATGTCGACAACACAATTAAAATTGCATGCATTTCACAACAGCTCCCAACTTACGAGACCGATATGTGGCAATCCTTTGCCTGTGTTGTTGTTGCTGTTGTTGCCACTCTTATCGCGTGAATTGCCAAAATTTGTTGATAAAGTGAGTGCGTCTGCTCCCATTGCTGGAGGTGTATTTGTGGCAACTGCACAAAACTAAGTAGCTGTGCCTTAAAAAACGTATCCCACACAACAATTCTGTCATTGCCAGTCGTTCACATACCCGCAAACAAACCCCGTGGGGCATCAACAACAACAACAACAACAGCAGCAGCAACCACACAAAGAATAACAAAAAGTTCAAGCGTTCGCAGTCGCTGCTGCTACATTTCTTAGCCTCGCGTCGTATGCGTAATGGAGGCCTGATAATTGTGTTGCATGCCCCCTCAGGGCGCAGAGCGTAATAAGTACGTAACAACGCTAAGCAGACAATACAATACAATAATATTGTCTGCTTAGTGGTAACACGTAATTACAGAAAGCGAGTGCCAATTTCCGACTAACAAATAACAAACAAAATTAACAACACCAACAACAACATAAAGCACAAAATTAAAAAATACCCTCCGATTTTTGCAGCTCATTTTTATGCAAGTTTTTTTGTTTTAATATTTATTTATTGAAGTGCAAAGAGGGCCAAGCTACATTGAAAGGAAGGCAGGCAGCCAGCAGCAGCAACAACAACAGTAATAAAAGTGTGTGTGCATGGATGTGTGTGTGTGTGTGTGTGATGTGTGTGTGTGTGTTGTGTGTGTGTGTTTGTGTCGGTTTGGTTGCTGTTAAAGACAAAATAGCAGTCACACAAGCCTGGACTTCATTTTGCCAGCCACAAGAACTTCATTTGCGTATGGCAGGCACCCATCGTCACAGTGAGAATATCAGTCAGCTCACATCCACAACCACAAACACACACACACACACTCACACACACTAACACACACACACTAACACACACACACTAACACACACACAGGCAAACACACACTGGCAACACATTTGGTTGGGTTGCTCTATATTTTCATATAAGTCTGGCGCTTGCTGCTGCTCATTTTAATAATATTAATAATATTAAAAGGTAAATATCAAATGTCAGTGCAGCTGGCATTGATCTATGGTGAGGCCATTAACATATATGATGACATACAAACACACACACACACACACACACACATATATACATACACACACACACATATACATACACACACTCCAGCCAGTTGTCAGAGTAAAACAATGCCCTGCTTGGTGCAGATATGCATATGAGCGAACTTTGCATTTCATTTAAGTTCATCCCATATTCATCATAAACTGAATTCCGAGCGATTGTTAAGTCCACTTCACTTCATCCCCATCCTCTGTTCTGTATTCTTGCAGAGAGTTTTATGACTTTGACATAAAAAATGTAACCCCTTGAAAGTGACTGGTTCAATAAGTAAAAAGGACATATTTTATCAATTCCAAATAAAAATGTCGTACCCGTCTGAAACTTAGAACAATCGTTCGCAAACTGATTTCTTGTTTGAGCAACTTTATAAATATTTATATATATATATTACCAATACTATGAAAGCCTTGCCAAACAATTATCAACATGGCAACACATATTTTGCATGACGATTGCCAGAACAAATGCTCGGATTATTTTAGTTTAGTTGCGAGTTGCTTCTACAAGGGTATTAAATTCTCCCACGTGTTCGTTTTTATTTTCAGATTTATTTATCAGAACTGCATGCTCGAGTTTAATTTGATTAAGGGGACCGACAAGGGGAGGCATTACCAGGATTACACCACTGTATTCATCCGCAAATGTGTATGTGAATCTCCACATGAACATTGCAAATAGCTGCCGCCTAAGAGGCTTATATTGCAACAAAGTGCAGAGTAGAGGAATAAACCATATAATCAATTGCAGCAGACATGCAACATATGTACCTTAAGTAGGCAAACAATCATAAAGAGCTTAAGATACAGCTGCAGTCAATACTTAAGGCTTATAGCTATTAGCACACAATCTATCTTATCTTTGAGTAACCAAAAAGATTATGAATCTTATCGCAAAATAAAAGTTTATTGAAATCAAGTTGAAATTGAATTGTGCCTCTATTTGGCCAACAATTGGGAATTTACGTAGCTTATTATCTTAAGATGGAACTTATCACTATTGCAGAAGCGCAACAATCATGACATATGATATTGCTTATTGGCCAAGTGCTTTCAGCCATAACCGAATACAATTTGCTTAATTGAATTTATGAAATATTCTCACAGTACTCACGCCCCAAAGTGTCGATGCCAATGCCGGTGTCATTAAACACTTTAAGGCCCTTAAAATGTGACAGGGAGGCAAAATAGTAAAGCAGTAAAGCGACAGCGGTTCGGCGGTTTTGGCGGTTTTCTCTACCGGTGTTGCCATAAAACCACTAAAGCACAAACTGTCAATCATGAGCATTCGAACACGAAATGCCAACGAAAACAATTAAGCATGATTACAGCAAGTGTAACAAGCAACCAGCAACAGCAACAGCAACAACAACAACAACAATAACAACAATTAGATATTTATGTAAATTATATACACGAATCGAGTAGCAACCAGCCCTGCGAAAGGAGTGCGAAACGCTGCCACAATCAGGCAGCAGACAGATGATGAGTCCCAGGCCGCATTTGCATAAGTTGCCAGTGACAATGTTGAAGCGGGGAGCTGATGGGGAGCTGATGGGGTTGTGATGGGGAGCTAGACAGTGCTGAAGCAATCCACATCAGCAATCGCAGCGCCAGTAATTAGGAGCAATTACAAAAACAACAACAACAACAACAACAACAACAACTAGAGCAATCGGAACGGGCAACACTCATCAAATACAAAAGCGCAAATACTCGTAGCAATAAATTTGACGCCAAAGCATGGCATTAACTAATTAATTGTGTTAAGTAAGCCACAGAGCAAACAAACAAACACAACAATCAAACAATACAAAGCGACAACTGCGAGGAGCACAACTCGACTCGACTCGACTCGACTCGACTCTTGGACAACTGGACAATTGTACAGTCAAATGGCCAAATGAACAAGGACAAAGACTTATGTGGTGGTCGGAGTGGTAAAGTGGTAACGTGGACGGGTAGTGAGGCAACAAAATAGCCACAAATTGTCTGTCAATTGGTTGGCCATTTAAATTTGTCATTTTGTCACCATCACAAATGCAAAACCACTCATTCTTCACAGTTAAAATGAAAATTCTAAGAGAACAAACAGTACTCAAAAATTGTGCACCATAATTTCAACAACTAAAATAAATAAATAAAAAGGAAACTTAAGAAAAATATAATAAAAAAATACAATAAAAATATAAATATAAATCAAAACTGCAGCTTGCTTCAGGGAAAATCATGTTTTACTGCATTTAATGCACAGATTGTGATTTATTTTGACCCATGCGTCATTTGTGGCATAGAATTTAGTGAATACGAAAGGGTGGATATGATTTTCTCATATGCGAAACATAATCCATGCAACAATTGAATTGGTATTCCGAATGACTATTCGAATACAAAATATTAATTTAATTTATATATTTTTTTTAGCTTACATTAAAATATATTTATTTGTTTGTAATTTGAAGCACGTTAAAACCAAGCAAGGGTCTTTTAACACGCGGACCCCGAACAAAACACAACTTCACTTTGCAGGAATAAAGATCATTATCAACTGGAGCAAAGGAACCGAAATGGGTTAAGGAAAGCATATTTCGTATTATGAATTTATAGAGAACGATGTAAAAAAAAGGAATCTTTAAGTCTACCACAATAAGTAAGTAAACTATTATTAGTATTCCAGCTAAGATCGCGAAAAGCAGCAATTGTATTTGTACAAATTCTATTTTATCCAGAGGAACCTTGTAATTGTGAGATCCATATTCAAAAATAGGACGCACAAGTGAAATTGAAATAGTTTAAGTAAAGTAAGAATTGTGAAATTAAAAAAACAACACTTTATTTGATAAGTACCTCCTTAAATTTAATTCGTGCAGTGTATTTAGCAGAACAGTTTTAAAACAATTCACTTGAGCATTCGCCTAATTTAAGACAATTTTTCGTTTAGTTTGAGAATACTTTTGTTATTTATTTGTTTGCCTTGGGATTAAGATATGATTAAATATACACAAAGTGTCCGTAATTCTTGTAATATTTTTAAAAGCAAGATTTTCTAATCTTTGCTTTAGCCACTGACTTATGTACACTTGAGAACCAATTGTGACAAGCTCAAGGTTCACCTAAATAGAAAATAGACAACAAATTGTATGCATGGTGATGAGAAGTCTTAGATTTATGTGAAAGAATTATGATAAGATGACTGAAATGCTTGTTTGCCTCAATTTGTGGCATACAATTCGACCAATTAATTGGGCACTTAGTCTGCCGTCTAGTTCAATTTGCATCATCTCAGACGTGATGAAGTAGCAGAGTGCCCACAACGGTGATGATGATGGTGTTGGTGATGGCGATGGTGATGGTGATGGTGATGGTGACAGCTCGACATAATCATAAAATCAAATACAAATGGCCAAAAATGAATTTATGAATTTTTGAATTTAATATTTTCCACACTGTGGCACTGAGTTGCTGGCCAAAAACGATGAATTGCAGAAATTTGTCTATAACAACAATGCAGAGCTCTCAATTGTCTACGCTTATGAGAGATGGCTCACTTTACTAACACTACTACTACTACTACTAATACTACTACTAATACTGGTAGTAGTATCGGTATTTATCGGCTAGAATTCTGACATTGTGGATGCCAACAAAATTTATATTTCATAAAAGCAGCAAAAGGATTTTGCAATTTTAATTTGTACAAAGTACGGAAGCACGGGACAGCTGCATACACTCCATCAGTTGGCTAGAAAAGCACACACACACACACATACACATTGAAAATGCACGTACACACACACACGCACACACGCACACACACAGACACACACACACGCAGACACACACACGCAGACACACTCTCGCACATGCATATTGCGTTCATGCATAAAATTCTTTGATTTTTGCAGTCAAGTTGATTCATGATTCAAGTTTAGCATGAAAACTGCTGCCGCTTCGGGCAATCAACAAATGGATAGTTAAATGTTTGAAAGCGACGCAGGCTGACGGGGAAAAGAGAGAGAGAGAGAGAGAAAGAGAGATATTGTGTAGCTCTATCATTTGTGATAGTAAATCAGCTAAAATATGATATACAGTTAAGTGTGCATTATGCAGAAGCGTTATGTCATCTGAATGCTGCGCCCACATGTCGTATACTTAATGAGCGATACTTACCGTAAAAACGCGTCTGTGTCGCCCATCAAACAACTTAAATGCTGAAAATGTTGAGCACCTGAGGCAGCTGTATACCTGCAAAACTTTGGCAATTAAAATGAAGGCAACATCAACAGTTACCAGCTGCGCTCCCGTCCCGTCCCGTCCCGTCCCATCCCGTCCCCCTCTGTCTATTGAGCAATCAGGGAGCAGTTGCTGCCTCACTTCAGTGAGTTTAGCTTAGTCAAATTGTCAACTTTTCAAGCTGGTAAGCTGGTCAACTGGACTGTTGGACAACTGGTTACCAAGTCGTTTGCACGTTGCCCATTTCAGGAACTTATTTGTGCAGCTGATGAATTTGCCCCGAGTTCGACAAATACGACAACCAAAAGCCAACAAAAAACCAAAGCAGATCTAGTTGCAACTGCCCGACCAACAGATGCCCTGAAAACCGATTTCAACTAATTCAATGTGCTCAAAATAAATATATATGTAAAGTAGCATAAGTAAATGAAATTAATCAAGAGGATTTCAATCAAATCTGTAGTTTGCCTAGTTGAACTAAATCTTACATATGTCACTTTTCCAAAACGAAATCTAAAAAAAATATTTCCGTCTTCAATCAATAAAAATTGAAATCACTTCATACTTTTAGCGGCTGCTGTGTTCAGTCAGGAAGTGCAGCAAGGAGCAAGGAGGACGCCAAAACTGTCAGTTTCCTTGCTGTTTTCACAGGCCAAATTTATGAAGGAAAAACAAAAAAAAAAAAAGCAAAGAAAATAAAAGGCTAACCAAATGGGCATCACACACCTCACGATGCCGAGGAGTAAATGCAACAAAGCGCCGCTATTTTTTCGTTCGATCAAACAAAAGTTGAAAGATTTATGCGACCTAATATGTCCTGGTGTGTGTGTGTGTGTGTGTGTGTGTGTGTGTGTGTGTGTGTGTGTGTGTTGGTGTGTTGGTGTGTGAGTTTCTTGTTCCTTTAGCCTAAAGGGCCGTCAACGACTACACCATGTTGACCATGGCACGCGACAGCTATACACACACACACACACACACACATACACACACGCAGGACGCAGGACACAGCAAACAGAACTCAGGATACTGGGCCTGTCCATAGGCGGCACATTCATTCATACATTTGATGTTGACGTCGTCGACGTTGTCATTTTGACAATGAATTTATGCACATGCGACTGGTTTTGTAATGCGCGTGTGTGTGTGAGTGTGTGTGTGTGGATGTGTGTGTGTGTGTTTGTATGTGTGTGCATTTGTAAGCCTCTTGTAAATTTCTTTGTTTCCCACACAAGAGACTCACAAATCGGTATTATTGAGACCAAGAAATGAGGCAAGCACAAATAACATCGGTAATCCACAAGCTGCACTCGTTGAGCACGTTCCGGGCGATAATTAAGGATGTCATTTAGATGACAAGTGCAACCCAAAAGGCTAAAGCAACAAGGCAACAAGCAACTAAAACGGCATAACATGAAAATTACATGACAACACTTTAGTTGGAGATTTGCAAGAAGAAACGCTTCTATAATTTCCCATGATAAACCTATTGGCTTATATTCTCTGCCGATTTGAATTCACAGGGTGTATAATAATATATCCACTTATTTGGCTGAATTGACCAACAAGAAGCGGCATGCGGCATGCGGCATGCGGCATGCGGCAGAGTGGGGAAGCCAAACAGATAACTCATTTAATCTATGATATGAACAGTGAACGGGGCCAAAATACCAAAGTGAATGAAATACAATCATTAATTCCGTTTTGCCGGTGGCAAAGGATGTAAGGTGGTAAAGGAAGCGACTTGCCCCATGTCACTTTAGGCAACTTGAAGTGGCAAAAGTCTCCCGCTGTGGCTGACTGGGCAAGTTTACTTGTACAGTTAGTGGTATTGGAGACAGGACGATGGCGCCTGTTAAGGGGCATTAAATGAGTGACTCATTTACAAACTCAAACAACGCTCATAAATTCAACGGAATATCATGAACACAATGTAAATTTAAAGTTCAAATCGCATTAATCATTTTTCGCCAAACTGTGAAAAGGGTGCCGAGCCGATTCCCGGCCACAACAACACTCAACCACTTCACCACATCCTTTCCATTGCCACTTAATGTATGTACGTAGGAAAGATTGCTAAGTAAGCATGCCACCAGCAGCAGCAGCAACAGCAGCAGCAGCAGCAGCAGCAGCATTATTCTATATAGAAACGAAAGCCCAAGGCCCAGAGACAAGACACTTGGAGACAACTTTACTGTTTCCCACAGAGTTGGTTGGGAGCCGGTGTGGGCTTGGAGCAACCAACAACCAGGCATCAGGCAGCGGACAGGGCACAACCGGCAACGGATTTGATTATAAACCTACAGACCAAAGACAAGTGCAACTGTTGAGTTGCTCCCGGTCCCTGGGCGCAACTAGCCCAGCTGGCTGCCACGATGCTATCTGTGGTGCCCTCTGCGGTCGGACTGTGGAATGTGGAGTATTGCAAAAAGTTTTTGCCTCAACTGAAACATGAACTTTGTTTGGTTAGATGTGGCCAGAAGCGGCGCAACTTTCATTTGGCTATCGTAGCGAGCAATTCTGCATTTCAAGTTGCATTAATCATCAACTTGCCCGAACCAGTGGCTTCCACTGACTTTTATTGACTGCGCCTCCGACAGAAGCGCAGCCAAGAAACTGAAGCACAGCTTCCATTCAAAGTAACTCACCTGTTTGGCCATTGGCCTGTTTGGCTAACGCGCTTCTAACAGACTGCAGTTCACTTGGCCAGGCTTTATAAATTATCAGCACTGACTTTGGCCTGGTCACTTCATGTGGTTTTGTTAGCCCATCGGACACAACCACACGCACAAAATCTGTTGCAACTGTCGCCCATCCGAGTGTGCCTTGGAGTGTGTGGACCGCAATAGTTCATAAGCGACACCGCAAGAGTCATTTCATGTGCATGCCACTTATGTGCATATGTGTGTGTGTGTGTGTGTCTGCATAAGTTCAACGAATGCAACTTGACGATTAATGAGCAAACTATGCCACACCTTTACAAAAACTCAACGCACTGAACATTAAGCATACGCAGCGCAGATGTTGCATGCACCAGTTTTTATTGTTTCACATATTTAACTGCTACTCAAGTGGATTGCAATATTAAATTTAATTTACTGAAACTATCGAAATTCATATATTTTCAATTGTATAACAAGACTTGACTTTCCTTTCTTAACAATTTAAAACTAGATTCGTTATTTACTTTTCTCATTGTTTTTTTTTTTTAGAAATTATATTTAAACATTAATCAACATATTTAAAGGCTATAAAACATTGATTGACAGTAAATTTATAATCTATAACATAAACATAGAAATGGTTTTAACTGATAATACATAACATTGCAAATAACATTTGAATTTCTCATTGTTAAAAAAAAAAAAAAAAAAATATTCCAAAATCGACCTCTTACTCACTTTTACTTTAAATTACATATTTTTATTTTTTCTCGTATTATTCCGTGACATAAATATTAAAAAAAAAAAAAACAAAACATGAATAAATAATTTTTAAAATATAAAACTGACTAATTTTGGCTCCTAATTTGGTTTGCGCAATTTTCAGGCAATTTGCAGCTTCAGTTTTCGGAGTGCAAACTTTAATTTCATTAGGGAAATTAATTGTTTTGACTCTGGCAGTGTAAATTGCACAAAGGCACACAACTAACTGAAAATACGAGCCAAAATATACCACAAAAATAAAAATGAAAATCACTCAAACATCTGTATATATGTATGTATGTATGTATGTATGTATGTATGTATGTATGTATATACATATGATTTTTTTCCATATACGCTGACGCTTCGTTTCGACAAACTCAAACAACTATTCGCCTTGAGCGGCTGCATTTTTCCTATATCAAAAAAAAAAAAAAAAAAAAAAAAGAAACTTAATTTGACTTTTTTCACTGTTGAACCAATTTGTGTCTGTATTTTGTGGTGTGTGGGTGTGTGGGTGTGCGTGTGTGTGTGCGGGTGTGTGTGTTCCTTTTGTGCTGTGCGGCGCATGCAAATTTTCCATGTGAGCTTACACTGACATGCGTAAAAGTTATTGTTTCAAATTTTGCACTTCTATTGGAATTGTGTCTAGTGTGCGGGCCAGTTGGCCATCCGCACATCGAAGGATGGCTCACACATATACACAGCTCACTCTGCATGTGTATGAGTGTGTGCTGGAAAAAAATGGATTTCAATCGAAAACAAGGCGGGTCCGTTGGGTTATCACTGACTTAATAAATGCTCTCAATTTAAATGTACAAACTAAAATTACAAATAATTATTATAAAACTACAACGATACAAATATAATTTTACTTTTAAACAAAATTCAGCATACTAAAATGCCTATCAAAACCGCTACCAGCCAAAATGGCCAACAAACATTTTCAATTCAAGTGAATCAAAATTAAACGAAGTTGGACAACATAAAAAATCAAAAAAAAAAAAAAAAAGGTGGGGAAAAAATCTACACACAAGGCAGAAAACTCTTTGTATATCTGCGGGTGTGTGGAACAAACGAAAGAGGAAACTTCAGCTGGTAAAAATTTGCCATTGCCTTTGTGGCCAGCTAGTGAGAGGGCCATCAAAAATACGGAGCCCACAGGCCGGGCTAAAAAGCTGGTAAACACCTAAGCAACGGCACAACCCAAACCCAAACCCAAACCCAAAAACAAATGCATGAAAGTATGGCATGAAATGCTAGGGAAATGCTGGGAAATGCTAGGGAAATGCTCTCAAGGGCCATGAAAATTAGATTTTATCACAGGAATTTTGATTGGTTGCACTCGCACAATGCAATGTACTCAAAACAACAAAAAAAAAAAAAAAAAAAAAAAGGGCACCCACACAGCTCAGTGACCTATGGAAAATACAGTTAACTAAGCAAGGGGCAGAGTGAGCGAGAGGCACAACAACATTTTTACAGTTAAATGTTTAATTTGTGCGACATAAAACGCTTTTAAATTGCCTCCAAGTATCGCATTTTATAGTCAATCAAGCAAATTAGAACGAGACGAGAGCGTTTCACAATTCTATGCAAAAGTTGTGGTTGGTGCTTTTTGGGGGCGTAACTGGGCTTTAAGAGCAGCTGCTGCTGCTGCTGCTGTTGCCAATTAGGCAGCACTTTTAATTTTAATTAGTAACCAACGAGCGGCACTTAATTAATGACTTAAACTAAGGGATAAACAAGTTGGTCACCGCCTGTCTAAATGAAATATTGTGTAAACAATAAATTATAATAATAAACATAAATCGAGGTTAACAAACATTAACGTATTTATATAAGCATAATGTGTTTGTTTATATATATATATATATATTTAATTATCGGCAGTCGTCCAGCCACATTTGATAGATGCTAAACCGTAACTAACGCCTCGGGCTGCCAGCACCACAAATTAAAGACACAATTTGCACTTTGGGCTCAATTTGCTCAGCCACGCAGTAAATTAAATTACGAACTCAAGCAAATAAGTGTATTTATTAATGTCAGTTGCCCACAAGAGACTTCATGTGTATTAACTTATTCGACACGTCGATTCTCATTGAAATTTTGTCTCCAAATAAAGATACTCTGCCAGCGAAGGTAGAGGGTAGCTAGAGAAAGAATTGGCTGTTTTTACTCAGATAACTATATAATAAAACTAATTTTATAAACTGTAATTGTTATTGGAGCAGACAGCAGACGGACAGACAGATATGACTATAACAAAACAGCTAGTGAAGATGGCCAAAAGTATATATAGTACCTGGGGCTGGGAGACGTCGACTTCCATGTGTTAACAAATGCAGTAACAATATTATAATACCTACTCTATAAGAGTATAGAAACCAAACCAATAAGCACAAATAAGGAAAACATAACCGTTAATAAACATAGGAATTTGTTGCTTTTGTTCCGCTGCTGGTTTCAGGACACACAACCACTCACTTAACCCCAATTATGTTTTTAATTAGAGAAGGTCTCTCGTTTGTTCGTTTGTGCAAATCAAATCAAATCACATCTAATGCAATAATGCAACACACACTTTCTGCTAATATTACTCTGTGTGTGTGTGTGTGTGTTTATCTACTACTTTTGAAAATATTTGCCATCTCTTTCGCTTTTTGACTTATTACAAAAAATAAATTGGTAATTTAGAATTGCAGAGCCCATTTCGCGGGTAAACGTAATATTTTCACCTGATAAAACTCACACAACATTTTGGCTTCTATCTGTGCTGGATTTGATATAGAAAACCAAATTAAAATATTATATTTCTAGATACGATCTAAAAACCAATTTAAATTTCCCCCGATTTCCCCAGTCGATCGTTGTCAATAAAAGAATTCCTACTTTTTTCCTATCGGGTGAAGCTTACTTCTTGCTAGACGAAAACGCTCCATTTTTTGGTGCAAGCTTCTGTTTTGTTGCTTCTGATTTGGTTATTTTACATATTCTCAGGAAGTATTATAACATTGACGTGAAGTGTTTAACGCTTGAAAGAAAAACCTCCGATCATATCATAAGAATCGATAGACAAACCAATATGTATTTATTCCTCGTGCTGCCTCAGATAGCTGTTCTTTGTTGCTGGTGTTGTTGGTGTATCTGCTGCTGCTGCTGCTGCTGTTGCCTGTTTATTCGGAGTGCATTGTGCGGCTTCTTTTGTCTGGTTTATGGCCGGGCGGCAGCATCGTCCAAACAATTGCGTGGCTTTAATTAAAAAGTTAAATTTGTGCTACTACCGGTCCATAAAACTTGCGAACAACTCAAGTTTTTGCGTAGAGAAAAGGGGGATGGAGCATTTCTTGGGATTTTCCGCACATCCCATCTTCGGCAATGTAAACAGTGCCGGAATGTCGCTGCCTGACAGCTGAGACTTGACAGAGCCAGAGTTCCAACTGGCCGGCCTGCAGCTTGTTGCTAACGTTGTTAGCTGTCAGCCGGAGACAGTTTGCTGTCCCGGGTCTTCTCGTCAATTTTTTCATCTTCCTTGTCGACTACTTCACAGCATCTTTGGCGTCCTCATTCTCAATTCGCATCCCCATCATCGACATAAGCATCGGCACATTGTGGCGCTCTTTTGTCAGCCAATAACATTTTGGGGCCTGCGGCAAGAAATTATATTATACTGTATTATATTATGAGCAAAAAGCTGAAATTTTGCACAATACAAGGGCACCGCGCCTCATTGCCCCACCAACCCACCAACCACCCTCCACTTGCTTGTTGGTTTGTCGCTGTGAATTTTAATTGAATAATGACTAAACGCAAAAACTTATTTAAAGTGCATAATTTTGTCTGGAATATTTACTCACTGCCCGCGGCCTGTCAATCATTTGGAGTTTGCCTTTATATTATTACACTATGTTTGCTTAGGTAAGATGGCTATATTGGTTTGCTCATAATCAAAGATCATCAAAGGTTTTAGCTATTATAGATTATGATTAATTCAGACAGGTCGTTAGTGATTGATATTGAATTTCATTTTAAGCGAATTGAGAAATAAGAAATAATTAAGTCAACACATAATTCTTAAGAAAACTAATCACACACCTTATAATCAACAAATTTATTCATAACAAGTAAGAATGCTGTAGTCGAGTGAGCTCGACTACGATATAACCTGAATCCAGTTGTTAAATATATTACAGTTTTATTGACAAATTACTATTTAAAAGGTTTTACACCCAAATATGAGCAGGTGTGCAAGTAGCACACAGCAAGCACTGGCACTGAAGAATACTTAAAAATTGGCTAACGGTAAACACATACATATACATACATACATACATATGTGCAGAATACACCCAAAAGTATAAATTATAGACAGACGGACACGGCTATATCGACTCGGCTGTTGATCCTGATCGGAAATGCTCCCTTCGGCCTGTCACATACATTTGCAAAAAACCATAATACCCATTTGTAATGGGTACAGGGTATACAAATAACACAGTAAAATTTAAAAAAATCATGGTATGTAAATAAACAGCTATTAAAGCTTATATTAATCTAATAACAGAGTATTGCACAGTTTGCATACGGTTTACAATTGAATTTCACTTTATTTTTGGGTGGAAACATTTGGAAATTTTGCTGCTCAAAGAGATTAAAGAAAATTGCATAATCAGCGTGGCTAATCGGCAAATGTTTTGCGGTCGCATCTCGTCCAATTCTCAAATTCCCACCAATTGACAACTTTTTATTCTCCCCCCATCACTTGGGCCACTTGTCGACATGGCCATCTAATTGGCATTATCCCGACGCTCTCTGCAGGCATCGAAAGTTTTTGGCCACAGCAACAGCAGCAGCAGGAGCAACTTTAGTTTTAAATAAAATTAACACTGAAATTATTTTAGTGCGGCCAATTGTAAGCAGCTTATGCCTTTTGGCTATAAAGCATTTCAATTTTTCTTTCACTGCATCAATATCAGCGAATACAACAAAAACAATGAACATCAGATTTGGCCATGTCACTCGATTGGTTAGCAACGAGTCAAACTTTTGGCCAATCGCTTTTTGAATCATCAACCAGAGTCTGCTAATCAAAACATGACATTTTATATGGATTCGGTTTAGCAGCCGCAATCACAACAATTTATACGATTTGCTTTTCGAATCACAACATTTCCACTATTTAAAGTTAACAGGAAAGTAAATTACATTTTATGTCGTTTGGCTTGTGGCCTAAATGTATTTGATCAATTCGTCAGCTAATTGCAAAGGTATACGTTAATAAGAGCCTGCTGATTTAAAATCGATTAAATTTCTGATTGGGAATGTATTTCCAATTAGTATATATAAGAAATCGTAGTAAACATTTTTAAATTGCAAAAAACTGCCACACTAAAATAAATGCTTAAAATACTAAGTTAAAAATCGGATTATAAGCTAAGTTTACCGATTATGTTTAGTTTCTAAAATGTTTTATAATATCTACCAAAAAAAAAATTAAAAATATGCTTGTTAAATAAATGCTTGTCAAATTTGACTGTTTGTTGAAAGCAAATTGAAGTCTATTTAGCGCATTAATTCTTATCCGATATATGTATACATATGTATATATGTACATATGTATCAAAGCTGTTGTGAATACTGATGAATGATTTTGTTACACGAGCACAAATCGATTAACCGTTCTATAAGGCAATACCCAAAAGCGTCAGCAACAACAAAATCAACGCAGAAATTAAATTACATTAAAAGAAAACTTGAGCCGATGGCAAAAAGCCACAGGGATCACTTCACAAAGCCGGCTAAGAAAAAAAAAAAAGAAGAAAATAGAAGAAAATCACACAAAGCAACTGAGCTACCCTTACTACTCCTATATGAGGCTTATGGATGATTTTAAAAAGTCGTCGACACTAGATGAGTGGGTCTCAAACGCACAAGACTAACCATTATGCCTGCCACAACAACTGCCGCCTCTGATTCCACTTGCCCCAAAATAAAGGCGAAGACCCTGTGCAAATTAAACGCTTAACTAACCATTAAACAAAGTTTTGGTTGTAGCTCTGCGGTTGTTTGTTTTACTGTTTGCTGCCACTTGTTATTTTTAATTAAGCAAATTTTCGGCACAAAAATATAAGAAAGCAAGCATCACACATAGCTATGCGTGTGTGTGTGTGTGTGTATGCGCGTGTGTGTGTGTGTGTGTGTGTAGTATTGTGCATGTGGTTGTGTGATTAAATAAGGTCTAACTCCATTTTGGGACACAGCCAATTGTTAATTAAAAATATTTGATGTCAGACAATGTATGTGTATGTATGTGTATGTATGTATGTATGTATGTATGTATGTATGTATGTATGTATGTATGTACATATGTATATGTATTTGTGGGCGTGTGTTTTAGTATATATGATAAACAAACAAATTTGTGACTTATTTATGGGCTGAGTCCGCAATGCACAACTAATGAAACAAAATGTCCTCATTCAATGAAAATGCAAAAGAGTAAGAAAAGCAAATTGCCCAAACAATACACACACACACACACCCACACACACACACACAACCTATAAAATGAAAAGCAAACACATAAGCAGCTGTTGATAAAAGGGGCCGCAAGGGCGCCAAACGGGTTGCGGTTTCTGCTGCCTACTTTTCGGCTGAGCCGCACATTATTTGCCAACCTCTTGCGGATGTGTGTGTGTGTGTGTGTGTGTGTATGTGTGTGTTGTGCATACAACTATAACTGGAAGCCGTTTCAACGGCTTGTTTATCTAGTTGTACATTTATTTGGCTAACTGCCTTCAACCGCAAACTGTTTGCAGCCTCTACTGCATCCCTCCCCTCCATCTCATCAATTGCTATTTCCACCATTGTTTTTTTTTATTTATTTATTTTTTTTTTTTTTTTTTTTTTGCAGCACATTTGACGCTTTGGCAATTTTCGTAAAATTTTACGAGGCTCAATTGTAAAATTTGCCATGCACATTTTATGGCTTTGTTGGTCAAAACATTTCAACCTGCACCATAAAAATAGAACCATTCCAAAACAAATCGCTTTATATAAATAAATAAATAAATTGCGCCTGCCGGCAACAAAAACGACAGCAAAAACACTAGCGATTATTTAAAAAAAACGTTGGATATATTTTAAAATGCATAAAACTCTCATGAAAAATTGGAACTGTTGGAATGCAAACTAACAATTGAAATAGATTATTGTAATATTTATTTATCAACCAAACACGAACACACATCAATAACTAATCAAAAGAAAAGTCAACATGTTCATCGAGACTGCTCGGATTGGAGATATCCTACAATTTATTCGTCTAACAACTAGTAAAGTTTTGTTTATGTAGTGAACTCAACATTTATTAACCAAAAGCAAACACATTTTCAAGCCCAAAAAGGAAAACAATCAATTTCACTTTATTTGGACACAATTTACATTTCAGAATGTTGACGAATTTTTCTTATACTCGTATATTTACTCAATTCCCAAGCAGAGCACCTTTTATTTGAATCTGTTTGTTACCGGCCAAGATTCCCTCATAAAACAATATATTTTAAGAGTACTTTTTTTATGCAAACAATTTTATTTAGGTAAACTATTTCATCTTTCAACAAATTTCTTTACAAGACAAAATGTTTTAAGAGAAGTTTTCTAATTAACTAAATGGGTTAATTTTCAACAGATTTCCTTCCAAAGCCAACAATTTCAAGAGAAGTTTTTAACTTAGGTACGCGAGTTAATATTTAAACCAATTCCCAATTATGGAATAATATTTTAATAGATTATTTTATAATGCATTATATAAAACGAGAAGTTTTGTAATAAAAACAGATAACTTTAATAAGCTGATATTATACGAGAAGTTTTCTATTTTGGTAAAAGAGTTAATCTGTTGACATTCCCAAAACGCTTTTTGGCTTAAAGCGTTAGCAATAAATTCCCGAAAGCTTACTAAACTCGTGTTTGAGGAATTTTTCCGTATTGCTTCACTGCTTCTACATTAATAACGCCATCAATCTCCCAGGGCTGCGTACTGTAAACAACTGATAAATGCTTCTCTCTCTCTCTTTCTGGCTACCTTTGCCTACCATCTATCTTAGTCGCTATATCTGTCCCTTTCCTTTGTGACATATCAACGACGGCTTTGCATATGAGAAAGTTATTGTTGCAACAACTTTTTGACAGCTACATACACATAAACATTTCGTTGATATTTTAAAGTTTTTTAATACCCTCTACCCGTTGAATGTTTAAGAAGGGTATGATACCCATTGATAAATAGACAGAAGGTATACAGGTTATAGGTATATAAATGACTTATTTAGTTCAGTTAGTCAACGCATCTATTTGAATTCGCTCTCTTTTTTAGAGGGTATCAGCCAGTCGATCATTTGTGAGAGCAGCACTCAGAATTACTTTCGCTGTTGTTGATGTCATTGTTGTTGTTGTATAGCATTATCCGCATTTCGCTTTGTCATGCATACTTAATTTGTTTTTGTTCGGTTCGCTTTGCTATTGTTTCGCATTTGTTGTGTTTGCGTGCACGTGTGTATGTATGTATGTGTGTGTGTGCGTGTGTAAGTGTGGTGTGTTTAAAATAGTGTACGGTAAATGCAATGCATTCTTTATATATGCTGGCCACACTGCTTCCAGCTGTGCAATAAAACCCACCAAATGATATCGTTTAAATTATTCACTTATATTTAAGTATTTAGCTTAATTGAGACTAATTGCTGCATCAGCCATCAGTTCAAAAGAATTTCTATTAGTTTGATTAATATTGCTAATACATTGTATATACTTTAACAGTTACTTAAAGTTGCACAAAAGTCAAACTGTATTTATCATCAAATATGATGTATGTTTTGTGTTGTTTTCTTCCCGTTTTTGGTATGGTACATTGCATTTGGCTATTTTTTTGAGGGAAGCGAATTTTATATGATATTTTCAATAAACAGACGTCGTTGCCGTTTCGATTTATTTTTAATGCTTTTGTTTTTGTTGTTGTTTTTGTTGTGCCGGGCGCTCCAAAACAATCAAATATGGAAATTTCGGACCACACAAAGCAGTTTAAAAATGGGCAGACGAGGCACACATAATTCACACACAATATGCCCCAATATGGGTGACACCGTCAAATGTTTTTTGTACAGTGTTTGTTGGTGGTGGCACATCCGAATGCGCCCAGTCGACCAGTCGAGCCAGTCGAGCCAGTTGCCAGTTGGCAGTTTCCTTTTCCCACAGCCATATTTCTGGGCAAATTCCAATGGCAAGATAACTATTTTCGATTGCGGATTTCTGTTCGTTAAGGCGGAAATATTTCAATTGTGACGCTGACTTGTAATTTTTCATGGACACGAGCAGAGAAAAGGCTGCAGCGTATGGTCCAAAGGGAACCAAGCGGAACGACTGGTGTTGAGTGGTAAACAGTGGAGCGTGTGGGCGGGGCAGGGCAGGGCAGGGGTAGCCAACTGACTCTCTTAATGCACACGCTCACGCAATTGTTGTAGTTGGCATTTTTTTTTGGCTGATCACTCTGAATTGTATAGCTGTGTGTGTGTGTGTGTGTGTGTGTGTGTGTGTGTGTGTATAAACAATTTCTTGTGTGCTCAAATGCAAGCAGAGAAGCAGACGCACAACAACAAATGCAGTAAACCGCAAATGTTTGTTACTCCATTTTGTTTGTTATAAACCAGATGTGTATGTGTGTGTGTGTGTGTGTGTGTGTGTGTGGCATGACTAGCTCTGTCAGGCTGCCCCGTTGAGCACAAGTTTTGTGTGCTCGCCATTGTAAACTTTCCATAACTTTGCAGCAAATCTCAATCATTCCCATTACATACTTTTGACCGCATTCGAAATAATGGCTGAGAACCGTATCGAATTGTTGCCTGGAATGTTTATATATTTATAAATACATTGCTTTTGCATTAATCAACAAAAGTATTTGCTATGAATTGCACTTTCGACGTCATCTTGTTGCAATTTAATTTACTGCATACTTGGATAAAATATCTAAAAATAAGCCGCATAGCAATGGAGTTAAATGGCATAGTTAAATGATAAATATATATCTCAATTTTTATTCTTTTTTAATTTGTGACATTTTCTTATGCAATTAACAAATAATATATTTAAATAAAAAAGACATTACACTTTGTCTCTTGTTGGTTCCGTTAGTGAGTCCTATAAACTAACGGCTAAGCTACTTAGGTTGTAAGTATTCAAACATAAGTTTGTTTTATGTCTGTTTTTTAGTTGAGTGTTTTCCATACAATCTTTGACCTTTTTTCACACTTGAGAATAGACAAAGTCTTTGATTTATATTACAGGTAATTTGAGCTTTATATAATCGAAGATTCAATGAGCTAAGTAAATGGTGTTCTCAATTATATATAATTGTATTGAGACTACATTTATGAGGCTTAAGACAACAACAATTACGATTAGGATAACTACATATCATAAAAACTATAATCATCACATTATGGCACAAATGTATGGTAGCATATAAAACAAAGTTAAACTATTTGTATGTGTGTATTGGTCAGCTTAGACTACCACATTGTTAAGGATTGTATAGCTTTCGAATTGTATAATTAGACACGGCTTATCTACAATGCAAACGAAAAAATAAAAATCAAATTAAATTAAAATAAAAAAAAACAAAGCAAAACAAACAAAAAAAATGTTGTTCAAGTCAGTTCAGTGTGAGATCAACTCAACTCACGCAATTAAGCGACCCGTTGCACGACAACGTCGACTGTTTGCATTGCGATAGCTGCCACAGCCGCTTGCAACACCGCTGGCACTATCGCCGTTCGTCGTTGTCGTCGTGTGTGGCATATAGAGACTGAAATTGTTGCGTGCATGCCGCTGATGATAGCGATAGCCGGTGATGAGTTCACGCACCGTCTTCCGATACTTGTCCGACAGCACGCAGTATAAGAAAAAATTGGCGGCCGCATTGATGGAAACCAGCAGATTGCACACATTCCCGGCAATCCTTTGTATATTCAATTCGATATCCATATACTGCACCAGTATCAAATAGATTGCCCACGGCAGTTGGCACACGATGAACAGCAGCACAACAGCAATCAATGTGATGGTCACCCGATTCTCCTGTGAAACACTGCCCGTCAGTCCCGACGTGGACTTGCGCTAGAGAGAGACAAAGAGAGAGACAAAGAGAGAGAGAGAGTGATGGAGAAGTGGTTACATATTATAGCCCAATGATGCTATTTCTTTTATAAGAACACTTTAAAGTACATACTTAGAAAGAGTTCAGTGCACGTTCGTCCTAAGTTTATGTTAGTTACAATTGTTATCGATCTCTCGCGAGATGCAACTGTGCACATTGTTTTCAGCATTGTGTTAGTTGAATAGTTTGCCAACTACATAACTAAGGAGTGTTAGTGAGTAGTTACCTTGGTGCGTCGCATGCTGCTGGCATTGGTTAGATCCCCTCGAACGCTCTTCGAGCGGTGCACGAGCAGAATGAGGAAACAGTTGAAAGTGGCCAAGACGAGTAGCGGCAGCAGCACAAACACAATTAATGAGTACACACTCCAAATGTTAATGTATAACCCATTCTTGCCCAAACTCGACAGACCATTTGCGTACACAGTCATCTGAATTTGTGAAGAGTTGTTGCAAATTATCAATATTTTTGTCCGTTTTTATACTAAATCAAGCAACTAGCACTGAACAAATGCTTACGCTATTAAAAATAACTTAAATCTTGAACTTACATTAACTTTTAAATATATATGTAATTATATATGCCACTGATACTTATGTATTATATATAAATATATATGATACCTGTATATTTTTCACAATGATCGATAAATTATATTTTCGCTGTCAAATTTGACAAAATGCAATTTTCTGATAACTACCATAAAATATCCGCTTTTTAAGCTGAATTTTTTACTTGATTTAGCCTACTAATTCACTAGTAACAGAGTATTTCACGGTCGAATGCATTCCTACATTTTTTATCTTCTACTTCAATTATCCGCTTACATTTTGACAGTATTCCGTAACGTTAAATTCGAATACGCTACTGTTCTTGTTGTTGTTGTTGTTGTTGTTGCTGTTACTGTAATTGTTTTTAAAGTTGGCAACGCTGTCGTAGTTTTCTTCATTGCGTCTGGCACGTGACAACGGCAAGAAGCTTACCGTCGCCGCCGCTGGGGTTGACTCGGTGGCTGGTGCAGGCACGCCCACAAGGGAGGCGGACGTGGATTCTGGTAAGCGACGCTGCCTACTTGGAATGTGGTCTACAACTAAATGGGAAGCCAAAAAGTTTCAGTGTAAGTAAGGATGGTAATTCGGAAAGTAACTTATTTAAAGGAGCCTTGAAGATGTTTGCACTACTTACCCGACTCACCAGCGCCGCTGCCCCAATCCAATGGCTCCACATCCGAAGGGGACGTGCTGGACATACTGGTATATTCATCGAGATGCCAGACGGTCCCCGACGTTGGTCGGCCCGGTGTGGGAGATACATTTGCCAGCGTCTGATTACAGGGCCTATACGCGCCATCAATCAACTTCCAATCGATGTCATATGTGTGCTCGAATGCCGTCGATAGCGTGGTCAGCAGACAGAAGAGAGCGACGGCTGTCAAAACAATACAAAGGCTGGCTCAATGCTTGTGCCCGGCGATATAGCCACAGCCACAGCCACATCACATCAAACCCATCAAAACCCATCCAACGATGGCCACTCACCTGCTATTACCTTCTTGGCCAGCGACTCGGTGCAGAATGTTTGTCTTTTGAGCGGATACCGAATCGCAATAAATCGCTCGATGGTAAAACACACGGCTATATAAATTGAGATGTACGCTGTGCGTGTGTGTGTGTGTGTGTGTGTGGATATTGAATAGAGCAGATATCAGTATATGGTTGTTGAACATGAACTCGCACAATCCAACTGTTATTAATGCCGCAATCTGACACCCCTCACTGCTGCCCACTCATTCAAAAAACCTTTCGTGACTCATGGCCTGTCAGTTTAGTCAAAAGCGCTCAAATAGCATCAGTTAGTAAACTGACATATACATACATATATATAGTAAGTATATAGTACGCAGAGCTTATTAAATTTATATATATTAATATGCTTATAGTTCCCAGAACAAACACTCTCTTTGATAAATGAGAACTTAACTTGATCAAATTTCCAAGCTATCCTTGGATATTGCTTTTTATATTTTTTTCGCATTTATTGTGTCCCTTTATTACGAACTTATTTACAGTTTTTTATTTTCTCGCAAGGCTTTTCTTTCTTTCTCTCTTTTTCCCGCTGTCAAAGGCACAATTTCTACTTTCCTCACACTCCATAGTGCAAATCGAATGCCTGTTGCATCACTTGTGTAACTTCATGACTAAATTTTTAAATTATTTTCAAGGTATATTTAAGAAATAGTTTTTGATGTTTGTACCCCAAAAACAAATATCCCGAAAACCTTTAACTTTAGTAAACTACCCCCACGATTATATCACAAGCTATGCCCTTAAAAATTGTAAATTGCCCATGCATTTACAGAATTCCTTCTTTTAATTTTTAAAAGGTGCACTCTTCTTCTTCCTTACTTACCACATGCATCACATAGCCACATTACAAAGCCATAGAGCCGCCAATAGAGCTCACAGTGGTACTTGATATATTCATAGTGTTTGAGTGATAATATTAATACAAAGGTCAGGTACGCAATGTCCGTAATTGCCAAAGCCGATAGGTAAATGTTTGTGGTGCACCTCATGCGCTTTCTAAACAAAATCGTTAAAAATACAAATACAAAAAAAAAATAAAATAAAAATAAATAGAGATAAAAAATAAGCATAAAAGCAAACTATTTGTTTGCGCTTGTGGAAATACGCCAACAACCGTTAGAGCATGCATTGCAACAGTAACAAATGCAACAGTAATTTCAATAACCAAATTCCACAACAACGGGGTCTATGTTGGGTGGCTCAAACCCAGTGAGAGAGGAAATTTCAGGCTACAGTCTACAGGGTCATAAAACCAGCGAGTGAGCAATAAAACCTAACTGTTCACATTTGGCTGTTGGCTTTTGTATGACTGCAGTTGGAAAAGTCGAGCCACATCGATACTAAAACAAGCTTACCAAATTTAATAACACTAATGAGGATCTCGGATGTCTGTAGTTGGTAGTAGCTGTAGCTATATACAGCTGAGAATTTGAATTACTTAAGCCAGTAAAAACTAAGTGCTGTGTATAAATTTCTAATTGAATAATATATAATATAAGAAGTTTGAATAGACATTTTGAAATAATTTTGGCCCGATAAAGACGTATCTTATATCTAACCGACATTAGGAAAATCCTAAAGTTTGCTGCGCTGCTTTGGCTAGTAGAGGAAAAATCGCATCCTAATTGAATTAATTAATTGCCAATGGGATCTGATATAGTTGCCCGATGTTGGAATGTTGAGCACATATATCTCGTTCACGTAGCAAAAGTTGCGCAATTACACTTAAAGCTTTCATTTATAAATGGGAAATTAAAAAAAAACACCAACTTCAACAGTTCACATGGCAACAGTTGCGCAATTGCATTTCAAGCTGCCATTTCCACTTGGAAAATTAAAAAAAAAAAAAAAGTCACAGACTTATCAAAACTGAACTCGTTTTCAAGAGGACACTGACGAGTGTATCTTACAGCAACAAGCTTAAACAGCGCCTTGTCTAGTTGCACATTTCCAGCATTTTAAAAGGAAAACCCCTCTGTTGACTTTTATCTCTGAGTCGTTAGCATTTTGGCACTTGAAATTGTTGCTATTGTTGTTATTGTTGTTGCCGTTGTCGCTGGCGTTGTTGATGTTGTTGTTGATAGTGTTGTTGTTGTGGCTGTTGTTGTTGCTGCTGTTGTTGCTGCTGCTGCATTTTGGGCAACCAAATAATTTAGAGTGCCATCTAGATGGGAACAATTAAATGCCTTTTCTAATATGCTGCGTACCTGTTTTTCAGTTTTTGGCTGTGCAACACGCATCATAAACATAAAATGCATAAAGTCCACAGCCACACGCATTTCCACACACACACACACACACACATACATACACACATATAAACGCATACATTTTTACATTTGAATCAAGTTGTCCGCTTGGCCATAATCCATGCAACAATAACAATAACAACAACAACAACAACAGCAACGAGAATTGTGCCAACAGCAGCAACATCAGCAAAAGCATCGCATACAAGTGCACTTACCGCGTCAAAACATAAATGCTCACTGAATTTCCCAATAGTCCAATAACAAAAACGCACGGCACCAAAATGCGTTGCACAACGTGCCGCACTTCCGCCACATCCGCATCCGAAAACATTTTCGAAGCGGCAATGCCATCGCCTGGCATCGCTGTCGACGTCGCTGTCAGTGTTGTCATCCTGCTGCCTGCTGCTGCCTGCTGCCTGCCCCACCAGTCGTCTAGGGGTGGGGGCTGGTGTGGCGGGTTGGGGACTGGGTGAGGTATGTAGTTGGACTAGGCACTTGAACTTCTTGATTCCGATGCAGATTGCAATTCCGTTTGCAATGGTAATTCCTAATGCACTTCGGTCAGCAGCTGCCACGCCCACATGCACACCACAAATTCCCAGTGCACAGAGTCGCAAAGATACAGAGAGCTACAGAGACTGATAATTAAAACAAAAAACCAATTGAAGTTAACCCACTGATCGTTAGCATATATATGTATGTACAGTATGTATGTATAGAGATGGAAAATAGTACTTGAAAATGACATGACAACAAGATGAAACAGGACTAAGGAACAATCGAATATTCAAAAAAAAAGAAGGGAATTATTTTTAATTGATTTACATTTTTTTTTTTTTTTAATCTAGCAATATTAGTAAGTTCAATTCCAATTAAAAACACAACTTGACTTCAATAATCCAAAAAATAATTTATAAACATCTTTAATACAACTATCATTTAAGCAAAATATATATCTAATTATGTTTAGATCTATAATGTCCCTAATTATACATATTTTAGTATTTTTGAATTTATTTATAATTTTAATTTTATTCAAAAATTTAATTTAATTCAAATTTTTAATTTTTCTATTTTTGGTGACGATTGATTTTAGTTGATAATAAATAAATAAATAATCATATAATTAGACTTTGCTAAAAAAAAAATATATATATATTTAAAATATTTATAAAATATATATAAAAATAAAAATAAATAAGCGATATATATATATGTATATGTATATTTCAGTATCTCCTGGAATTATTCAGCTGATGATTTTATATTTTGCTGTGCTACCTTTGCAGTTGTGTTCGAAAATATTTGCAAGATACACAAAGATGTTTACATGAAATCAACAACATTTTGTCGCTTTCCTCTCTGTTGGAGGAAATGCAATTTGACCATTGCCATTGGCAACAGCAAAAGCAAAAGTATCGTGAAAATTTTGACTTTTCCTGTGTTATTTCGCTTGGTTAATGCAACGAATATCGCTTTTACGTTTGCCACGTACAACATTAACACGCGTCGTTGTTGTAAATGTTGTTTCTACAGTTCAAATGCACTACACACACACACACACACACACACGCATAACCATATGTATATGTATATAAACAGAAAGTGCCACGTACTGGAAATATTTGTGAATGTTTGCAAAGAGTCTGGACATGGGTTGCATGTTGCATTGTGGGAGTCGCGTGGTGCGATGCGGCTGTGAATTTGCCACTTTTATTGTTTTTAAAACGCTTTTCAATTTCTTCTTTTTTGTTGGCTGCCGTTTACTTGCCACCCTTCAGCTGTTGTTCTACTGTTGCTGCTGCTGCAGCTGCATTGTTGTTATTGCTGAAATCGAAGTTTTATTTTACGCGCAATTTCTCTGCTGCGAAAAATGTCGAACGCTTTTCGAGTGTGGGGTGTGGCAGGGGGGTGGGGGAGGCTGTGTTTTGTTCAATACATTTTGTCTGCAATATACCAAAAACCAAAAGCCGAAAGCCGAAATTGAAAACTAAATAAATAAGTGCACTTGTATGTATTTCTGTGTGTGTGAGCCTCGTTATATCTGTGAGTGTGTGTGTGTGTGTGTGTGTTTGGGTGTTTATGGGAAGTGCAAAGTGCAAGTCGGAAAGTAATTCAAGACAAATTGCCGGGTGTCAGTTGCAAAATCTACAACAAATTCAAGCCAAGAATCTAAAAGCACACACACACACACACACACACACACACCCATTACTCGCCCATTTCAACACTGTTTGACTTTGGGGCAGATGCTTTTTGTGTTGCCACCGCAACTCCGCCTGCATTGTATCAATGCCAATCCATGCGGGGACCATAAATCATTTGGAGTCAAGATGGAAGCTTCCGATAAAGTCGATGATTAGCGAGCAATAAAATGATGTCATTGTTTTTGCACTTGCCAACTGTTTTCTATGCGATACGACACTCCAGTGAAATTCCAAAAATATCAAACAACCAAAACAAAGCAGTCCGCGATTATGCAACGAACTGGACGTGGCATAAAGAATTGGCTCTCAAAAATGTTGTCTTAATGATATCCAAAAACAGTATCGATTGATTTGAATTTCTTTAAATTTTATTTGGAAACACAAACGTTTATTATTATTATTATTATTAGTATTATTATAATTATTATTATTATTATTATTATTATTATTATTATTATTATTATTATTATTATTATTATTATTATTATTATTATTATTATTATTATTATTATTATTATTATTATTATTATTATTATTAATTTTTTATTATTATTATTAAGCATGGAATCATCTGCGACCCAATTGAGTGTAATTATTTCTGATTAGGATGCACAGCTTTTTTAGTTTTTCGTAGATCTTCAACTCCAAGTGCAATAAAAAATATATTGTTGCTTTATAACTGTTGTTTAAAATGGAGAAATTGAGAATTCACATCGTTTGCGACGCTAATTAGCCATATTCAATGCCTTTGTCATCTATTGTTTAGTCTATTAGCAGGCAACGACTTGGTTATCAATGAATGAGTGAAGGGGAATGAATACGAATGAATACCTCAGGGTAATGGGCAATCCAGCCCTGTGGTTGGAGGTGCTAGGAAATGGAGTGGGAAGTGGAAAGTGGAGAGTGTATGGGGAAGGGTATGGAGTTGGTGGAACGCAGCCGCATTACTCGACTGAGCCATTTACTATTCTGCTGCTGTAACTGTTGCAGCTGCTACTGCAACATAATTCCCCCTCCCCCTCCCTACCCATACAGAATGCCGTATTGTTTATTTTTTTTTTTTTTTTTTTTTTTTTTGAGCTCCCATTGCGAGACTGAAACAACAAACGGCAGTCGGCCATTTTTTGTGCACTCCCACGCTGTGTGCCCAACACTGTGTGTCATTCACGCAGGCGACAACAAAGGATGCCTAAATTAGCTCACATACAAATATACACACCATGCACACCAAACACACCAAACACACGCGCAGGCACACACTGTCTGTAGATACGTGCGAAAAAAATAAATACAGTAGAGCCCAAAACTGGAGGAAGAAGCACAATTTTCAGCTTTAGCTTTTTTTACGCTGAACCCATTGAAAATTGGTAAAACGGGTATACTGGCTTTGTGCATATGTATGTAACACCCAGAACACTGCATCTGTGACCCTCCTATACATATATTTAATCAGGATCAATACAGAGACAATACCTATTAGAGTTAGATACAAATTTGGAAGATATGTTCCCGTATACCGAGCAGATAATGTTTTTCACTATTTATCGATAACTTCCTTCGTTTCCGATAGCTACTTCTAATTAATGCTAACTGATAATAATTGAACAAATGGGTGGGTTGCTTTTCGCCAGGGTTCATGCGTTAACGAGTATCGATACCTTGGTATCGTTGGGCCACCTGAATGTGCTGTTCTTTAGTAGTTCATCGTTCAAATTAAATTAAATTGAATTAAATCGAGATCGAATAAGAAACATTTAAGTCATAGTCGAAAATATATTCTCATATCATATCTCATATATATATATATGTATGTATTCTTTTGATGAGAGGGATTCCATGCAAAACTCTTAAAGATAAATTTGACATTAAGCTAGAATATATTCAACAGCTGGGTCCAGGGTATATCCTAGTCGAGCTCATTTGACGGCAGCATTCTTACTTAGTTTTATGTGTCGTAGCTGCCAGACCGTGTTCCAGATTCTTTTTAGAATCTTTTACTTTCTTATTTTTATTTTTGTTGTAGTTTTTTTTTTTTGTTGCTCGAGATGCAACTAATTTTTGCATAATTAGTGAGTTGCTCAGTGGTTACAGCAACAACCGGCACAACAGCAACAGAAGCAGCAGCAGCATCCACAACAGCAACAGCAACAACAACAGCAACAGCAACAGCAACAACAACAACAACAAGAACGTGGAACAACAAGTCAAGTGGGTGTGCCATTTTCTCAAGCTAAAACCAACGCACGTTTTAGCTTTCCTACCTAATTGGCCAGCAATTTAAGAACTTTAAATTTTTCAGTTGAAAATTGCCTTAAGCAGGGCCGTCGTTTGCCTGATTTTACACAACATTTAAGCAGCGCTTAGAGCCAACTTTAAATTAAAAATGAGCCCAGTCGAAATGAGACCAAGTTAAGTTCGCATTTTTGTATACCCTCGACAACAAAATAAAAATAATAGTTTTTCACGGAATACGAATTCTGACCAAAGCAGTTAGCTTTAAGCTGATGAAAAAAAAAATAAAAATTGTTCTGAAGGAAAATAAAAATATTCAACATAATCAAAATTAGCAAGTAGCGAAATATAATTTTTTAAAATTATTCGACATTTTTAAGTGTGCCTTTGTATATATGTATATTTTATGAATAACTGAGCACAATTTAGCCAAGTTAAAGGGTATATTATTCCACTAACATAGCCACTCAAAACTTGAACATTCTTACTGTCATTTACTTTACATTTTCCTTTTTCTTTGTGTTTTGTGGAGTTTTGTGGAGTTTTGTTTATCGCTTTCAGTTGCTTAGTCTCTTTCCTTGCTTTAGGACTGTCTTTCTGTTTACACGGCATGCAGCAGCAACAGCAGCAACTGCAACAACAGCAGCAACTGCAACAACAGCAACAGCAGCAGCAACAACAACAACAGCAACAGCATGATAAAGTCAAATAGTTACAGGCATATCGGGTCGAGCAACCTGACGAGTTTCCCAGCCAGCGTGAAAAACAGCCATTCAGGCCAACTTGGCAATGGGGCATCCATTGCATTTAACCAGCCCTTTTCAAACAAACAACCAGTATATTCTCAAGGCTCTTGCATCATTCCCCATTTCATTTCAAGCCGCAGATGCTGCGCCTTGTGACACTGAGAGGCGGAGTCTTTAAAGCTATCTTGCAAAATTCTAATATAGAACAAACTGAGGGCAACTTAATTTTGGCAAACTACTGGAAAGGTAGGGACATATTTTCTATACAAAAAAATAACCCACGTGATAAAATAATTGCTTTCCAAACCAAAATAAATAATATAGTAAATTGCGTCAAGCTATTCTCCAAAATGAAGCTAATCATAAACGACAATAAAATCAATTGACTCTGCGAAGCAAGAAGACAGAAGATATATTCAAAAATATTAATAAAAACCAGATCAGAGAGCAGCAAAACAATGGAAATGGAAGAGTCGCCGTTGACACTACAATCTCTGACAGGATATCAACTTCAATTTCAACGGTTCTTTGGCTATGTGCTAAATTGCATTTGGCTCAAGGTGTGGCCAGGCATCGTTTATAAGTGCGACTTGGTCGAAATGTCCTTTATAAATATTGGGATGACAAGCGCAGGAGTTGCAGCAGTGGCAGTAGCCAGTAGCCAGTAGCAGTAGCAGTTGTTGGTTGGACACTGTCCATAGTCAGTGCAATAAAACTTAAACAAGTTATTTATGCACATGCGGTGCGTGCTTGCAGCCGCTTCAGTTGCATCTGTCGGAGAGAATCAGGACAATCAGGACATATACCTACTATCCATGGGCAAACAAACGATTTGCACAACGCACACCGTCCGAGTCGTCAACAACGCTTGCTTTGGCCTTAAGTTATCAACATGGAATGCAATTTTCCAAACTGTCTATTTTCTATGCAAATTCGCAAACATTTCAGGGCGCTGCTTTACCCTTTGCTCTGACTCCGGCTGCTCCAGTTCTGTGCTGCTGCTCCAGCTCTGTGCTGCTGCTCCAGCTCTGTGCTGCTCAAGGTGCACACAGACGCCGCATCAAACGACTCTGTCAGCGAATGAAAAAAACAAGTCGGTTTCGGTCAGAGGCTGCCAACTGACACATACTGTATTGCCTCCAAAGAAAAAGGCTCATAACTGATAGAAAAATGCAATATTTTTAGAGTTACTGAAGAAAAAGAAAAATATGAAATTAACCAAATCAAATTAAGATAATGGGAGATTTTTGAAGATATATCTGACATATTAGAAATGCAACATTTGCTTGAAACTTACAAAATCAATAATTAAATGAAATTAACAGATATATTTTTAATTGCCAGCTGAAAACGTATATACCCTACCCACCACCCTTGGGAGGACAGGGTATCAAATGCATCGCACAAACATCCAAACGAAATGTGTTGCATACTTTAGGGCGCGTCGAGGACTCAGACCAAAACACATTTTGCTCTGCAAATGCCAGTGTGTGTGTATTAGTGACTGTGCCTGTGTCTGTGTGTGTTCGGGTGTTCAGCATATTAGTTTGATATATAAGTACTTAGCAAGCAAATATATATTAAAAAAAAAAAAAAAACAAACAAAAAAAATGCTGACAAAAATGTTTGTATTCCACTTTAGCTTTGAAATGCATTTAAACTTATTTTTGGGCAGCAGCTCGAATAGATTTTTTTTTTTTAACTGACGCACTTGAGTCTCGTTAAATTGCACAACGATTTTAAAATGCATTTTTTTATTGACAAATAAAAATTTTAATAGCTAGCCATATATGGAGTCAAACGAGCCATTTATATCAACTAACTGCAAATCAAATATATCTACGCGAACCGGAAAAGCTTGCAATAAATAAATATGCTCATCAAGTTAAGGCTCATCAAATGGTAGATTTAATGGCTTAAACTTTAAAGCATGGCTTGAAGATTCAGTTGAAAAATATGTGAAAAAATTAAAAATTTTAGAAGTAATCATTAGTAAGCTCTTCAAAGCTCGGAAAACCCGCTTTGCTAACTTTTCTATCTAAAAAATGTTCAGCTAGTGTTAGCCTAGTTGTGAGATTATTAAATAAAAGTAAAACGAAATTTTTGAGTACAGATTCAAGTATTAATATTAAGTTTAAAAAAAAATAAACGTTTATAAGCTTACGGAAAATTAAATGACTCTCATCTATGACAACATCTAATTCACATGTATTTTAACGATTTGAAACATTTTCTTTTTTAAGTTATTACTTAAAATACCAAAAAATATTGAACATGGTTAGTTATTATCTCATGACCAAAGCAGAATATTTCAAATGTTCAGCGTTGGAGTACTCATATCAAATATAAATCCTGAAACAGGCCTATTTCGAACTCATTGCCCAAAATCAATGGCTGCAATTAAAGTCTTCATGTTAAGGATAACGTTTGGTTTGTTGACTAGCACTGGTTAATCATGGCACAGATGGCTGGAGTTTTAGTCCGCTGCAGGGCTATTGTGTCTGGCTGACATTTGTTGTTTTAGCGCTGATTGATACATCATTGATAGCTGGCAAAGGCAACCCAGTTACCCCTTTTAGCCACATCCCCAGGCTGATGCCTTTACTGCCATGAATTACCAGATGAGCGACATTTTGAGCAATGCTTTTGATTAACACGTTTGGGCAAATGGTTGGTCAGTCAAAGCGCTCACGGGACACGCAAGAGAGAGAGAGAGAGAGAGCGAAATAGAGATAGAAAGAGAGAGAGGTATATATGGTGTTGATAATGATCCCACTCTTTGGGTTACAGGCTGCATTAACATTTAGCGGAACGCGTCGCAGCTGCGTCCACACCAAAGTAGTTGTTGACTGCCACAGCACTCTGTGTGTGCGTAAGTGCGTTTTTCGGTGTGTGTGTGTGTGTTTGTGTGTGTGTGTGTTAAAGTGTTTTGTGTGCTATCCTGACATTGACAAATAGTGTGCGAAATACAATGCAGGCACGCACACACACACACACAGCCACAGACACAAAGCGTGTTAGGATGCTTGGACCCATGCCACAAGTTGGCGCCAAATGTGTTGCATACTTGCGGGCGCAAATTATTGCTGGAAGGCAGCAGCGCCAGTTGGCTAATTAACAAAGCACTTTGCAGCCAACAGCGCCAAACAGGAGCAACTGCTCTATGAAACTGCGAATCGTATTGGTAGTTGCTATTAACGCCCAAAGCCCCAAGGGGCAACTGCATCACGGCTTAAACAAGTATGTTGTCTGTTGCCTGTTGCCGCTTCCTGCCGCTATTGCAGCATTACCTGTGCATTAATTAAATTTTATAACACCGTCATGAGAATGCGAGTGTGTGGTATATGTGTGTGTGTGTGTGCGTGTGTATATGTGAAATATTAACACGTGCCACAGCCAGCGGCAAATTGCAAGCGCATCGCATAATTTGCAGCAAGTTGCCGACACAGATGACAACGTTTAGAATTGAAATTCGCGAAGTGCCTGCCGACTGGTGCAGCAACATTTCGTGGCAAGCTGAGCTGCTTACAGCTTCGGTTGCGACACCTTTAAGACGCAATGCCAAATTACCAAACTCTGTCGGCTTGGAAAGTGCTTCGAATTGTTGTTTAAATTTTATAATAATAAATAAACAAAATTTCCCCAATTATGTTTTCAGGATACGCATTGTCAAGCAAAGGAGTCTAATTGAATTCTTTCTGAAAGGCTTTGGTTGGTTTATTTGCTGTGTTTTTCTTGGATTCGTGTTATCGCAAATTAATTTTTATTTCGAAAATTAGATGGCACCAAAAAGAAATTGAAAGTAATTACGAAATTGGGATAGGAGCAAAAAGATGCAGAACACAGACAGAATGCAAATTGTGACGCAAATTGGACAAAGAAGTCGAAAGGAGGAACAGAAAGAGGTGCAGCAAACACAAATTAAAAGCAAAATGCAACGGGAAAAAAAATGTAATGAAAATTTAACAATTTTCCAACTCTAATCTACGCTGTAATAAAATGAAAACGTTACAATGAAAACTCCGCGCCATAACAAAAAGCGTCACGAAAATGCGCAGACAGCAAACTATGGATATGGAGTATGGTTGTATGTGTGTGTGTGTGTGTGCGAGTGTGTGTGTGTGTGTGTGTGTGTGTGTGTGTGTGTGTGCAGCTGTAGGGTCGTGTCTAGTTGTTGGGTCGTGTGTCCTCTCTTCTTGCAAACTTGCGTTTATTAAGAAAGTTATTTCGACGCCAAACGCAAGACACAAACCTTGTCAGAAGAAAGCAAAAAAAAACAAGTGCTGCTCAACAGTCGGGTATAACCGACTGCGGGTTATTCTGTTATTAGTGCCATACCAATCGATTATGAAAGGGTGCAGCGACAGCGATCGAAAAAATGCTGTCATTAAAGTACTTTTCAAATTTGGTAACACCATTTCCAGGATTGACCTAAGCGTGGCTTTATCGATTTGAAGTTTGCCAGTTTCAGGGTTGCCTATCGATTTTATCGATAACTGCCTATCGACATTATCGATATCTCCCAACTATTTTAACACTTTATTTGCCACAGGCATTAGCAAAACATTCATAGCTGTTTAAAAAAGGCGGACGAACCCATATACCCTACTACAAGTATGGTCTAGAGTATAACAAGAAAACTTAAATTTAAAAAAGTAACTAAAAATAAGCGCTGGCAAATAAAAACATTGTTGCACATGCTGAAGCCAGTATGAATCTCATTCTTATTCTCATATCGCGCCAAGCACAACAAACAACAAACATTGTTGCCACCAGTGTTTCGTGTGCGCTTTTGTAAACACTGGCAACTCTGTCGCTCAGCATTCAGCCAGCGTCAGCTTCAAGTACATTTTACATACATTTATATACTTAATATATATGTATGTATGCTTAATAACTTAAGTAACTTTCAATTTAATTTATCTTAATTAATGAAATCATTCAACTCATTAACTTCATCTGTGGCAATTCTTAGAATTGCAGATGAATATTTGTATCTAAATTAATTTATATATAGATATATTGATTTGTCAGTGTATCTAATTGTCAAGTGCTTTTGAATTTAATATTCATTATTCACTTTTATATACTTAAATTCTGTTTCCTCAGCGAGAAGGCAACAATTATCGTGGATTGTTTTATTTAGCAAGAGTCATGTTGCTTTTATGTAGATACAAATGTATCTGTGGGTGGCCGGGTTTATTTATATAGTTTATATTGACTTTGCATTTCTTGTTGCCCCGCGTCCATTTACTGAATGTTATTGTTACTGATGTTGTTGTTGTTGTTATGGTTGTTGGCTTTGTTTTTATTATTGTATTGCCATCATTTGCTTCCAGTGTCCGTCAATTGGCTGTATCCATAAATGTTGTTTATAAACAAAATTTACCGAACCTCATAAAAATCGCTCTAAAAGCCAAACAACAAATATTTTTCATCATTTAGAATATAAATTGAATATTTTGCTGTGGATCAAGGGGTTGAGACTGCCACGGGCAAAATCTCTTTTTTTTATTTTTCGTTTTATTTTTAAATTCCCGGCGCCCAAAAAACTTACGCATCATAATATTTATAGATGAAATTGTTTAAACTGACTGTCGATGGCCAATCAATGCTGCTCCCAAAACAGCTGCATCAATGATTTAAGCAATAATGAGTCAAAACTCAATCACTAAGCTCACAAAATAAAGAAAAACAAGAGAGAACGTTGCAGTCGGACGTTACCGACAGCGAAATACTATTATACCATAATTTGTGTGCAGCTATTTTTCCCCAATATTTTTCCTAATATTCTTTCTAATATTCTTCCTTTCCAGTTTGGTAACTAACTAACTTAAATTGTGGTGGATACAGGCATTAATCGTTTTTTGTGGGCGGGAGTGGGCGTGGTCCAAAAAATTTGCTTACAGATTTTTGAAGGGTGTTACTAGCAACATACCTTTAAGATTTGGTGACTTAAGTTTTCAAATTGCGTGAGATATATAAGCTTATCGATTTACACCAACAGGTGTATCGGTTTTTTATCGATCTTTGTGGGAGTTACCAGGAACATACCTTCAAAATTTTGCGACTCTAACTTGTAAATTACGTCAGATATGCGCATTTTACATTTATAGGGACGAAGTGCCTGGGGCGGTTGTGGGCGTGGTCCAAAAATTTATATGCCAATCCTTGAAGGATTCTTCTTTAAAATTTTCGGAGATATACGGAGTTATCGACTTACAATCGGAATTGTCGATTATAGGCGCAGGTGTGGGCGTGGCAACACAAATTTGTTATCGGTTTTTAAAAGCGACTACCAGTAATATACCTACCAAATTTTACGTTTCCTACTCAAAAACTGCGGAAGATATAACCATTTAAAAATTTTAGGGGCGAGAGGGATGAGAGGAGGTGGGCGTGGCACATGCCGATCTTTGAAGGACCGCGCCAACAACCTATCAACCAAAATTGGTGACTGTATCCATTAAATTGTAAGAGATATGTGGATTTATCGATTTGCTAAAATCGAATTTCGCTGTTTTCTAGCTCCCTAGTGGCCGTAGGACCAAACCCAAAACACTTTAACTTTTGAGGGTACTTTCCAGTATACGTTCCAAGTTTCAAGTCTCTATCTCTAAGGGTGTCGGAGGAACGCGCGTTCATACAGACGGACAGACGGACGGACGGACATTGAACAAAACCAATATACTATTATACCTTTTTGGTGTAATAGTATAAAAATAATGACGCATATATTAATACACATAGATACGAGTGTTTAAGCTGACTGTCGATGGCCACTAAAACAGCTGCAGCTATATTTTTCACGATAATGAGTTCAAATTCAATCACTAAGCACACAAAATAAGGAAAAACCATAATTAGTGTGTTTGTCATGAAACCCATTTGCAAAGCGGCCACTGTTTTACTAATTATATACAATTAGTAAAAACAACACCAACAAAAATTGCAAAAATAAAAACACGAAATCAGCCAACTGAATACCATCAAGTATATTTATATGCATATATAATTATACACACATACACATACATATAATTTAATTCAATAAAAAAGAATTCAGTGTCAATTAATTGCAGGCGATTGTTGGGCATTTTCATGACCCGGTTCACTCCATGGACTCAGGACCCAGGACCCCGGGACAAATGTATTTTGATGCCTGCTTGTGTTGTTGTTGTTCCCTTCATTATTATTATTATTTTTTTTATTTTTTTTTTTGTTACTTGTTTGTCCGTTATTTTATTATGCGTAAGAGATTATACTGAAATTAATTACGTAGACGTACAGGTGGAAACTCTGGAAAACGTATACCGCTAATGGCCAGAAGACCACTAATAAGAGTGTGTGTGTGTGTGTGTTTGTGTGGTGTATGTGTGTGTGTGTGTGTGTGTGTACGCTTGTGTGTAGATATGTGAAGTTGTAAGCGCTGCAACTGGTAAATGGCCGCAGTTTACTTATGTTTAATTTTCTCATGGTTTTTCGCTCTTTTATAAACTTTCGGCGTTTTCATCTTTGTCTATAATAGTATAATGATTTGAAGCCGATCTTAGTGGTGCACAAAAAATGTAAATTGTTATAAACATTGTTGCATAACAACCAGTTAATTTATGCAATTAAAGCGAAAACCAACCTACTTCAAATAGTTGGAATATATGTGAAGCTTCACATTACCTAATGCATCTGGAGCTTATAATTTTTTTTATTTTGGTTCTATATAGATGCTATGGAATATTCATAAATTGCAAAAAAACTTAAGCTGAATTAATGAATTTATTGTTAATAAACGACTAAATGGAACAAAAAGTGAAACTTGTTAAGCGTCTTAATGCCAAATATCCGTTTCTCTCTGACATGAATTATTTAAAGCATGTTTAAGGCAAAGTTGACAACTAAATTCTTTAAAAAAGCAATTATCAACATAAATTTAAAGAAAGTTTATTTTATTAATAAAATAATACGTCGAAAGATGATTGCATGCATGAAAAACTTACATTTAGACATATGATGCATATATTTTTGTTCATCAAAAATTATTATCAAAAATATATGTATATAAATTAATTTGTCACTTGCTCTAATTATCAACCGCACAGTTTCACAGAATTTATAAATAAGAACACGATATGCTGAATGAATCATAGGTTTATTCATTTAACGGCGCGACTCACTCGGCAGTCTAAAACGGAGTGTGTGTCAAATACTATTGTTAAATTCAAACTTAAGTACATACATACATAAAACTAAGAATAAAGAGTTGCCAGATTGTTACATTGCATAGAAAAGGGTCACATTTGCAACAATAAATAAAAAAAAAACAGAATTTCATTCATTCTTAAATATCTTAAATCATTTTTATGTATTTATCGTATTCCCTTTATAAACGTCAGTATATATATAAATATACATGTAAATATTTACATATTTAAACTGTGCCCTCTGTTGTTTGTTATTACCAGAATGGCATTTAAATCAGAATAATTAATCATTTAATGCTTCATTTTGGCTGAAGTTCCGTCTGTACGCTTTTGGCCGGGTCAACCAAATTCGTCACGTGCATAAATTTTGCACTTGTGATTTGCGATTTTTTTTTTATTTCTGTTTTAATTTTGTAATTTTTTAAGCCGAGCACGTGCCACGACGTGCCTATGCACGATATGAGTTTTAAATAAATTCACACACCCACACACACACACACACACGCACACACACACACACACACACACACAACACACACACCTGAAAATACTGCAACTGAAGCGAGATTATGCCACAGCGGTCGTAGGTTTGTTTATTGGTATATATATATATATATATATATATATGTATGTGTGTGTGTGTGTGTGTGTGTGTGTGTGTGTGTGTGTGCATATGTGTACACTTGGTATATTTGGTCTGACAACATTGGCAAATTAAATTTAAAATGCGTTTTGTTTGCCAAGCGGCGACATGTCAATTATTTAGCGCTTACCGCTTTATTGCATTTCCATTCTGATTTAATACTTTCGATGTGCACATTTTAAATTATGGCACCATATCGCATCAGTGCACACCATATCCGAGTACAGTTGGTTTTAATTGAGTTCCATTTACATTTGCCACACGTAGCACGTAGTTCCACTCACAAATACAAAATACAAATTATAGATCTGCTTTCTATCTTTAAAGATTGAAAAGATGATTTGGCAAATTATCTCATCTCAACAAAAAAAAAAAAAAAAACAAATAATGTGTAGAAAAAGACACGTCTCTTTGACATACATATGTATAAGCAACACCCAAGATATAGTCCCAAACTTATTTTCATCTTGAATTGGAAGTCCAAAACTTATTCTCATCTTGAATTGGAAGACGCAAGCATTTTATGTTGCCTGCAAATCACTGCTCACATTTGGGTGTGGACATCTTTAAAAAGAAAACTTCACATTAAGTCTAGAATATATTGGCCTCCTATTGGTATATCCTAGTCAAGCTTAGACAAAAACGGTGCTTTTACGTTTGAATTCATTTCAATTTTCAACTCCAAAAAATTCAACATTTACCAAACCAACAAAAATTAAGAAAACAACAACAATTGGAACCCATCTATCACAATTTGCAAAAGTAGGATTTTCAGACACACTTTTCATTTTAGTTTTAACACATGCCAACAAGACTCGTCATTGGGCTGATTTAGGCCATAGTCGGCCCAATGGAAAAGGAAAACCTTTCATATTGTTTGCTATCATTGTTTTTCTCCTGCCTGATTTGATATTTTGTATTTGCTGTATCAATATAGGAACAACAACTTGCAACAGATGCGTGTGTCCCGAGGTTGCACTCCAATTTTACCAATTTTAAACAATTGAGCTTAATTTTGCAGACCATCCACAACCATCGCAGTGCTATTGTTGTTCCCAATTTGGATTGGCAAGTGGACATTCCTGTGTCTGCACAAATTTTAAGTTGCTCAAAATGTTTTCTTACATTTATTTCTTTGAAACGATTGAATTTTTTGCTGAGCAGCTTATGAATTTGACAACTAAGCGAGAGCCTTCAACATTTACTGATTTTACAGGCAAATGCTTGAATTTTTGTAAATGTTGTATGTTCACTTACAGCTTCAATTATTTTTTTGGGGTAAGCTTAACAAAAAAAGAAAACACTTTTAATCAGTCTTATCTTAAAGTTTCTTTTTGCAATTCTATCTATCTCTCTCTATGTCTCCCTCTCCCTCTCTCACTCTCTGTATACTTTTGCTGTGTTGCACGCATTTCCGTTTTCAGAAATTCCGATTTTTCTGTATTTATTTCTGTTTTTTCCTGTTGTCGTCTATTTATAACGTAAAATAAATAATACGTGGCTATTACTTCGTCCGCATGTTGCACTGATCACATTTGACCAGTTTTTATCGCTTTTGACATCTGGTCGAATTTTCGCCAGTCGATTTTGAATTTAAAATAATAAAATTTTAAAATAAATTTTTGTATTGCTATCAAATTATGACTTTTAAGGCAAAAACACTGCACAATTTAATTTGATAAGTTACAAGTGTTTTTTTTTTTTATCCTGAACCCATTAAAATTGGGAAAACATTGTGCAATGATTGTGTGCAGAAGTGTGTAACAGGCATAACAGAACATCTTCGACCACATAAATCTCAGCAATTAATTTTTAATTTTATTTATTTATAAGCTCTCGTATACCCCCCGCATTATTTAAGTTTATTTAATTTGATCGATAACGGGCCTGTTTCGCATCGATATATATCGATACATATTGATAAAGAGCACAAATTGCACCAAAATCGGATAAGATACACCCCAGTAACAGCCTCAAACGTATTCTATACGTTTTTTTTTTTGTTTTTTGGGTGAGTTTTTTAGATGTATTCGTTTGAATGATTTTTAAAATCAATAATGAAATTTAGTTGTGACTAGGTGGATTATGTTCTGCTTTTATCATCCCCGAGCAATTAAAATTGACCATGTTTAAACATCGATGTTAGCCAAACGTTCAACTAAAATGCAGTACAAAATAGATTCGAAACAGATGAATTTCGTTTGTATTTTTGCAATATTTACAAGACGAGACTAATCCAATATCAACAATAACAACAACTATAACGAGTTGCCTGTAATATAAATTTATTTAGTGCTAAACCATTTTTGTAAGTTCAATGCAAACATTTTAAGCAACAGCCATAAAACCCATCTATCTATATATATTTGTATATAAAGGGTTTTATCCTGATTGACAATCAACCACAAGAGCTACAAAGTGAATACCAAGACGCAGTTTTAACTAATTTCCTTCCATTAAACTTTTCGTTTTCATCTATTATCTGTAATCGATATTTATCAATTTAAACCGTGTGAATTATCGATAAGCATGATATGGTATTGGTATACAAAAACATATATACCAAGTCTTATTCTCTTTGTCTTTATCTCCTCGTCTGCTTGATGCTTCTCAAGAATACATCAACTTTATTGGGACGGGAATGCTTTCTCCGGCATTCTACTGCACATCTTCATTATACCCTTTTCATCAATTTTTAATGCATTCAGTGTAGAAATTCCAAACTAAATTTCTTAAAATCTGGTGCACATTTCTAAATCCATTAATTCTATTTTTAATTTTTATTTTTGCCAGCCACCAAAAACACAAAACAAGTATTTCGGATAGCTGAATATTTTGCAATCGTAAATTTGGAATTGCTGTAGCAATTATCTCATCTGTTTCATTAAAATTAACAAAGCATACAATTCAATTTCTTGGTTAATTTCAGTTCCATTTGCGCTGAGTACAATTTTAAATATATATTTTCCGATTCCGTGTGTGCCCCACTTGAGTTCAGATCAATATTATCTGTTACAAAAAGCATTTTATAACAAGTGCATATGTGGCTAACGAGAACTTTAGAAAATATTTCAAAACAAAATATAAAATTCTAAGAAAAAAAAAACAAAACAAAAAAAAAATAGCATAGCAGAAGAAGAAGAAGAAGAAAATAAAGAACGTTCTCGGAACCAAAAAATCGCACACAAATGTTGGCCAGAAATATTCTTCTGGGTTTTTAGATGGGATATTTGGTGACGTGCGGAGATTGGCAAGCGTCGCGTATAAGAATCTATTTTGATCCAAGGTCGCATCATGAGTATTTGTTATAATTGTACAAATTGTTGAAATTAAGCAAAGTAAAAAAAAAAAAGCGACAACATAAATGCCAAGAAGAAGTTGAATCACAAACAAAATCGTGACAAAAAGAAAGCTGCACAAAGAAAAGAAATCATTTTTTATATTCAAGATATTCGAAGCAGATCTCACACTAGAGTTGTCATTCTCAATTGTGCAACACAGTGTGCTTTAATTAATAATAATAAATACAGCAAAAAAAAAAAAAAAAAAATACTGTGAAGCATTCAAAACGAACACCCCAAAATCTAGAACGACATCATTTGATGAGATGATGGTGCACAAAAGACGACACCAGCCACATCATTGTTCAATTATTCAATTGCTCAATGAGTTCCATGTGGATGTGCCTATGTATATTTATTAGAAACGGGATTAGCTCTCGTTTGTCTCGTTTCCTTGGCTTACACAATCTCTCAAATGCCCCTGCCCCTGCCCCTGCTCCTGCCCCAACCCCTGCCCAACGCCACAACACCACTTTGCTTGCGGTCGGAGAAATTGAAAGCATTTGTGTAATTTGAGTGCAACATTAAAGTGTATGTTGTACACAAGATTGTACGCATCTATGTGTGTGTGTGCGTGTGTGTGTGTGTGTGCACAAACATATGCACAAACATGCTTAAATATGCCGACTAAATACATACATGCATATATGATATTTTGAGTTGCGTATACGCAATGTGCTCACAGTGGATACCAACATGAAATCCAGCAGATACCTACTTGGCTGACATTTGTAGCAAATGCTCTCAACGAAATGATATTCCGGAAAATCTAAACTTTCATAAATAAATGGACGTAGGCATGCCCTTAACATACATATTTTATAAAGATACAAACTTGAGCTCAAGTGGACACCAATTTACCTTAAAACATGAATTCGCCGAATACCAAACCATGATTTGCACAAAACAAAATTACACAAAAAAATAAAAAATAAATAAGCATTAAAATACATGTGTTATTATTAATTATTAATAATTAATAATAATTAGTGAATTGAATTCCTCTATTAACATTTCGTAAACCTTTTTTTGCTTGACAAATATTCCAATTTTAGTTGTCAAAATTCTAAAAATATCCAAGCTATAACAAGATTGCTGCAAACTCCTATGAATTACTCCATAATACACTCAGGGAAAAAATCGGTCTATGCTCACCCTATTATTCAAAAAGTATATTTCTGAAACGGAAAATAGTGTATTTCTAAAAACAAAGGTTTTGATTTTCTTCATTTCAGAAATTATTTCTAAAACAGCAGAAAATTTTTTTAGTTGTCAGAGCGATTTTCAAAAATGCCGTTTCTGTTTTTCACAGTGCATAAATTCACAATTCAAAGTCAAACAAAATTGCGGAATGTCAATGTTGATAATATATTCTTCATCTGAATGCTCATGGCTAGTGGAATACAAAGTCGGTAGGTATTGGAGAGAAAATCTTACCGATCTCTCACCATATAAATTACAATATCAATTGAGATAAAAAAAAAAGACGCTCCACGGAGCGCAGCGCGACACTTTGTTCTGGGTTTTTGGCATTATTTGAACAATGACTATATTCATATACATACAAATGTATATACAATATAAATATATATACATATATATATATATACATATATATATCAGATCTTACGCTCTCCACACGGGGGTCATTTCAAATTCGGCTATGCAAATGTAGCGGAAATACCAAAAAATGCCAATCAGCTGCGCTCCACGAGATGCGTATGAGTATGGGGAGCACTTCTGTAGACCACATGAAGCACATACATATATGTATATCTTCATATATATTTATATATATATGTGTGTATCTATTTATGTATGTATGTATTTACTACTTATGCACATGCATACAAACATCCACAAGCCACTCAATTTTACTACTCGAAAGACAATTGACAATTCACAAACAGACACACACACATACATACATATATATATATATACACTGACACCTGTATATGCATACATATGTATGTATGCAAGTGTGTGCCCATGTGAATATGTATAGAATTTGTATTTGCACCCTTTAGCTGTGCAAACACTTGACTTCAATCATAATTGCTCAATAAAGTCGAGCATTAAGATATATAAATAAATAAATCAACCGAATTATGAGCAACAAATGATTTCGCCTTGAAATATATTTCGCACAGCTCTCAAAACATTTGTCGATTGATTATTATTATTATTGTATATATTATTATCTATTATATATGTACATCTATACCTATAAATTATGGCACAACACAGCCATAATGAAACTACGCACAACTGAAATTTAACTTATTTTCATATTTAAGCTGAAAATATGTGACAAGGAATATAAAAAAAAAAAAAACAAGAGTGTTTTAATTGAGAGAGCTCAGTATGTTGTCACCCAGCACACAATTCTCAAAATAGTTTAGTTATTAAAACCAGAAAACCCATGCCAAGTCCAAATTCTAGTCTAATGCCAGGCCAAAGGTCATAGCCCCCTGCTGTTTTTGAGTATTCACACACTTGTAATCATAACACACATATGTACTTTTTCACAGATTCAATATACATTTTCAGAAGTATTTATCACTATTTTAAGGTGTGAGTGAGTAAAATAGAAATTATGAAAAATGTCAGTGAAACTATTCACATGAAGCGTTAATATGTGTGCTAAGTATGCGCAAGCATAAGACTAGTAAAAATAACAAATTAAAAAAAAAAAAAAACTAAAAAAAAGAGAAGGGGAAAAAAAGGAAATGCAATTTGTGTGAAAATAAAATTTTATGAAATTAAAATGTCGAAAGTTTTTCGCTTCACTTTCGAATAAATATATAAATTTAAATAAATAATAAAAAGAATAATTGTTTCTAGATCAAACACGTATGGGTAAATGTGAATGCATTCGTTCTAATCAAACTAAGAAATCTAATTCTATATTTTTCAAAACCGTTAATATTAAATACTTACATACCCAAGGAAGCTAGAGCCATTTAATTAAAATCGTATAAACTTGGCTATTAATAATTATTTGTTTGTATTCAAATAAAATGTATAAATGCAGCAATAACAATTAATCACAAATAAAAAAAATGATAATATAGCATAATATTGAAATATTATATAGATATTTATTTTATATATATATATATATATGTGTGTATATATGCAAATGGACCTTTGCCAACAACAATCAATGGTGGAACGATCGTTTATTATAAAACATATTGAAAACGTTCAACATTCACAATATTCAAACACCCACGCAGCACGCGGCCAAATCAAAACAAATGTAGAAGATCGGACAGCACCACGAATTCCGTCGCAGCGCACGTGAAGATCAACGACAGAGCATCGCGGATAGACTGAATAACGCAGTAGACTGAATTGAACACCGCCTCGCAGCAGGCAGACAATGGGCCAGCGGGGTAGTTTACAGGTGCTGAAGCTCGCAGATGGTGTGTGTGTGTGTGTGTGAAGGGGGCGGGACAGCGAAGTGAGCAGCTGCCATTTAACGGCCTGATAAATGAACGGAACGCGTCGCACTCGATTTGAGGAATTTCTACACCTTAACATAAGACAGAGAGAGATAAAGAAAGAGAGAGGGAAGAAAGAGGGACTGAGAATGAGAGAGGAGAGAAAATAGCAGCAAGCAGCTTTTAGCATAGCACAGGTGCCTGCACAAATTCTCAAGCAAAGCTCTCACATTGTCTGCTGCTGAACAGGCACGCGCTAAAGCACCACCAACGCAGCTTTCGAGCTTTCGCAGGCGGCAGGCACAAAAAGCTGAAGCTGCATAGAAAAGCTCTTTGCAAGGCTAAGTGACAATGATGGTTGTTTTATTAAATATGTTTAGTTGGTTATGAAGTTTGTAAAAAGCAGATCAGCATGCAGGATGCAGCAGCAGCAACTCCTGCTCCATCCAAAAGCGGCGGCAAGTCGAAAGCCTGTTTAAGAATCTAAGCAACAAAACTGATTAAGATTTGAAATATTCTTTTGTTGAACTACACGATTCCTTCATTTAATTTACCATATCGAGTTTATGCCCAAACTGTGCAATATCAACATTATGATCTATATATCTCTATGTAGCACTTTTTAAATATCAATTGTTGTCGATTTTAGAATAATCAAATGATTTTATTTGTATAACTATGTTGACCAAACATACCGCTTTTCCCATCTGGGCAATCTTATCACAATCGAAAAATCATCACATTTAATTGGTATTGAATTATTTCATCACTTGCCGGAAAAACAGAAAGTTAACAATTTGTTGACCTGGTCCAATGTTTATTGACATCGTTTAATTGCAAAGCTACAACCAAATTCATTATTTATGTACTGTATTTGTATCAATATTGCGCCGTCGTCCCATAATAGTTCAGATAGTTTAACAAATTGATTATGACTGAATGGATGTATATTTTATAATTTAACAATTTACAATTCGCTTTAACCATATTGAACACGTTCATATAATATCTTTTGCTATTGCCACTGACCCATGTGGAGTGGTTGAGTGTGTGTGTTGGTATTGCGTGAAAGGCAGGGTGTGCACAGTTCGTGGTTAGCTACGTTATGTGTATTTTTCTTTCTACTTAACTGCATTTTTACGTCAACGGTATTCTCTTTTCTTGTTACGTCGCCATACGCGATACGGATTAACATAATTTTCTGTTATGAACTTTTAGACTTACGATCTAGAGATTTCGCTTGCTTTTTTATGTATGTGTGTGTTCGGTGTGTGTGTTGGTGTGTGTTGGCGTGTGTACCGTTTTATCGATTCGTTGTATTTCGATTTTTCTAATGATTGACACCCTTACGCTCCTGGATGTGATCTATATCGAAACCGTTAGTACCGCGTATCTTTTTCTCCAAATTATGAGAGTAAACATCGGTCCACAAATGGCTAAGCGCTAGCTCAGTGTCGGACTTGGCCAGAGCAGTAGCTTCATCGACTTCCTTGCGCACCTTCAGATCAATTGCCTGCATGGATATATAGTAGTATGAATATAGATTACAAAAAATAAAAATAAAATAAATAGTTGCACCCACCTTAACTTCATCGGTGGTAATAAGGCCCAGCTCAATGCACAGCTCCTTGAAGGAGGTAATCGGATCACGCTTCTGGCGCACCTCCTGGATTTCCTCGCGCGTGCGATACGATGTACCAGGATCGGACATCGAATGTCCCGAATACCGATACGTGTTCGTCTCCATAACCAGTGGGCCATGCGTGTTCACATAGTTGATGGCAAACTCTGTGGCACTGCGTACAGCCAACACATCCATGCCATCCACCCAAATGCCGGGCAGAGCATCGCCGCGCGTATAATAATCCGTGTTGCACGAAGCGCGCTCCGAACTGGTGCCCATGCCTGCAATAATATTAGATATACAATTAAAATTTAACGATTAAACAATGTCAATTGAGAATCTTTGGTTTAATGGTTAGTTTCGATGCCGCACCATAGTTGTTGTTCTCGCAGACAAAGATGACTGGCAGCTTCCACAGATAGGCCATGTTATAGGCCTCAAAGACCTGTCCCTGATTAGCAGCACCATCGCCATATAAAGCTAGGCACATGCCGCCGTTGCCCTTGTATTTGCAGGCGAGGCCAACGCCGGCGCCGAGCGGCACTTGGGCGCCAACAATGCCGTTACCGCCATAGAAATTTGGCGAATACATGTGCATAGAGCCACCCTTGCCGCGTGCACATCCGCTCTTCATGCCCGTCAGTTCGGCAAGAACACCCAGTGGGGATACACCCATCAGATAGGTCCAGCCATGCACACGATATGCGGATATTATGTTATCGACATCGCGCATCGCCGCCTTCATGCCAACGGCGCACGCCTCCTGTCCCGAATACAGATGGCAAAAGCCGCGTATGATCTTCTCCTTGTACAGATTGCCAGCGGATGTCTCAATGCGTCGTATCGTTTGCATTTGTGTATAATATTTGAGTGCCTCGTCCTTGGTCAGTTTCACTGTCATCTCGGGACCCTCGTCCAGGCGATGCAGCTTGAATGGCTACGCACCAATCAATCAATCAATCACAGGCCACATAGAAAGAGAGAGAAGAAAATGTGAAAGGGAGATAGATATGCGCTACATTTTAGAATTTGCATGAGTGCCTCAGAGCAAAAAAAAAATCCTGTTTACTTTATGGCCTGTGATAATAAAGATATCGAGATATTTGTATATATATATATACAGTGAGCAAAAGCTTATTTCGCACAGTGCCTAGCAAAAAATTTAAAGTGCTATAAAGTTTAAACAAGTAAACAAATTCAAAATGTTTAAATGCCAATTTGTTTAATGTTATATCACATTTGAAAAAGAAACTTTACTTTTTATTAAAATATTAATTAATTAATTAAAATTAGTCAAAAACTAAAAACATATTCAAAATTCGTACAAAGTCTTATTTCGCACAGTCTTAAAAAAAGTTACATATTTGGCGTATAAAAGCTTAAATAAGGATGTTAATACTTAGTATGATATCCTTTAGCCTTAACAACTTCCCTTAACCTATTATTCATGGAAGATACTAGTTTCCGGGTAGTTTCTGGACTGATCCTGCTCCACTCCTCCAGTAGAGCATTTTGGAATCCTGTTTGTAGGATATGTTGTGATTCCGGATGTTATTTTCCAGCAGAGCCCACAAATTTTCAATAACATTTAAGTCTGGAGACTGGGCCGGTGGAATTATCATGTGGGGACAGTTCGATCTAAGCGAGGACTGTACTATTCCGGCCTTATGCTTGGGGTCGTTGTCCTGGTAGATCCGGAAAGTACGTCGTATTCTAGCTTCTCGGCACTTTCAAGTAAATTTTCCTTTAGTATATCAAAATACACATTCTTGTCCATTATTGTTTCAATAATCACAAAATTTCAGTCGCGGGCTGCCGAGATAGATGCCCATACCAGGACACTTCCTCCGCAGTGCTTGACTGTTGCCCTTAAGTTTTTGGGACTGAGCTCAGTATTGGAGTGTCGCCACACATAATTCCGTCCGTCCGAGCCAAAAATGTTTAATTTGTGCTCAAATTCAAATATAACTGTGTTTCAGAACTCCAAATCCTTGTCCAAGTGGATTTTGACGAACGTCATCCTAGACCCTATAGTTTTTGCACTTATAAAATTCTTTTTTCGTGGTTCTCGGGCATTAAAGTCATGGTTGCGCAGAACTTGGAGCACAGTTCCCATGCTGAACTTTTGCCTTATTTCATCCTGCACCTATTGAGTCAGTTTTTGAGCCGATAGCTTAAGATTTCCCTTTGTTTTCCTGATGATCCTCGGCTCGACCTGCTTGGTGAAAATTGGGTTTGGTGCCATTCCGCCCTTGTCCTCTGTCCGATTTTCGTCGACGAAACTCCAAATGATGCAGAATACAGTTGAGGTGTTTAGATTGACCATTTTAGCTATTTGGCGATATGAATATCCGATTTTTAAGTGTTCCAGGATGAGTTTCCTTTGCTCAATGGTAGTCAGTTTGCCCATGGTCCTTGTTGACGTGTTGCACCCGAAATGCAGGAAAAAACTAAACTGACTACGGAGGATTGGTCTATTTATACTGAAAATATTCAACCTGACGAAAAAATCCGGGTCTTATGGCACCCAGGTCTCCATAATGTAACTGTGCGAAATAAGCCTTTGCCATAAATAGAGGTACTTTTTTTCATAACCCTACCTAGCAGGTGGAAAAACCACAGTTGATTAGGATCATATATTCATTTTGGTGGTTAATAAATGTACCTGCCATGGGTTTTTGGAATTTTTGAAAAATATTACATAATTACTTTATGGCATGCAATTAAAATTTTTGCTAGGCACTGTGCGAAATAAGATTTTGCTCACTGTATATATATATATATATTTACATATATAGACAACAACTTGGTGGCAAGCACCATACCTAACTCCGTTTTTAGTGAACCTAATATGGAAATATATACATTTTGGTAACTAACGTTTCCTTAAGCACCCGTTTTCTTACACCCTCTGATCCGTACCACTTTTTATGAACCATGACAAATTTTTCGCCAAATCCTAAAATTTTCTTATAGCTAACTTTGCACCCACTAATCGCCTTTGAGCAGTTGGTAAGGATTAAACATTCTCAATTTCGCTGGCAACTGCTATTGATGACTCAAAAGGATCACTTTTAGTTAATAACACAACGATGATCGGTTGCTGATGAAGTTATTTTTCTTCTGACTTTAGAGAGACTTTCTGACTTTAAAGTTTTGTGAGACCGTCCACTTAACTGCTTTGCAATTGTTAATTTTTTCCTTAATCTTAGAGCTTGCACTGTATATGCTATTCTCAGCCCTGCTGTGATGTCCTTGGCCCATTTATAATTATTTGATAGCTCAGTTAAGTTTGTAATTATTATTATTTTACTCTCCCGGTGTGGTGTACATGAAATAAGTGTGTACTTAATGTAACTCATTTGATCCCGCCTCCCCTCTTTAATCGAATCATTTTTTGAGTTAACAAGGCACGCAACAAATAAAGCGCAGTTAGAGCACATTCGATCTTTTTGCATAATCTGTCGACGAGTTTGGTCTTGCTGTGTGGGGGAGGTGTAGTGAGGGGGTGTGGATCTGTTTCAGTGGTAATATTGATAAGAAGCATTTCGCTGCCGATGCCGACGTCGGTCACGCGCTGCCAGTGAGAAAGAGTGTCAGATTTGTGACCTTGAGGCTGGCAATTTAATCAACTAATTGACAAATCGGCAAAAATGCAACTCTGTGCAGTCAGGTCATATAAGCTTGCGCACAAGCACAGGGACAGACACACACACACACACAATCAGACACACTCGCACACATTATGTAATCGGCAATTTCTTTTCGCGAGAACATGAATAGCGGCGAGGTGGGGGTGAGAGAAGGTGTATCTGACCTATCTACTTACCCGATTAACCTGCACAGTCGCCTCCGTGGCATAGTTGTTGGTCTTTGCGACACCAGACTGTGCTGCATTCTGGAATAAACCGAAAAATGACGATGAATAACTGCGTCTGTTGACATATCTTTGATGATTTTCTAATTGTTGTTGTTGCAGCCGCCTCGTCCAATGGTTGTTGTTGTTGGTGCGGTTGCTGCTGCTGCTGCTGTAGTTGTTGTTGTTGCTGTTGTTGTTGTTGTCTCTTAAGTTGCTGCTGCTGCCTTGCTTTGTATTAGTGAAAGTGACAAGGGTTTTGTTAGGAACAGCAACGGCTGCATTACAGTTACGTACTTTTTGCAATTGTTTTACAACAATTGGCAATTCACTAACGCGTGACAATGTACGCAGCATTTTTACGGCTTTTGGTTGGGACTATTCTCTCTCGTTCGCGTAACAGCTGCTGCGACCAGTGGCCACAAAAATACGTATTTTCTATGCAAATTACAGTTAAAAATGCCATTATGCCAGCAAAATACAAAAAAGACCAAAAATAATCGAACATTTGTCGATAGCAATGCGATACACAATTCAAACAGAGCAGCATCTGGCGGATGGCATAAAGGATGTACCTTATAAATCGCCCACACAATTTTGACACAAATACTGCACTTTTCAGTTCCGCACAATATTAATTATACCTATTTCCAGTCTCCGCACTCAATATGAGTTTACAGCCGTTGCCCAGAAAGTGGCCGTCGGACAGCAGCTAATCAAAAGACAACCATCGATGACAATCGAAATGTTAGCGTCAGTGAAACGCAACTGTCATCGATAGTTGCTCACCTCAACGAAGACAATAGCAGGAAAAGCGGATAGCGTAACAGCTGCTGCAACCAGTGGCCACAAAAATACGTGTTTTCTACGCAAATTACAGTTTAAAATGCCATTATACCAGCAAAATAGAAAAAAAATAAATACCAAAACTAATCGAATATTTGTCGATATCAATGCGATACACAATTCAAACAGAGCAGCATCTGGCGGATGGCATAAAGGATGTACCTTATAAGTCGCCCACACAATTTTGACACAAATACTGCACTTTTCAGTTTCGCACAATATTAATTACACCTATTTCCAGTCTCCGCACTCAATATGAGTTTACAGCCGTTGCCCAGAAAGTGGCCGTCGGACAGCAGCTAATCAAAAGACAACCATCGATGACAATCGAAATGTTAGCGTCAGTGAAACGCAACTGTCATCGATAGTTGCTCACCTCTACGAAGACAATAGCATCATCAACCTAGCGGATATCCGCAGGAAAAGCCGATAGCAAACTCAGGGAAAAAGAAAAATAATGACCATCTGCGACACTGTTGACCAGTATACGATTATGTCCGGTGATCGTTTAAAAATTAAGGACTTACTGTGCAATAGGCTCACCGAATGCGGCTGGCGGAACGAGGTGCGCCTGCTGTGCCGCAACATTCTGCTGGAGAAGAACGCCAACAACAGTGTGTCCGTGGATCAGCTCATATCGGAAGTGACGCCCAAGGCTCGTACCCTCGTCCCCGATGCTATTAAAAAGGAACTGCTCATGAAGATACGCACCATTTTAGCCGAAACCGAGGAGGACAATTAGCGGTCAACTCAGGGACTCAGACAACCTATCAACATTACTTATTGTAGTTAATAATAATAATTGTAGTTAATAATTCATTTTGCAATTGTATCGCCAATAAACTGAAGTTAACAATAACGGCTTAAAACCACAGCTGACATTTGACAATTTAAAAAATGGCCGAAGCGTTTTATTAGTGAATGTCAAACTGCAAAACCAAAAACGGTCAATGGCGCTCAAACTGTGACGTTAACTATTTTCCTATTTATTAAGGCAATTTGGAAGTTGGCAAGGGCCAATGAAATCGTAATATATGTATATGTTGTTTTATATTTAGCTTTATATACATATTTGTCGAAAATTGCAAAAAAAAAAAAACAGTAAGGAACAGTAGTTTAAAAACTAGTTCCTTGAATCGAAATTCGACTTATGACACTTTCAAACTAATCTTTAGAAATTTGCAATTTAAAATACAGTAGTGAATAATTCCATATTTTACATAGAGAAATGAAACTGGCCAAAATTCGAATAATTTTCTTGTGGATATATGGACTCATCTGCCGGGGAATGCGCTTAGATGGATCAGATGACTGTCCCAGTGCTGCTGATGTACTCGTAGGAGGCAACAGCACCTGGTTGTGTCTGTGCACCATGCTGCTCCTGCTCCTGGTCCTCCTCGTCCTCCTCATCTGCGTTCAGCAGATCCACCGGCGGCTGTAGAGACTCATTCAAGTTGTTCGCTGTCTCGACCAGGTCGTCAGTGACCTCTGTGGACCTGTGGTTGCCGACAACAGATGCGGCACTGGGCTGCGTATATTTGCGCACCCATTCATTGGGATGCATCTTCTTTTTATGATTGTGCATGTTGGCGTGCGATTTAAATGTGCGCGTGCAAAACGCACACGAATACAAATCAATGCCCGTATGGGTGGCCATGTGCTCCTGCAATGCAGATTACAGATCAGATCAGATTCGATAAATAGAGAGACGGGAGACGGACTTACGGCTAGGGCACGCGGCAGCTTGAACTCCTTGCCGCACAGGGTGCAGCTGTGCCGCTTGGCCGAGTGATGGTAACGCATGTGACTGCTTAATGCTACACGGGATGACTTCTCGGCGCTGCACAGGACACAGCGATACTTGTTGCCGCCCTCGCGATCATCGTGCCGCGCTAAATGTTTGCGCAGACTGCGCTCATCCCGCAACCAGCGGCTGCACTGTGGACACTGCGCCTCCGCAACGGGCCCATCCGGATGTAAGGCCTTCTTGTGTATCAGAAAATTGGCCTTGGACCGAAAATTGGCGCCGCAAATGTCACAGATGATGGGCGTAAAATCCGAGGCATGCATGCGCTTTACGTGCGCCGTCAACTCCAGTTTGGAGCGGAACCTAAAATAGAAAGAGATAGAGAGACAATTAACAGATGGATCAATTGTAAAAAACTCTTGGCTAAGTTAACTCAACCACTAACAGCCTTTACCATGCAAGATCCGCAGGAAGAGACAACTTACGTTTTGATGCAGCTGTCGCAGGCTTCGGGACGTTCGGGACCCTTGTGCCCCTTGATGTGCATGGTGAGCAGAAATTTTTTGGCGAAACGCGCATCACAGATGGCGCACTGATGCACCAGCTGCTGCTGGTCGGAGTGAAAGCGCAGCATGTGCATGTCCTGGCTGTTGCGATTGAGGAAGCTCTTGCGGCACGGCTTGCAGCTAAAATACTGAGGATCCTTGTGATAGTGCAGATGGTCCACGTACAGGGTGCGCTTCTTATACCGATTGTTGCAGCACTCCACATAACCGGTGCAGTTGTGCTGCAGCCGAAAGTGTCGCTTCAGATCGATAAAGTTCAGCAGAGGCGCGGCGCACAGGCAGCAATCCAATTTCACATTGGCGGCTATATAGTCATCCATTTCCTTAATGCTGCTACGCTTTGCCTCCAGCGCGGGCGCCCGGGCCACCTTCGATGGCTTGGGCAGCTTGCTCTTGCCCTTGACTCCTTTGGGCCGGCCGCGTTTCGGTGGTGTTCCTGCTGCTGTGGCTGTTCCAGTTCCCATTGCTGTCCTCATTCCTTTTGCCGATGACTCCGGCATCGGAGTCAAGTCGGACTCGGCGGCAGCGGCGGCTGCATTGCGTCGTAGTTCGCGGGAACGCACACGCGACTCGCGCTGCGAGGATGCTGACGCCATTGGCACCTTGACCAACCTTGCCTTTGTCTTGGCCGTTGTCGTTGACTTTGACGGTGACGATGAGGGTGATGACGGTGACGCTGCAGTCTCCAGTCGCGTGCGTCCTCTTGTCTTTTTGGGCGTGGCTGCTGTCAGGGTTGCGTGCTCGAAGTCCGCCTCGAATGCATCCTTATCGGGCTCAACGTTGTCGCTGCCGGTGCTGTCCGCATTCTCAAAGGATTGCGCTGTGTCATGCACATCGATTTCGGGCTCGCACAGTATATGATCCTTGATATCATCGACGAAGGCCAGCTTCGATTCAATTGGTGACTCGGTGTTCCACACAACAACGGCTGGCTCGGGCGGCGGCTCCGGTTCCGTTTTGAGCAGCAGCGATTGCTGCTTGTCGGCGACCATCGCGCAAAACTGATCGAATTCGCTTAGACATTGCCAGCATGGCGAGCACAGCTTGGTGGAGACGCAATCATTCACAGACACCTGCAACAATCCCAATCCAAACATATTTAATTTCATGTGTGTGTGTGTGGTGTGTGTATGTGTTTGTAGCTTACCTCAAGCTGCAAGTATTTGGCAATGGCTTTGGGCATGCCGTGCTCGGCATCGCTGAATATGCAGATGGACACCGAATTATCCAGATCGCAGAGGCACAAGCGGCAGATCATGATTAAAGCAAAACAAACAGCAGCAACTCGCTGCTTGTCGTAAACAAATATTTATGCAAAAATCGATAAACGCGTCTATCGAAAGTGGTGGGATTTCTTCTTTCCTTGTTTTGTTGTTGATCAATTCAATTTAATTGTACCAAAAAATAAAATATATTTTTTTCATTTGTTAATGATAAGCTACTTTACGCAACACGTTTTTTGTCAGCACAAAAAAAAACAAAATATGACATTTTGTCTGAGGCACAATGGGTACTTGGTTGTACCAAAAACATTTATTTATTTATTTTCTAATGTTATCTTTTGCTTTAATATGTGTAAAAAAAAAAAATAGCTAAATTACTTCATGCACAGGCATAGGCAATACATTGTTTATTAGCAAAACAATTTAAAAGAAATAAAGCTGTGCCATATTCCGTACATACATTTTGTGAATTAACTATTTTTGGGTACATTTGTACCACACACATGACAGCTGTTCATTTGTTCCAGTTCTAAATATCGATACACACACACGCACGCACGCACGCACACAGAGCAATCGATTTCCTGTTGGAACATCGAACATCACTAGAAGCAAGAGTTTCTTGATTACATTTAAAGTGAGGTAATATTAATATTCAAGTATTCGAGGAATCAAAACGAACGAAAAGATGCAAAAGAAGCCACTGAATGCGAACACACTGCTGGACAAGCTGCATCGAGGTGCCGTCTACGCCTGCATTGGCGTAACGCTCTACGGGACGTATTTGATTGGGATGCGCTATTATCACTACTACACAGTTATCCGGCCGGAAAAGCAGGTGATGGAACAGCAGGCGGAACTAAAGCTACTCAACGAGGGGGCGCACGACAAAGCCAAGGAGCTGAAATACTAAAAACAGAAAAAAACAAGGAAAATTAAAAACAAAAAAAAAGCATGTCCTTAGCTCCATAATTTATAATGTTTGTTAAGCGTAATAAATATTGTACACTATTGTTAAATTGCAACACTGGCAATTGAATTGACGTCTTCGTCGTCGTCGTCGTCGTTGTGTAATCTTGGCCAAAAGTGCGCGCTGCCTTTTGACCTTGGAATACTGCTAAACAATGCGGCCATAAATCAGTCAAACAGCCGTCAGCAATCCAAGCATTTTCAATGCATTGGGGCAATCGTCGAATGTTGTCATCATCGTCATCATCATCAGCAGCAAGAAAATCCATCGCTGCGATTGGCATCGTGACCAGCTGTCTTTGGACAACTTCCGCCAGAGTTGCGCATCGTCGCGTGCATTAACCTCACAGCGTGGAGCAACTGCAACTGCAACTGCAGCAATCGCAATATGCATTTTAAATATACATTTTAAATCTTAACAATATTAACAAGTCCCAGACAATGGCAGGCTGTGTTCCACCCACTTTTTGGCTTTGTGAACAAACCAATTGCCAATTGCCAGTTGTTGCTGTTGCTGTTGCTGTTGTTGTTGCTGTTCTCTATGCTTCATTCAACAATGTTGCACTTATTGTTGTTGCTTCTGCCGCTGCTGTTTTAGTCTCATTCATAGGCAATTTGCGGTTGCAGCTTAAGCGATTGCAGCTGATGCTGTCAAGGTCGGTACTTCATTTTTATTGTCTCTCCCTACACCCACTCCTCCCCACCCACCCCAACCCCCTCACCAATATCTGAGGAGAAGTCGTGCAGTTTGGATTATTTCGATAAGAGTTTGCTGTATTTTATTTTTTTTCTCCTTGGAAAACTGATCTGACAGCTATCTGAAATCGGTTTTACATCTGCGGGCTATAGGAACTTGACAAGATACCCTGTAAATATCGCCTCAGCAGCAGTGGGTAGTTTTTTCAACAACAGCCTTCATCCTTTTTTCATTGTCTTTGTTTCACATTGTATTTATTTATATACTTATACATATTTATAATGCATTAAATTAATAATTTTTTTTGTTTTTTGGGTAACTGTTTGTTGTGTTAACTGTTTGCTTGTTGTTGTTAACCTATTGTAATTGATTGTTGCTGCTGACTTAATTAAAAAAAAAAGAGAAAAAAACGTGGCCAAAATCAATTGCGGCAATTGTTTAATGAACAACAACAATTTCGACATTGGGAAACAGTTTTTCCCACGGGGTTTCTGCCATTTGACCGGGACGGGTACCTGAGCTCTGCCCCGGTCGGTTGAGCCGCGCCCCCCAATTGTTTGTAGAAGCTGTGGTTTGTCAACATGTTGCGTGTGCTGCACGAGATGTTGCAGCAACCGTATCACATATCAAGTGAAAGAAACACCCGATACGCGACTGCTATATGTGGATCGCATATGGATCGTATTGCTGCTGCCACAACTTAGACTTATGCCATCTTCCGCCTGGACAACAATCATCAACTTTTGCGCAAGCCAAAATGTTCTTGACGGGACAGGAAAAACGCAAAAAAAAGACAGATAAACAGAAGAAAAAACGTTAGTTGCAACGCCCACAGCTCGGCGGGTCTGTGTCTGACCTTTTGGGCTGGAGCAGGCGATGAGCTGAACAATATTTGAATTTGGCGCGTCTCGTGACACGAGCTGGGCAATTTTCGTGTTGAAAAACGACAGATAAACCAAGGCAATAATCAGCTAATTAGCTTCGCTATCTTTAGACCCAATGCAACTAGTGATAAATGTTTTTTTTATTTTACTCTCACTTTTAAATATTATAAGGCATCGTGCATCGTGGAACGTACTCGTGTCGTGGCCGTTGATGAATATGATATGCGGCCACCTCTAGCGCCGTCATGCAAACTGCAACAATCGCTGTTGCATTTGCTTATTGTTATTGTTTTTTTTTTTTTTTACATAATTGCTAACTGTAGCACAAAGTATAAAAACGCCGAGCTGCTTACCAACAATCAACAAATCAGTTTTTGCCGCAGCAGTCGCAGCATTATTAAACAAACAAAAAAATAAAATCAAAAAAGGAATAAAGCAATCAACATGAAATATTTGGTAAGCAGTAGGAGCAACAAAAACAACTATAAACAGGACTAATTGATGACAATTGATGCAATTTTGCAGTGCGTTGCCGTTATTCTGGCCATGTGCCTGATCAGCTGCCTGGCGGCGATTGCTGAGCCCGCCGCCGCCGCAGCAGCTGCAGACACGGTGGATGTTGAATCTGGAATTGCTGACGTGAAGAAGACGGAGAAGCGGGGCATTTATGGCTTTGGCTATGGTCATTATGGCGGCTATGGCGGCTATGGCGGCTATGGTGGTCATGGGCATGGACATTATGGCGGCTACGGTTTGGCCAGTCCCTACTACGGCGGCTATGAGTATGTGCACCATGCCGTGCCCTATTATGGCGGCCATCACGGCGGCTATTATCCGTATCAACATGGACACTATGGTTTTTATTGAAGACTTGCCTTGCACAAATCATTGCAATCATTCTACAAATGTAAACGCAACACGCTCATCGCTCATTCATTTTTTTTTTTTCTCTCTTACGAATAAATGTCCGTTACGTAAAGCTTACAAATCTGTTTGAATTCAAAAGTCGCGCTCGTTCCTTTTCAAATGCAATGCTGCGTTTAGTTATGGGTAGCGTTTGCATCGGTAGTATCAGTGGCACCGATTGCCGCACAATTGTCGCTTATCGATTTCCTATCGTTTTTGTATCGTTAATCAGTGTTTGTTCATCGATAAGTATCGATGCCAATGGCTCTCCTGTTTTTTTTTTTTCATTTGTTGTTCATTTTTACGCTCTTCTTTGTCGGAGACGGTTGTTTCTTCGCACATTTGCTTCGCCAAGCAAAAAGTGCTCAACAAATATAAATTGACACACAATTTCGATTTGAGCTAGAAAAGAAGTTGTTCGAGCCAAAAAAAAAAAACAACAAAAAAACTGGCGTGAACAGCTGTTGTTCCTTAGTGTTGGGTAATTTTTTGTTGATTTTTTTTTTTGTATGTTTTTACCAAACGATTTACGCGTGTGGCAGTAAAGTGGCAGCAGTATCAACAACAACAACAATTGTCGCAGTGGTGAAAAGCAAGTGCGAATATATATAAAATACAAGCAAACAAGCAATAACAAATCAAGAAAGATATAAAATAAGAATAAATATAAGCAGCCGATGTACATAAAACACATATGTACATTTTTTAGTTGTGCCAGTACTACTAACACTAGTACCAAAAAGAATGCGAATCTCTTTGTGAATACGTGGAGTGACAAAAAGTAAAATCAAATAATATACAAAAAAAAAAAAAAAACACATACACGCACACTAAAAGTCGTGAATTCTTCGTTGTCGTCGGACACACGCACACTACATACACTACGTATTGTATATTTGTGTGTGTGCTGTTCGTCTAGTGGCGTAAGAGGGAGAGAGAGAGCGACAAGCGAGCAGTCGTTGTCTTTAGTTTCTGTGTTACTTTTATTTTTTGTGCCACAGTATTTTTTTTTTTTTTAATAATATTTTTTCGCATTGTGAAAAGTTTTGTGTTTTATTTGTGGTTGTTGTTGTTGGAAACGTGTGCGTCGCGCGCTTTGCCAGCAACCAGCAAAAGCAGCAGCAGCAACAACCAGCAGAAAAATCAACAAAAACAACAAGAATAACAACAGAGCAGTTCGCGCCACTTTGAGGAGGTATGTATGTGTTGTATGTGAATATGAATGTTTTTGTCCAATTCAACAAAAATTCTTATTAGATCACAGGCGAGCGTGTGTGTGTGAGCGAAATGTGTGCGCTGAACAGCCGTCGTTTCTCAGGTTCAGCATAACGACGACGACGACTTCTTTTTCGTCTTGTTGTTTTCTTTTCTTCCTCTGATTGGTTTTTTTTTTTTGCTACTCACACTCATTTCGCCGTTATTTATGTAACAAGTGTGTGCGTACTAAATGAAGTGCTGCTGCTGCTCCTGCTATTGTTGTTGTTGTTATTGTTGTGTATGTATTTGGTGATTTTTTGCCTCTTGCTATTTGCTGTTTGTAATGGAGTTGGCGGCGCTGCCTCTGCACACACACAACAAAAAAAGCTCCCATGGCAGCATCGACTGCGGCATCTGCTCGAGCAACGCAAAGCGCATTGAACTGGTTAAGTTCACTTTGTCATTTAGTTATCAACATTGGCGACGGCGGCTCAGTAGTAACAGAACATTTTTCTTCATTCTTTTTTGTTTTCGCTTGGCAGGCAGCAGCAACGCATCATTAAAGCTTTGACAGACGTCATCGTCGAGCGGCATTTCTTCAACTGTGATCTGTGCGTAAGCTGTTGCTGTTGCTCCTGCTGGAAATTAACAGCATGCATAACAGCGGTAACTAAAGAGTGTAGAATTCAATGTTTGTTGTATTTGTGAGAGGCGCATTTTTGGCAGACAGTGCTCTCTCTCTCTCTCTCTCTCTCAGGCTGCATTGTATGTTGACAGGAGTAAGAGCCATAATGTCCAATGTCATTTTCAATTCCTTACGCACAGTTTTGTCGACGCCTCCTCCGCCTCCCTTGCTGCAGCTTGATGCGCTTTTTTCCTATTGTTTGAAGAGAGAGTCTGGAAGAGCGGAAGGGTGGAATAGAGGGTAATTAATGTAATGAGACCTGCGCATTTATGTCGCTCCATTTAACAAAATATTTATGTCCCCACTCACAAATGCCAAAAAACACTGAATACATGAATGTATCTATGTAGGTATGAATGTATTTATGTAAGTGTGTATGTATGTATGTATATCGCGAATTGCTCTTGAAGTTTTACATTGCTAAAATTTCGAATAACTTCAATGCTAAAAATACCGGTTATTTGCCTGCAATCTATCAATATAACAATTGTTCCCTGCATATACCCTGCAGTTTTATGGGACATGGAACAGGGATTGATCTTTCAATGGAACTCCTTTTATTACTTTGTCTCATGTTATTAAGATTTAGAAATAATAATAATGAAAAATTGTGTAGGGTATTTATACTACGTTCAATTATTGCAGTGCTGTATTAGTTTTTGATTATGAAATGTATTTATGTAAATATCTGATTGTTTTTTTTTCCATTTATTTAACTTTATATTTCACCACTTGATGGCGAATATAGGGAGTGAGGTAGAGTGTGACTTAGGGATAGGGTAACCAAAAACGAGAGAACAGCGTCACATTCCAATTGGATTTGCTGTTTATGTTTACGTATACGTATATGTTTGTGTATATTATATTATTATTTATTTTAGTACTGTATAAACTATATTCACTCAATTGCGATTCATCGTCTGCTTTTGCTTCTGTTTGTTTGTCTAATTAGTGTTGTATGTGTGTGTGTGTGTGTGGTAATTTTTGACTCGCATTTTGCTTCTTTCTCCCTCCCCCCGTGTATTTTCTTGTGAAGTTTATGTAGGTGTGTGGCAACACTCTGAAGGTCAATGTGGCAGCAAACGTGGCAAAGGTTCGGAGGGGTGGAGACTAACGCATCGTCACACGTCCCTCTTTGGAATTATTCCCATAAAATAGCAGTCATTAAGTGCACGTAGATCCTCTCTTTCTCTTTGTCTCTTTCGCTGCAAATTGCCACCTACAATGCATTTTTGCATTCAGAAATGTTGGCAATTTGTTGCCCATACAAGAAACGCTACAAAAAACTGATTTTCCAGCTTTTTACTAAATAATTGATGTTCTGCATACCTTTAATTTCCCCATAAATCTAGGGTTTTTTGTTTGATTGCATTTGCAAGTTGCAATTTTCCAGTAATTGCTGCTATTCTATTCACAACTGTAAGTGAGTAAGGAGTGGGAGGGGGAAGGGGGTACAGTTAAGTCATTAAGTTGGAATTCGAAATTAGCAACAGATATCGACACATAATAAATATAACGAACAACAGCAATAATAGCAACAAAATGGACGATTATCAATTCACAAAATTTTCCGAAATCTGAGCAAAGTAGAAGAACAAGCAGAGCAAGGCAGACTATCATTATTAACGCGGCTACGCTCTTTCCCACTCTCGCTCTTTCTCGCTCTCGCACAGGCGGCTGATCGCTGTTGGTCTTATCAGAGTGTGAGTCTGCCATTTCCATTCGTTTTCAATGGAATGGTTGCTGTTGTTGTGTTCTCCATTGTTGGTGTTCCGCTAATCTGTCTTACAGTTGTTTTATATATGTATGCATGTGTGCGTACGTGTATTTGTGTACATACTTTGTTTTCAATGAATTTGTAAGCAACTGAAACATATTTCCAACTGGCAGCATCATTCACTCCAACTGGTATTTGAAATACTTAATTATTTTTTTTTTTTTAAATTTGCAGTTATTGTTTTGATAGTTAACAAAGTTTAAATTTGGCTTTGTTGCTCATGGACATGAGCATTTCAATTCTCAATTATATTTAAGCTTAAACCTTTTGGTTACTAACAATTAAATATGTATATATATATATATTGTCTTGCAGATCCATCCATCCATCCATGCAAAATGTCTAGTCCTGACGATAGAATACCAATACATGGTAAGTAAATAAAGTGTCAATGTTGTAGTCGGTGGTTGGGTGGTTGGGTGGTTGTGTAGTGGGTGTTATGCGTAATAACAATCGCATACATAACTCAAAATGTATACAGCACTCACGTACACGATGAGAGAGAGAAATACAATAAGATATAGAGAGGGAGCAGGTGTGTGTGTGTGTGTTTTCCAAAAATAACTGTTAATAATAAAATACACTGCTTTGACTGACTTAGCATCGGCCTGAGACGCGGCTAAACAACAAGAACATTGTCCATGGTCGGGTGACACCCACCACCACCAACAGCAGCAGAAGAAGAAGAAGAAGAAAAGAAACAAGAAGCAGACGGCAAAAAGTCCAGCAAGTGGTTGCTGCTGCATCTGCTGAGTGCGAGAGAGACAAAGAGAGAGAGAGAGTACAAGAAGTAAGAGAAATGGTATATGTTTATGTATATATATAATATATAAATGTGTGTGTGATGTTTTAAGGAAGTTTCTTATTAGTGCTAGCTAGAAATGAGCGCACGACTAAGCACGATGTCTCCAGAAATCGTGTATTGCTCAAAGAACAAGCCAACATAATATGCAATAAAATTGAAAGTGATTCTAAATAGAAAACTAAGCTAAATATAAATGCAAATATGTAAATGAAAAAGTCTGCAAATGCTTGTCAAAAAGTTTATTTTAATAATATTAAGTGAAATTTGTATAAATAGTAAAACATAAATGCAAAAGTGAAAAACATGAGTGCAATAACGCAAAAAAAAAAAAAAAAAAATCAAATAAAATATATAAATAGTAATAAAAATAATAAAGGCGACACATGCTCATCTCTAGTGCTGACTAGCTTAAGCTTTAGCCACTGTCAATGTCAAGCACGTGCAATAACAATTTGCTGCCTGGGCCATAATAATCTGCGCTCTCCTTGCTAACTCTCTCTCTCTCTTTTTGTGTGTGTGTGTGTGTTTGAGTGTGTATATATATATTTTTTTTTTACCGGCGCTGCCTGTGTGTCTGTTTGTTTGTATGACCGACCAACAATAACAATAACACGAACAACATTCGTTTATCGATTTTGTTCTATTTTTAGCCTAAGAAAAATTTACTTGCCTTTGAAATGTGTAACAACAGCGACAGCGACAGAGACCACGACGCCGGCGTCAACCTTTCGGCCCTTTTTTTTATCGTGCTTCGTCTTCGCTTTCCTTGTCCTCCTCTTCCACTTCCACTTACCACTTTCCCCCTTTTGCTTTTATTGTGCCCTTAAAGCTATTACAATAATTGACACGTGCAACTGCAGAGTCAATGAACAAATGGAAGCTGGTTTTTAACTCTCAACTCACAACTCACTTGCTCTTCTCTCATCTGCATATGATGCAACAGTGTAACATATGTATGTATATATACATATACAGTTGCGGTCAACATAATAGTAGTGCTGCTCCATAAAAATGGCAAATTATAGTAATTTCATATCTAATATTTAAAAATATTAGCTGCACTACTATTCAAGTATTATTATTTTGGGCGGCTTTAAGGACTTGAATTTGTTTGTTAAGTGTTTTATGGCTACCCCATTTTTTATTGTTTACTTATCTGCAGTATTGATTGTTGTGTTTGTGTTCACATAAGAATTTCAGTTAATATATTACTTTATTTGAAGAATTTTTGTTAACATTTGCCAAAACATGTGTACATTATTTTATATTGACCGCATATACACATACATACATACATACATGTATATGGTTGATGATTCCTACGTATGTTTGAACTTTGAACACTTTCTGAACGGTCCAAAAACTTGATCATTTTGGCTTTTAAAATTTCACAATTAATTAAATAAATTAATATCGTTATTATAATGTTAAGTAGCTTAGAGAAATCCATTTAATAGTAGAAAAATAAGAGAATTAAAGTCAATAATAACAAATTTGTTTGCAAAAGAAGTTAGAAAACAATTTTTTTTATTGTCAATACATTTTCTGGACTTACTGTATTTAATATAAAAATCATTTTAAATCGTTGACTGATGAAAAACCTTTTAATGTTGCTAAGCGCATTTTTAATCAATTAATTCTGCTGATGTCTGTGCGTACATTATTACATCATGTTATTACATACATATTTATGTATGTATGTGCACGCAATTAAGGACTTGTACACTCGAGGTCATTTGTTTATGTTAATTATATATTATTAAGTTTTAAACGACTCTCAGTCAATACGTGCATTGCATTATTATTGCTGTCAAAAGACACATTCCTCCTCAAGTCATTTGCTTCGTTCACTTATCATTTACACGCTCGATACACGCACCTGTCTTGGGCATAAGGTCACCCCCCACACACTCCCCCTTCTCACAGACACAGACACAATCAGGCACATCCAGGTTTGATTCTAGCACTTGTCAGTTATTGTAATGGCTGCTTTCCAAGAATATAAAACTCGACCTTGTTTGTGTCTCAACAAGTATGCGTGTGTGTGTGTGTATGTGTGTGTTTACATGGATTATTGGATTGATACATACATATCTACATGTGGAATATCTATAACATTATATTTAATTGTTAAATTTATGTGTATGGCACAAAATAGCCATTTGTAATGCACAAAAGCCCAAATTTACACAGCCCCCACCCCCATTACCCCTTCTCTTTTAACAGTTGTTTTATTCATGTGTGTGTGTGTGTGTGCGTGTAATCATTTCTAAACTGCGCTGTTGTTGTTTTTGTTTTTGTTGATTCTGTTGCTTTTTGGCTTTGCATTTGTCAAGGTGAAACACAGACACACAAGCAAAACACGCACACGCACACGCACATGGCGAGAGCGGCGGGAGTGCTCTCACACACACACACACACACACACACACAAAGTTCTCAGCTATAACTTCAAAATAAGCCAAAACTGAACAGAGCCACGCCCACACATTATATATGGCCCGCCTCAGGGGCCCCCGAAAATTGCTGTTGCCGCAAAGTGTGGCTATTTTTAGACGAGCGCTGGAAATTTTTTCAAACACATACATTCACACACATACCGAGCGCACACACACGCACACACAACACACACATGCATACTACACAGGCACACGGACACAAGTGTCGCCTGCTATCACTCAAAATAAAGTAAGCAGAGAAGTGGGACGGGTTTTTATTATTATTATTATGTTGTATTATTATTATTGTTATTATGCTTATTCTTTATGTTAGCCCATCCGCAATATTCTACTCATTGTTATTGTATGCATGCAATCGAAATTGGATATTTTCATTACAATTTCCAATTGGGTTTCCGTTTCATTCCCAATGCCATCCAGTCGTCAGCGTTGCTTAAGTCTCATCAAATTTAATTACGTTTACGTTTTGTTGTAAACACGTGCTGTGTTTCGTTTCTCTGTTGGTGATTTTCCTACTACCACTGCTCTCTTGTTGGTTTCTATGTCAACACAGAATTGACCTTGACCACGACGACACGCGTCTTTTTCAAACTTCTTGCAAACAGCTGATTGCAGTCAGAGCAGCAGCAGCAACAACAACAACATTTACGCTCCCGCTAGCGTTCTCTCATAAGCATACTGCATATGTCTTTATGTGTGTGTTGGTAAGAAACTTTTTGCATGCACCTGCAGCGCAGCCAGCACAGTATATTGCTTACAAGTGTCACACAACTCACACAAGCACACACACTCGCACAATCAGCTGCAGCTGTTGCTCGCTCGCTCTTATTGACTGACTGACGACACACTCTCCCATTTGTTCGCTCTCTTAAACTCTCGCTCTCGCACTTGCTTTCGCTCTCTCTAAACTCTGACAGTTTGCATGTTCTGTGCTGTTCATGCTTTTTGTGTTTTTGTTATGTTTCATAATATACCCTATGCAAGAGCAGGTGGAATATTTAATTCCAGTTCGGTGTTAGGTAGTTAGGTAGTCTTTAATTAAAATTTTGCTGTAAGTGGACATACAAATATAAATGTATTACAGCAGACAATAATACAGCATTAACTAAACCAGCATAATTGCGCAATACAGGGTAGCGCAGCGCTACCCGTTTGCACATTGAATTTGTTTTTTTTTTTTTTTTTACTTTTTTCTTTTCATCAACTTTCTGTGCAATGTGCGCTGTGAGTTCTGTTAAGTTGTTGCTGTTGTTGTTATTATTATTGTATTTTGTGATTCTAGCGATGTTGCTGCTTCTAAATTTATACTCCCATAGCTATGCACGATTTATAATAGCGGCTATATATAGAACAACAGGTCACGGCCTATTCGGTCAGCCTTTTGCATAGATACGCATACATATGTATGTGGATTTATTTTTACACACATACACGTGCATACACACAACGATAGATGCACATGCATTTAACTCGACGTCGAACATCAGCATAGCATACATTTCTTTTTGCCTTTAGCTATTGTATCTCTCTCTCTCTCTCTATATATATATATATATATATATATATATATATATGTAGTTAGCTAGCCAACAACAGCCCAAAAACTAGACTTTGATTTACTTGTTGATTTAATTATTTTTTTTTGCGCCGTCAGAGAGCCAGCATTTAATCAGTGAAAATAGCTCCAAGTGGCGCATACACACACACACACGCACACACACAGACAGAAACATTTGTTGTACATTAAAATTGTTGTCTTATTTAAGCAGCAGCAGCAGTAATCGAATCGGACATTTGGCTTAGTCATAATATTCGCGCAATTAGTCCAACCCAACACAGAATTTCCAATTGCTGATCAGCTGCTGTTGAGAGAGGCGAAGCACACAAACGAAAGAGAAAAATGGGGAGAGAAGAGCTATGCGAAAAATCGTGAATGCGTGGGAGAGCGAGATAGAGCAACAGATTATTGACTCGATTGACGCTTTGCCAGTTTATCAATGAACATGCCGTGGGTTTTTACTGCACTTTGCCCTGCCTCCATTAGAATCAGACACAGCAACAGCAGCGACGCGTCGTTTTTTTCTTTACTGTTTTTTTTTTTTTTATTTGTTTTTTTATTTGGTATTTGTTTGTGCGCCGCGAAAAGTAAATCAAATTAGTTGTTCACTGCTAAAACGTGTAGCTGCAGTAGTTGAAGGAAGAGCGGGGGCAGGAGGGTGTTTGCCTACAGATGAAACGGAACTAGTAGCTGCTGCGTCTGGGGTCTGCTGTGTGGCCTTTGTCGCTGACATCAACGTCGACGTCGACGTCAAAGTCGACTTCGTCACGTGCTCGCTGTTCCCAAGGCGGAGAAGCAGCGCCAGCCAGCATTATTGAGAGTGGTTATCTGAAAAAGCGCTCGGGCCGGGACCATGTAATCATTGTAAAGTTCTACAAGCTTTCTAAAAATAGCTTCAGAGCCATTACCAATACCAATACCAATACAAATACAAATACCAAACACACACACACTAAAGCAACTTGGCTCGGCTTGTTTTCGGAATTCGGCCTCGACGTGCTTGGAGCCAAGCGCTGTTAGAATCGTGTCGTGGCAGGGGGAGATCGGGTAACACAAAGAGAGAATCACAGAGAATGTGGGTGTGTGTGATAGAGGAAGACAGAGCATAGAGCATAAATACGTTATAAATGTATTTTTGGTAAAGCGTTTGATAAGCGCAGCCTTGGTTATACAATCACACACACAAAAATCCACATATGCTTTGTTGATGTTTGTTTTGGTTTTATCTGTGCTGTGTTGGGGACGAGGAACAAGCTGGGATTGTTCAGAATTATATTGATTATTCTGAACAGAATTTCAATTTTGAATAAACGTACAAATAATTATTCAAAGATATTTCAATGACCATCTAGTTATCGATTTTGAACCAGAGTTTCAATTATTAAATATTTTTTAAAGCGACACAATACTGTGATGATCTTTCTTCACATACACATATGTATGTACATACATGTAAAATATATAAATCCTGAGTGCCTAGTAGTGCTTTCCATTTCACATATTACAATATGTGTACATACATTTATACATACATATGTAGTGTAGATATACTCATATTACATGCATTCATTATGTTTACTCTGTCCCCATCTTGCAGATCTGCCACCGGAGGTCGGAAACGATGAGCGTTTGTTGCACATAACGCCAGGCACTTTATCGCTGGACCCAAAGCCGCATCAAGTTGACATTGATCAGCAGATCCTGGAGGTAAACACATACATACATAATTGTTGTATGTATAAATTGCAGAGATTGCCATTTATTGCATTTCCTTTTTGTGTCGCATCCTTAACCGTTAATAAACGCAAATAGATTTCAACTGCGTAGTGGGCAATAACAGCTACATTGTTACATCCAGGCAATCAATTAAATTCAGCCACCTGAGTTTCACTTTTCTTTGTCCCGATTCCAGACTGTTCTGTCTGTCCGTTTGTCTGTCTGTCAATCAGGGCAGGGGCCCTGCTGCCTGCTGACCAGCTCGCAGAGTTGCATATCAGATCATCATGGTTTGTTTTCCAGTCATTCGACATCGACATAAACATCATTATGATCGGTATCATCAGCAGCAGCATTCATATCATTAGCATTCATGTCCGCATCGTCGTGTGCCGTATATTTTAATTATTTTTCCTTATTTCGCTTTGCTTGAGCATTTCTGTTGTTGTTCTTGTTGTTGTTTTGCTGTTCTTGTTTTAATTATACATATGGTATGTATGTATATATGTGTGTGTGTGTGTGTGTGTTCACAGTTTCATTTGCCAGCCGAGCTCGACGTTTCCTTCCTTCTCTATAACTTAGTATACGCGTAGTATACCCTAAAATGCACAGCAAGCTTATCAACTATTGAATTCGCCTGCCGGAAAAAAAAATTCTCTTATAGCATGGTCATATATATTTATTCATGTATATATATATATTAACATTTAAAAAACATTTTACTTTTAATAAAGGGTATTTGCAGTATATTCTAAAATAATTTTCCTATTTGCTCTTCCCTGAGGCGGTTAGTGTATGCACAATTCGTTGCATTGTCGCAGCTTTGGTTTCTTCTGGTTCTAAATATAAACGCGTGTACAACTTAATGATTCTATATTTATTGTTTTCTCTACGAAAATATGTATGAGTATTTTGCGCATTCTGTTTTTGTTTTTCTTTTCTTTTCTTCTTTTTAATTGTGCTAAAAATAAAAATCCCATGCACGAGCCAAGAGAACAAAGGAGAGAGAGCGTCAGCCAGAGAGAGAGAGAGAGAGAGAGAGAGCGCACAAGAAAGTGTTGCCTCGCTAGGAATAACCGGCAAACACATGCAACAAGTTTGTGCGTTCACAGCGAGTCTTTACTGTAAATGCTTTATTGTAGAAGCTTGAGGGGTGCACAACTTTGTTGAGCGGCTAACTGCAACAAGCAACATGTGCAGGCCAACCCTCCAGCCCGCCCCACACCTGCCGCAACCCCGCGCCTTCCGTTCCATTTCTGACTTTTGCCTTCTTGCATACAATTTATAGCCAGATTTTATTTTTGGGCTTTGGGTTGTAACTTTGTGCATTGCGGCCATGTGTGTGTGTGTGTGTGTGTTGGTGTGTGTGTGTTTTGTTTTCTTTTGAATTTTCGTATTTTTGGATCAAGTGTTCTTCTTCTTCATCATTATCATCGGCCTGTTCTTGTTGTAGTTGCTAAAGTGTTGCCTCTCCGACCACCAACACTTCTCCCCTCCTCCCTCCCACTCCTCATTCCCACCACTACCCATTTGAATTTGCCTTTTCGCCTCAGCGCTTTGCCGTTTTTGTTATTTTTACATTTTCCTTTGAATTTATTTTTATTTTTGTGTTTTATAAACTCTGTGGGTTTTATTTTTAACAAAACAAAAAAAAAACATGTGTATATATCATGTATATATATATATATATATATCATATATACATATATATATGTATGTATATATATACAATAAGCACACAAATAAAAAAAGCTAGAGAAAGAGAGAGACAGAGCTAGAGCTAGAGCTATAACTATAAAAAAAATAGAATAATTTTGCTGGTTGCTCTTTCTTGTTGTTGTTGTTATATTTATAAGAATCTGTGGCACGAGCAATTTGTAAATTAGCTACAATGGGGTTTTTGCGGTTGAGGAGTATTTGTGGGAAGTGGGAAACTGTTCAATTGTGATCCAAAGACATACATATAACCAAATAGATCTTTAAGCGGTACATGAGTATCTGGCATACATACATAGAGATAATCTCATACCTATTCGAACCCACACACTCATTACATACATAACATACTCACATTTTTTCACATACTTACACTCATACTCGTCCATTAGTCAACAAATGCCCACATCCAAACTGAAGCATACGCATAGTCAAAAACTATGATACATGCCAGTAAATATAAAGTATTATTCCAATAATTACAAATATATATATATATATATATATATACATATATTCATATTCGTAAATAGTCATACGCAATCTCATATTTATTCGAATGAAGAATGTAAGCATATAACTCTTATGCAGCGAGATCAGTAACAAATCGTCAATTAAGCATTATCTATGATAGCTCATAATGATTCAATTATAACCATAAAGTTTCAGAGTATTCGATGCATATTCATTTAATATTATAATACTCTTTTTCAATGTTTTCCAACTGAAATTTGTTCGCCAAAGGCATACTTTTATTCTATATATATGTATGTATTGTTAGAAGACAAGTTTTTTCTATTTATATGGGCGTGTCTGTGTTATAATTATAGCACAGGCCTTTTATAATTATAGCACGCGCTGCCAACGTAGCCAACGAAATCTTGAACAAAAAAGTTGTGCAAGGCAAGTGTCGTGGGCGGCGGTGGGTGGAAAATGGGGGGGGGGGAGTGAGGATTGACACGGGGTGTCGAGCAATAGCGGGGGATAATCAGGTGTAACTGCAAAATTTCTGGGAATTTTTAAATGTAAATGCTGCATACAGTGTATGTGTGTTGGTGTGTGTGTTTGTGTGTGTGCATATAGTTGATCTATTGCTGCTGTTGTAACTGCACTGAGGGTATAAAAACGCCCGTTTGTCTGCCGCCTGAACACTGACCACGCTAGAGAGACATAGAGAGAGAGAGAGAGAGCAAGAGCGAGCGCGTGAACGGCGAGCAGAGAGCAACACACACACACACACGTTTGCTCGCTCGCTGCTAGCGAATAACTGTATCTAAATTTGTGTTTATATTTGATTTTTGCGCCAGTTCGCCAGTCGCTTGACTGAAACCGAAATGAAAGCGCGTTCGACGAATGCCAAAGCCAAACGAAAACAGACGCAACAACAGTCGCAGCAGCAGCAGCAGCACAAGTCGAGCGACCGCGCCGCAATCAATCGCAATTCAAATTGGAACAAACAACACAAAACAACATATTGGAATTCAAATATACCAATTCAATCTAACAGTTCTAAATGTGCCGTGCCGCGCAGCGCGTCGTTGTGAAAAATCAAAGTCAATCAAAACTATAAAACAAACAAAAAATACACAGCTCTTAACAAATATAAAATTACAAAAAAAAAAAATACAAACAATATTAAAAGCACCAGCAAAACCGAATTCTATACTTAAGACAAATAGAGGCACGCAACAAATACAAAAAAAAAAAACGTAAAAACCAAAAAGTAAAAAGAAAATAAATAAATAAAGCCAACAGCGTCGCATTTTTCTACAGATTATTTATTAGTGTAGTTTTGAGTATTCTTTTTAAATATTGTTTTTTTTTCACAATTTTTGCTCAAACGCTGCTATGTGACCACAAAAAACTTATGAAAAAGTGTCTAATAACAACAACCAAAACAACAAAAACATACAATCCAAAAAAAGAGGAAAAAAAAACCAATTAGAAAACAAAACCAACAACAGCATAACAACACAACGTTTTCGGTGTCTCTCTCCCGCTCGCGCCCATTGCATGCGGTTGCTTCTGTGTGCGTGTTAGTGTGTGTGTGTGAGTGTGCGTCTGTCCAATTGGACAAAGCGTCGCGCGTTAAGGTCATGGAAACATATCAACAGCATGTACGTAAAGAAGAGAGCGATTGAAGCGCCAGCAAAGAGAGTCAGTGCGAGAGCAAAATACAGGCAAAAGCAAAAAGTGCAACAGCAGCCAACCACCAATCAGCCAATCGTCAATCGTCAACTTATGATCTCTTTTGATGATTTGTGACGCGTGATTTGCTTAGCTAATTCATATCTGAATATTTAGCTGCGATCATCTGTCTGCCTGTCTGTGTGTTTGCATGTGTGTGTGTGTGTGTCACAGTGAATCACACACACAGTGCATTCATCTAGCCGATTTAACACAGTGTGTGATTCAGTCAGCGTCCAATTGCAATAAGTTATCTAATCGCTTTTTGCAATCCGATTTGTTTATGATCTTATGTTTTTACGTTTCATGAAAAGTGTATTTTATTATTCGACAACTTTTTCCATATGTCATCAATAAAATTTGCAATAGTTTTCTGAACGATTCAGAATCAACATATACATATGTGTTAGTGTAGGTATTTATAATTATTATTTATTTATTTGCTTAGAAATTTACACTATTAATCATATTTGATTTTTATGATTAGACTTGTCATAACAATTCTTAGGCTGATTCTTGCTGCGTTGCTCTGGCAAATCTTTAACTTTATTTTGTATAACTTTCGTATAAAAACTATATTTTTTTTTTAAACAAGAAAGAACGGTTAAATTAAGCACACCGAATATTAATCTGTTGACATGCAAATTGTAGTTCATAGCAAATAGTGTTGTTGTTTTTCTAAGTTATGAGTAAATTCAATTTATATGTTTACTGAACTGGACGTAAACAAAATATTCTTCATTTGTGTAGCTGTATCTTATCCGAATGGGTTACGTATATGTCTACGGCTATCTTGAAAGTGTCCAATTTAAACCTCAAAAGATTGCGATGCTGATCAAGAACATATACATATATAACCTTTATGGGGTCGTAGACGTTTCTCTTCAAATGCAACTTTAGCGAATGTATCATTGGGGCTTAAAAAAAAGAAAAAAAAGTTGTTTTAACAAAAAAAAAAAAAATCATTAATAAAACAATAATGTATTAAACACCATTTAAAGTGTATTTAAACTCTGACAATACGTATGTAGAAACCTTGATGATCAAATTTAAGCTTTAATATGACGTAGACCATATTGCTTTATCAGTTTTTTTGTTTGTTTTTTTTTTCTTTCTGGTCTTTATTTTAACAGTTGTTTGATTCAAATTGGCTTATTAGAATAAATATATGCAATTTGACACAAAACTCGTCGATCGTTTTGAGTTTTTAGATCAACATTGAAACGATTTAAGCAGATCTACTTAGCTAATCATCAAATTAACTATGTGTCACATATTTTGTTGTTGTTGTTGTTGTCTTTTTGCAATTACTCACGGGTCTAGTATTTAATGATCTACCCACGGCATTGACCACAACATCATCACGATCAATCTCGCTCTTCCACTCTCTCTCTCTCTCTCTCTCTCTCTCGCTCTCTCTCTCTCTCTCTCTCTGAGTGTGTGCCTTTCTGTTTTTAACCTTTTGCTGAGCTCTCTTTATCTCTCTTTCTCTCTTGGTTGCAGTTAAAAAAGAGCCAGGAGCTGCAGAAGCAGCGTCTGTTCAACTCATATCAGGAGCAGACGAAGCAAATGGAACTGGAGCATAAAATGCAATTGGAGCACAAATATCATGTGAGTAGAGCCAGTAGGAAAAACAAATCACAACTCAACAACGACAAGCAGGAGACAACATCGGGAATGTCGATATAGAATCCGGAATAGAATCATAATCGAGCTGCCATTGGCCTCCAATATACCCTGCACTCTCTATTAAAAAGGGTAACACTAACTAAAACTAATCGGACAGTTGACATATTCGACCTTATCACGTATACACATACATAATCGGTCGCACATATATATGGAGTAGTGTCCGATTTGTCTGCTACTATCGATTATCGATATACCACACGATATACATAAAGATTACATATTAATTAATTTCAAAAATAAAAAAAAAAACCCCGATTGATTTGAAATCTAAAAAAAACTGTTGGTTTTTTAGCTGCTTACATTTATTCAGTACATATGCACTTTCGATAACTCAAAAGTCGATAATTATCGATGCGCAAGCGCCGCTTGCCGGGGAACAGGGTATGTGCTAGTCGAGCGCACTCTTAATTGGTTTGTTCCCTTCGATTCATGTTGCTGTCGCTGGTAACGTTGGCGAGTGGGTAGCAAAAAAAAAAAATAAAAATAAATAAATAAAAACAAAAAGCGAAGAACAACAATAAATTATCAAGTTGCCGGCGCTTGGCCGGAAGTGCCGCCCTGCGATATGAATAAACGGCAGCAGCAGCAACAACAACAACAACTAAGACACAAAAGACAACAACCACTTGTCCAGCAGCAGCAGCAGCAACAACTACGACGACGACGACAACTGACAATCAACATTTTGCAATATCAAATAAAAAACTTAAAATTCTATTTTGCCCCGAAACAAACAACAAAAACTCTCTCGAACTTACTGTAATTTATTCAGTTTGCGGTGCATTCACATGGCGCTTTCCAGGAATTGCGGGAACAGAGCATGATCACGGCGGCAGCAGTTGCTGAGGAACAGCATCGCCAGCAGCAGCAGCAGCAGCAACAACAACAACAACAGCAGCAACAACAACAGCAGCAACAACAACATCACCATCACCAGCAACAACAGCAACAACAACAACAACAGCAGCGGGAGCGACGCGAGCGGGAAGTGATGAAACGCAAAGAGAATTGCAGCGCCAATGCGAGTCCCGAAGTCAAACAGATACTCAGTGTAACTATATACAACAAACTTCCGTTTCCATCTCTCTCTCTCTCTCTATCTGTCTTTAACATACCTCTCTCTCTCTCTCGCTTTCAGAGCTTTCTTATGAGCCGCAAGTCGCAGGCGGTGGCACCGAATGGCACAACAACAACATCGCCATATCGCAATCGGTAAGAAGCGTTACAGAGACAAGTAACTAGTAAATCTAATTCTCTCTCTCTCTCTCTATCTCTCTCTCTCTGACTCTGTCTCTCTTTCCCTGTAGCGGCGTGGTGAAGAGCTCCTCGGGTGAATCATTGCCAGCGGGCACTGTGACCAGCGCGCATCCCTATAAAATACCACAGCCGCCACCCTCACATCTCAAATATGAATCTGATTTCCCGCTCAGGAAGACGGGTAAGTTTCCAATTGGATATGAAATCCAATCCAGCCAACTGAAAACGAATCAAATGAATCAAATTGAATCAATTGCTACCTTTGACTAACTAAACGTGTTCGCCTCCTTTTGCTTGGCCTTTTAAAGTGTTGCCAATGTTGCATCGCACGTGTTGACTACTAAACAAAACTGCCAAACAGAAAGTAACTGAAATTGCCTGAAGAATATGTTTTTTTTTTGTCTTGTTTTTTTTTATCTTGAGAGTTGTTAGAGTTCATTGAACTTTAAAGAGTAAAGTAAACTAAACAATAAAAGAAATTCATTAATCAAGCGAGGGTCAAGTTTAGTTGGCAGCAATTCTCAAATGTGACAATGCCAGATGAGAGATTGATAGTTTCTTCTATTTAAAGTTCAAGAAATAGGTAGCTATTGTTGTTGATACAATAGATCGCCTAAATATATTTATATATATATATATATATAGCTATCTGCCTTAAACAGCTATCAATTTATAGATGACTATCTATATATATATATATAGTAATCATTTATTTGTAAAGTTACGAAACAACTTGAAGTTTTTTCGAAAATAGTTGAACAATCATATAAAATTATAGGGTATCTATCATTTGGTCAAAGTTCAACAACTTGAAATGGTTTAGAAGAGATCTCAAGCCACATATGTATATATATGTATGTATATATTTATATATGTATATAGTTCGTTCATACACACACACACACACATACACACACACACACATTAGTCGAAATGTATATATATGTATTTGAATCTGAACCAGCATCGGAGCCGAACCTGCTGAAGATCCGCCTCAAGCAGAGCGTCATCGAGCGCAAGGCTCGCATCGGAGGGCCGGCGGGGGCGCGACGACACGAGCGGCTGCTTCAGGCTGCCCAGCGTCGACATCAAAAGAACTCGGTTCTCACAAGTACGTATGACAATGGTGTATGCACCCCCACACACACTCACACACACACACACACACACACAACAATTACACACTCATGAAGATGCACAAGTTGCATTGCGGGCAAATTCGTCGCTGGGTCAGTTGGTGCCATCGTCTCTCTCTCTCTCTCTCTCTCTTACTCTCTCTCGCTCTTCCTCTCTGGATGTTGAACAATCGATTATGTAGTATCGACAATCGATTATGTAGAATCGATAAACTCAATGATTTAATTTGCAGGCATTGGTTTCAAATTATTTTTCAAATTGTTTACAATTTATTAACTTAAACAAAAACCAATTAAGAAGTATTTGAAATGAACCCATCTTTTGTGGATAGACATGCCTTTTACAGGGTATCCCTTTGACTTTATTTCGTTTCTCTAAATGTTGTTGTTGCACATAATTTGTAATATTATTTAACGCTCTGACATCAATAGATTAATTGCATTTGTTTTCCAATTCCCACGAACTCTATTCAAAATTTTCCAAATTACATAGTTCATCTGGATTTAAAGCGAAAACCGATGCAAATTAATTTTGATTGCTGTTTGTTAAAATAATTGCTGTTGTTGTTGTTATTACTTTTATTGTTGTTGTTGTTGTTATTATTATAATCTAACCAACCACTGATCCAACGGCTAATTCCGTGCAATGTACAAATTTCAATGTTAACTGAATCTCTAACCTCAAATTAACCTCAACGCTGATTATTGGCCTAATTATTGCCCAAGCTGCTGCTGTTGCTGCTGCTGCTGCTCTTCGCATGGCCAAAAGACAAAAGCTTCAAACTAAAGACAACAAATTCTCAGCTCAAAAAAAAAAAAATTAAAGAAAATAAGAAAAACAATACGAAATCGTTCATTTTTCACGCACATCAAATGAAAACCACATTCTATAAAATCTGTATTTAACTGTTAATCTATTTTATCAACACCCCCCTCCCCCCCTCGCGGCAATCAATCCATAAAGATTGCAACAGCACACCGGACTCTGGGCCCAATTCGCCGCCGTCGTCGACAACGTTGTCGGTGGGCGTGGTTGGCAGCAGAGGGTCACCGACAAGCGCACCCATCCAGGAGGAGAACGAGGAGGGCAGCCAATATCAGCCCGGCCAGCGGAGCAACATCAACGATCTGCCGCTATTCAGTTCACCATCCCTGCCAAATATATCCCTTGGCCGTCCACATTTAAGCAATGCTGCCCAGGCGGGCCAGGCAAATTTTGTCATGTTTGCTGCACTGCGTCAGCATGTGGCGGCAACGGCAACCGGTGCCGGTCCATCGCCCGTTAACGTTGGTGTCGTTGGGACACCGCCCACCTACTATAATCCGCTGGCGATGCCATTTGGCCGACAGCCGGCGCCGTCACTATCAATGATGCCGGCAACTGGGATTGCGCCACAGCCATCGCCGGTTGTGCGTTCCGCATCGGCGACATCGACGTCCTCGTCGCAGGCATCGCTGGTGGGGGATACGGCGCCGCCGCAGGCACATGCTGCCTCCACAATTCTGCCCTCGTCTTCGTCCTATATGCAGCTAAGTGCGGTCGGTGGTGCCAATGCTGTTAATCTCCATGCGGCTGCTGTGGCTGTTGCCGCCGCTGCCGCTGCTGCTGCCGCCGGCACATTGCCACCCACCAACAGTCACGCACATGCTTTGTACGGCCATCAGCAGCATAATGCACATCCGCATCCCCCGCACACGCATCCACACAGCCACAGTCACAGTCACGTTGGTGGTGGTGGCGGTGGTGGAGTTGGAGGTGGAGGAGGTGGGCATGTGCCCATTACGGACGCACAGGTGGCCCAAGTGCATCTACACAAACAGGGCCATCGTCCGCTGGGACGCACCCAATCGGCACCGTTGCCCCTGGGACATCCGATGCTCACCGGCGCCGGCCAGTTGAATGTGGTGCATACCCACTACGAGAATAGCGAGGTGAGTGATCTGTGATCTCAGATGATGATGATGATGATGATTCATTACTCAAAATTGTGTGTCGCAGGCGGAACGTCAGGCGTACGAGCATCAGGTGCTCACCCAGAAGCTGCGACAGAAGGTGCTGACCCGCAGCGATGCCGCCGCTGCTGTTGTGGCCGCCATACGGGAGCCGCAGCTGCGCGAGGAGGATGATGATGATACCGCTGCTGTTGTGATGGATCTCACCGACAAAAAGAAGCCGCCCAAAACGGTGCTCACCAACACAATTGCGACGAGCACCTCACAGAATCTGCCCGAAGCACTCGCCGCGGCCTCCTATCGAGCGGCAGCTGCTGCTGCTGCCGCGGCCGCCGCCGCTGCTGCCTCAGGGGTGGGCAGCAAGTCGAGCAAGCAACGGGATCAGGAGTATCTGCAACAGCAGCGAGAACTGCTCTTTCTCCAGCAGGAGGAGGAGCTGACCAAGGGTCTGATGCGTCCGTTATCGCGCACGTTGAGCAGCCCGCTGGTGCCGGGCCATGGCCTTAGCCAGATACCCGATACGGGTCAGCATCCGACACCGATTGCCACGTCCTCATCGGCCGATCACATACCGCCCGTCAATCTAACGCTGCCCCACAAGCGCCAGTTGCTGGGCAACGCTTATGCCGCCCAATTGCGTCAACAGCAGCAACAACAGCAACAACAACAACAGCAGCAGTCGTCGCTCTTGGAGAGCAGCGTCTCGGTGGGTGGGCACAAGAAGATCACAACGGGACTGGCCTACGATCCGCTGATGCTGAAACATGCCTGCATTTGCGGTGATAATGCATCGCATCCGGAGCACAGCGGACGGCTGCAGAGCGTCTGGGCCCGTTTAATTGAAACGGATCTGGTCAAGCGATGCGATCGATTGCGTGCCCGCAAAGCCACACAGGAGGAGCTGCAGACGGTGCATACCGAGGCGCATTCAATGCTCTTTGGCTCCAATCAGGGCCAGTTGACGCGACCCAAGCTGGAGAGTACACTCTCCGCAAGCTTTGTGCGTTTGGCATGCGGCGGATTGGGCGTCGATCTGGATACCACATGGAATGAGCATCATACGGCGACCGCTGCCCGTATGGCCGCCGGCTGTGTTATCGATTTGGCCTTTAAAACGGCTCGAGGTGATCTGCGCAACGGTTTCGCTGTCGTCCGTCCACCCGGCCACCATGCGGAGGCCAATCTGGCGATGGGTTTCTGTTTCTTCAATTCGATCGCCATTGCAGCCAAGCTGTTGCGACAGCGTGTGCCCGATATGAAGCGCATCCTCATCGTTGATTGGGCAAGTCCGAAACAAATCTTAACAACTACTCATTTCCCACCATCCAACAATCGTCATCTAATCTAATCTTGCTCCATTTTAGGATGTTCATCATGGCAATGGCACACAGCAAGCATTCTACCAAAGTCCCGACATTCTATATCTTTCCATACATCGACACGATGATGGCAATTTCTTTCCCGGCACGGGCGGCCCCACAGAGGTACGTTGCAGCTTTCACCAACTTCTCTCTCTCTCTCTTTCTCTCTCCTTTTCTCTTTCTCTCTTATTAATAAGTTGCTGATTGTTTTTTGTAGTGCGGCGCCGGTGCTGGCATCGGCTATAATGTGAATATCTCCTGGTCGGGCGCATTGAATCCACCGCTGGGCGATGCCGAATATATCGCTGCATTCCGTACCGTTGTGATGCCTATTGCCAAGTGCTTTAATCCGGATATTGTGCTTGTCTCGTCGGGCTTTGATGCGGCCACCGGCCATCCAGCGCCACTTGGTGGCTATCATGTGTCGCCGGCATGCTTTGGCCTGATGACGCGCGAACTGCTCCAACTGGCCAATGGCAAGGTGGTGCTGGCCCTCGAAGGTGGCTACGATCTGACAGCAATTTGTGATTCGGCGCAAGAATGTGTGCGCGCCCTCCTCGGTGATCCGGCGGCGCCAATTGCCCAAGGCGAATTGGAGCGACCGCCCTGTCAGAATGCCATCAATACGCTGCAGAAGACGATTGCCATACAGGTAAGTCCACATTATATATATATATATATATATATATGACTTATTTATATTCTGAATTATTCCCGATTAGCAAACGCATTGGCCCTGCGTCCGGCTGCTGGAGCACACCGTCTGTCTGTCCGCACTGGAGGCGCTCAAGATTGAGCACGATGAATCTGAAACGGTCAATGCAATGGCCGGCCTCTCAATGCAGACGTTGCACAGGTATATATATATACATATATACATATATATAAACAATAGTAGCTTCAACTAAGCCCATCTTTAATTTTAGAACACTTTCGCGTGATGATTCCGAGGAGCCCATGGATCAGGATGAAACCAAATAGACGCACGCGTCGTTGTCGCCTGCTCAACGCACTCTAGTTATTGTTGTAGTTACAAAATTATTGTTGTTTATTGTTTTTGATGTCCATTTGTTGTCGTTGTTGTTGTTGTTGTTGTCGTCGTCGTCGTTGTTGTTGCTGTTGTTGTTGCCATCATCACGAGAAGATTCGTCAGTTCGTCGTCTATCGCTTAACTCCCTCGCACACTCTGTCTATCTCTGTCACACTCTTAACACATGCACACACATAACACACATCACACACACACACACAGCACAGCACAGCACAGATCATGCTGCCCCACCACGCCCCGCCCCGCCCTGCCTCAACACACACAAACACACACACACGAACACCAACACGCACAAGAAACACAAGAACACATAAACAACAAATTGAAGAAAAACCATCGAACGGAGGAGGACGAGGTCAGAGGTCAGAGGCAAAGCCAGTGTAAGAAGAAAGGCCTAAAGTTCAAAACGTGGCTGTGCCACTAAAAAACAAAAACAAAAACAAAAACAAAAATAAAACAAACAAAAGAGAATAGAACAAGAAGCACGCGGAAAGCAAGAATCAACAGAGTTATGTATATATAAATATATATATATATAACAATACAGTAATAGTAATTAAGTGAATTAGTTATAGTAGCTATAGTTTGTATGAATGTATATGATACGCCCAAAAAACCGAGAATTAACGAGAGTTTTATGAAATTATATATGTATGTATGTATGTAAAGCAACAATAATTGTAATACTAAATGTTAAATGAATTCAAAGTCTATATATATATATATATATGTATATATGTATATGAACTATACTGTAAACCATACTAAACTAAATATATACTACTATATAAAGCCTGCATTTGTTAAAACGAATATACCTAAATAGATGCATATATACATATAGACAGATGTATCAGATGTATGTATATATTTATAAATGTTGAACGTGCAAAAAATTATTTTTATGTCTGTTGTGAATAGCATTATTAATTTTATTATAACTATAAATGTAACTTTTACAATTTTCCTTTGTACATTTTTAATTGTTTTTGTTTTTTTTTTTTTTTTCTTGTGTTTAGCGTATGTGTTGAATATTAGATCGATTTATGCAGTTACATTAAAGAGAAGTATAGCTATAATATGATATGTAATATATATATATATATATACATATATACGTATATGTAATAATAACAAATGTGAAATGATTGTCAAACGATTGTCTAGAATCTTTATTTATTAACTATTATGATTATGATGTTTATTACGATTAATAATTATAATTATTTTCCCTATTTTTTTTTTCGGGCAGTTCTGTTTAGTCTGTAAATTTGACGGGTGTCGGCGGGGGCCTGTTTGTACATTAATGTTTATATGTATATTTATTTGCTTAGGTCAAGTATTGTGTAGTGTAGTGTAGTGTAGTGCAGTGTAAACTAACTAACCTACAGGCACAATTTACAGTTCGGCTTGCTCTTAACTTTAATTCTAGACTAGAAGAGTTTAGCAAACTGCGCTTTTGGTAAAGCGTTAAAAGTGTTAAGCGAACGCATGTATCCATTTACGTATGTATGTATGTATGTATGTATGTATTTATGTATGTATGTATGTATGTATGTGACACATAATATGTGTATATGGGTTAGTGTGAAAATGTTGGTGCAAAGTCTGTAGTACAATACGAAACGATGCAATCTATCTATATAAAATATATACATATGTATGTACGTATATGTATATTAAATTATGATATATATATGAATTGATGTATGTACGTATGCACAGCAGAGTTATTGCTATATATGATGTATGTACTACGGGTAGTAAGCTCTTAGCTATGAAACTAAAACAATAATGTTCAATTAACGAAAAACGATAATGAGGATATTTATGTATGTATATATGTATGTATGTATGTATGTATGGACATTTCTTTGTGAGAGGCAATTTGAATTTTGATTTAATCGAAATGTTGATAAGCTGGGCTGGCACCCAGCAAATGGCAGCAGTAGCTGAACAAATTAGCAAATTGAAGAATAAGAATAACGAACGAATATGTTTCAACAAATAAGCATAAACAAGATCTCGGAAGTTATTGTTAATCCCTATACTATTTGTGTGTGTGTGTGTGTGTGTGTATGTAATGCGCAGTGTGAATGTGTTTTTATTTATATGTCTACCTAAAACATATAACAACTGTTTGTTATATTAATTGAGCACAACGAGAAATAAGAGCAGGACAATTATGATTATGATATGAAGTAACATTATGTTTACAACTGCTAAAACAATAAAAAAAAACTAAAATAAATAAATAAATAAAAGAAAGAAAAATAAAATAAAATACATATTTTTGCTGAATAGCACCGAGAGTTACACATAAATACACATGTACGTATGCTAATCCCAAAAGATCAACCGAGCTTTCTATATATATATATATATGGTCCAAGTAAATCGTTTAAGATTTTCTTCTTTGTTAAGTTTATGCCCAGTTGTTATAGTAGTTATAGTACATCTATGTACATTCAGATCACAACTGATACGACTATTATTGGCTCTGTTTGGCTTTTGGGAGTGGCATTAACAATGAAATTCAATTAATATATATAGTACTATACATATATTTATGTTTACATGCGATGTCTGTTTGATATTATGTACTCGTGCCATTGTTTTTTTTCTAGGCTTTTAAATGGTGTCCAAGCCTCAATAACGGTTACCGAAATAGTTAATCCATAGCCCAGTTAAAACAATCAGCTGATTTAAAGTTGCCTGGTTCTAAATCGGGAACAACTCATTAAGTATTCGACGTATTAGTATACACCTATTTATATATAGTTACAAAATACAAAAACAATGTCTATGTCGCTTTTTCTATATATACATACGATAATAAATGAAAACAAAATGAAAATTAATTACAAAGCTGAACAGAAACTTGTTTATTTGCTTTGATTAATTGAATATGATTTAAATGCATGCGATTTTCACGACTTGAATTGCGCGCATTAATGGGTTAGAGCGAGATAGCAATTAGCAATAACATTTACCGGTTTAACCGCCATTAATTTTGCTGTGTGACCATGCCGATTTTCGCTATAAATCCTAGAAAACCAACATCGATTGAGCCTCAGCTATTGAATATGGGAATGTTGCACTTGGCCAGCAGAGGTGTGTGTGGGAACTGTGGGGGATGATTCCCAAATTAACTCGGGTGCCTTTGGTGCCTGCTTCTAATTTTGCACGAATGGTTGTTATCAACTTTAAGATGGGGTGCAAGGTTGAAAACTTATCTCAAGTATTTGGCAAGCTTATATATACATGTGTATATATACATATATATGTATGTATGTACTTGTGTATATTTATATTTATATTTATATTTATGTATGCAAGCAGCTGATAAGTGGTGGGCCATAAACAACACCAACGAGTCGTGGGACTGCAGAAGCCAACGAACCAGTTGTAGTCACAACTTGATTGCATTCGCATATCGCATTCAAAGTGAAAACGAGTCTTGTTGCAAATGGAGAAGTGGGGCGAGTGCATTGACCTGAGGAGGGAGCGGGAGGCGGCGACAATTGCCAGCGAAGACTTTGCCGTATGGTGGGCGGGTGGGCGTGCCGCACTGGAGGAGCGTCGTTCCCTGGATCGCTTTTTCTTCGATGATCCCGAATTCGATGATGCAGTGCATCCAAGCTGCATGTCGTACAAGGAGCGCTACGAGCATGCTCTTACCAAGGGCATCAAGTTTATAGCCAAATTGCGTCAGTGGCAGCGCACACGACTCAATCAGGAGAAGGAGCAGCAGCAACAGCATCAGGAGAAGGAGCAGCAGCAACAGCATCAGGAGTGCGAAGATGAGGAGACTATGGATATGAAAACACTGCACAATTACCGGCAGCTGATGTCGGGTCCATTGGGCACGGCGCTGTTCCAGCAGAGCTTTCCATTGCGCCTGCACTATTCGATGTTCCTCAGCACACTGCTGAATCAGGGCAACGAGGAGCAACAGCGTCTCTGGCTGGGACGCGCCTGGCGCCTGGACGGTATCATTGGTACCTATGCCCAAACGGAACTTGGTCATGGCAGCTATATACGCGGCTTGGAGACGCGTGCCGACTACGACGTGGAACGGAAGGAGTTTGTCCTCAATACACCCACGCTCACTGGCTACAAGTGGTGGCCAGGTGGATTGGGCCACACGGCCAATGTGGTTGTGGTGCTGGCACAGCTGTACATACGCGGACAGCATCATGGATTGCAGCAGTTTCTGGTGCGGATTAGGGATGAGCAGACGCACCAACCGATGCCGGGCATCGATGTGGGTGACATTGGACCCAAGCTGGGCGCCAACGGTGTCAACAATGGTTTTCTGGGTTTTCGTAATGTGCGGATACCACGCAACCAGATGCTAATGAAGCACGCCCAAGTGCTCGCCGATGGACGATTCGTGAAGGCATCACAGCCGCTCCTCGTCTACGGCACCATGGTATTTGTGCGCGTCATGATTGTGCGCGACGTGATGTTTGGGCTGCTCCAAGCGGCAACTATAGCCACTCGGTAAGTGCTCCAGAAATTCGATCAATAAATGTACGATTTCGCCTTTCTTATCCGCCTCCTCTTTCAGCTATGCCGCCGTGCGTCGCCAGAGTCCCATTGAGCCGAATGCAGCGGAACCACAAATCTTGAATCATGTGACGCAGCAAGCGAAGATTCTGCCACAAATCGCGCGCGGCATTTGCTATCGGCTCGCTGCGAATGAATTGTGGTCGTTCTATCAGCGCACCATGCAACAGCTAACGGAGGAGGAGAAGGGAACACCTGGAGGAGGAGACGGTCAGCTGGCTGAGCTGCATGCGCTCAGTTGCTGTCTGAAGTCCGTGTGCACCCAGGATGCCGTCGATGGTATCGATGTGCTGCGCAAATCATGCGGTGGCCATGGATATATGGCGTCGGCCAACTTTGACAGCATCCATGGCTTGGCCTGCGCTGCCTTCACCTACGAGGGTGAGCACACTGTGCTCCTGCTGCAGACAGCTCGTTTTCTGATGCGCCAGTTTGCCAATGCCAATGCGAAGAAGGAGCTGCCCGCCAGCATCAGCTATTTGCGTAATACAGCACACTTGAATTGGGGCAGCGATCTGCTGGCGAACGTGGCGCGTGCGCTGGAGATTAGCGCCACGGAACAGGTGCGTGAGGCATGGCAGTGGCAGCTGGAGCAGCGCACGCGTTATGGCCACACCGAAGAGCAGGCCACGAATTTGGCCGGACGACGATTGATAGCGGCAGCAACGCTGCACGGACACGTCCACCTGGTGCGCAATTCCATACGCGCAATGTTGGAGCTGAAGCGTTGCGTCAATCCGCAGCTGGGCGAGGTGTTGCAACAACTGGTGGAACTGTATGTGCTAGACACGTGCCTGCGTCAATTGGGCGCCGTGCTCAAGTGGAACAGCATTGGGGCTGAGCAACTGCAGCAGCTGGAGCAGCGCTACGAACAACTGCTGGCTGCACTGCGTCCCAATGCGGTAGCCATTGTCGATGGCTTTGACTTCGATGATCGCGTGCTCGGCTCCGCACTGGGCTGTCACGATGGCCGTGTCTATGAGCGCCTCATGGAACAGGCGCGTCGCAATCCACTCAACCAGGAGCCAGTCAATGCCACCTATCAAACACATTTGAAGCCACTGCTTAAGGGCAAACTGTGAACAGGGTCGCCACATTTGGTGAATATTCCGTTGGTCACATCTCACTCAACGATACACTGGGAACAGAACAGACTATGGCAGAGTTGGTTTTTCAATAAGTGCAATATGTTTACTCTCTTTTTGGAATTACACAGAAATCATTGTATTAAGCTAATAAATAAAATAATATATTATATGTTTATACATATATATGTACATACATATGTATAAGTTTATGTATTTATGTATGTAACGCAAGTGTTTAGAACATCTTCTTCTTCACCGCCGTGTAGCGTTCCATGTAGACATCGTAGCCGTCGAGATCGGTGAACTGCTTCGAGTTAAATAGATTGCCATCGACCGCCAGATTGCATATCTTGGAGTCCTTGAGGATGCGTGGCGTTAGCGCATTCGCCTGCAAGCAGTTCTCCTCGAGCCGCAGTGTTTTTAGCTTGGGACAATCAGCAATCTCTTCGGCTACCGATGATATTTGGTTCTGATTCAGGTTCAGCTCGGTTACATACAGATTGGCCACCTCGGCGGGTACTTCGGTAATTTGATTGCGCGACAAATCCAACACATCCAGCTGCTTTAGACCACAGAGCATTGATGGGAATTGCTTCAGCTGGTTGTTGCTCAGATTGACCGTTTTCAGATGCGTGCAATTGTTCAGCGCCTTGGGTAGCTTTGTTAATAGGTTGTCCATTAGCAGTAGCACCTCCAGTTTGATCAGTTCGCCCACCACCTCATTGAGATCGGTCAGGCGATTGCCACTCAGATTTAGATGTTTCAACAGAGTTAGGCGGCCCAGCTCGTCGGGTATGTGCTCGAACCGATTCTGCGATAAGTCCAGCGTCTTCAGCACATTGGGATAGGTCTTTAGCTGCGGTGGGAACTCCTGCAGACGTTGCAATGAGATTTTCAGCACACCCGTCTTCTGTGCCGTCTCTAGATGTTGCTTAATTTGTTTATTACCCATGTCCGTACTCCTGCTTTGCGCTGAGCTACTCACACTGGGAATCGATCTCATATCGATAGATCGATAGTGCGCCATTCGATAGTGAATAATTGCGAATTTTTACGAAAATTGAATTAAGAACTTTGTCCGATTTTCACGACAAATAATATTATATATCAAATAGAGATATATTCATTTTTCGAAAATAAGGGCCGAAAATTTGACAAAGTTCTCAATGATATAAATTAGAATGAAATGCATACGTTGTTTGCCGCTGTAATAAATGAAAAGATAGTTTTACCGATATATGTATATTTTCACTCTTATTGTATTGTAACAGCACTGTTTTGAACAGTTCGCGTTTTACAATACTGTGAATTTCACCACAGCCAGAGTCATAAAATATAAGCGTGGACAAGCCGACTGTCGCATTAAAAGCATTCAAGAGTTTTTTTTGGTAAGTAATGCGCGAAAAGCATATTCCGAGTACAGCATCAACTGACACATACACACTGTACAACGCTGTTTTGTATATTTTCGTTTATTTGTATAGTGCACGCTGTCAGAGGAGCAATTACTCGCCTTTCGATCCAACGCAAGTGGCAGACCGTAAAGCACGCGCTACTCTTGCAATATAAGCAGCAAACCGACCGGTGATTTTGTGATTTGGTTACAGTTGAAACTTAGTTGGTTGATTAGTTAGTGTGAACAGTGAGCGGTAACAATGACTAAGGATACGATTAGTAAAGTGCAGGAGTACAAGGACTCGCTAATCTCGAAGGCGGAGATCCTAATTACAAAAGGTTTCCCCGAGAAAATTGTTGAACTGAATGAACTTCTCGCTACGCCCATGTTCAATGAACGTAACTTCAGCGAGGTTCATCAGGATCTGAACATTCCGGTAATGACACCCATATTGGTCAACAATCACGATAGCGGCTCCGGCGATACCATCAACGATTCCCCAGTGCCCAAACGTGCCCGCAAAGATGACAACATTTCCGGTACAGCCGTATTGGGTATACCCAGTGGCACGGTGTCGTGTAATAAGCCGCTCTGTGAAATGATTAAGGTGGTGAAGCCCATCATACGAAAGCTTGTCGAGGACTGTAAGTAATCAACGATATTGATCCATCCATCACATATTTGCAACTAACGTCCCATTTCTCAGCGAACCTTCTAAAAATGTGGATTTCATTTATGATACCCAAAATCGAGGATGGCAATAATTTCGGTGTCTCAATTCAGGAGGATACGCTGGCCGAGATCCAGACTGTTGAGTCAGAGGCAGCCGCCTTTTTCGATCAGATATCGAGATACTTTCTCACCCGTGCCAAGGTTGTATCGAAGGTGGCCAAGTATCCGCACATCGATGACTACAGGCGCGCCGTTGTCGAGCTGGACGAGAAGGAGTATCTCAGTCTGTGGCTGGTGGTTTGTGAGGTACGGAATCGCTATTCCTCACTGCACGACATTGTTATTAAGAATCTGGAAAAGCTGAAGAAGCCGCGCTCATCGAACACTGATAACCTTTATTAGAAGAGACGACGCCCATTTACAAAACATCTAAGAGCCAAAACAAAAAAAAAAAAGGAAAAAAAAAACAAACAAACAAAACCATAAATAAAAACAAGAAGAATACGAAAACAGTGAGAAGATTAGCATACATAGCCACAGCCGCATACATTATAGATGTGCTCGAACATCCGATATAACAAATCCCGTTCGTTATTACTACAGTAATGCGGATTTCTGAGAGATATAAACAATATGATAAATATCAGGTATACCCGGTATGTAACTGGCGGACAGTTCTTAAGGATTGTTTTATAAATTAAAGCATATTGGCTATCTAGATTATAATATAAGTCGAGTTCCAAGGAATAGCTTTAGCTATATACACATACATACACTTATATAAAAAAAAAAAAAACAAAAAGCGCAGTCGCTCTTAAAACACACGACAAAAAAAAACAAAACAAAATTACAAAAAAACCCACTTTTAAAATTGTTAAATGAGGGTCAAATGTATATTTTTGTTGTGAATAAAACAAAATTAAAATCAAGTGAGTGTTGCAATCGAATTTCTTGTAGGACTGTGGATGGCGGAGTTAGGTGGTTGAGGATAGGCGTCTGTTTTTTTTTTTTATATTTGTGAACTCGAAAATTGTGGGTGATTTTTTGCGGCCGCAATGGACGTGACCAAGAAGTTTGGTTATGCTTTTGAAGAATGTATGCGATGTCGCAGGTAGCTCCTTCAATGTGCTACCAGCTTCACGACATAATAATTGCGGAATATAAAGGCTTTCCCGATATTTGTGCATAGCATGAAGGCTGGGGATGGGTGGGTCGGGCCAAAAACATATTTATTTATGCCAATCATTATCGAAATATAAAAATATGTTAATGATGGCTGTTAAAATAATATAAGTGCTAAAACGCAGCTACATTTGAAAACCTTAACATAGCTGTAACAGAATATGTTGTGCGCACTTTTTTTTGGCATTTGTAACACTGAATATCGTCGCAGTATTTTTTTAGTGTTGTTCAGCTCAAGCCCAAACACTTAGTGTTTTGGTTGTCGGTCATCTCCGGTCACATTGAGAGGAGTGTTACGCGAAACACAAAAGTGGAAGTGAGCTCGTTGCTAAATTAATAAATACAAATTGAAAAACATGAGTTGTTGAAAGATACGGGACGAATGTATTGTTTAAGCGCGTAACCAGCCCACATGTAGCCCAAATAAAAGTTCAAATATTGTCACAAATTGGCGTTAGGGCAGTGATTCTTTATTTTTTGTCATTAGTATCTTATCGATTAATTTGTATTTGTACAGAGAGAGAGATAGTTACAGTGACTATTGCTGGCGCGCAAACACTCTCTGTCACAAGAACAACAACAACAAAAGCGGAACAATAATTGATACATTTAGAGGCGTTGCAATCTGAAAAGCTTGCAAAACAAAGGCAAACACGGAAGCAGAAAGTGCTTCACCTGATCCGACACGAGAATGTCTTGCAAAACGGAGAACATCAGCAGTTGCAGCAGCAACGTGAAACTTATTAGCGATAGCAGCATCAACAACGGTAAGTCACCTTAACCCCTTTCCATCGCTCTCCCTCTGTAAATAGCGCGCTATCTCTTTCTCTATCTCTTGCTCATCAGAGATTTCTGATAAGATGCTAAATCTGCGCGCGAGGAACACACAAAATGGCAAGCCTAAACCACCGAAACAACAACAACAACAGGAAACTCAACAGCCGCAACAACAACAGGCGCAACAACAGGAACAACAGCCAGCAGCAACAACGCCACAGAAAGAGGCAATGTCGGCGGACGAGCGGAAAGCTACCAAGAAATCTCTAGTCATTGTTGTTGCAATATTCGCTGCCAGTCTGCTAGCCATGTTCTATGTCTATGCAATATTTCCCGAATTGAATGCGTGAGTAACACTAAGCAGACAATACATAGAGGCGTCCAATCGACACAAAAAAAAGAAGTGCATGAATGAAAAATCCAGCCTTTTATGAGCTATGCTGGGATTGAGGCTGTGAGAAAAAACCTGATGCACTTTTTTGTCGATTTGAAGCCTCTATGTATTGTCTGCTTAGTGCTGAGTACCGAGTTGATTACAAACACACACACATGACACACTTGATTTATATTAATGCCAATTTTACCAGCTGTGCTTGTGCGTTGTGAGCTTGTGTGCTTGACTCAAGTCACGCCACTTTGCATTCACACACAGACAGATCAACTCTCGTGAATGTATTACAAACGTATATAATATCTCTAATTGTGTATGTGTGTGTGTGTAATCTTTACTTTTTACAGCACTGAAAAGCAACATTTGAAAATACCACGTGATATACAAGATGCTAAGATGCTAGCGAAAGTCCTAGATCGCTATAAGGACATGTATTACTTTGAAGTGATGTTCGGCGTTGTTGTCGCCTACGTATTGTATCCTTTTCATATGCAAACAACAAAACAATTGTTGACGCATGCATGTAAATTAGTTGAAACTATTTAAATTGTGTGTGATTCACCACAGTCGTTTTTTTTCTGTCTCTCTTTAGTTCGCTCAATCGTTATTTATTTCGTTCAGTTGAGTCGCAGTTGCAAACTAATTGAGCTAAACGAAAGAACTAAATAAACGATAATCTGCGACTCGGTCGTCAGTTAAGTCGCTTATTCGAATTTAATACGATTCAAATGTATTGTCATTGTTGTACTTACTACCTGATTAGATAACAGCACTTGCGCATCACGATTGATGTGTTCAACACGTAGTTCTAACCTTGACCTGATTTTAAATAACTCTTCAAATGGACAGTTTAGACCAAATACGAGTGCCGCTTATGTGTGTGCCATAGTCACATTCACGGTCAACAGACAGACACACACACACACACTCAAGTCAATTTCTATAATATTATGCACGGCCACGCATATTAACATTGGGAATTGACGCGCCGCTTCGGTTGCAAATCGGAAGCAAAATAACATAAAGAACGGCGACAACAACAGCACAGCAGCGAGTATGTGTTGAGAATGAGAAATGTGCACGAGATCAGCTGATGGACGGGAGAAGTGCACTTTGCACTCTCCATTGGTCACCATTGGGTGGTGGTGAGCTTGTGTATGTGTGTGTGTGTGAGTCTCTCCTGCTGTTGCTGTTGCCAAAACACGGGAGGCGCATGCTGATGCATACATAAATCTCTTGCTCTTGTGGAATTGCCTTCTCGGCTGTTCAACGCACGTTTATAAACAAGAAAGCCCCGATACACATACACAATCACACACACACTTGCATACAAATGTGTGACGTGTTCTTTTTGCGCGTGTGTATGTGAACCTGTGTGTCTAATCTTCAAAAACAGCTGAGAGCTGCTTGCTTTTTTCTGTTATTCTTTTGCGTGCCTCTTATTCCGCTCAATGAAAGCACAAAAATGCGTATGTATGTGTGTATGTACGTATGTGTGTATGTATGTACGTATGTGTGTGTTTATTGCTTGCTTCGTTATTTACAATTAACCAAAGCAGCTGGCTTTGCAATTTCAATTTCACAAAGCGATCAATCGAATGATTCGTAAGCTGGTTTTTGTTGAGCTTTTCCTGAATTTGTAAAGCACTTGCCACATGCTACTTGCTTAATTATTACGTACCGTACGGCTTTGTAATATTCTATCTGTGTGGTTTATATTTATTTGTTATTTGCAAAACAAAAAAAAAAAAAAAAAATATATATATATATATACGTATATTCTTCAACGATATTTCGTTTGGTTTTTCGAATATAAAACTCGACTAGCCGTTTAATTTGTTTTTGTATGTGCTTCGACACGAGGCCCCAAAAATGTAGACCTAGAAAGCAGACGCTAAATATAATACAGTGAACGCTAATTAATTTGAACGCTTCACTTTTGCAGTTCACTAATTAGCGAATAATTAACATTTGTAAAAAAAATGTCCTGTAAAACAAATTCCTAATTTCTGATTTTAAATTATGAAGAAATTTCCCAATGTTCCCGAAAAAAATATGTATATTTGTTATTATAAAGCAAATTGGAATAGTCGAGCGAAGACTGTAGCAGCACGTTGTTGAATATAAGTATAAAAAAAAGAAGAAACTAGTTTATATGTATATTGTATCTAGACAGAACGTTTTAATTGCCATTTTCTGTTATCGTTCGTTTGCTTGCTGGCACGTCTTGGGGGCTTGAAATATGCGCGGTTGGTGAGGGTGGTGTTGGGAACGAAGATGATAATGTCATTGTCATCGGGTGTTACTTACCTATAAATAGTCTATGGTTTTAGCCCGGCCAATTGCCATTTTATCAGGTGATTTGTTTTTAGCCACCAGGCAATAAGTATTTATGCATGTTTTGCCTACTATTTATTTTATTCACATTGACGATTTGGTTTACTTTAATTGAATGCATTTTAAATAGCCTACAAACATTCGCCATTCCTGGCTCGTTATTCCTGTCGATCTTACTTGGATTCCTTTACAAGTTTCCCATCGCACTGTTCTTGATATGCTTCTGCTCGGCGCTGGGCGCCACGCTCTGCTATACGCTGTCCAATTTGGTCGGGCGACGTCTGATCCGACACTTCTGGCCAAAGAAGACGAGCGAATGGTCGCGCCACGTCGAGGAGTATCGCGACAGTCTGTTCAACTATATGTTATTTCTGCGTATGACACCGATATTACCCAACTGGTTCATCAATCTCGCCTCGCCAGTCATCGGTGTACCGTTGCATATCTTCGCGCTAGGCACATTCTGCGGTGTCGCACCACCGTCTGTGATTGCCATCCAGGCCGGCAAGACGCTACAGAAGATGAGCAGCTCGAGTGAGGCATTCTCCTGGACATCCATGGGCATCTTATCGCTTTGTGCGTGCGCTTCATTGCTGCCTGGCCTACTTAAGAATAAGTTTAAGAAGAAGAAGGCGGCGTAAATGGCATGGAGCCTGCCATAGGTCGTATAACCAGCATAGATAAACTGTACCAAAAAAAAAAAAAAAAATGCAGAAACAAAATAGAAAATGCAAACACCTGATTGGGGTGGTTTTACATACATAACATACATCTAAAAGTACACACAATATATACCATATATCTACACATCAATATTTTAATATTAATTGTTTAGGTTTGCGTTTAGTTATTTAGTGATGAATGTATGTATTGAATATTGAACTGCTATTTCCAAAAACACAAATCATATAACAAGTCAAGTAATGTAATAATAATTGCGCATCTTGTTATCAAAACTGGATCAACAACAAAAAACGTTAAAACTCCGAGTATCAACTATACTAGGCTTAAGTATTATGACTAATTTCTCTATCTCTGTTTCTTTATATTTTTTTTTTTACATTTTAAATACGAAACTTTTGCATGATATATTTCCACAACTTGTTTTTAAGTTAAGTGAACATGTTTTGTTTAGTGCTATTGCAGTATTCACTAGAAACATTATCGATAAGTAAACCAATTAGCAAAATACCAATTAATTCTATGTGTGTGAGCAAATACATGTTAAACAAAGAGCGAAAACAAAACAAATAACTTAATGATCTTATATTCTCGTGTCCAACTTGTTCTATGAGAAATATGTGTGTTTTCAAAAAATGTTTTCTAGCAAATATATGAACTTGAAAATTTCAAATTTGTATATAATTTACTGTTTGCTAATAAATGTCAATATTAAAAAAATAAAAAATATTAAAAAAAAAAAAAAACGTTTTCCAAATAATAGTCTATATCATATTAGCCGATCAGTATGTTATGCCTTGCCTATCGGAAGCACCAATATATCGCTCAACCGGGCTAGCTATCAGCTCAGGTGAGGTTAGACAGCGATATATTGGGCGGCATTGGTTAATAATAACTAGGTGGTTTTTTTTTTTAAATAAAAAACAAATTCTTCCATCAAACTAGTCCGCTCGCTACTGAGTTGTATGTGTGGATGTTGTACAGCCTGCGTGACCCTCCCTTCTTAATGATTCCTCGTCAAAATTCTCCGGAGAAATTTTCTTTTACTATTATTCCATTCTCGTTCGCTTGTTAAAAAATCACGTCCCTCTTCATCCACAATATACTTAGATAATAATGGTACATTGTGAATTTCTAATATTTTGATGGTCAGCACTAATTCTCTTATGTATGTAATATATTAACAATTTTTACGTAGCTTAAAGTTTACAAAAATGTATATTTTCTTTTTGTTCAATGTGATTAGAGCCTCTCCTCTACTCTCTTAAAATTCAAACACCAGGGCTACCACATGGTCGACTGTTGGCAGCTCCAACTATCGATATGCCCGACCTTCGCCGCGACAAATGTGTTCGCCCAGTTCGATAACAGTGGTGCTTTGTTATCGAGATTGCGCGCGATGCATGAAATGTAACTGTAAACTTGTGTGCTGTATGCTAAATAATACAGAAAAAGATACGAAAATAGTGCAATGAATCTAGGTGATGTTAATCTGCTGACCCTACGGGTGCTGGGCGAGGGATCCTTTGGGCGCGTCTTCCTTTGCCTGCAACGCGAGGGGCAAACACAGCGCAAAGTGTGCGTCAAGCGCATCATTGTGCGAAATCCGAAAAATGAGCTAGCCCTAATTAAAGAGGAGGTACACTATATAAGATTGCTTACTTAACTATTAGAGACATACAACCAACTAATTGCGTTGAATTGTCAGATCTATATTATTTCACAGCTGCGACATCCGCATATTGTGCAATTCATACGCTCCTTCATGCACCTAGGCACTGTCAATATTGTGATGGAGTATGCACCAAATGGCACCATACGCGATCTTATCCAACGGGCTGGTGGTGATGCTCTGGATCAGTCGAGGATATTGCGTTACTTTAGCGATATGATCCTGGGCCTAGAGTATCTGCACATCCGTCACGTAATCCATCGCGACATCAAGCCGGAGAACATGCTGCTGGATGCGAATGATCGCGTCAAGTTCGCCGACTTTGGCATAGCGAATGTGCATGCGCCCGCCAAGCAGCAGCCGTGGCAGGTGCTCGGCACACCGCTTTATATGGCGCCAGAGATAATGTGTGGAGCCAAATGTGATTTTAAATCCGACATCTGGTCGCTAGGCCTGGTGCTCTTCGAGCTGTGCATTGGTCGCAATCCCTTTCTGGCACTGCTCAAGCCAAACGATCCGTTCGAGCAAGTTCGCAGCGTTGTCAAGGCGATGGCACGACCCAAGCTCGACTGTCAGCTAATGCGGCATCGTTACGATCCCATTTGGGCGCGACTCTGCGAACTGATGGTAGTCTACGAGTCGGAACAACGCATCTGTCTGCCCGATCTGATATGTCTGGATCCGCACATCACACTCACCGTTTATGGCCAGTACTTTAATTATAATTATTAATTTGTAATTCCATTCCATAATTATCATTATCCACAACCCTCCCTGTTCCACTCATATTTTCAGTCCTGGTTAAGGTAAGGATATATACAGTTAATTTTAATACTGTTTAGTCATATAAAAAATCACTAAACACATAATAAAAACATTGAATAAATTCGGTAGATTTTCGGTTTTTATTGATGACGCTTATTAACTAACGTTCATGTTATTATGAATGGAATTTGGAACTTTATTGCAATACATTTCACACAAAAAAAAAATACTTGTAACAAAAAGACATTCGCTGAATGTACCCGTACATGATGTATTTTAACTATACGCGAAAACAAAAAAAAAATATAAAATATTTATAAGGTATTTTATGTGTTTCAGGTTGATGATTATTATTGTTCTCCTCCAGCTTCCTCGTTATCTCTCTCTCTCTCTCTCTGTCTAGGACAAGCGTGCTAAGATTTACGAGCCAACAATGATGTTGTTGATGGGAATGTGTATTAGTTTGACGAAGAATCCAATGAAACCCATAATGCAGAAGCCAATCGCTGTGGCAATCGCAATCTTTTGAAATTCTTTGCGATCGGGCTTCGTGCACCGCTTGACCAAACGGATCGAATCCTTGGCGAAAGCGCGACCAGGCTCAGCGAACTTCACAACTTTGTCCATGGTTAGATAATTGTGTGTGATACTTTGTATAAGTGACTCGAGCTGCAATCAAAGAATTTAAACAGATTTTAAGCAAGTGTTAACAGTTAACAGTTAACAGCAATATATGTATGTCAAGCATGTTAGGGTATTATGTTAAACGTCAAACAATGTGTGCCAGCAAGCACTTTCTCACAACTACAACAACACACGATGTCGATGTTGGCGTTAACGTCACGACGACGTGGCAGCCGACGTCGACGACAACTAAGGCAACGGGGATGGCAACGTCACAGGTGAAATTCGATTGCAGACGCTGATTAAATTGTGCCGCTGCGTTTCCACAGATAAACTATTCGGTTTTTTTTTTATTTGTTCTCTTAATATATTTATATTATTTATTGTTTTGCACAAGCGAAACATAACTGCGGCACGACAAACAGTTTCCTAGCTGCGGCAACAGTGCAAAATATATTAAATCTTAAATTATATTTATAAACTCCAGTGATTATACACATTTTATTATTTGAAATGTATTTTATCATTTAATTAAATAAATATTTTGTTGGAGCAAGCCAAAAAGAAAATCACACGCATCTCCTCTTACTTTGAAAATTTCTAAACGAATGACCGTTCACCGTGTTCGTGCTGCCTACAACGACACGAATTTGTTTTGACAACTGTCCACGTCAAAGTGTCAAAAAAACATAGTTGCTTTGCGCAGTGTCGTTGCCAGATACATAAATAGAGATGTCATATGTCAGTTTACGCAGTGGCAGCCAGTTATGTCGTTTTGGCGTTTTATCGAACAGAATTCTGTTCTTTCTTTCACAAATTGGATTTTCTCAATAAGGATTTTATGCAAAATTCAACCAGATACGTACTAATATGGATAGATATGAGTAGTACCATTCCTCAAACATTGCTAAAAATGTTTTGACCGCCAACAATGTATAATAAAACCTGCCTGAAAATTATTAAAACCTCACAGGGGCAGGAATAAATTGACACAGAGGATGTCGTACTGTATTTATTTTTATAAATAAATTATTAGTAAAATATTAATTTCCATCCCAATCAAGCAGAACATAATTTTACAAATTTTTTCATTTTTGACCATTTTTATCGTCGGTCGATCGGAGCGATTAATCGGTTTTGGGCAACACTGGTTTAGAGACAAAATATATATCAGCTGTAGCAATATCCCATCTAATTTTCAGTCGGCATTTTACTTGTTATTGTACTTGTATTATACTGTGTATATGTATATATATCAATACAAGAACATCAAACTATTTTTTACCGAAACGAAGAAAAAATAAGCAACAGAACATTATTTACACTTGACCTATTCTCCAAATAGTTTCGGTCTTTAAAAACCGTTTTCAGTTAATCAAACGGAAAGCAGCAAAAACTTGAACAGGACTTTGGAAAAACTTCGCATTAAAGTTTTGCACTTGTGTATCTTAGACAGCAGCAAACAATGAGTGCCCAACCGAGTCCGTGCATGAATCCACAGCAGCAACAGCAGCCCACAGAGCAGGAAAAGGTAAGCTGACAAAATTGTTATGTATGTAAGTATATATATATATATATATATATATATGTGTGTGTGTAGGTTTATCAATGGATCAACGAGCTTACACATCCGGACACACGGGAGACGGCACTGCTGGAGTTGAGCAAGAAGCGGGAAACCGATCTGGCACCGATGCTGTGGAATAGTTTTGGCACCGCTTGCGCTTTGCTGCAGGAGATTGTTAACATTTATCCATCGATAACGCCGCCCACGTTGACGGCCCATCAATCGAATCGAGTTTGCAATGCGCTGGCGCTGTTGCAGTGCGTCGCCTCCCATCCGGAGACGCGAACGGCATTTTTGCAGGCCCAAATCCCGTTGTATTTGTATCCATTTCTATCGACCATATCGAAAACGCGACCATTTGAATATTTGCGTTTGACCAGTTTGGGTGTTATTGGTGCGCTGGTCAAGACCGATGAGCAGGAGGTGATCACATTTTTGTTAACGACTGAAATTGTACCGTTATGCCTTACGATCATGGACAGCGGATCGGAGTTGAGTAAAACGGTCGCCACATTCATCATACAGAAAATATTGCTTGATGAATCCGGTTTGTCGTACATCTGTCAAACATACGAGCGATTCTCGCATGTCGCCATTACACTGGTAAGCCACACACAAAATAAGCTTTTAAGCTTTCTTTTTTAACATTCTACTTTCTCTCTCTCGCTCAAGGGCAAAATGGTAATACAGCTGTCAAAGGATCCGTGTGCACGTCTGTTAAAGCATGTCGTACGCTGTTATCTACGCCTCTCCGACAATACACGGTTTGTTTAAGCACAACGAATGACATCTCAGTTTTCATGTCATTAATTTCTCTCTCTCTCTCTCCCCACATCTCTCTCTATTTCGCTCTGTTTTGCAGCGCACGCAAAGCACTTGGTCAGTGCTTGCCGGATCAGCTGCGTGATGGCACATTTACGCAGTGTTTGCAAGATGATAAATCCACCAAGCAATGGTTACAGATGCTCATTAAAAATTTGGATCCGGGCGCCCCACAGCCACTGGGTAACGATCCGCGTCAAATGGGCATGTCGCCATTGGGCCCCTGAGCCCTGTACTTTCTCCGGCCCCCGCCCCCCATAATATTGCACAGGCCCTATTAATCATAAAATTTACAGTATAACTATAAGCACTTCCTCTACCACCCCCCACCCACACACACACAAACACACTCCAAATTCCTTCCCTCACTCCTTTTCGCCTCCCTTTCTGATTTCCTTGTAGGAGTCTTATTAAATCGAATGCACTGCGTTCACTCTACACACACACACATGCACATATATAAACATCGTATATTGAACATAAACATACTATGATAGAACCTAAAAATAGTTCAAATAAACCAATTAAGACAGGCGATTGTAGAATGCCGCAGATTATTTACCCTTGCAGACCCAAGCAATCATCGTCGTCATCTAAATTTCGCAGTTAATTGGAAAAATAATAATAATAAAACCCGTTCGATTGTTCCTATGCTAAGATTAAGTAGTCCGATATCGTTGAGATCTACACACAAATAACAATGATGCTGATCTGATCACTAAATATATATATTTTTTTATGGAGTCGGAGATATGTTCTTCAAATCGATATAAACTCCATGACAAAATTATAAGACCTCTGCAAGGGTATATACTTATATATATATATATATATATATATTTACTTACATATATATATAAACATCGATATACATATATATATACAAAATAAGAAACAAAACAAAAAAAAAGAACCCAAACAAATCGTTCTGCTTTCAACAAAATATAAATGTGGATTAAATAATAGTAATTTAAAATAATAAGTAACATATACCAATATTATTAATTGATTGAAATTAAAAATAAACATTGTAAATTCAAACTTGAGAAGAGTTTGCGTCGTTTAAATGCATAGCGTTTTTAAACATCTTTAAAGCTATATTCCGACCCCTTCTCCCGCTTAAGAAAATTTTTTTTTTTTTTTGCTTTATTTAACAATAAAATAATTACATTTATTTTTGGACACATACATATAAACATGTATATACAAACAAGATTAATTACAACATCACAAATACACATTTAATAAAGTTGTACAGTTAACAGCTAGGGCCAAAAAATATACAACTACCATATTCTTCACTCATAACGTCCAGAGGGATTGTTTGTGTGTGTTGTTTGTGTCTATGTGTGTGTGTGTGTCTGGATCAAATCCACAACATATATGCAAATATATGGATATATATATATGGATATATATCACATCGAAGATTTGCATCTCCTTCGATTTTCTTTGTTTCAAAAAACCACTTTTTTGGCCTCATCACAGAGAGCCTTTCCAAAAAACAACAACAATTCACCTTTCTCACACTTCTTTGTAATCCGCTCGCTAATTCGAACGAAGCACAAAAATTTTAATTTAATTATCATTTGAATTGAAATCGTTCCATTGAAGTTATTCAAGTTCAAATCTAATGTATTAAAATAAATTGGTTTCGCTCTTGGAATTATGCGAAAATTGAAAATGTCAAATGCACCAAAAAAAATGCCATTGAAAATGAATAACTTAAAAATTTAAGTTACAAATGTTGGTTTTCTTGAAATTGAAATTATTTGCGAGCGATCACTGAAGATGCGTACAAGGAGTGACTTCAAGCACAACTGGCAAGTGGTTGGTTCCACATCGATAGTTGTGAACAATACCCATCCCTTTTTGGATTGGGTTGGTAAACAACAAAAATAAATTTTTGTTTTCAACGGTGTTTGTTTTTGTTTTACTGCTGACGATCAGCAGGGCCGGTAACGGCGGATGCACGTCGTCCAATTTCAGCCTTACAATTGACATCCAAACACATCGATTGGGACCCAATTGGCGGTCCCTGCAACTGGGGCAACATGCACATCTGGTCGAGCAGCTCGAATCCGCTGCGCCAAATCAACAGATTAGCGCGCAACCTCAACTTGTTGTGATTCTTGATCAGATGCTTCTCCATGGCGAAGCCCTGGCGGGCGCAGGCAAAATCGCAGGCACGCTGTCGCAGTACCGGGCAAATATCGTTGTTGCCATCGCCCACATAAAAGACATGGTCGTATCGTATATTATACCGTAAATCCTGTTCGATGACAAAGTGCTCCAAGACGCGACCCTTGCACAAATTGCTTGCGCTCAATTTGCAATCGGTTTGCTGATGATGTGGACGCACCAGCAGCTGACCATTCTCACTGAACTCGGCCGGATTGGTGAAGATGCCGGTGAAGCAGTCCAACAGATTGTGGGCACGGAGCCATTCATCAATGAAAATGCTGTTCGAATCACTGATGATGATCAAATCAAAGTTGAGCTTCTTGTGCAAATGCTTGATGAGGCGCACAAATCCGGGCACTTCGGGTATGCACCGTATGACGTCACGAATACGAGACTCGGTTACTTGTTGCTCATGCAGCAAACGGAACACCTCGGACATATACTGCGTCCAGCAATCGTTTTCCATCAAATCGGTGAGGGCACTGGACACAATTAAATGGCTCGGCAACAAGTCGCGGACAACAGTGTCCGTATTTTGTGAGACAATTGTGTGGTCAAAATCGAATGCAGCCAAACGACGGCGCTGCTGCTTGCCAAGGCCACAAGTGTGGGCGACGGCTGCAGCGGACGACGTAGATGCGCCCGACATTGTTATGCGCGCGCTGCTCTTGCACTTCCCAATGCCTGATTGGTAATGCAGTTATCGCATTCGCCCACCGCTATCCAATGCTGGGTTCTGTTTGCTGTGTTTGTATGTATGTATTCGATTTTGTTTAGCTTTGTGCATAAGCTTTGTGTCTATGAGCTTTACGTGTCGGCCAGTGTTGCCAGACCGTTTAGATTTTGAGAAACTTTTAATGTGGCGCTTGAAACGCTTTTTTTGTAATATATTGTGCATCGACAATAGCCGATAAGCTTACAATGTGTGTTATCGATTGCATGTGTATTTTTAATAGCCGATGTGCGCGCTGTTTATTGTTTCGATTCGTTTTAGAACAAAAGAAATTCTTATAAGTTAAATAAAGTGTTAAGTAATATTTCACATAAGTAATATGGGGCAATATTTGTACAAGCTTTAATATTACTATTATTTGCTTCTTCGTGGCTACATTAGATTTGTGGCATGGTTAGTTAGCTGTAATAACATGGTAAGTATCGTCAAATCATTTATTCGTAGCAGCAAGATATCGATGTATCGATATAATATAAGCATTCCTGCATTTTCATTTCCATTTCGTCGTGACGAGTACGGTAGTGTTATATTCCAAGCGAAAAAGAAAAAAACACTGGCAGACAGCGAGCAGGGCATACATTTAATAATGAATTGTTAAAACGATAGGTGCGCGCCGAATCAGTTTGCGTATGTTGATTCGACAAGTTAAATAATGAACAATTACCAATTATTTTTATAACAAATTTATGCGTCGTCGTCTTCTGCTGCTGCTCAATCGTTAAAAGTGCGTGGAAAAGTGTACGAAACCAATACACGGAAAGTGGGACAACCGAGCGCTGCGCTTGAAGATGTATGTGTACTCTGTGTGTTTGTGTGTGTGTAGTGTGTATGGTTCTGTGTGTGGTGTGTGTGTCTAGAGTGTGTGTGCTTGCGTGTGTGTGTGTGCGAGACGAGTACAAGTACGGATAATTTGTACCGACGACCACAGCAGTCGTCTCAGTCAATGTTTTTTCTTGTATATTAAATAAATTGTACGAAAAAGTGCAACGAAATGTTTACAAAGTGTGCAAATAAAAACAAAACATGTTTTATGTCTTAACACACCGACAAAGACACGCGCACACAATTACACACGCGAATTGCATGCAAAGAGAAGGCGCTCAACTTCTACTCCTCCATCTTCTTTTGTCTGACGATTTGCCGCATGGTGAGTTTATTGCCTGCCAGCCAGCCTGTTGTTGTTGTTGGGTCAGTTTCGGCGTCTTTTGCTCTGTAGCATCGTTTTTCTGTTTTTTTTTCTTTCGCTGGTATTTTTTTTTTTTTTGCACTCTTTGTAACTGTTACCTTAGCGGCTGTTGTTAATATATAGTTGCTGGTGTCGCCGTTAGTTGCGCGGGGGTCTCCTCACCAATGCAGATGCATGTATAAATGTATATAGCTATATATATGAATATATATATGTGTGTGTACATTGTGCATAAGTTCATATGTATTTTTCTCCATGCAGCGGCACGGGCGATTGCCTTTTATGCTGGTATTGATGCGTGTGCGTGTGTGTGTGTGTATGAGCGCGCGCTTGTCTGCATGGCTGTATGTGTGTGCTGTGGTGAATTTTCAAACTCGGGGCCCCTGGTGAGTTCGGCAGTGTTGCCAACACATACACCACGTCGCAGTCGTCGTTGTCATTGTTGTTGGCGTCGCTGTTGCTGTAGTAGTGCGTACCAATGTGGCGCGGTTTTCTCAATTTCTGCCTGCCGACAAAAGACAGCTGTGTGCCGCGCATGTTTCCACGCCGCTTACCCAGCGTAATATTATTAACCAACAACGTACATATTAGCAAACATTGGTTCTGCTACTCCATCCCCCCTTAGGGCGCGTTACTATTTACGCGGCATTTCCCATGCCAAAATAATTCTTGAAATAAACAACAAAAAATGGCTTGGCTAAGTTTTAAGTAAATAAATAATACAATACATAAATTACGTTAGGTTTGTCGGTCTTACCGGCTTGTAATTGTAATTATTGAATTTGAGTGTTGATGATTGCTTTGCTTAGTTGTACAAAATGATTGTTTTATGAAAACGAAAACAAACCAACGCACACGCATGCGAATACTTAGCTAGAGTTAATTAGCTTGCGTATGTATATATGTATGTATGTAATTGTTTCTAATCACAGGAGAACTCTTTTTTCAATAGCCATGCAAATGCACTCTGCCACAGACAGAAAGAAAGAGAGAGAGAAAGTAAGAGAACAACGGCAGCATAGTTTTTTAAATCATTGCATGGATTATTGAGATTCCAATTGAAACCCTTCTCAGCAGTATAAAAAAAATGTACACAAGGAGCAATTTTGTTGCTTTGCGTCGCTTGCGTATATAAAACATATACACCACATATGCTGAATGTGTGAGAGTGAGCGTGTGTGAGTGCGAGTGTGTCTGTGTGTGAGTGTGTCTGTGTGTGAACCGAGTTCGCTCTTCGCATTTGGCGTCAAGCGAGCGCGCTGCTGCTGCACTTATTATATATATTTATTTGTATAAACTCCGCCCGCGCTCAAAAAGAGAGCGAGAGAGAGGAAGAAAGCGAGAGGCAGACAGAGAGAGTGAGGAAGAGACAGATGCATGCGGACGAGAAACGACAATCACTTTCCCTCTTCCACATATCAAAACCTTCTTGAATTAAAACTATGCATTTCTCCTGGCTTCTGTATTTTGTTCTCAGAGTTTCTAGTTTTTAGTTTTCGTTCTCAGTTGAATTTGTGTGTGTTGTGCTGCCACCAAATGCTGCAAATGCAACAAGGTATCCAGCTGATCCAGTTCTGAGTCCCAATAGGGATTTTCATTTCATTCAAATGGTTATAATTTGTGTGCCTTTAATAATAATAATAATAAAATAAATATAATTAAATAATAAGTGAATGTGATAGTTGAACTAACTTAGTGTGAAATCTTCGGAATCGATTAATTATAAATAATACAACAAAGAAAAAATCATATGTAAAAGGATTAATATCAATTAAATCTTATCATTTTACAGGTAGCAGCAGAAACTGCGTTTGGTTTGGTGGAGATAAAGGAATAAAGCAATGAATGATTTACGCCAGCAGCAGGTACAGGTACAGGTAGCAGCTACATCATCCTCCGTCAGCCTGGCAGCAGCACCACTCTGCTCTAATAGCAGCTCCACAAGCAGCAGCAACAACAGCAACAGCTCAAGCGCTAGCGTCAGTCCGCGTTCCAGTTCCAATTCGAATTCGAGCATCGGTTCGAACGGCAAGGCAGTCATTACAACAACGACGACGGCAACGGCAACGACTAACAACAACATCAGCAGCAATCAGCGGCAGCAGCAACAAGAGGAGGAGGACGAGGAACAGCAGATAGTAAGCAGTTCCACATCATCCCCGGCACAACAGCAGCAGCAGCAACGACAACAATTGAATGTGTCGACAACAGCAACAGCACCACATCGCCACTATCAACAGCAGCAGCAGCAACAACAACAGCAGCAGCAACATCAGCAGCAGCAACAACTGTTGCAGCCTGTGGGTCAAATAACCAGCACCACAGCATCGCCGCCGCAGCATAGACTGCGCGACGATGCGCAGCTGCCAAATAGCCCCAGCAGCAACAACAACAGCAGCAGCAGCAGTAGCAGCACAGCAGCAACAATGGTCGCCACATCGATAGATGTTAATGGCGAGGAGAAGAACAACAGCAGCAACAGTAACAGCAGCAGCAGCAGTAGCAGCAACAACAGCAGCAGCGCCGGAGTAGAAGCAAATGGTGGCGGCTCTAGTAGCCATAAGCTGATCCTAAAGCTGTCCAAGCACACGGGCAGTAATACTAGCGAATCTCTAACGGGCAACGATGAGCGACGCGTTGAACCGCTGCGCATACAATTATCCACACCGTTGCTAACACCATCAACGACAACAACAGCAGCAGCAACAGCAGCAGCTGTAGGTAGCCAAATGGGTCAGCTGGCGGCGGCAGCAGCAGTGGTGCCGAAACTAACAATAAGACCGATAAAATCACAAGATGTTGCTGCCGCCGCCAATTCGGATGCATCCTCATCATCGTGTTCGTCTTCGTCGTGCGCCGATGACGAGCAGCTGCCGCACATTGTGCCCAAGCTAACGATACGCGCCGCAAATGAGGAGCGTGTCAGCAGTGTGGTGCCCAAGCTCATCATTAAAATGCCCGATGCTGGTGGAGGTGGCGGAGAAGCTAGCAATTGTATTAGTCCATTAAAGTCGAGTATGGCGGCAGGTGGTGGCACTGGTAGCCCAGCCCTGCCCAAGCTGACCATTAAGACGACCAAATTGGATGGCAGCGGTGGTGAGACGCAGCTAATTAGCTGCAGTCTATCACTGGCATCAGCACCCAGCTCTTCCACCAGCAGCAGCAGCAGCTCCTCCTATTCCTCCTCATCTGGCTGTGAACAGCCGGTCGCGATGCCGCCCACCGTGCCCAAGCTGATGATTAAAACAACGCAGGCGGGCAGCAGTTGCATCAGCAGCAGCAGCCAGGAGCAAAATCAACAGCAGCAACAAATACCAAAGTTAACCATAAAAACGGGTGGCAATCAAGAGCATCAACAGCAGCAGCAGCAGCAGGCACAGCATACAGTTATCATGACGCTCGATGCGAAGAATGCGCAAAGCATTCCCAAGTTGACCATCAAGACCAAGTCCATTGAGCTGGAAGATGAGCAGCAGCAGCAGCAGCAGCAGCAAGAGCAACAACAGCAGCAGCAGCAGGTGCCCAAGCTAACTATTAAATCGAGCAACTGCAGCGAACAGCAGCAGCAGCAGCCGATGCTCAAGTTGACCATTAAGAATCTATGTTCGCCCAAGCACAAGGTGCGCGCCGTGCTTGAGGAGAAGGTGCTGACGTCCAAGCTGACGCTGACCAATGGTGGCGACAGCGAATATCCAGATGCAACAGCAGCAACAGCTGCAGCCACAGCGGATAACGAAACGGATGAGCTGCGTCGCAATTCCGATGATATGGACATTGATGATGCCTTGTCCAAAGAGCATGATCCAAAAATCTTTCACAATTTGCCGCCAGCAACGAGCAGCACCAACAGCAACAGCAATGGCATTGTTGCACAGCAGCAGCACAATATTGTTGATACGGTTGATCTGACTTCATCGCCCTCGCCGGGCTCCTCGCCAGCGCATGCCATCAACAGCAACTATGCAACAGAAGCAACAGCAGCAGCAGCAACAACAATAGCAGCATCATCAGTAGCAGCAACAGCAACAAATCGCAGCTTGTCCGCACCGCAATCGCAAAATTTATTGCTTGAATGTCTGCGCAACAGCAGCACCAGCAACAGCAGCAATCCCGCCTCGCCCAACTCCAATATATTGCTCAGTCAGCTAACGGCACCGCCAAAAAGTTTCAGCAGCAGCAGTAACAACAACAGCAGCAGCAGCGTCAGTTTGACATCTGCTGCAAAATATCCACAGCTAACTGAACGTCTAATGGCGAATGGTGCTGCAACAGCTTCAGTTGCAGCAGCAGCAACAAGCATCGCCCCAGCAGCCACAACAGAGCCCATTATCGATTCCATTGAGATACTGGATACGCCCGAGGGCAGTCCACATCCGCATTCAAATCCGCATCCGCAAACACATTCACAGATGATGATTATGCCCCATATGCAAAGTGCCTACGAGTCGGAGACAGCAACGACGCTGCCACCAATACAACAACAACAACAACTACCACCAGCACCGCTGAGCAATCACGTCAACCATATTAATCATAATCTGAACCTAAATCTAAATCACAAGCTAGACAATCAGCAACAGCCGCATCAGCAGCAGCAGCAACTCAACAACGATGAGAATCACTTGAAGCGACAGCAGCAACACCTACAAACAGAGGCAGAATCTCCCAGTGGCGTAAGTAATCCTTGCATTCCTTTGGGGCCTCAGGGATGTGTGTTTTTGAACCACATAATTATATATTTTCAAATGAACAAATTTCAAAGATTAACAAAAAATACAAATTAAAGTCAATTTGGAAAATTTTGAACTCTGTCGGGGTTCTTCGAAAACGAATTCAATTCAATAGCAAATATATACTTGATCCAGCATCACTGGGTGCAGACAGTGCACAGAGAATCAGATCACTATATCATATAGGAACGATAATGAAACCAATAATTGGAATGATGAGTTTTTGTTCGAAATTGTATTTGGTCTATCAAATTATGCCAATCAAAAAGAAATATTTATTGAAAGCTTTTCATAAAATTGATTAATCAACAATTTGTTTGTTCAGTCAGAAGACTAGTTCACCTGGATTTACATATAATAAAAATAGGACTTTGAATTTTATTTGGTTCCTGATGAGAACTTGAATTACGTAACTTGAAGATTAATTATTATGCATTGCTATGTGCATTACAGTTGCCGCCGAATAAACAGCGGCGAATGGACAACAATGAAAATGATCAGCAGACGCACAATTGCAGCAGCAATGACACGGCAGCAACAGCTGCTGTTGCAGCAACAGTAGCAGCAACAGCAGCAGCAACAACGCCACATCGCAGCCGCAAACAGAAACACGAGCGAATACTCAACACAGAACTGGAGGAGCCGCAACAGCAGCAGCAACCACTTCATCAACAGCAACAGAAGCATCTACAGCTGCTGCATGTGGAGCAAGCGCTCAACAATGGCACAATACCCATGGACATCGAGGAATTGATGGACTCATCAGATGCAACAACAACAGTAGCATCCGTAGCATCATTCACGGCAAAGCAACGGGAAGCCCTTGTCGCTGAATTGGGGCTATCGGTGACCGGCAGTGGCAAACGGCGTGGACGCCCCAAACGCAATGCGAATGAGACAACGCCTGCAGCAGCAGCGACACCAACAACAGCAGAGCTGCACGATGCCAAGGTGGACAGTGCGGTGAAGTCGCGACGGGTGTTGTTGCTTCGCAAGCGGCTGGCCATCGACATGGTTAGTACCGAACAGCCGGATCTGTTAATACCGGAGGCGTTGTCGGTGGCACGGGCAAACGACCTGATGCCTTCCATGCATCAAATGGATGCCACGGAGCTGATGGCAGCGCTAGCAACTCCAGCAGCAACAAGCGGAGCAAAAGTAGCAGCGGCAACAACAACACCGCGACGCAACGAGCAGCGGCCGATGCGTGCCACACGACGCAGTGCAGCAACGCCAACGGTAGCAGCACCAGCTAAAACAACACGCAAACGTCAAAGTAAAGCTGCTGCTGCTGCTGCTGCCGCTGCCGAAGCTGCTGCTGCGGTAGCTGCGACTTTATCGGCTGTGGCTGCTGCTAAAGCTGACCGGGATGCTGCTGTGTTCTTGTATAATTTCGATGCTGCTGCCAACGATGCGGAGAGCAACAATACCAGCAGCAGCGGCAGCAATAATAATAACAACAATAATAACAACAGCAGCAACAACAACAATAGCATGGCCTATTCTCTGGCAGCACAAATCGATCTGACCATGTGCTCATCCTCCTCATCCACAAGCAATGGCAGCGCCACAACAGCATCGGCAGCTGTTGCTGCAGCGGCGGCAGCGGCTGATGCAACATCTGCATCGATTGGCAGCACATGCTCAATGCTGCCGCCAACAAGCATATTATCGTCATCGGACCCGCTGCCGGATGTCGTATTTCAGCCCAATGATTTCTCATCGATTATGGCCACACAGCAGCTGCGTAACAACAACAATAACAACAGCAACAATAGTAATACCAACAGCATCAGCGGTGGCAGCCAGCATGATTCCCATGACGAGGACAACTACAGCACACTGCTGGACAACTCGGGCGGTAAGTCAATCAGCAATCAATCAACAATCAATTATCAGTCAATCATCAATCAAATCATTCGCTTAACCAATGCCAACATTACAGATGAATCCTCGCAGCAGGCAAACAACAACAGCATTTTGGGCGTCTTTGCCGGCAGCTGTCCAACGGTGGTGCCCACAATTCCGACACGTGGCCGGGGTCGTGGTCGTGGCTCCAGAGGCGGCGGTGGCGGCTCAACACGTAACGGCAGCAACAATGCTAATTCAGCGCAGCCACGTGTGCCACGGATGAGTCGCGGCGCCAGCGCCGTTGCCAAAGCCATTGCCCTCAGTAGACCACGTTGCGTTGGCGGACTCAAGCATCAGCCCGATCCGGATCGCATCAAGGGTTTCTTCAGTCCGGTAAGTCTCTAATAAATATATGTATATATATAAATGTATATTTACAGTTCCGATCAGACATACAAGGAATTTTCTGTCAATTTTTCTTCAAACTTGTATGCTATCCATAACCTATTTAAAATCTTATGCACAAATTACAATATAATATATCCCATTAATAAGTTGCACTTCTTTTAATGCTTCTGTTTAAACAATTAAGTTAAGTCATCTGTCTTGTAGTTTGCGATCTTCGTATCGATCTTGGTATCGTTGGGCCACTTGAATGTGCTGCTCGTCAGTACTTCAACGTCCAAATATATGTACTCTTTCTTCATAACTCGTTCGATTGAAAATGAATTATTGTTGGTTGGTTGCTATTTATTTATGTAACCTTTTCGCCTTGTTGCACACATATTTCTATTAATAACCTTCTCATTTACATAATAATAAAAAAATAATAATTATAGATATTCATATTTTCGGATGCCAAACCCAACATACATCACTATTATTAGTTTTATTATTTTAATTAATTTTATTATTATTATTCTTATTCTTAATATTATTAATATGATTACCTTAGAGTATTCACACGTCGGCGTTCAAAGCATTTATATTCGTTGCTTTTTGTCATGATTCATTCAAAGGAAGCCGTTCTGTCTGTGGCTATGTCGTATGCACGTGTGTGTGTGTGTGTGTTTGTATGGCTATGTGTGTGTGTGTGTGCTGTTGTCTTGTAAGTTAATTTTGCACTTTGTGCATTAATTGTTTTTTGTTTTTGTATTTTCCTCACTGTTTTACTATTGCAACTTGTTTATGTTTTATTACGTAAATGTTTCTCACAAACACAAGCAAAAGCAACCAGCTACACACAGACAGACACCCAACCACCCACACACCCACTCACACACACACCCACTCACACACACACACACAGGCATGCAAATTACGCATACATGCACATATAGCTTGTAAAACAGTGTTGTGTTGTAATTAAAATCAGGCGTGCGCCCGATGGCTGCATTCATTGCCAAAAACGCATACGATTGCGACAATAGCAACAACAAGAACAACAGCACGCGACACCGCAGTCAGCAGCAGTGCAGTGCAGCAGCGCTTTGCTTTGCTTTGCTTTTGCTTTGTCGTCGTTGTCTCTTCACCTGTAATTTTAATCAGCTGAACATTGTCGTACTTGTTTTTTTTTTTTTTTTTTTTGCTCACTCTCATTGGTGCTGCGTCCGTAGACAACGACGCTCCAAGCCATCTTCACCACACCTGCTGCGTCGCTGCTCTTTGTCAGAGAAAGAGAGAGCGAGTGAGAGCGCCGCATGTGCTCTTTGGCTGGCGGTTCCCCACAGTTGGTTTTTTTTTGTGTATGTTTTATTTTCTGTCATGCTGGCAATGCTGCTATTACACAGCGCTCTCTTAATTTGTTGCGTTGTGCTCTCTTTCGATTACTCTGCTCTGCTCTCTTAACCAATTAGGACGCTGTCGCTGCCGGCCAACAAACTCAATGCATAAATTCAAATTGAAATTTATATTTATTGTTAAAATAAAAATGATGTATATTTATTAATATGATGTTGCTGTTGTTGTTATTGCAGTCACCCCAGGTATTTGAGGAGGACACACGCATGAGTGCCGATCTGAACAACAGCAATCAATCGGTGACCAGCATGGAGCCCCCACTGACGCCGCAAAAGTGAGTTTTGCTTATCGTTTTTGTTTTGAGTGGTATTTAAAATTACGAAAATCATCAAATAGGCAACCGGACTTCCTTAACAACGAGGAGTCGCAATCCTCGATGCAGAGCAGCATCAGTTTAATGGACTCAAATCAGGGTCAATCATCTGTGGATGTCATAATCGGTTCGGCGCTCAAACGTCCAAAGAAGAAGAAAATGGAGATTTGTGTGGCCGAAGAGTAAGTTTCCCCTCTCGTTCTCTCTAGCTCTTTATCTCTCCCTCTATCTTGCTTTGTCCTCTGATTGGAAATATCATTTTACACGACTTTCCCTTTTGCAGCACGGACTTTAATGCGGCGACCATAGCGGAATATGATTGGCCACCGCCAAAAGGCTGTTGTCCGTCAAAGAATCGCGATACGTTTATGATCCAGGAGCAGGTGGCACTCTATTTGGGCATTACAAGTTTCAAGCGTAAATATCCAGATTTGCCGCGGCGCGCCGTTGACATGGAGGAGCGCAACTGGCTGCAGGAGAAGGGACTGGTCAGCGAGAAAATGTGCGATTTGGGCATCACAGCCGTCTGGGCATCGGACATACTGGACATCATGTATACCGATTTCCATGAGAAGTACGAGGAGTACAAGGAGTACATTCGCCAAAAGCATCTGCGCGACATCGAGGCCAAGCAGAAGGCTCTCGGACTCACCGTCGGCAATGGGCGTGGCCTGCAAGCGCGCGATCGCGCGATGCTCTCCACCAGCAAATGGAATGGCTACTTTAACAAGACGTAAGTGGAAGAATATGTGTTACTATCTATATATATAATGTGTAATAAGGAACTCCATTGCACTTCGGACTAGTTGATATTATTAATATCTAGCTACATATACATCTGGGGAATAAAATAAGTGTGAGGGTGTAGCTTGTGCATCTGAAAATATCATGTCTAAAATACAATATATTCATTGGTGAGTATCAAAGTACCAAGTGTGGCACAAGACGCTATCTTGGCAATTCCATGTCTGGAAACACAAGGAATGGAAAATGCAAGACTCACGGCCATAACACTGAAAGAATCCTTAGTCTGGATTGCTCAGAAAAAATGCCATGCATATATTCTAGAAGGAAATCAACTTATCACAAACTTAAACTTATCTCAAAAAAAGACTACTGTGTACCAGTAGTACAACCCCAAACACCCATCAGAATGCATTTTAGTCATCAGCATAAAAAAAAAAAAAAAAAATAGGCAATCATGCATCATGTTGCTTTCCACCAAGTTATTGTCCCCACACCTGTGTGTAGATCAGTTCTGTTTGATATCAGCTTGTGTTCTTCTTGTTATTTCGACAGACGCAAGGAGGAGCGTTTGGCGTGCTTGGATCTGCAAACGTTCACAATGAATTTGCCTGTGCCACGAGAAGCGCCAAGTGCAACACTGTTGTATCGCTCCATCGCGAATACGGTCCGAATGGCGGCGCAGGCGGAGCATATGCCAGCTCCACCATTTCTATTGGCACCGCGCACCTTTAATGCCGCCTACCAGCGTCCAGATTATGCTTATCCGCTGGCTCTGGTGCCCGGCCAATTCGCGTCCAACTATCGACGGCTAATGCCCGCCCAGCTGAGGTGAGTTTGATTTGCAAATCATAATTAATAGGAAAATAACATGAATACAATTGTAATTTTATTCGATTTGATTTTGCAGAGCATATCCGCTAAATACAGCGCTGGAGAAGCCGCCCAAGAAGCTAACAGCGCAGCAACTCGATGCTGTTAGGGAGGATCAGCAGCCGGCGCCATCATCAAAGTTGTTGACGACTTCGTTGGCGTTGCGACGTCAGCAGCGTGCGCGACAGCAGCTTGAGGCTGCTGCTGCTGCTGTTGTTAACGAGGAGCTGCAACAGGAGCCGTCGCAGCAGCAGCCGGGGCCATCATCTAAGTTGTTGACGACGGCGCTGGCGTTGCGACGTCAGCAGCGTGCGCGACAGCAGCTGCTGCGCAACAGCAATGATCCGGCCAAATGTGGCGTCGTCGGCTACTCCAGCGCCAGCAGCAGCAGCGACGCCAGCACCAGTGATTCTGTAAGCATTTCAATGAGAAAAAAAAAAACAAGAGAACGTTGCCGTCAGGGGTAGCCTACTGTGAAATACTTAGATACCATAAGTTTTGTGTAGGCAAGAAATAATGTCTAAGTTTGCCAAATTTGAAATTGGCAACAGTAGCTCTTAAATTACGGAAGGTATGAGCTTTTCGAGATTTTGGGGGCGGACGTGGGCAAAAAAAAAAAATATGTTGGAATAGTTTCCTCGTAACCTTCCCACCAAATTTGGTAACTGTAGCTCTTAAATTACAGGACATATGGGCTTTTGTGAATTTTGGTGGAGGGTGTGAATTTTAGATGTCTAGGGCCGATGTTCCGGGGGTGGCGGGTGTGGGCGTGCTCTGAAAATGTGTATGCTTATCTTTTAAGGAGGTTACCAGCAAGTTACCTTCCCTGTTTGGACGACAGACGGACCGACAGCATAACGATACCTTCGGTAACAATGTATAAAAATGCTAACACTTTTTTTTTTTCTATTTACATAGGATAGCGATGGTGACAGCGACAGCGACAGCAGCTGCAGCAGCAGCGTTAGCCGAAGCAGCAGCGGCAGCAGCAGTTCAATGAATTCCAGCAGCGAGGCTGAGCAGCAAAAGCGAGAGCAGCAGGATGCCAGACTGTCGTCCAATTGCGGCGTTTGTCGGCGCAGCCAGCATCGCAATGCGAGAAACATGCCCGAAGCCTACATACGCTGCTATAGCTGCCGGCGCAGAGGTAAGTGTGAAATTAATGTGAATTGAAGCTATTCATTCGCGTGCAATCATTTGTGGTAAATTCACTTCTGTATAATAATTAAATCGCAGCCTTGCCAGATTGCACGAACAAACTATGGTGAATTTCAATAGTGCAATCTGGCAACACTAGTTTGGTTAATTTCGTTATTTTGCCTGAGTTGACTTTGAATATTCGAAATTGCTTTGTTTGCAGTGCATCCCAGTTGCATTGAGATGCCGCAACGAATGGTTGGACGGGTGCGCAACTATAATTGGCAATGTGCCGAATGCAAATGTTGCATCAAATGCCGCAGCAGCCAACAGCCGGGCAAGATGCTCTACTGTGAGCAATGCGATCGCGGCTATCACATCTACTGTCTCGGCGTCAAAACAGTGCCCGAAGGTGAGGTGTACTCAATTTATAATTCATTTATGTATACTTATTATTTATAAATTATATATTTATAGGTCGCTGGAGTTGCGAGCGTTGCTCGATTTGTATGCGCTGCGGCGCCACTCGTCCAGAGGGTCTGCCACAATTGCAATCGGCATCAATGTCGCTGTTGTCGCCCAGTGGCAGCAGCAACGGTAACACCAGTCTCAACATCAACGACAAGACAATTGTCAAGCCGCCGGTTAAGCACAAAAAGGTAAAGTGGATGAACGAGTATCGCATCGATCACATAACCCAACTGCGCGAACACTGCACCATGCTCTGTGTGCCCTGTGCCCGTGCCAAGCCCGCCAAGCGCCAAACGCCACCAACAACGCCCAGCAGCAGCAACATCAGCAACAGCAGCAGCAGCAATGCCGCCACCTGCACGCAATCGTCGCTAGCATCTCAAGCCTCATCAGTCCACTTGCAGTTGACGTCAACATCGTCGTTGCTGCATTATTCCATCAATGGTGGAGGCAGATGCACAACTACAACAACAACAGCGGCAACAGAAACACCTGCACTCAGTCCAAAGTCCTGCAGCAGTAGCAATAGTGGCAGCAACAGCAGTGGCATTGGCAGCAGCAGCAGTTGCATTGGCAGCGGCAGTAGTGCAATTTTAATGGCGCCACCGCTTGCAGCCGAGGCGGCGAATGCTGCGGGCGGTGCAACAATACCGCACAACAACAACAACAGCAGCAACTCTGGCAAACGGATGCCAATCGGCATCAATAAAAGTCATACGGATATGGCAACGATGCAGTGCAGCAGCTTTAATCGCAATAGTAATGAGGATGCTGCTGCAGCTAACAACAATAACAACTCAGCAGCAGCAGCATCAACAATAATAACACAGGCAACAACAACAACAGCAGCAGCAACAACAACAACAGCAGCAGCAGCAGCAGTTGCAACAACAGCAACAACAATTGGCATAGCACCGCCGCCGGTTGTTGCCTGAGTGGGGGTTATACGTTATTGTGCCAAGCGCACTTTAACGGACTTGTAGTAAGCGCGGGACGCGGCAGCAACAACAACAACAGCAGTAACGGTAGCAGCAGCAGCGGCAGCAACACCAACAACAGCAGCAGCTCCAAACCCCCCTCTGCAACCGAGATCCGCTCCCTCCCAGCCCACTTCCTATCACAGCACCAATACAAACACAAAACACACACGTGCATAGTATTAACAAGCAAAATATATTTAAAAAAAAAAAACAAAAAAGCTATGGTATATGTATGCGGCGGTTTGGCGTATGTTAAAAACTGCACATTATTATTACGATTATTGAATTTTTTTTTTTTTTTTTTCTATGGGTTTATATTCATATATATAACTTATGCTTAAAATAATGTTACTTAAGCGGGCAAGAATTGAGAGATCCTGCTAATTTATGTTACGAATTACACGTAAATTTACATGACAAAAACAAGAAGAAGAACAACAACAGAACCAACACACAACAACAAATGATCAACAGACAACAAAATCGATGTATGCTTCTAAGCCTAAGTTCAAGTGTTTATATTAGCACCTAAGTTACAATACACACCCACACACACACACGCGTGCACGCGCACATACATTTTCTTTCATTAGCTGTATTTTAGTTAAATTTTTTGTTTGTCGAAACTTTTTTGGGTTTGTTTTAACGTTTGACGGATATGCTTTTTTTTTTTGTATCAGATGTCGACACATTTGTTTTTACCATTGCAGACGCTGTGTATATGTACTGTATATGTTTGCAATTGTTAACACTGTCGTCTCTCTCTCACTATGTTCCCCATGCAGCACACAAGCGCACACACGCAAACACACACACACACACATTGTGGTTTTTTTTTTTTGCTAGTGTTTGTGTATCATCGAAATATTGAAATATCATTTATGTATGTATGTAATATAATATAATATAAATAAAATAACGATTTTGTAATAAATGAATTGCGCTAATTAAACCGAAATCGGTTTATTTTTATTATTAATTTTCTTTTTTGATTATCAAAAAATGATTCTGTATGTACTTGTACTACTATTTTGTAATCAGTAAGTTTAGCCATGTAAATTAGCTATGCGCAAAATGCAGATGCATATGTATGTATATATATGTATACGTATGTGTCTATGTATATACGTACGTACATATGCATGTGTGTGTGTATATAAGTAGTGTGCTGTTTTTTTTTTTTTTTTGGTTGTTGGGCGGCAGCTGCCTTATGCTAGTTTCTTTTGTTGTACGATAACAGAACAACAATCACAACATTTACTATTTAATTAAGCTTCAAAATGTATTATACATGTAATTTATGCTAACTTACACACACACAGGTACATATACACATACATATATATACATATATTAAAATCAAAAAGAATAGGCAGTTAGTCACACGCAAGAACAATGAATTAACAAATACTGTGTGAATTAGGTAAAAACAAAAAGAAACAAAACAAGAAGAGAACAATTCTAAAAAAAATAAGCATAAATAATGTGGCAACGCTTACGCTAAGAATTTAACGGTTAATCAACTAAATAAAAAAAATTCGTCTACTTAAAACAAAAACCAACAAATTGCAGCAGTTGTTTGGCTACACTTGGTAAAAATTTAATTTTCCATTGAATTTTATGCAATTAGTCCTTAATAAGTGAGTTCTAAATATAAATATAAATATAAATATATACGTATAAATACAACAAACGAAACTAAAAAACAAAACATATTTTTAAGTCGAAATAAAACAGCAGCATTAATAATTTTGCCTTATCATCAAATTTATTTTTATATATTCTCTACAAATACGAATTGCAAATAGCGAATAGCTGCTGCTCGAGGTCATGCCCATCGCGCCAATGGATCACCAAGCAGCTCAATTGATCCCGATGAGCCGGCAGCCTCCCATGCAGCTCCTCCCATCGCCTAATGCAGGCGATGTCCTGCGTCCGCAGACAGCGAATGGCGCACAGATCATGGCAGCTATCGCCCACATAAATGATGCGTTTGTTTTGTGCAGCCGGGTCATTCATTAGCCTGGTCATCACACCGCCCTTGCACAGATTCTGTGGACACTGGTCGCAGTGTGTCTGCTGCTCGTAGGGCTCGACCAGCAGCCTCCCATCCGGCTTCACAAAGGCCGGGTTCGTATAAATGGCGTGGAATGTGTACGCTAAGCCGTGCGCCGCCAGCCACTGGCCAATGAAATAGTGATTCGCATCGCTCACCATGCACATCTGTGTGCTGGGTTGCGTCCCGAGGCGACGCACCAGTTGCACCATGCCCGGCACAGCCGGCAATCGGCTAACATATTGACCAATTTGTGTTGCACTCAAGCGGCGATGCTGCGGCTGCTCCTGCAACAATTGCAACACGTGCCGTATATACACCATCCAGCCGGACTTGTGAATGAGCGCCTGCAACTGGTCGCTGCGTTGCTCCGGCGCCAGCAGATAACTGAGCGCCGTGTACGAGTCTACCTCAATGATTGTCTTGTCAAAATCAAAGATCGCCAGCAAACGCTCCCTGCGCCGGCAACTGCAACTGTGGAAACGCCGCAGACACGCCACATAATGACGCATGCTTAAAATGAAATCAACATCAAGTTTTAATGATAGGAAAAAAAAAGTGTTACGATCGAAATATGTATCTAATATCGATACACAATATATCACTACTATTATTATTAGTATATTAGGAATGCTGAACTGTGTATCTAATATCGATATTCAATATATCAGTAATATCACGAAGAATACCACGAAGAATACCATTGCAATCGTTGGGCCAATTTCACCATGGGTAGTGTCTGCATCTTATAAAAAATATATATTATATATTGGTGAAAGATCCAGTGTTATTTGTTTATTACTTGGCATACATACATTTATTTATTTGGGAAAACGTACAGTTAAAATATTTACAATAGCAGTTGAATGTATTTGTATTTATAATTCGTTTAAATTTGTTATATTCTGTTGTCTAAGCGAATTCGTAGCGAATTTAAACTTGAATTGTTTTTGCTGTTTGTTTTTTGTTTCTTCATTTTTATTTGTTTGTATCTTTTGTTACTCCGACTTGTTTGTTGTTTTTGTTGTTGCTTCAACAATGGCAATCACAATAACATTTGCCTGCCCTCGCCTAAATTACAGAAAATAATAACTTTTGTTTTTGTTTATAGTTTTTCTATTTTTGGTTTAACACAAAACTCCATAAATAATAATTGTCGCGCTTACTATACACGTGTTAAATAATTTGAATTTCGAGTTGAGCATTTTCTTTAGCTCGCATTTATTCAAATCTTTTTTTTTTTATATAAAAAAAGTAATAAAATTTTTTTTTAAATATAAAAAAAAAATAATAATTAACATAAAAAACGTTCTGAACTGGTTTGGTTTTTGTTTTGTTTTTTGTTTTTGTTTTTCTGTTTTGCTTTTGCTGTTGATTGTAGTTAATCCTATTGGTTTGAAGCCACCTCTCTCAATCCAGTCAACAGCTGCACAACAGTTTACTTTGATGCTTCTGTCGTTGTTGCCGCCTCAGCCTTGTGATTGTTCGCATTGCTGTTGATCCCCTTGCGCTGGGTAATGCCACCAGCAGCAGCACCACCACCAGCAGCTGAAGCAGAAGTCGCTGTTGGCGCGTTGCCCGATTTTGTCTTGGAGCGCGTTGATCCATTGGCCACGCGCACATTCCCCGAACTGTCTGTGAGGGACTCACTATCACTGGATCGTATGTCACCGGACATCTGCAAAAGCACAACAGTAGATTAGCAATTATTAACAACGTTTATTTATTCGATTCAACTTCAACAACGAAGGGCAAAACTTACCAGACCCTTCTGCAACGAGTCGACAACAATCTTAAGAATCATATAGGTCCAGATGACGTGCAGCACGAGCAGCATCAACAGCAGCGAATTGAATATGTAGTAGGCTGGGAACATTGGCAAAATGCGAGGTGCCTCCACGGATGAGCTATAGTAATCGATTGTAAATAATAATAATAATCGATTAATAATAAGGCTAGAAATATTCGTGGGAGATGAACTTACCTGTAAATAATACGCGGATAGAAGCCGAGGCGTGTCACAATCCAGACGACGGTAAAGATGGCAAATATAGCATCGCAGAGCTTCTGATAGTTGGCATATTTGGTCAGTTTGGCTGCCTCCAAAAAGATGTCGGCGCAATCGTGGACGACGAGCACCAGGGAGCCAACTCGATGCAGATTGCACACCCAGCTGAGGGACATTAGCAACAGTGTGACCATATGATGTATAAACATTTGCCAGAAATCCTTGCGTTTCACATCAAAGAATTGCGTTGCGGTCAGCGACCAGTAAAAGGACATCGAAATCATATAATACCACCAGATATCGTTGCTCACCGACTATATACAGAGAGACAGAGAGAGAGAGAAAGAGATATAGAGGGATATAATTGTATATAATCTTTTAGATTTTATGTATACAAAAATCATACCTGATGGGGATATCCATACCAGCAGCTCTTCACATCCCAGAACCAGGGCTTGTCCCACAGCACAATCACACCGAATATAAAGCTATACAGGTAATAGATGCATCGCCATGTATTCTCGCAGAACTTCACCAAGGTCGATGGCTTGTCCTGGGCACGACGCAGACGCCACCAGCGCTCTATCTGGCGCTCGGTCATATCCGCCTGTTTGGACAGCGGTGCCAGCTATCAACAAATCGAAAACATAAAAAGATTTAAACGGTTATATCTTGGCCAATATAAGATTTTTTGTCTATATTATTTCTACATTAAAACTTTCTGCTACGTTTCGAAAAATTCACATTTTAAGCTTTTCTTTTTTTCATACAAGCCCAAATTCAAAATAATCAAATCATACAGTTGAGGTCAAAATAATAGTACTGCTTATCAAAGCATTTAATAAAAATATGACTCATTTTATGGGGATATCTACTTTTTAAAAATATTATTTATTTGAGAAAACCTCAATATTATTCCATTACTATTACAAATTTAAATATTTTAATAAAAATAAACATAATATATATATATATAAATTATTCAATCAGTATTGACTGCTTGAGTTTAAATGAAATTTTCATCGTTTTTTAACTATATTTTAAGTATTTATTTTTAACAGTTTCCAAAACATATGTCTGCACTACTATTATTTTTACCACAGCTGTATATATAATGACAACAGATCCAATCCGATACAATCTGAAGCAGTTACTCACCCACTTGTGGTCCAAACGTACTGACTTGGCATAAGCCGTCTCTAAAATAGGAACATTTGCCGCTTTCTTAGGTCTAGAGCTTCGAATGCCCAACGATTTGCCAACGGGTGATATCCAAAAGCTGCAATAAGCCAAGCCAACAACAGATGCATTACGTAATTTAATTATCTATTTAATTTCCAATATGTCAATATGTATTCAAATATATACAGAGAAGAGTTTTGGTTTATTGGGAATAGCATGGAAATGGAAATGTCTTCTTTACATGAGTATACAAATATGAATACACAGTTTTTCAAAGAAAGGGTTTGGACACAGGAACAAATTAATATTTTCTTACTTCTTTTTAGCAATAATAAATAAATAAAAACAAAATATGGATATCCATTCTTTGGACTGTCAAGAAAGTGATTCGACAACCGATGCTTATAATTTTGGCCCAAATGACCTTGACAAACAAATTATACTGAAATTTGCCCGTGGAAAAGCATTTTTGCATAAATAAAGTCATATTTAAGAAAACAACAACATTTGAATTATGAACTCCACTAATAGTAGAAAAATAAAATACATTTTTTTTTGCAAGAGACATGAGAAAATATAAATTTTCTTCAGTGCCTAAATACTTTCTTGACATAGTGTATATAACTTTCTGCAAATCTACTTTCTTAAAGGCAAAGAATTACTAAGTGGATTCAATTTGGCAATTTGTATGCAAGAAAAAAAAAATAAATAAAAAAATCTAGCAAAAAGAACTCAACTTAGGCAAACCCAAACAATAAAATGCGGAAATTTTGTTGTTTTGCAGCACATTGGAATTCCGTACCAAAAACTAAATATGGGCCTGGGGCCCCGTCTACAAAATCTGCCCGTCCGCTTGTCTCTGACTGTCCGTGCTTGTCTGGCACGTGTGAAGCATGGCAACAATCGATGGCAGTTGGCTAAGGCCTGGACACGCATAAACAAGTGACAGCAGCGCTGCTAGACACACATCGTAGGCGAAGTAGCAGCAGCAGCAGCTCACACACATTTGAGTATAGGCGACGCTTTTCGGAAGTTAATTCACTATTGAAATCAAAAATGGCCAGGCCCCAAAGATCACACAGTCCAATCCCGTCCCGTCCAGCAGCCTCAGGCCGAGACTTGCATATAAAATCAGTTTATATTGTCCGTTTTTCTACTATATGCACTAATAGATGCAAAGCACATGCTTTAAAATTCATTCAAATTAAGGCAATCAATCAAAATACATATATAAATAATAAATATAACAAGAGAAAGAGCATCAAATTTCGGTCAGAGGCCAGCAAAAAGGGGTCATTGCTTTTGGCTTGTGCTCTATGACAAAATTCATCATATTTGTAACAATAAATATTAACTCGCTTTGCAAGCAAAGCAAAGCTTTGGGGTGTATCATTGTGCAGCTGAGCCAAGTTCAAGTTCAAGTTCAATTCACAACCAGAAATAAAAGCAACACATGACTGATCGCAGCAACAGGGAGTTGACTCGATTACATACTATATATACAGATATATTATATTAAGGAGCGCTACAACTTTGTCCCACATATGCATCTATTTATATTTCTGATAGCATTTCTAACTTATGTATGTACATAAATTTATATATAAATAAAATGCGTAGAGAATGAGAATGTTATTCTCAAAATTGGTAACTAATATGCACGTCTAATTATTTGGATTGTAGCGCCAACTGGCGACCGGCACCAGCAGAAGTGATTTATTTCCAATTGAATTTTTACACTTGTGCCCGCATTTGGATGTATTTGTGTGTACATAAGCCCGCTTCCACATAATTATACCATACATCAATTCGATGGCGACAACTTTAGAATTTGTAATGCCCACTTATAGGTGGGAGGGAGCAAGGAGGGAGGCACCCCAGCTGCCGTCACAATAAGGCGCCTGTCAATCAATCAATAAAGTTAAATCCTAATAATATTTCGTATGCTAACCGTTCTCAAGATTCAAATACACACACACACACACATATTCAAACTATCGATAACAACAACAGAAGCAGACAGCAGTTGCGGCGAAAACCTATACACAGAAACGACAGGTGGCGCAAATGTGCGCACTTAACAATTGATAGACATCAGCGTCGCAAACAACCAACCAAGCAGCGGCTGGGGCAACAATAATTATGATGACATAAATGTCATGGCGCAGCCGCAACTTTTTGGCAACGAATAGAATTCTTAGCATTTCATTCAGCCATTTAATGCCCTCTAGCGATCAGTTGAGGCTAAGATTAGAGTACAGCAAGTATGGACACACATGCATAAATAACACAAAATAAAATTCGTGCAAAGGCATCGATAACATTTTGTGACGATAGCAGTTGGCACCGTCACTTGACTATCGATGTGCGTGCAGCTAATAACAGTTATATTTATGTATGAATACATGTATGTTTTTGTATGTGTGCATGTGCGATGAACCGCTCGATTCGTAATTAATGATAACCTATGCAATTATTGAACAATTTTTTTTTTTTAAATCATATGTGTACTTTAAATCATATATATTGTACTTATTCCCCCTCTTATATATGCATGTGTGTATATACATCAGCAGATCGAACAATGTACGCTGTTATCAGTGGGAACATGCACATTTAATTTCTATATACGTATGTATGTGTGTGGGTGAGTAATGTCATTTGGCCAAATTACAGAGAGAGAGAGACAGTGACCCTTGTTGTTGATGATAATTCAACACGCAAACGATTGTACAAGATTGCAATAACAAACCAAAAAAAAGAATACATGCATATTTACAAATATGTATGTATATTTAAGTGATGACTCATGCATGTGTGCAGACGTAACTACATACTTTGAATAGAGTCACTTTTAAGCATTTTGGGGCCGATAAGAATATCATTGAAATTCGCTCTGATAATCAAACTGTTATCGCCCGCTGTTAGTTAAACAGCTGATTTGAAAAGAATGAAAGAGCAACAATGGTGCTAATTGGCCATTTAAGATACACCACCTGTCTCTAAGAGTGTGTGTGTTTGTGTGAATGCGTATATGGGCTGACTTCTTACACTGTGCTTAAGCACGTGCATAATTTTTTTTCTTTCGTCTTTTGCTTTGGCAATTGGTAGACGATAGCAACAGCGATAATACAGCACAGAAACAAAAACTAGTTTAGATTAAGTACAACAATAATATAAAACTTTCGCTTTACACTTGGAAATTGAAGCGACAATGCGCCAAATATCTATGGAAGAAACTGCAGTCGACAATTCAACTGTTTAGGACCCTGATTAGATTAGCCGTGGGTGTGTAAGCATGTGTGTGTGTGGGCCAATTTTAAGAACGAACTGTAAGTTGTATATCGCTTGGCTGGGCCGCGAGGTCTGTAAGGCGGTCTCTCGCCTGATACGTAATCGCAGCAAAAAAAAAAAATATACATATATATGTACATATGTACAATATACATATATTATATCATGCATAAATTCTTATACTCCTACATAAGAAACTTATGTGTAAGTATATGTGTGTGTTTGGATTTGCAGCTTTCATAACATTCCAGTGTGCGGCAATTTTGGAAAAGCTTGCCGGGAATGGAACGGAACTGAGTCACTAGCGTTCCCGTTCACACAACTACTGACTGAGTCACTCACACACCAGCATACAAATGAATTTATGTATATTTGTACTTGTGCCGCTTAAGTGCCCCATTATCAAATGTTGTTTAACATTTACGTAAATCTTTCTTACAAATCTTATCAAACAAAATGTACTCCAAAATCGAGCAGGTGGCGGTGGCGTCAAGGGTCAATTGGATATTGACGATTCTTATTGCCCACTTGCCCTCTTTTTGCTGCACACAAATAAAAATACATAAATATACATATGTATATTTATATAATCATAACTCGACGCACACACCAATTTGTTGACGACCCTGAGAGACAATTCTCGTTTCAACAAAAAACATTTGAAAACCAAATCAGAAAACCAGTAAAGCAGTAAAGTAAAAAGATAGCCTTGGCAAACATTTTAGCCTTATGCGGCTAAAGTTCAATAAAAACGTTCCACGATTTTAGATTTTAGACCGTGAAGTTGGCCGCATTACCCGAACAATTAAGAAAAAAATGTCACAATTTTCCAAGCAATACACTATATATATATATATATGTTAAAGTGTGTGTGTGTGTGTGTGTTTGCTAGTGTAAACATTGTTAGCGAAATATTCACGTGAACAATTGCAATTATGTTAATTACAACATGCAAAATGCAAGCGACACAACACGCAACACACACACACAAACTAGCAACATTGTATTTGTATGTGTGATTTGGTAAGCAAACGAAACGTAAGGTTAATTGGCCCCAAAAAGCGGCCACTGCTTATCTGTACAGTGTGGCAAAAAGCTGCAGTAAATGCTATTCGGCACAGTGCGACAAATGATGCTAATCGTAATGTGACTCATTTGTTATAAGCCATGAACTGCTAAATGTGGCTATCAAAATATTGCCAACAGTAGCAATTTACAAAATATTTGTGATTCACTTTTTTTATTTGTGGTTCCATTTGCTACAGATAAAGAAAAATAATGACAGATCAAACTACAAAAAAAAAAAAAAATACTGCAAAGGTCGTAAGAAAAATGCAACTCACTATTTCTGATGTTATTGTTATTTTATATATGCTTGTGCATCCGAGTATAAACAAATAGCAGTGTTTCTCTTGCTGTGCGAGAAAGAGAAGGGTAGCGTAACAGAGACAGAACAGATCGTTGAGCTCTTGTTGAAAATTGAGATTCCAATAGAACGCGACGATGACGCCGATGTCGCCGCTGATGTTGTTGTTGAAATCGAAGAAGTGGATGAAGGAAAACATAAAGTTGCAAGGCGCTGGTGTTGGCGCATTGGCAGAGGGAGGCCAATACAAACACACAAACACGCACACACACCCATACACACAGGCTTACATACAATGTTGGGCGTTTCCACGTGAGGTTATGTTTGGCTTTAAGAGCAAAAAAAAAACAAAAACTATGCGTATGTATTTGTGGGTTGTGTCGGCGTCCGCTTACTGTACATTGCACAGCAAGCATGTGTTGTGTAGGTGTGTCTGTGTGTGTGTGCACACAATGTCAGTGCTTGAAAGCGACGCGATGCGGTCAATGGGAACATTTACAGTAAAATAAACCAGCACACACGCACATGAATACATATGCGGCAAATAATAAAAAAAGGGCGTTTGTGTGTACATATTTATTTGTATTTGGAGGTATGTTGAAGTTTACTCACCGTTCTAGTGTGTAACGCACAAGCATAACGACAGCGGCTAACGGCACTGGCCAAATCAGATCCCGATAATTGGCATGAACAACATCCGGACGCGAACCGGGCGCAATATCCTCCCATGTTGTATTTGGCGGCAGCCAAATGTGCGTGCTCCAAAATGCATTGCTGAATTTATTGATTATATCCATAATGCCGCCGTCGAATAATCGTTTTGTCGTCTTCTGTTTTTTTTCCTTTTGCTTTTGCCTTTTTTATTTGTTTGTTTGATTTTTGTATTTTAGAACAGAAAGTAATGTTAATTTCTATTTAGAGCGTAGTTTGCTCCGTTTTTGGATTTATTTGGTGTATTTTTGGGTTAAATTTCGAACTTTTTGTTTCAATGGTGTTTGTTGCTTTTGCTTTGACTGATTTTTATTTTGTTCTATTTGCTGTTAATATTTTCTCACTTTTTTTTTGTTTTGTTTTGTATATCGTCAATGTCAGTTATATATATATAAATATATATGCATATATTGTATATTTGTTACAAATTCATTTCGATGTGAATTTTGCTTTTGCATTCACATCAAACACACAAAAAAAAAGGAACAAATACAACTCGCTTTGCAAGTAGCGCGAACACACACACACACAAAACACAAGCACACACCTACGCACACACCGAGAACTAAATGCCGAAAACGAGAAGTAGAAGTCGACACTGACAGCTGAGGGAAAACAATGCTATTTTCGGAGTAGAGAAATTGTTTATATCAGCGTGAGGATATTAGATGTATGTATGTATATTTATTATCACTAATCATTTACGTTTACTAAGAGCGCGCACTAAGAACACGAACCACTTTTTATTTGATTATTGCTCGAGTCGAGTTGAATTGAGTCGAGCCGTGTTGTGTCTTCTCGTGTCGTGTGATGGTTCGTTCTTGCTACCCGCTTGACAGCATTGCCAACACTGTGTCCAATGTTAGCAGTACTTGAAGGCACATGTTGATTTGTGAGCAAATAAGAATGTTATGCTCGTCTACATTAACATAGTGATGGACTAAACGGGCACACTTCTTGCATGAGTGAGTTATTTTGTTATTTTTTTAGCAAATGTTATCGACAACAGCAACATGCGACCGTTACAGTTTTGACAGATTCTGCGCACATTTCGCAACACTGCTAACCCACACACACGACTTATGACGTTTCTTCGCTTCTATGTTTTTTTTTTCATTGTGACAGAGCAAGAGTTATATTGCTTAAATTGTCTGTTACTTAAATAATTTAAATTCGTTTTTAGCATATATTTTAGTTATTTAATTTATTATAATGGCTGAATTTCTGGACTCCGAAGCCGCCGAAACAGAGGTATGCATCGTTTTCCCAATTGCTACGCGCGCAAATGCGTTCTACTGTAGGCGCGCTTGTGTGATTGTGTATCTATGTGTACGTGTGTGTGTATATATATTTATGTTAATATGTATTGCATTTTTTCTCCGTCAGGATGAGGAAGAATTGGATGTAAACGAGCGGAAAAGACTGAAAAAGTTAAAAGCCGCCGTTGTCGACAGCAGCGAGGAAGAAGAAGGTTCGTTTGAGTATCAATCAATCAATTCCAATGTTGTCTACATTGATTTGTATTTCGCCAGACAGTTGAGCGGTTGATTTGGTCACCCTTTCCACCACCACCCCCCAGGCACTTTTGCAAATGCAGCAGTGTGTATATGTGTGTGTGTTTTAGGTGTATCTTGTATGTTTTGGCGCAGACTTTTGTCTACGTTTTGTTTACAACTTTGAGGTTATGTGCGGTGTTTTCGTTACCCTTGGCGCGCTGCAGAGTTGCGGGGAATCCTAACCTCGTACTGGCTTCTCACATCTCTTTGCTTCTCCATCTCTTGGCTTCTCCCTCCTCCAGGATTCTCGCATTTCTCGACTTCTGACTTCTTCCATTTCTTGGCTTCCCTCACCTTTTTTATCCAATTCCTTGCTGTTGCCTTTGCATTTTAAGCTTGCTGTTTTTTCTTTAATATTTAAATTATTGATTTTTCCCTTGCAAAATAAAAGATTCAAGTATAAATTAATATATATATATATATATTATTCATGGCATACACAGACGATGACGAGCGGCTGCGTGAGGAGCTTGGAGATCTGATTGATGACAATCCAATTGAGGAGGACGATGGCAGTGATAATGATTCGGATACGGGTAGCGGCGGCGATGAGGAAGGTGGCAGTAGCAAGAGGCGAAAAAAGCATCAGGACCATGATCTCGATGATCGGCTCGAGGACGATGATTACGATCTGATTGAGGAGAATTTGGGCGTCAAAGTTGAACGACACGTAAGCTGGCCAAATTCTATTTCGTCTTCTCTATTTGCCATTGTTGATCTGATTGGTCATATTTGCATTTGCAGAAACGTTTCAAGCGCCTGCGACGGATACACGACAACGAAAGCGATGGCGAGGAGCAGCATGTGGACGAGGGACTTGTCCGCGAACAAATCGCCGAACAGCTCTTCGATGAGAACGATGATGTATGTATTGAAATATTATTATTAATATGCTAATTATTAAATTGTTCATTTGTCTGTCTGTCTGTCAAACAGAGCATCGAGAGGCGCAGCGAGCGCAGCATTCGGGAAACGGATCCATTTGACGACGAGGATAGCGAATCCGATGCAGATGATTTTATAGTGGATGACAATGGTCGGCCCATTGCCGAAAAGAAAAAGAAGCGTCGACCCATATTTACAGATGCGTAAGTATTCTCATTATTATATAGTAATATTATTGAGTTGAGCTCACAATTCACAATACTGATTGATTGATTGATTGATTTACCTCCACACAGCTCACTGCAGGAGGGTCAAGATATATTTGGCGTTGACTTTGACTATGACGATTTCTACAAGCCCGAGGAGGATGAGTACGAGGAGGAGTCGGAGGGCGATGAATATGATGAGGATCTGCTGAGCACCGATGATTTTCGTACGGCAAAAAAGAAGAAGTCACCGAAAAAGAAATCAACGAAAAAGACAATATTCGATATATACGAGCCGAGCGAACTAAAACGTGGCCACTTCACCGACTTGGACAATCAGATACGTAAAACGGATATACCCGAACGGATGCAATTGCGTCAGGTGCCTGTGACGCCGGTGCCGGAGGGTTCTAATGAGTTGGACGACGAGGCCAATTGGATTTATCGTTTCGCATTCTGCAAACCAACCGTGTCTGAGCAGGAGAAGTCCGACAGTCGAGAGAAGATGCGCAAACCGCCAACGACCGTCAATAAAATAAAACAGACGCTTGAATTTATACGCAACCAGCAGCTGGAGGTGCCCTTCATTGCATTCTATCGGAAGGAGTATGTCAAGCCGGAGCTAAATATTGATGATCTGTGGAAGGTTTACTATTACGATGAGCGATGGTGTCAGCTCAACGAGCGCAAGCGAAAACTGAAGCTACTGTTCGAGAAGATGCGACAATTTCAGCTGGAGACGCTCTGCGATGATCCGGAGAAACCGTTGCCCGACGATGTCCGTTTGATGCTCGACAGCGATTTCGAGCGACTGGCCGATGTACAGTCCATGGAGGAGCTAAAGGATGTTCATATGTATTTCTTGCTTAACTATTCGCACGAGCTGCCAAAAATGCAGGCCGAGCTGCGACGCAAACAGATGCAGGAACGACGGGAGGCACGCGCTCGCCGTCAAGCCTCAGCGGCGGCCAACAGCGATGGTGAAAATGGTGGCGATCCTGCTGCTGCCGGTGAGAAAGTACCAGATCCAACAATCGAACTGGATGACGAGGATGAGGATGAGTTGGACGATCAATTGAAGCAGGCATCAAACAGCAGTCCGTATGCCATATTCCGTAAGGCGGGCATCTGTGGCTTTGCCAAGCATGTGGGTCTAACGCCCGAACAGTTTGCTGAAAATCTGCGCGACAATTATCAGCGGAACGAGGTCAACCAGGAGAGTCTCAGTCCCACAGAGCTGGCCAAGCAGTATCTATCGCCACGCTTCATGACCGTCGATGAAGTGCTATATGCCGCCAAATATGTTGTTGCCCGGCAATTGGCGCAGGAGCCGCTATTGCGCAAAACGATGCGTGAGGTATACTTTGATAGGGCACGCTTGAACATACGTCCGACAAAGAATGGCATGGTGCTCATCGATGAGAACTCACCGGTGTATTCCATGAAATATGTGGCCAAGAAGCCGGTCGGTGATCTCTTTGGCGATCAGTTCATCAAACTGTTGATGGCCGAGGAGGAGAAACTGCTCGAGATTCAATTTCTCGATGAGTTCGAGGGCAATGCGAATGCAAATGGTCCGCCTGGTGATTATATAACCGAGGCCGCTCAACTCTATCATCTGGATCAGTTCGCCAAGAATGTGTTGGACTGGAATGCATTGCGGGCGGAATGCGTACAGATGGCGCTCAAGAAATGGGTGATACCCGATCTGATCAAAGAGTTGCGTGCCACACTGCACGAGGAGGCGCAACAGTTTGTGTTGCGCTCCTGCATCGCCAAGCTGTACAAATGGCTAAAGATTGCGCCGTACAAACCAGAGATGCCACATCATCACAATGCCGAGGAGTGGAGCACACTGCGCGGCATCCGTTCACTGGGCCTCGCCTACGATCCGGATCAGTCGGTGGCCGCCTTCTGTGCAATTGCCAGCGTTGAGGGCGACATCTCTGATTATCTGCGCCTGCCGAGCATCCTCAAGCGCAAGACTTCATACAATCCTGAGGAGAAGGCACAGAAGTTGGCCGATTTGCGTAAGTTGCGCGAATTCATCAAACTGAAGAAGCCGCACATTGTTGTGATTGGTGCCGAGTCGCGGGATGCGCAAATGATACAGGCGGACATACGTGAGATACTCAAGGATCTGGAGACAAAGGAACAATTTCCGCCCATCGAGGTGGAGATCGTTGACAACGAACTGGCCAAAATCTATTCGAACTCCAAGAAGGGTGAAGTCGATTTCAAGGAATATCCACAGCTACTCAAACAGGCCGCATCCCTGGCACGCAAAATGCAGGATCCGCTCGTCGAATATTCGCAATTGTGCGATGCCGACGATGAGATACTCTGCCTGCGCTATCATCCGCTGCAGGAGCGGGTACCGCGCGATCTGCTCCTCGAACATCTCAGCCTGGAGTTCATCAATCGCACCAGCGAAGTGGGGCTCGATATCAATCTGATGGTGCAAAATTCACGGACAGTCAATCTGCTGCAGTACATTTGTGGTTTGGGTCCGCGCAAGGGTCAGGCGCTGCTCAAGCTGCTCAAGCAGAGCAATCAACGGTTGGAGAATCGCACACAGCTGGTAACCGTTTGCCATCTAGGGCCGAAGGTGTTTATCAATTGCAGTGGCTTCATCAAGATCGATACGAGTTCCTTGGGCGACAGCACCGAGGCATATGTTGAGGTGCTGGACGGATCACGTGTCCATCCGGAGACATATGAGTGGGCACGCAAAATGGCCATCGATGCAATGGAGTACGATGATGAGGAGACAAATCCGGCCGGTGCTCTCGAAGAGATACTCGAGTCACCGGAACGACTCAAGGATCTGGATCTGGATGCGTTCGCTGTCGAACTGGAACGTCAGGGTTTTGGCAGCAAGAGCACCACACTCTACGATATACGGAACGAGCTGAGCTGTCTGTACAAAGATTTTCGTATACTCTTCCAGAAGCCCAGCACCGAGGAACTGTTCGATATGCTAACCAAGGAGACGCCCGACTCCTTCTATGTGGGCAAATGTGTGACGGCAATGGTGACCGGTTTCACGTATCGACGGCCACAGGGCGATCAGTTGGACACAGCGAATCCCCTCCGTATCGAGGACACGGATAGCTGGAAGTGTCCGTTCTGTCATTTTGATTTTACCGAATTGTCCGATGTGTGGAGTCATTTCGATGGCAAAAATTGTCCCGGCCAGGCGTCCGGTGTTCGTGTACGGCTCGAGAATGGTCTGCCCGGTTTCATACACATCAAGAATCTGTCGGACAACCCGGTGCGAAATCCCGAGGAGCGTGTTCGAGTCTCCCAAACGATACATGTGCGCATCATTAAGATCGATATTGATCGGTTCTCCGTTGACTGCAGTTCAAAATCGGCTGATCTGAAGGATGTGAACAATGAGTGGCGGCCGCGACGGGATGCCTACTACGATTTTGTCACCGAGGAGTTGGACAATCGGAAGGTGACCGATGCAAAGGCAAAGGCGCTAAAGCGCAAAACCTACGCCCGACGCGTCATCGCCCATCCGAGCTTCTTTAACAAATCGTATGCGGAGGTGATTGCGATGCTCGCCGAGGCGGATCAGGGCGAGGTGGCGTTGCGACCCAGCAGCAAATCCAAGGATCATTTAACGGCCACTTGGAAGGTGGCCGACGACGTCTTCCAGCACATCGATGTGCGCGAGGAGGGCAAAGAGAATGAGTACAGTCTCGGTCGGAGTCTCTGGATTGGCACCGAGGAATTCGAAGATCTTGACGAGATCATCGCCCGCCACATCAATCCGATGGCGCTTAATGCCCGCGAACTTATCCAATACAAATACTACAAACCTAACACCGCCGCCGCCAATGTGAATGAGCGCGATTTTATGGAGCAATTGCTGCGCGAGGAGAAGACGCGTGATCCGAAGAAGATTCATTATTTCTTTACCGCCTCGAAGAGCATGCCCGGCAAGTTTCTGCTCGCCTATCTGCCCAAGACGAAGGTGCGGCATGAGTATGTGACGGTGATGCCTGAGGGCTATCGGTTTCGCAGTCAAATCTTTGACACGGTGTCCAGTTTGTTGCGCTGGTTCAAGGAGCACTGGCTGGACGCACCGACGGCGGGCATGTCCGGTGGCACCGCTGGCGCCACACCGTCTAGCAATACGCCAACAAATTCGCACAGCATGATGCGACCACCGAACTCCTCATCAGCGTCACTCAGTTCGATTGGTGGTGGTGGTAGTTCTGGTGTTGGTGGTATCGGTGGCAATTTTAGTACCTCGGGCAGCATCTCGGGCGGCACTCCGCGTAGCGGCATCAGCAGCACCGATATGCGCACCTCCAGCGCCTTCTCCGTAACGCATTCCATGGGTGTTGGTGGTGGCGGCGGTGGCTATGGCAGCGCTGCTGGCATTGCTGGCAATATGTCTTCGTCGGCGGCTGCCGTTGCGGCTGGTGCTGCTGTTGGACATTATGGTGGCAGTGGTACGCCCACATTTGGCGCCCACATCAATACACCATACACGCCCAGCGGCCAGACGCCGTTTATGACGCCATACACGCCGCACGCCTCACAGACGCCACGCTACGGTCACAATGTGCCCAGCCCCAGTTCACAGTCGAGCAGTAGCCAGCGTCATCATTATGGTGGTGGCAGCATCACAACGCCCCGCTACTATGATATGGGTGCACCCAATGCCTACAATAGCAGCGCCAGCAGTATGTCACATCATCACCATCATCAGCAACAGCAGCAGCAACAGCAGCAATATCATCATCATCTGCAACAGCAGCAACAGCAGCAGCAGCATCATCATCATCACCAGCAGCAACGCGCCAAAGAGAATCACGACTGGCAATTGGCAAATGATTCCTGGGCGCGTCGCAAGCCACAACATCATCAACAGCAGCAACAGCAGCAGCAACTGGGCAATGTGAGCATGTCCAGCTCGACGGGCGGCGGTAGCGGTGGCTATGGCTCCGGTTCGACACCCACCAATGAGTATCATACGAGCAGCTCAAATCGCAGCGCCTCAGCTGCATCGGCGTCAGCGGTTGGCGGCGGCGGCGGAGGTGGCAACTCCTCATCATCCAAGTCATCGGTGCGGAGTACGCCGCGCACAAACACATCGCCGCACTCCATGAATCTTGGCGATGCCACGCCCCTCTACGATGAGAACTAAAATCGGAGAAGGGCACGTTTTGTGGATTTCATAATATATCTACATATACATATACATATATATATTCATAAGTTTGGAGTACATACCTTACTCTGTACACTCTCAAATTAAGCAAGTTAACTGAACGCATGAAAAAAAAAAAACAAGAAACAAAACGTAATCATACGAAACGCATTAATTAAATAAAATAAACGGCGATAAAACAAGGTAATCGGCCTTAAACATGAACGTTGAATGTTGTTTTAAAATTTACACCTTTAACGGTTGCGCAACAGTTGTGTGCACAAAACGCTAATTGACGCAAACGTTGGCATTTTCAAATGTCTCCTCGCATCTGCTGAAGATGTGTGTTGCCGCTTGCCTTCAGGCTGCAGCAACTAGCCCAATGTATCCGTCATTTATAAAACAAGTAAGATGCTGTAGTCGAGTTGGCTCGACTACGATATACCCTTAACCCAGTTGTTAAATATATTCTAGTTTTATTGGATAATTTCCCTTTAAAATGATTTGCACTCAAATGTTCAGTTCTGCAAGTGCATTTCTTACAGTCTTTACTCACAAGCATATACATACATACATACAGACATACATGCGTACACGAAACAGTACTTATCGGGGCTCTGCAGAATACACACAAATATATTGACACTAGCTTCGATTATCATGCCATCTCTTTCTCACACATGCGCTCGCCTATTTATGCATACAGAAAATGCTTCCGGCTGCTGACAACAAGAAGATCAATATGAAAATATATTTTCGACTATAACTTTGGTGTTTCTTATCCGAACTTAATGAAATTTTGGCAACTGATCAATAATATGTATAAGCATATTATGTATAAATTAGAACCCGCTGCCTCTTAAATTGTGGAATTTATTGCTATCGGAAATCTAAATTTATCGATAATTCCGAAACTGAAGCAGTTATCGATAAAATAAAGCAAACTTGTTCTGCGCCTGGTATACGAGAACCTTTATTTCAAATTTGAAATCTCTAGCTCTTATAGTCTCTGAGATCCGCGTGTTCATACAGACGGACAGACGGACGGACGGACGGACGGACGGACGGACGGACAGACGGACGGGCTATATCGACTCGGCTGCTGATCCTGATCAAGAATATATATACTTTATGGGGTCGGAGATGCTTCCTTCTGCCTGTTACATACATTTGCACAAAACCATTATACCCTTTTTACCCATTTTTAATGGGTTAAGGGTATAAAAAATGGGACACTGATCAACCAGCTGCTAAGAGGGAGTCCGATTTGCGCTACCAACAATTTCATATTATTTATTTGCACTTCATTTCGTTAATTTTATCTATATATTGTTATTTATTTATTTATTATAATATCCCTTGTTTCTTTTATATACATGTATTTAAAAATTATTGTGTGCTTGGTGGTTGAATGCATTTATTTATTAGGTACTTTACTGGCTTCAAATATCAACGAGCTTTACAATTGTAATATCAAAGTTAGCGGCTTGGTTTAAAAACTATTGAATGATAGATTGCTAGGAATGAGGTAACAATCGTTGAATTGTTGTTGCACCGAATCGCATCGATTGGAATCCGTTTACTTGTTTCGCTTAGCGCCTCAGCGCTCTTTAGTTTTTGTTGGCCATGCCACGCTTGATGGCATACACGAGTGCCATGCCCAGGATGATCGCACCGACGGCCAGTCCAATTTCTCTGCAACTGTTGCAACAAAAGTAAACAACATCATATCATATGAAATATCTATATAAATGGTAAGCAATGCTACTCTAGTTAAATGCGAATTGCTGGCAATATTAGTAGTGGGTGAAATCGGTTTGGAATTGGGATTGAGATCAGGTTTGGGTTTTGGATGATTAATTCAAGATGCAACATTGCTTGGGTGCAGCAGGCTCATTACTGGCATTCGCATTGGCATCCGTATCAATAGTATCAGTGGGCGTGGCACTAGTTGAACAAAAAACAAAATTTCCAAAATAAAAACTGATCAAAGAGAGAGAGATAGAGAGAGAGAAGGCAATATAGATAGAGAGCGAGATAGCGAAAGTGATGTTGGTGCATTTTGCATGCCATCAATTAATTACAATATGCTTTGTTGATAAGATGCTGTTAATATTTATTACATACTACATTTTATATACATATCCAAAGGGTTATTTGATGTTTTAGCTGCCACGTCTCAAAACTATTATAAGTTTCCAATCTATCAAATGAAATACAGTTTTTCCAGCCATTCTGGATTCGGCATTCAAAATGCAACTTTCGCACAGTTTGGCGTATCTCTCAAAAAATAAACGTTAAATTTGCATTTTATATATATAAATAAATAAATGGGAACATATAAAGGAGCATATGTGATTTGTGGTAAATTACTCGTTTAATTTTTAACTCACAAAATTTGTATCAATTTACATGCTGAATTTTGTAGATGATGGTTTAGTTTTGTAGAATTTTACTTTGGTGCTGGAGAAGGACTTGAAGCTTGAAAAAGAATATACATATATATATGGATTGGATAAATGTATATACATAATGCATGCGGCCGGTTAGCGATGGATGTGCAGTTAAAATAGTATATCAGTTGCCCAATTGCATCATAAAAGGTTCGTTGATAACCCTTCATTTAATCGATCAGATTAAAGCATGCCAAGCGCGACCAGTTTCAGTTTCAGCTGAGTCATGCCCGAATTTTAGAAGACAACTGTTAGATAATGTCGTTAGTCGTTAGATGACGCAACCGTTGATGATAATTTTGATGTATTGCCTGCCACATTCGATTTCAATTCGAATGCTTATCACGTCGATGCTCTCGACCACGCTGCTCGTTCGTTCGTTATTTTGGTTATGTTCTCAATTCCAGAGAACTTGACTCTCGATTTTGCTTAAGATGCCATTTACGTTCTACTTTATGTACAAATGAGGATCGCAATGCTGAAATTCTTTATACATTTGTGCAGGGAATGCAGTCAGACAACTTACCCAACTGGCGGCTTTTTAATATCACTGGCCGCTAAGTTTCCAATAAGAAACTTCTTCATCAACTCGCTGAAATTATATAAATTTAGAATATGATTATATATATATATATATACACATACATTTATATATATATATATATATATATTTTGTTTGTTATTGTTGTTTTTGCTATTCTTGACTGGTTGGTTATCATTCTTACCGTGCTTCCATGCTGTGGCCCACATCGTTAAACTCCCGTGTGCCATCGCGACCACCAACCGATATTAACGAATCCTCGCCGCCAGGATGCTGTATATGGGGCACACATATAATATATACGAAACACATTGCAATTTGATGGCAGGGCGAACTTACTTCGTTTCAGAACTGGTCACGTCATACACTTTATTGTCGATAATGAGCCAAAGGTCCTCTGGGCTCTTGTGCTTGTTAACTTCAGCTAAACTTATTTCCTTAGTCATCCTGGCTACTCCCGCACACAAATTAATTACAAAACTAAAAATATAAAAAAGTTTTGAGAATGGGTGTATCTATGTATGCCCCTTTCTGGGAGTGAGTGTTTTAACTATGTAATCTTGATTACAGCTGTTTTGATGCTGCTCGGCATATATCGATACTGATGAAAACATCGATATATTTTTTTTGATATATATTTATTTATTTCAAAAGCATTGTTCTTTGTGCAAGCAGAGGAAAACAAGCAAGGTAAATCTATAACTTATTTATTTATTTATGTAGTTTTTATCACAACTTTAATAACCGGTTAACAGTAAGCACTTGCGATGTTTATCTCTAACAAAAGTATCCGTATTTTGATTTCAGTGACGCAAGTACGTCGATAGCTTAATGTGTTGTCGATGGGTAAAATCGATAACATTTTGCTAGTGGAGCCATCGATTGTTTTATTAGCACTTAGTCCATCCGCAATTTTGGAAATAAATAAAATAAAGATCCAAATAGTGCAAATGTTTCTCGATATCAATTAGTTGGCCAACGAAATGATTTGTCGCTTGTGCTTAAACGCATTGGACGAACAGAATGCGGTGTTACTGTTCGCTGGCGCCGACAAAGAGGCCAACGAAAACAAGACAATACCGGAAAACTATTTGGTCCAATTGATATCGACGCATTTATATCTCTGTGTAAGTTAATTGCCGCCCACCTGTGCCAACCTGCATTGAACCTCTGCTTTAACAATGACTTCCGCTTTACTCTATCCGGCTACCGCAGCTTTCTCGCGACGATGCTATTTCCACATCCATTTGCACCGATTGCTGTGTGCAATTGGAGAGTTTTCACAATTTCTGGAAGCTGGTGGAGCATAAACAGACAACGCTCTGCAGTCAGTTCCTGGAGATTGATTGCGATGTCAACTGGTCGGAGGAGGGCGATGTGGACCAACAACAGCAGCAACAACAACAACAGCAGCAGCAGGATCAGTTAGCAGCCATCATTGACTTCAAGCAAGAGCCGGAGCCCGAATTGGATACTGATGAAACGCCTACTGTTTACGATGCATTAGTTAAAGAGGAAACCGAATTTCATGAATCTTACCTTAAGGTCGACCCCAAAGCAGCTGCGGCGGCGGCGGCGGCAAACAAGTTCCCCTGCATGTTTTGCGAAAAGTCTTTCAAAATGCGGCGCTATCTCGAGGAGCATGTGGCCACACACACTGGCGATCGGCCGATTGCTTGCGCCTATTGCAATACGGCGTTTCGCTGTCGCTCCAACATGTACACCCATGTGAAGACCAAACACAACACCCAGTGGCAAAAGGCGCGCGCCGATCGCGAATCCGCCAAGATCAACAGCAATAACAACGTGCAAATCCAAAGAGGCGTCAATGGTGACAGCGACAAGTTTGCCTTGGATGCCATAACGTTGCCGACCAGCGAGCCGCAAATAAGCGAACAACATCAGCAACAACCACAACAGGATATACTAAATAAAGTAGCTGCAGCTCAGCCACCTCCGCCAGCGGCAACGCCTCCAACAATCGCAGCAACTGCACCGCTGCCGTCACCACCGCCCAACATCGTCAAGAGTGAGCCAATGGAGGCCATCAATTTGACGGTGGCCAAAGTGTGCCCGCCAACGATGCCGGCTAAGCGAGTCACACGTTCCAGCCGCCGTAAAACGCATTCACCCAAAAAGGTGCAGCATACGGAGCGCAGCAACAGCGCCAGCGAGGATAGCAGCAATGACGCTGATCACCATGAAAAGCGCTTGAAGACCGAGCTGCGGACGTGCAAAGAGAATGAACTCATTCTTGCCAACTATAATGCTGTAGCCGCTGTCGTTGCTGCCGCCGCTGCAAATCATCATCATAATAATCAACAACAGCAGCAGCATCAGCAGAGACTCTGCGCCACCATTATGCAGCAGCATCAGGAGCAGCTGCTCACCGCCATGGCGGCGGTCAGCACAAGCGCCAGCACTAGCACCAGCACCGGCACCAGCTCACTAGCAACCGCCGCAGCAGCAGCTGCAGCCGTTGCGCTGAGCAGCCAAAGCAGGTGAGTGGATGCATGTTCCAGTTTCTGATATCTGATTTGTGATTTTTGAATTGTTGGCTGACTTGCTGTCTTTTTTTTGTTTTTGTTTTAGCACACCAACAATAACCCCAGCGCCTGCTGCCGTTGCATCTGCATCTGCGTCTGCCTGCGTTTCCGTTCCGGCACCAGCATTGCCCAACGCAGAAGAGCCCTACACCTGTAGCATCTGTGGGCAGCAGTTGCGCAATCAGCGCGCGCTCAACAACCACCTGCACAACAAGCACAACACAATGCCCGAATCCAGTCCCAGTCACTCCCTAGCCTTGTCCATTTGTCCCAATTGCGGCGAGCTGCCGGGCCAGAATCATCGATGCCACAGCAAAGCCAAATACGCCTGCGACATCTGCGGTAAATCATTTAAAATGAAGCGCTATCTGGAGGTAAGCACGGGCTACACACATCTTCTATATCTTTGTATATATTGTTATGCAAACTCCAAAAACTACTAGGCTAATAGCAATTCTGACCAGTTAAGTTGTCCAAGTGCAACCTGTCCTGCTTCCAATGCCAGGCCAGCTTAACAATTTTTAAAGCATTGCTGGTTTGCAAGCATATTTTAGACGATAGATACTACAATTAAAAATTAATTTTGAAATTGGTGTTAGAATTACCTTTAACAGAAAAGTTGATTTCGGTTTGGATTGTAATACACAATTAATTTTTATTCATATTTATTTTTATGTTACATAAATTTGTTTAATGATTTAAATGGTTTATGGTTCATTTACATTTATAGTTAAGCTTCTAATTCGTTGCACATTCATTGGATATAGTAATATAATTGTACACATATAAGTTTGTCCAAACTATCGCTGATTTATGTATATGTATATATATATGTATATATATATATATATATATATATGTGTATATATGTATATATCAGAGAAAATTAAAAAGTATTCATTTAGGTAGTTATTTTAACGATATTTTGGCGTAGACAGTATAAGTTTGAGTATTCTGCCTAATATATAGATACAAGTAGTTGTGTCTGTATGAACATATACATATATATTTATAATAGTATAGTGAGAGATTTGTAACATTTGGTTTTGTTTGCTGCAGGAACACTTTGCCACACACACGGGCGTCAAGCTGCACACGTGCGCCTTCTGCCCCACAGAGTTTCGCTCCAAGTCGAATATGTATCATCATACGAAACGCAAGCACAAACTTGAATGGGAACGATCCCGGGCCAGCCGCAATGCGGCCAAATCAGCTGTCACCGTGGAGCAGCAGCAGCCGCCGATGCAGTTACAGTCACATCCGGAAGACTCAGCCACAAATTCCTAGATCAACTGGAAGGAAACATCGAAATCCAGATTGCGTTTTTTTGGGCTTGCTGTGCCGCCGCCGCCGCCGCAACCATTATATGTATAATCAATAGTTACTTTTTAGCGTGTCTAGCCTTACGTACTTATATGCAATGCATACAATATGCATTCTTAGCGTATTCCGTAACTGGAAGAGGAGGCATGCTGCCACACAGACGGCATCCCAATCGCAGTCTCTGATGCTGTTGTATATATACATACCTTATACTATACTCCTCCTTTTATGCCTTACCTTACAACTAGACGTAAAGCACCGCTTAATCTCCTCCACTCGCAATTAATTTTTGTCTTATCTCATATAAACAGACAGACAGACAAACAGACATACATTATACATTCATCTGTACATCATGCAATTCAAATTTCATTTCATTTCATTTTCTTTTGTATTGGCTTGTAATCCTCAATTACATTTTTCGTCTGTATACAAATTGCCTGCTTAAATGTTATTTAATTTATTATTATAAATTTCTTTTTACTGTAATTAATTTGTTTTCTTCATTATTATTTTATTTTTTGTATTTTTTATTTGTGTATTACACTAATTGCGAGTTGCAGTTGCTCGCCTAACTCACATTAAACCACATTGTAGAAGAATAATATGAAGAATTGAAAAATCTATTTGCTTACAAAACTTTATGTGTTACGATGCTTTTTATACAGCTATAGAAGATGAAGTGAATGGGAAAGAATCATGGGGACTTAAAATGGATACCTCTAGTAATAAAAAAATTACATATGTAATAAAAATGATGCATAACGCAATGTTAATTGTACCCAAAATTGGTTTGTAATCCTTTACATTTTCTCTCTTTTTTTGTCTCCATATCGAGGTCTCTTTCTATTTTGCGGTATAAATTGATGATTTGGGGTATTGAGGAAATGGAATATTCCTGGCACTGGTTGTGTGTGTGTGTGATCCAAACCGATTGCCGATCATTGAGATTAGTGTTTCTTGCTGCTCGCCGCTGCTGCTTGATTGAGTAAACGTAAGGATTTGCGACATGTGCGTTTGCTGCTCCTGCTTCTGCTGGTGCTGTTGCTGCTGCTGCTGCTGCTACTCCTTCTCCTGCGGCCCAGCTCGGCAAATTGGTTGGCATTCGCACTGCCGCCACTTAACCCCTACATAGTCTGTCATTTGGCATTGCTGTGGCGCAGAGTCATCGCATCTGTCGGCGACACCGCGAACACAAACGACAGGCAGCCAAATCGCAACAGGCTGCCATGGGCGATAACAGCGGTTCCCTCCCAAGCACCCGGCACCAAAGACGCAGAGCTTGCCACTTGGCAGCGACACGCGTCCTTCAAAACGGGCGCCATTCTGTAATTGTTGGAATTGTTACACATACAGTGTTGATACATGGGAGATTTGTGGGTTGCTCACCTGCCGTGTGCTTCTCCCTTGGTCTCGTACTGACGCTGTATGGAGCGACGCTTATCGAGCAGATCATCGACCCGTCGCTTCAATTCCGTATCGTCGGCCCGCATCCGTTTGCCCGCATGTGTTGGCGTATAATCGGCCAGATCGCATGTGTATAGCTGGCCATTGACCTCGGTACCGAATTCGGAATAGTTCATCAGCTCGTACGACTTGGAGAACTCATCGTAGAATATAATTGCATGCTGTGGCGATATGCGTGAACAATAACCGATCGCTGACAGATCCACCGTTTCCGTTTGCGCCATAGTCGTCGAGGGCGTATAATGGCCACCATAGCCAATGTAGAGTGTGCGATAGCGCATGAATATCGACTGACCCAGATCGAGGGAGCTAAACCAACGACTATCCTCCAGCATATCGCCGAGCGGAGTGAGAACAGCTCGCGAGCGCACCTTGCACTTGAGCAGCTTCAGTTCGAGCCGTGTGGCCAGCTCGTAGGCCTTCTCCGTATCGGTGCGAATGCGTGGCACATAACTTTCGGCGGCAGCATCCGCTGCGGCAATGGCAGCGGCTGTGGCTAGTGCCGGATGCAGAGCCAACATGGGATCCTCATCGGCGGCATTGCCATTTTTCTGGGCGAGTATCGACGATGTTTCGCTGGTGAACAGCAGCGAGAAACGACGCATATCCTCCGGAGCCAGATCGCCCTGTAGCGCTGACTCTCCGCCGCCAGCCGATAGCTGACGCAATCGACGCGCCGCCGTCCGATTCTTGTATTGGGTAACAATCTCTGGATGCTCCTGTACGAGCTGTTGCAGACGCTGATGCGCCAGTTTCTTAATGATGTCCACATCTAGGTGACACAAATCAGCATCAATAATCATATTGCTCGATTTGCAATCATCCTCATCCTCCTCGTAGCTAATCTCCAAGCTCATCGGCCCATGGCAGTTGTTGTTGGGCTTTTGCTGCTGCTGCTGTTGCTTCATTTGCTGCTCTATTGATGCTACAGGCGTCTTTATGGACTCATTGTGCTCATTGTGGCCATCACCTGGCATGTCGTCCAGCAGCTTGTGGGCCGAAGCAGTCGTTAGTCCGTTGCTCGTTCGTTGTGGCTGCTGTTGTTGCAACTGCTCTTCGGCGCCGCTTTCCGTATCGCTGTCGCTAATGTTTCCATCGAGATCCGCATTTCCGTACTCCCGTTGAATCTCACGAAATTTGGCACGCGCACAGCGCAATGCCTCGATATCTTTGATCAGTGATTCGGTGACACTCTCCCTAGATATATCCTCGACAGCGGTGGACAGCTGCTTGCGCCGCTTGACACGATCATAGCGCAATGTTTGCCGCATGGATGGCAGCAGTGCCGGCGGATGCTCGTAGTGATAGCGCACCATGGACGGAACCTCAACGTGGGCACGCCCGCGTGTGCTCAGCTTCATGCGAAAGGGTGGATTGCGTGAATTGACGCGACGAAAGAACTCCATCTTGACGTTCTCATGATCGAGCGGCTGATGGAAGCGATTCCACAAGCGCACTCGCTCCGTTGCTGAAATGCTGTTCGCCATGTTGGTATCCTGCGTAAAAGTCGGCAATCAGCAATCAGAATATAAATAATACAATTGAACTTACGATAAAGTTCTCGACGTGATTGGGACACATCCAGAGGCCGGCTGGCAGTGATGTCAGGGGCGGATCCAGACAATCCTGATGATAATACAGTGGACAATAATCGCAAGAGATAAGCGGCGCTCGTTTACAACTTCGCGTACAATAGAAACACGTCTTGGCTGGCAACGGCACCAGACCCTGACCGTCCAGTTCAAATGGCTTGGAGTTGCGTCGCTGACTGCTCGGCTTGCGATGGCCATTGCCACCAGTGGTACCAGTATGTGGCTGATTCGCCGGTTGCACCTTGCCATGGCCAGGGAACTGGGTGTGCAGCTCCAGCTCTGGTGGTAATGAGAACTGCTGCGGATTCATCATGCTGGCGGCCCGTATTACATCGTCTAGTGGCGTGGGTTTTCTGTTCGGATCAAGTGCGCGCTGTATAGCCAACGGCATTTTGGCCAACAGCTTTTCGGTGCTGTTCCGGTCACTGCTGCTACGCTTGCGCAAATTGCGTATCTTCAACGGTATCGATTCCAGATCACCAGATGAGGGTGTATGGGCGCGTGAACCGCTGCCTCCTGACGGCACACGCTCCACGGAATTGGATTTCGAGTTGGACCTGGGCTGTGCGACTTTGGCCATGCGACAGCTATGGCATAACCATTGGCCGGTCGGTATATCCTCCTCGTTGAGCGGCGGATCACTGAAAGAAGGCATAAGAACTTGTAGCTTTGTGGTTGGATGCATTTGGTGCGCATTTGCATTTAACTCACTGGCATTGCAGGTGAAAGCTGGAGGGGCAACGGTCGCAGCACAGCAAATTTCCGCCCTCTTCGCAGGCATCGCACAGGTCGTGGTTATGTCCGCGTCCAGGGCGCCTATAATATGGATGCTTTGTATTGTTGCTACGCTGTACTAGTTTCTCATCCTCATTTGGCGGAGGCTTGATCAGTATCTTGATTTGCTGTAAACCAAACAAAAATAAAAATAAAAACACAAGAGAGAATGTTGCAGTCGGGTGTAGCCGAATTCAAATTGCGGTATATTTAAGAAAGCCTCCTTCGAAGTTTGGCAACTGTAGCTCTTAAATTACGGGTGATATGAGCTTTTCGAGATCTTCCTTCCAAGTTTGGTAACTGTAGCTAACTGTAGGCGGGAGTGGGCGTGGCTATCCCATTTTTATCGATCTTTTAGGGGAGTTACTTTCAAAATTTTGTGACTCTAGCTTACAAATTATGGATATCTTCCATTCAGATTTCTAGAGCCGAAGTTCCTGGGGGCGGCGGTTGTGAGCGTGGTCCAAAAAGTTATTCTTGGAGGGAGTTACCAGCAAGTTACCTTCCAAGTTTGGTGACTCTATCTTTAAAATTATGGTGGCTGGGCGTCGGAGATGGGTGTGATATATGCCGATCTTTGAATGACATCGCCAACAACCTACCAACCAAATTTGGTGACTGTAGGAGAGATATGTATGTGGCTTTATCGATTTGCTAATATCGATTTCCTAGCTCCATAGTGGACGTAGCACTCCAATTTTAACACTTTTTGGAGCACAGAGCAGTATATGTGCCAAGTTTCATGTCTCTATCTTTATGGGTGTCGAAAAAAGTTGCGTTCTTACAGACGGACAGACAGCATGACGGGCATTGCACAGAACCAATATAATATGATACGTTCAGTAGAAAAAATAGTCAAATATATGAGACAAGTTTATGTATCTGTAATCTCTGCATCTATATCCAGTGCGGCGGCGACGGTGAGAAGCGACAGCGTGTGTTGAGCGTAGCCCAAGAGCTAGGCAGTTGTCGGCGCATATATATATATATATACGCACCTCCATTATGCTCAGCGAACCAATTGGATCCTGGTCGGCCTTCGACATTTTTTTTTTTTAACTTTTTTTGTGTTGTGTTAGCTTCGAGTAGTTGAAACCAAAACCAACCACAGTGTTGCATTTATGGCCAATTTGGCTACTAGCTTCAAACAATATATATCGCTTAGAAGTGCATTAGCACGATAGAATTGTGTTACGGTGGGGGCGATAGTATCGTTAGTTGAAATGTTGTTGCGGCGGGTGTCCTACGTATCGATAGTTGGAGCTGCCAACAATCAACCGGTTGGTAGCCCCGGGCTTAAATTTTAATAGAGTAGAGAGATAGGCTACGCGCAAGAGACGGACATAGCTGGACAGAAAATTATTCGAACATTGGAAAAGAAAGAATAGAAAGGCCATTGATCAGATTTTTTGGAAGGCAGTTGAAAGCGGCGTGGGAATCGCAAAAAGAAAAAAAGGAAAAATATGTGAACATTTTGAGAAAAGCAGCGAGAAGTGTGTTAGCGAAGTTTTTTTTTTTTTTTTAGCTAAAGTGGGAAAAATAAATTAAACTACCATAACAATAAAAAGTTAGATTAATTAAACACCACCGACAACTACGAAACTACGACAACAATAACAAAAGAGAACGTTGCAGTCGGCAAAATACCATGATACCATAATTTGTGTGCAGCCAAGAAATACTGTCCAAGTTTGCCTTTCAGATTGAGGTAGAACTAAGTTAGTAAACCTTCTTCGAAGTTTTGCAACTGTAGCTCTTAAATTACGGAAGATATGAGTTTTTTGAGATTTTAGAGGCGGGAGTGGGTGTGGCTGAAAAAAATTAAATAAGAAGGTTCCTAATAATCTTCCTTCCAAGTTTGGTAACTGTAGCTATTAAATTGCGGGGATATGGGCACTTATGGGGCGAGGTGGGCGTGGCAAAAAAATGTTGTAGTTCGATCTTAGTAATATACCTTTAAAGTTTGGTAACTATATCTCTTAAATTGCGGGAGATATGGGTATTTATCGGTTTTGGGGGCGGGAATGGGCGTGGTCCAAAATTTGTTTCCCACATTTTTGAAGAGTGTTACTAGCAATATACCTTTCAAATTTGGTGACTTACAGGAAGGGCGGGACCGCTACGGCAATAACAGCCAAGCCACCGTTGGACGTCGAAAGTAACGTTTTATTGTGTGTTTTGAATCATTGTTGCCACTGCCCGTTAAATCAGCTGTTTAGTAGTGATGTGTAGATGTTTTGTTATTGCATGGTTGGCGGGTATGGGTAGACCCATCCCTAATGGAGTAGTAACAACGAAACTGCCGTTGGACGTCGATTAAGACAACCGGCAAATCATAAAGTATAAACAATCGGAAAAAATCACATTGAATCTTATTTTGGTGGACGAAAAACATATATAATGCTGAAAATATTTCGAGTATGACGACAAAAATCGCTCACCTTCGATTAGCTTTCCATTCCCCCGCGGACTAGTAAATATCGATGTATTCGTTAACACGACAAATCGATAACGACGCATTCATAAGAATCTGTGTTGAGCGACAACAAAAAGCAGATGCTTATTTTTATTACTGCGTAAAATATAGAAATTTATTGCAAATATTGGTGAAAGCTTTTATTTACTACATCATGTTCTCGCTGTTTGGCAAACGTAAGCCAGCCGAGACGCCCACCGAAGAGGCTATCCAGGGACCGAGCGATGTGCCCAAGCAGAGCAACGGTGATTTCATATTTGTTGAGCGCAAAACTGACGCAGATCCCGTAACAGCGCCCGGTGGCATGATGTACCCACCCATGCCGCCATCAGCTTATGGCCCGCTGCCCTATCCGCCGCCGCATGGTGCACGAACAGCGATGGGACCACACCAAAATCAAAATGCACCAATCAGCTATCTGCAGGACATCCCATTTGAGCTGGCGCCACAGCTGGCCAGCAAGGATCGCTTTAGTGGCACACAAACGCAAGTGGACGGCATATTGGCTGTGCTGACGCGACAGCTATCCATGGATGCACTGGCCGAGGAGTACACATTCACCCTGGAGCGTTCAGTGCAAAATGAGTCTTACTGAATCGATGACAATACTAATTATATAGAATAATTTTAGATTTTTTGTGATTGTAACCACCAGCGAAATAAACAAAATTGGATGTTATATTTATCGTTATTTTTACAATACATATAACATGTAAAGCTTACAGATTCGAGTTAAAGATAACGTCGAAAGTCTTGGCGACATTCGTTTGAAAATTACATGTTGTTTACGATTCATTATACGCTCGCTAGCATTACATTAAATTGCCAGTTTCAGAAAAGGGTAGTTTTCGTGAATTGACGCGACGAAGGAAATCCATCTTGACTTTCTCATGATCGAGCGGCTGATGGAAGCGATTCCACAAGCGCACTCGCTCCGTTGCTGAAAAGCTGCTCGCCATGTTGGTATCCTGCGTAAAAGTCGACAATCAGCAATCAGAATATAAATAATACAATTGAACTTACGATAACGTTCTCAGCGTGATTGGGACACATCCAGTGGCCGACTGGCAGTGATGTCAGCGGCGGATCCAGACAATCCTGATGATAATACAGTGGACAATAATCGCAAGAGATTAACGGCGCCCGCATACAACTCCGCGTACAATAGAAACACTTCTTGGCTGGCAACGGCACCAGACCCTCACTGTCCAGTTCATATGACTTGGAATTGGAGTTACGTTGCTGACTGCTCGGCTTGGGATGTGGTGGCAATGGCCAAATAGTGGCACCACTGTGTGGCTGATTCACCGGTTGCACCTTACCTTTGCCAAGCAACTCGGTGTGCAGCTCCAGTTCTGGTGGCAATGAGAACTCCCGCGGATTCATCATGCTGGCGGCCCGTATTACACCGTCCAGTGGCGTTGGTTTTTTGTTCGGATCAAAGGCGCGCTGTATAGCCAACGGCATTTTGGCCAACAGCCTCTTGGTGTTGTTTCGCTTGCGCGAATTGCGGATCAACGGTATCGACGGCACACGCCCCACTTTGGCCATGCGACAGCTATGGCATGACCATTTACCGGTCGGTATATCCTCCTCGTTGAGCGGCGGATCACTGAAAGTAGGCATAAGAACTTGTAGCTTTGTGGTTGGATGCATTCGGTGCGCATTTGCATTTAACTCACTGGCATTGCAGATGAAAGCTGCAGGGGCAACTGTCGCAGCACAGCAAACTTCCGCCTTCCTTGCAGGCATCGCACAAGTCGTGGTTATGTACGCGTCCAGGGCGCCTATAATATGGATGCTTTGTATTGTTGCTACGCTGAACTAGATTCTCATCCTCATTTGCCTGAGGATTGGTCAGTATCTTGATTTGCTGTAAACCAAACAAAAATATAAATAAAGAGAGAAATATTTTGATACCAGATATACTGTTTGCCATTCAAATTTCGGCATATATAAGTGGCATATGCCGATCTTTAAATGATAATCGCCAACAACCTAATAAACCAAACCAGGGTGACTGTAGAAGAGATATGTGGCTGTATCGATTTGATCGAATTTCTAGCTCCATAGTGGACGTAGCACTCCAATTTTAACACTTTTTGGAGCACAGAGCAGTATATGTGCCAAGTTTCATGTCTTTACGGGTGTCGAAAAAAGTTGCGTCCTTACAGACGGGCAGACAGCATGACGGACATTGCACAGAACCAATTTACTGCGATACCTTCGGTATACAAAATTGTCAAATATATGAGATAAGTTTATATATATGTAATCCCTGCATATATATCTAGTGCGCCGGCGCGGCGAGAAACGAAAGCGTCTATCTGCCCAAAAGCTAGGCAGTTGTCGGTGCATATATATGTATATACGCACCTCGATTATGCTCAGCGAACCAATTCGATCTTTGTCGGACTTCGGCATTTTTTTTAACGTTTTTGTGTTAACAGAAATTTCGAGTAGTTGAAACCAAAACCAACCACAGCTTAGAAGTGCACTCGCACGAAAGTTGTGTTGCGGCGGACGCGATAGTATCGATAGTTGAAGGTGCCAACAAGCGACGAGATGGCAGGTTTGAGTTGAATAGTAAATATCGATGTATTCGTTAATACGACAAATGTCGATGCATCGATGCTTTATTGTTTTTAGTATATGTGCAATCGATAACGACGCATTCATAAGAATCTGTTTTGAGCGACAACAAAAAGCAGATGCTTTTGTTATTACTGCATAAAATTTAGAATTTCATTGCAAATATTTGTGAAAGCTTTTATTTACATCATGTTCTCGCTGTTTGGCAAACGTAAGCCAGCCGAGACGCCCACCGAAGAGGCTATCCAGGGACCGAGCGATGTGCCCAAGCAGAACAACGGTGATGATTTCATATTTGTTGAGCGAAAAACTGACGCAGATCCCGTAACAGCGCCCGGTGGCATGATGTACCCACCCATGCCGCCATCAGCTTATGGCCCGCTGCCCTATCCGCCGCCGCATGGTGCACGAACAGCGATGGGACCACACCAAAATCAAAATGCACCAATCAGCTATCTGCAGGACATCCCATTTGAGCTGGCGCCACAGCTGGCCAGCAAGGATCGCTTTAGTGGCACACAAACGCAAGTGGACGGCATATTGGCTGTGCTGACGCGACAGCTATCCATGGATACACTGGCCGATGAGTACACATTCACCCTGGAGCGTTCAGTGCAAAATGAGTCTTACTAAATTGATGACAAAATGAAGCTTATGCTAATTATATAGAATATATATATTTATATAGAATAATTTTAGATTTGTTGTGATTGTAACCACCAGCAAAATAAACAAAGTTGGATGTTATTTTTATTTTGTGACTTCCCATTTTTACAATACATATAACATGTAAAGCTTACATATTCGAGTTAAAGATAACGTCGAAAATCTTGGCGACAGTCGTTTAAAAATTTTACAAATCGTAGTCGGCATTGGATTTTCTCCTGATTGTGGATTCCATTACATGCTGATCACAATTCATTCTACGCTCGACAGCATTACATTAAATTGCCAGTTTCAAAAAGACAAAAAAAATCAATTCCAAATAATTCGTTCATTTTTTAGTCTTTTTTTTTGTATATTTTTAACAAAATTTTGTGTTTAAGTTAAGCAAAGCGCGAGTCTTAAGTCCAATTAAAGCAGCGGCTGCTATGGCCAGTTCAAATGTATCAGATTGGGATGAGGCGCTGTCCACATCGACAACCGAAGAAGCTGAAGAGGAGGATACCGACTATTGCAGCCCCGAGAATCAAGAGAAACGGAAGGAGGAAAATGTCGCCAAACTTCAATCCTATGTGCAACGCATGGCCTATCAGCCGGCACTGCCACCCAAGGCCCGAGCCTACGACGTCGCCCTATCCACACCCAAGAAGCACACGCTCTTTGACAACTATGACCAGTTCAAGGAGGTCTACGATCCCAAGTTGCGGGCCAAACGCATCAAGCGCATGCTGGGCAAATACAATGCGATAACAACAGAGTAAATGATCATAAATATTTATTGCATTATATACATATATATAATATAATAAGAAATATATACATAATTCAGGCAGCTGGAGGATGTACTCAAGAGCACCAAGAAGAAGGAGCGTCGCAAGGAGGATTTCCTCAAGCGCAAACAGGAGATGTACTACAATATGTTGTCCAAAATGGAGCGGCAGTGCCGTTCACAGTATCTCAATGTACTGATCAAGAAGTTTGCCAAGTTTATTGCCCATCTGGCAACAACAATGCGTATACCACCGCAGCTGGTCGATCCGTATGCGCGTATGCAGCGTGGCATCTTCTGTAACATTCTGCTGGCAATTGGTGTGCAGCCTACATCACAATCGGCAATTTATTATACCAGTCAGGATGCCATTGAATACGATGTGTGTCATCGCTTGGGCCATGCGCTGCTCAGTCTGATCATTAAGGCACTGGACACGGCAGCGACGAGCGATCCCAACGAGGTGGCCAAGACGTCGGCAACGACACCAGATGCCGACTTGAAAATGGACAACTACATAAAGGAGCGCCTCATGTGCGCCGCCAAAAAGAAGGTGAGGAATGAGCGGCGCAAACAAGAATTGCCATTGAACTATAACGCCTTCCGAAGATGCGCCCATAACGACTGCGACTAATTGGGATGCCAGTTAAATTGTATTTACATTTTTCCACACTTGTGCGGCTTGCCCTTAAATATATGTATTTACTACGTATATTTTATTTACACATATCTGACTTACTGCCGTAGAAGACGGAGAAGATGGACATCGTACTTCGTTATTTGATTTGTAGTCAGATTAAGATGGTAACAATAACTATCTTAAAGGAACTTAATACTCAATAAGTTGTTTATTATTAAATAGTTATAGTCCTTAAGGATCTCGAAGGGGCAAACATTTTGAGATCAACGGAAAAATGACTGTCGATTTGCATTCTAGAACAGAAATTAACAAAAATTACAGAAAAATTGAGATAAATCCAACAAATTGGTTAATCGAATTTACTTGCTTGGCTTGCCGATAAAAAGGAAGAGAGAAAATTGCTCTTGTCTCGAGCATAGCCATTTAGGCTAAGGTGAGGCAGAGCCACTTCTCAGGCACCTCGAATCTGTCCGGCGGCTGGGGCATATAGGTGTCGCAGCAGGGCACATGCCACACGTTGTTCACCTTGTGGGCACTCAGGCGATGACGAATGGGCTCTTTGACAATTATATGACCCGTTTGCGTTTGGGTGACAAGCGAGTATTGATGCTCTTGCTGCCAGCGGCGGAAGACTGCCTTAAGATCACCGCCGAGCAAAAAGGCATGACTGCGCATTAGGTCGCGCGAGAAAAAGTCCGTCTCCTGGCCGCTGCGCAGCGTTGCATACAACAGAAATGGATCATCATGGGAGCTGTCGGAGTAGAGTGGATATGGATTACTTATCATAATTGTTGGAGTTGTCTTGGAGAATGTGTGCGCTCACAGATTGTTGGTTAGGAACACGCTTGCATTGTTTTGGATATACTGCCACGCTGGCTTGGACCAGTTGCGCATGTGCTGGCGGCCAAGGACAAGGACTCGCTTGCGACGTTCCTTGAAGTAACGCACTACGGTGGCCAGCAGTTTGGCCAGCTGCTGCGGTGGCTTCTTGTTGCCAGTGGAGTAGGCAACGTTGAGACCATCGATGACGCAATCATAGGGCGCTGTTTGCTCCACATATTGCTTAAACCGTGCCACCTCCTCCGGCGTGGACTTTTGGAAGACATCGTTGCGTATGAGCACCTTGGCCAGAAAGGATTCGCGCAGCTCGGCGAACTGTACATCGCTGATGGCCACATGCTGCAGATGCTGCTGGCAGGCAGTGCACTTACCCATCCGCTCCAGTCGAGTGGGTTCCACTTGGAACTGTTGCGGCATGCACTTAGCCAGTGCCATAAGCTGCTGAGCCACAAGATCGCTGATGAGTATGTCATGACGCTCGAGGAATTGCAATAACTGCTCCAGATTGGCAACCAGAGTTGCCGCATCCTGTGCACAGTATGCCAAGTGCGCCAAATACACCTCACACTTGGGCAGCTTGCGTGCCAGCAGCATCTCCTCGAGCAGGCGCCAGGCCAGCTCAGGCTGTGCCACGCTAAATGCCTTGGTTGCTAGTGCACTGTAGGCGGCAACGCTGGGTGCGCTGGTCACCTTCATCATCTCAAGCAACGGTAGAGCGCGTTGCCAGTGTTGATTGGTTGCCACCAGGCCCTGGATTAAATGCTCACAGCTGCTGGCATCTAGAGTCTCATGCGCACCCTGCACCGCATCACAGATTTGCACAATTTCCGACTGCTCCGTGTCGCTGAGCGGACGTGTGTGATAGACGGCATTATAAACACGCAACAGGCGGCCTAATGTCGCCGCATTGGGTTCGATTCGCTTTGTCTTCAGATATCCCAGATAGCTTTTGGCCAGCGGCAGTTGTTCCGCTGTGCTGCACAGGCCCAAGATGACGGCGTCCACATTGCTGCTATTGATGTATTTGTAGCTATCGGTCAGCGTCTGCCGCACACGTTGCCATTCCTCGTTGCTCAGCTCGAGACGATGCTCGAAATATTCGCTTTTTAACTGATGCAGCTGATCTGATTGCACTGCGCCCAGTTGGGGGCGCCGCTTATGTTTGCTAGCTAGTAGTCGACGGCATGTTGGGGCCTGTGTTAATCTTGATCCAGTGACTTGAGATAGGACACCATGGCGCAGTTGGCGAAGCAAACGAAAATTGTACATAATTCCGTTTCTGTTTGGTTTACTGCCGGTTCGGCAATCGAAAGCCTATCGATAATGTTCACATGCAGTAAACTATCGATACGATCGATTGCTCATGCTTATTATTCCAATTAGCATATTTGTTAGTAAACAAAAGCTTAGTGCTATATTGGTCACTATTTTTTGTTGGTCACTAAATTATCGATACTTAAGGGGCCATCGTTAGCTTAGGCAATCAGTGGGAAGTGTTGCCAGCAGCTCGAGTTGCCCTCGCTCTGGAGCAAACTGCGTCGTTTGTTTATGGGCAAAAACAAATCAGTAGCATATAAATAATTTACACGTGCAGTTCGCCAGTCTTGGTTGATATAGAATAATCCTCAATAGTCCCGTATCCATTATAACCGCTAATATGCATATGTAAAATGAATGCATTGCGCAATATATTTACCTCGCGTACGCTAAACTATCTACGCCAAAATGGACAGAATGCCATCATCAATGTCACTCAGCAGCCGTCGGCTGTGCCGGTCTCCGATCTCGATGCGGACAACAAATCGCTGACGGATGCGCAACGAGCAGCAGCAGCCGCAGCATCGCTCTCCATACCGAGATCTATAATCGATGCCTGCCGCTTCACAGCCAAGCCGTTCGACATCAATAATGGCCAAGGGGTCAAGGCGAAGGGTTCATTGTCGCCGACAACGTTGAAGCGCTTCCGTCGCATGCAGCGACGCATGGAGATCGTGTATATGTGCAAGCTGTGCACCACGCAACACGAAGACCATCAGCGAGGAGGCCTACTACAGCGGTGTGGTTATCCTTCAGTGCGATGGTTGCGCCGTCGAACATTTGATCAAGGACAATCTGGGCCTGTTCGCCCATGGCGAAAGCATTGACGAGGTGCTCTCCACACGACAGGGGCGCGTCCGTATCATTAAAGTGAACGAGCAGGGCGAACTTATCTAGTTCCATAATTCTAGTCAAGACAGCGACGCAGTGTCGTCGTGTCACCACCAACCCGAGCTGTCACAGACAAACAGACGGACCGAGAGTGAGAATGGAAGAAGAAGAGCCAACAAGCTAAACAACAATAATTGTTATTTTATATTTTTTGATTTGGTTTTCTTGTTGTTATGTACATAATAAGTATGAGAGCCGACGGCTAAATATATTTTGTTATCACTGGCCAAACCAGCCATGAGTAATTTTAATCGGATAAAATTCACAATCTAAATGAGTCGCTTGTGGATTCGGACGACTCACTGCCTACCTATCAATCTCCTGGCTGATTAATGTCTGTGTCCCATTTTTTGCACAGTGCTCGATCGCAAATAACAACAATTCACAAAAGAAAATCGTCTATTATAGTCTGCGATTAATTTTGCAAAAATTATTATTAGCTTAATAGCAATGCATGCCAAACCAAAAGGTTCCAATTTGCGAGCGATCACTGTATCGTTATAAATATCGTACACTAACACATACATGCACAGAAAACTACGAAGTATCTACGAGTACGAAAAGAGCACGCGCCAAGCTTATTGCGAGTTTATAGCATATCTATATACTAGATTCCTAGCATGTTTATTCTGCTGAAAATATAATGGGTCACAATGCGTCAGCAATAATTTCGTCTGCTTTTTATTTGCTTTCCTTAATTAAAGCATTTGTAAAAACAAATTCAAAGTGCGTGTATGTTTGGGCTTGCTAATTGGATGCTAATTACTAACACGAATTTCAAATTAGTTGATGCGCAGATTTTGTAGCAGCACCAAGCGGACAATATTGTCGATTAGTCGGGTGGCTCTGGCCAAGGACTGCTTGAGCACTGCTTTACCAACACGCTCTGCTTTAATATGTTGTACAAATAACGGCGAGCTTGAAACTCGACACTTTTGAAAATTTCAATTGAAATGAACTTATTTGAATTGCATTTAGGTATATGCTGATATGTTTATCACTAACAAGTCTTCACTGTTACCTAAAATATAATAATGGTATAAACACCCATTTGAATAAAGGTTTGGTGATTTTTTAACTGTTCGATTTTTAGCAGCCAAAAGTTCACTTTGGTAAAGTGAAAGGTTACGTTATTTTGTAAGGAAGGGAATCGAATTTATTTAGAGAACGGGTTTTAATCTAAATTAGTTTAGACATATGCTCTTTTGTATGGGGGTAGACGAGAAAAGGATGTATAGATTAAAGACAGAGTCAAAATAAATAAAATTAGTAATTATATTTTTTATTGAAATTTACATGTGGTAGAATTTTGGCGCTGATCATAATCTCTGTGCGCGACTGATTTAATTTGGTTTTCTTTCGAAATATATATATATATTGTTTTATACCCTTGTAGAGCGTATTATAATTTTGCCGTGACCATGTGACCACATGAAGTATATATATATACATATATGTTCTTGATCAGCATCACTAGTCGACTCGAAATAGGCATGTGCGTCAATATGTGTGTTATTATGTTCCTTAAATTTGGCCTGATTAATTCCAAAAGTTTGGAATTGTAGAATTGAGATTGGCGCAGACAAAAAAAAATAAAAATATATAATAATATATAATAAAACTAAAACAATATAACAATGTGTAACACAAATGCGGAATATTTGGTTCACAGCCTGTCGTGAAACTGAAATCATATAACAAATTTGATGAAAACGTACAAAAACATTATAATAAATAAATGTCGGCAGATTAACTCCCGTCTACAAGGATATGTAATCTTCGGCGTGCCCAAGATATTCATTCTTTCTTGTTTGATTTGTCTTACCTTAAAATAATATATACATACAGATGTTATTATGCATGCATAATAATGCATGTATTTGAACGGTTTGGAGTTTGTTTTTAATAGCTTAGGGAAGCGCACTTTGTTACGGCCTCTTATACAATTCTTCGCGTTAATTCGTGTACAAGTTTCTTACAGCTGCTGTTAACTTTTTCACAATTGTTGTTATTCAAAACACACAAGAGTCTCAATTGATATACGCAAGGTTTTCTTATCAGCTAATCTTATACACACACACACACACACGCATGCATTTGTCTCGGTGTGTGTATGTTAATTCTTAAAGCATATGAGTAAGCAAATTTAAATCAAATACTTAAATTTAGGGCTGCTGGATACATTTACATATTCATCTTGTCTCTGTCAATTGTGCTAAATGAACTTATGTTTAATGCTGTATTTGTTATTCTGGTCTTATAAAAGTACATAATTATAAATATATATGTTTTTTACGTAAATGCTAATGTTGTTTTTGTTGTTGCTGTTGCACTTTTGCGTTAATCGTATATCCGTTAGTGGGTGCAATCGACTGCATTTACAAAGATATCGATCATGGCGACGCGAGCAGCTGCTGTCAAGCAGTTCATAATTGCATATGTGAGAAACTATTTACAATCACGATAACGAAATATTCTGGTCTGATTTTTTTAACAGTTTTCAAATATTTGGTGCCCTATAACTCTTTCAAAACTTTATATATATATAAGGATTACAACCGAAAACTGCACAAATGAATTTACAATTTTCATCTTAGGATGGTTGTAGATGCTTATGTAGCTGCTATAGAAAAACTATATATGTATATTGAGTCTGTAGGTTTGTCGATTGATTACTGCTACGGCACGCCGTAGTTAGGATTTATACATTTGTATTCTGTGTACCCTTGTAGCGGGTTTTATATTGTTTTCAAGTTTGCGGTGCATTAATGGAGACGTCTTCGAAACATCAGGTATGTATATTTATTCTTGATCAGCATCAATAGCCGATTCGGTAAAAAACATATATATTCCTTAGTCTCATATATGCAGAATACTAAAGGCAGTAGGTCAAAGATGAGCCGATCGGACCACTATATCATATAGCTGCCATAGGAACAATCGGTCGAAGATGTGTTTTTCGTTACAGATATAGTGTGACATCTATCTCGATCTGGCAAGTTAACACACATGTGACACCTGACGAAATATGTAAGTACAAAACTATAAAATATTAAGTTTGCAGCAGGACGTGAAATAGGAAATAAATAATAATATTTCGAACTTCAAACTATAATTTGGATGTCTGCAGATAAGCACCAATCTACAAGGGTATACAATCTTAAGATAATCGTTCTTTCTTATATTTGTTTTGTTTTTACACTATATATGTATATGTAAATGTATGTGTATGTAAATGTATTTCTTCAGATTCAGTCGTTTATGTTGTTAACTAAAACTAGATTGATGTATTCTAATTATGTTAATGTATTAGTGCTGAGCTTAAAAACTGTTATTGTTGGTTTTCTTGTTCATTCTATTATTGTTTTTAGCTGCTGTTATTCTGTAGTTATTTGTTTTGTTTTGATCTCAAATTTGTTTGATTTTTAAGACTCGAACACGCATTTAAATAAATATAAGTTGTATGCATACATAGTATTGTACATAGAATACTTTAAGAAATACTTGTTTTTTGATACATATTAATCATTTAACTAATGTGGAATGTGTTTGCCTCATTGCCTCGTCGAAAATCTTAAGTCACCATTTTGATGCACATTTTGGCGGAATGTCTTCAATATAAATATCTCTATATAGGTCATAAATTATGGTATGTGTATACATATAACGTGACAAAAGTAAACGTAATTAGCTGCCTTCAATTCATTCAATTATTTTTCTCTTTCGACATTGCCACCAAAATGAACCCTTGAGCTGTGCTATGCAAGACGGCAGATATATCTATATATATATATATTTATATTTATATATATATTAAGATATAATATGTAAGTATTTCAGTTGTAGCTACATTCCGGCTTAGATCTATTAAAGTTCTTGGCTTAGTTACGGACAAATTTGTAAATACTCTTAAGTACAAGTGTGAACAGCGCTCCGTGTAAAATAGAAGTGCAACTTAAAAAAAAAATATATTAAATTAAGTTAAATTATAATAAAAATACTAATAATAATCGGATTCAATAACGTTAATAATTTTCATAACTTACTACAATTAGGCAGGCATGATGGTCGTAAGCGTTGAGTCTTTGCATCGCTCACATCAATCAGTCGCGGGTTCGAATCCCGCTGGAGGCATGGTTCTTTATTTTTTGTCTAGTCCAGTAGTTGTTCGTTCTGCCTCCATTTCTGTCTTCTATTAACCTTCCTGTCCAAATCTCTATCCACACGGCACCACAACGGGCCAAATATGGCCTATGTGTGTTGACCTTCGGTCGACAACCGTATAACCTACCTACCTAATACAATTAAGGGCATTTAAAATAGTTACCGCTTCTTGGCATTGGAGGACATTGTATAAATAATTAAAACTGTGGAACTTAACATAATTAGGGGCAAACGGGGATATCAATGATGAAGGATCGCTCACAGTGTGGTCCGAGCAGAGCGCCCGGCAACGGAGCCCGTGCTGCCATTGGGACGATTGTGACGACGCTTGTGTAGGTAGAGGCCAGCGGCTTGAGCAAATGCCGAGCCGCATATTTGGCAGACGTATCGCTTGACTTTATCGTGAATTTGTTTATGATTCTGCAGATTCTTGGTGGACTTGAAGGTCTTGCCGCAGATGTCGCACTTGAACTCCTCGTTGCTGTAGTGCTGCTTCAAATGCTCGAAGAGGCTGTGGCGCGACACAAACGATTTGCTGCACTGCGGATAATCGCATTTGTAGCATCGTTCGCGCTCATCCTGATGCACAATGCGATGGGCGTTGAGATGTCCCGGCGAGGCAAATGTGCGATGACACACCTCACAGGTATAGGGCTTCGAACCGTCCGCTGGAAACACGTCTTCCTTATCCCCAACAACAGCACTGCCAGCAATTGCGGCATCGCCACCAGCATTGTCAGCATCGCCGCCAGCGCTATCCAGTATGCTGTGATTCAGCGCCAGCGTGGGTAGGAAGAGCTCATCATTGTGGCGACGCAAGTGCTCATCGTAGTTAGACTTCTCTCGAAAACTGGCCGTGCACAGTTCACAATTGTATTTGACCTCATTACCTGCGCCCAAATGCAGTTGCTTGTGATTTTCAAACTCGTCCGCATTGTTGAACTGTATGTTGCACACGTTGCAGTAGTAGCCGCCGCCCAGGCTCGGCTGGTGGCTCAGCATGTGCAGGTCGAGTTCGCGGAGCGTTTGCACAATTTCGCTACAATGCTGGCACTTGAAAGGCGGTATATCATCGTCCATGAAGCTCATCTGATCATAGTAGATATAATTGGGAATAAATTTGCGTCCCATCCGCTCTGCATTTAAGCGCTCCATCTTTTGTTTGGAGTAATCGAAGCGAAGCTGTGAGATTCGCTTTGATATTTGTATTGTTGTCACATCGATCAGCTGCTGCAGTTCCATCGCCATCTGTTGCAGTCCCTCGCCGCGTCGCTCCTTGCTGCGATAGTCCGGGTCGAAGCGATTGTAAAAGCACTGATAACGCTTCACCATCACCAACAGTTTAGCGGTCGATGTATCGTTCCATATGGCCGAGAAGCGCCGTCTGTACGATGTCTCCTATGGAATACAAGCCGGATTTTAATTATATATATAAGCCATGTTGAATGTGGATTTAAACGCAAATTGATTGACTATTTTTAACAGTGTAACGTTCTATCAATAGAAAATATTTGCAAATTTTTATAACAAAGTTCGAATACCCTTTTTAAGGGTAAAAAAAAAATTCAACATGACTAACCTTGACAACGGCATCGGACATTTTCGAATTATAACTATAGACCTCGTTGAGGAAATGCAGCTCCTTGAAGTACCACAGCGTGCTGATGTTTGTCTTCTCGAGAGCCATGCGATTGCATTCGCGCTTGTAAACGGTGCGCAGATTGTCCCATTTGCGTGTGATGGCATCCTTGGCCAGTGAGATATTGAAACGCTTCTTAAACTCCAGCACAATCCAGTCAAGAAAGCGTGCACGTTTCACACGATCCCGAAACTGGGTGTGACTGTGATTCCAGAGGAAGGGATTGCGTTTGTACGAATGTATCAGGAATTGTATCATCTTGCGATCCTTGATGTGCATCGTAAGCTCACGATCTCGCTGAGAAAACGTTGTTCAAAATAAATATAAGCATTTGCTTTTGTTTTTCTTTTTTGTTTTTGTCTATAAACACTTACGCCAATAAGCGATTCCTCGACCATTTCGTCGTAACTGAGAAAATCAGATTCAGCGGCGGGCGGATTATTCCTCTGAGCATTGTAGCTGCTGCTGCTATAGTCTGGATATTCGCGCGAATTGTCATCCACATAGCTCTGTTCGCCATCCGCATATTCATCAATGGAATCATCGCCATCGGCTATCAGCGGTTCGTTCTTAACATCCATTCTGGGCTCAACATGCCTGCGGGAATATAGCGCAGGAGCCGTTCGTTTCATCCGTGATCTGGTGCTGTGTGTGGGCAGGTCGCTTTCGGGCAGTATAGCTTCGCTGTCGTCGTCGACATCGTTATCATTGTCAACGGGCACCGCTAAATTGTCCTGTTCCTCATCGGATCCGTTATCATTATCGTTATCATCATCTTCACCGCTGCTGTCCAACTCTTGCAGCTCCTGTTTGATAACCATTTGGGGCTCCAGCAGGGCAGTGTCTGCATCTGTCAAGTCTTCGATCACGTCAAATTGGTGCATGCCGCCATTGCCATAATCGGGATGCGTCTCATCATCACAATCCTCCGTCATGGTCATCGACATGGGGGGGCCCATGCCATCGCCCATGGTGAAGGACATGTTGCTGCCAGTGCCTGTGCCCGTGCGCTGTGCATCCTCCAGATGCACGGTTTGCATGTGACCAATGAACGCATCGAAGTAGAGAAACTTCTCGCTGCAGAATGTGCAGCGCAATGCAAAATACTGAAAGTCCTCGGTGGCCGTCACAACGCCACAATCCTTTATGCACTGTCGAAAAATTTCCTCATCATTTGTACGTGGATATGCCAACATACTCATTGTGCACCACGCGTGTTTGTTTATTCCCCCTCGATGTGTTTGTTTGCAATCTGAATGCGTCCCGTTGCACGCTGGTAATGGGGGAACACTACACTGATTTTTAATTTTTTGTGATATTTCCTTACAATAAAAAAAATTTTGTCGCCGAATTAGTTTCGTTTAGTGATGCGTGCTGTGCATAAGTTTGATTTATCGTTATCGGTATCGGTGCTTTATTGATATGTCGGCCAACAATCAACTGATATCAAATGGCTTAACAAATATTTAAATTTGTATTTATTCATGTTGTATTTACAAACGTCTTAATCGTTTGCCAACATATACAAAGCCCATGATTTAATATGCACTCTTTTCGCTTATGCAATTGCAGTGCATTGCGAAATCTATTTATTTTTCATACATATTATGTATTTTTAAAAACTTTTAATTTTTCATGTAATTTCCGAATTTTCGGACACAAAAATGCAAACATGTTTCTCGTTGGTGCTGTCCACTCGCTGGTTCAAATTGGAGAGTATGCCGCTACAGCAAGTATCGATAGCTTGTACTTCTGCATATAAATATTTATTATGTTTTGATGTACAAAATGATTCAAAATACTATTTAATTTATTTAATAAAAAAAAATAAGGGATTTTGTTTTACGTTTCTGTATTATAATCCTTAATTGTGATTTGATTATATATTTGATTATTGATAATCGTATAAGTATTCGATTGCATATCGAAAAGCCAGCTGCGATTAGCTCGATAGCCCCAAATATTGTTTTATGAGTATTCTCCAGTATAAAGTCGGCGAGTGTGTTGCTACAGAATTCAATTCTTTTAATTTTCAATTTGTTGATACGTGAAACACATAAATGGCTTCCATCAGCTTGTTAAACCCCAAGGCCGAGGTTGCCCGTGCTGCACAGGCGCTGGCGATTAACATCAGCGCAGCCAAAGGCTTGCAGGATGTGATGCGTACCAATTTGGGGCCAAAGGGAACAGTCAAAATGTGAGTAACTTCAATGAAATGCTAGTTTATAGCACTCTGCCATCACATCCGCAAGGAGTACAGCCCAGGTGCGCTCACACCCTCGAGATTAAGCTACATTTTGCGACAGCTGCGCTGTCGCCGCACAAGTGAGGTTAAATCCGTTCCGGTTGTAGTGAAGAGCGGCATGCGTCATCGCGAGACTGAGATAGCAATAATATCGCATTTAGCTTAATAATATAAAATTGCATTACATTACAAAGTATGCGCTAAATAAAACTATCGCTCCTTCGATCTGCTTAGTAGATGTGCACAAAGATTTGGACAAACGCTCGGCTGCAAGTCAGAGTTTTCGTTTACCGTTTTTGGGTTCGTCATTTCTCACGCGCTCACGCACCATACACTCACATACACACTCACAGATGTGAGTGTGTGTGTGCATATCTGAACATATGTTCGTATTTAGAGAGAGATGGTGTCATGCGTTTTGTTTTGTTGCATTCTCGAAACTTCTCAATGGAATTATTGCTAAGAATTAAATGATTGAATTAATTTTAATATGCGCAGGTTGGTCTCCGGCGCCGGCGATATCAAGATAACCAAGGATGGCAACGTGCTGCTGCATGACATGCAAATCCAGCATCCAACTGGATCGATGATTGCACGTGCCAGCACTGCCCAGGATGATTCGACTGGCGATGGTACGACGACCACTGTTATGCTGATTGGTGAACTACTGAAGCAGGCCGATATTTATTTGACGGAGGGACTGCATCCACGCATCATGACCGAGGGTTTTGAGAAGGCACGCGACAAGGCTCTGGAGGTGCTGGACAAAGTTAAGGTACCCGTCGATATAAATAAGAAGAATCTCATGGAAATTGCCAACACTAGCTTGAAGACGAAAGTGCATCCAACGTTGGCCGATCTGTTGACAGAGGTGTGCGTTGATGCTGTGCTGACAATATCCAACGAAAAGATGCTGCCCGTGGATCTGCATATGGTCGAGCTGATGGAGATGCAGCACAAAACCGACACCGATACGCAATTGGTGCGTGGCCTGGTCATGGACCATGGTGCCCGCCATCCCGATATGCCAAAGCACCTAGAGAATGCCTACATATTGACTGCGAACGTTTCGCTGGAGTACGAGAAAGCCGAAGTGAACTCGGGCTTCTTCTACAAGACTGCCACGGAACGTGAGGCATTCGTACGGGCCGAGCGTGAATTCATTGATCAGCGTGTGAAGAAGGTTATCGAGCTGAAGCGTGCCGTCTGTGATGGCACCGACAAGACCTTCGTGTTGATCAATCAGAAGGGCATCGATCCCATCTCGCTGGACGCTTTGGCCAAGGAGGGAATTCTGGCTCTGCGTCGCGCCAAGCGTCGCAATATGGAGCGACTGGCTTTGGCCTGCGGTGGTACTGCCGTGAATTCCTTTGACGATATGCAAGAGGAGAATTTGGGCTATGCTGGTTCAGTTTATGAGCATGTGCTTGGCGAGAACAAGTACACGTTTGTCGAGGACTGCAAGAATCCGTTGTCTGTGACGATTCTAATCAAGGGCCCCAACAAGCACACAATTACCCAGATCAAGGATGCCATTCGGGACGGTCTGCGCGCCATCAACAATACGATTGGGGACAAGGCATTAGTTCCTGGCGCTGGTGCCTTCGAGGTGCGTGCCTACAACGAGCTAACCCTGTACAAGGACACCATTAAGGGTAAGGCTCGTCTGGCCGTGCAGGCATTTGCCGATGCCTTGCTGGTCATACCCAAGACGCTAGCCATCAACAGCGGCTACGATGCGCAGGACACCATTGTGAAGCTAACTGTCGAAGATCGCCTCAGTCCGGAACTGGTCGGACTAGATCTGGCCACTGGTGAGCCCATGAAACCCACAGATCTCGGCGTCTATGACAACTATATTGTCAAGAAGCAGATCCTTCATTCCTGCTCCATCATAGCCAGCAATTTGCTGCTCGTCGACGAGGTGATGCGTGCGGGCATGACCAGCCTCAAGGGCTAGTTATCCAGTACGTGTCAGCTGGTGTAGCCCTTGTGAGTTTCATCTAATATTAACCAGGCTAACTTAAACTACACACACACACACAAAACACATACACATACACAATTATACACAACAACGCAACAAAAACAACAACCAGAACACAAATATTCACGAGTTGCCTTCAAATGGGCAATCGTCATCGTCAGCTAATCGAGCTGGGAGAGTGTTAAATGCTTCAAACTAAAAATAATAACAAACAATCTTTAGTTCATCGAGTATTTCTATACATTTATTATCGCTAATGTTTACTTAATACGAACCACTGGTTTAAAAAATATATAAAACATCATTTTAACAAAACTGCCTCATGAATAAAATGAATACTCATTGGGTGGACTGGGGAATTGTGTTAAGTATTCATAAATTCGTGGCTACAAAGCTTTTAATTTCAGTACTTGAATAAATCGTCTCCAATACTATAATGAATATATTATGTTAATCAGTCGATCTTCGATATTTGAATATATGTTGGTCTCCCAAGTATGCCTGACTCGCTGTAACTTATTTGGGATCGAGAAATTAGAAATATTCTTGGTAAATTCATTACAATTTGTATTCGATTCGATTGTGGAATATTCGAAATACATTTTAAAATCCTTTACAGCTTAGCTTTTGCATATTTGAAACCCAGGTGAGACTTAAATGTAATTTGTATAACTTTGAGATTGTTTATGGATTATGTGAAATTGGCATGAAACTCGTCGTTGCGGTGATCTGTCGAGGTGGTTAGCATTCTGGTCAAAGCTGCCTGCCAGAAACATTATTTAGCCCGGAATCTAATTTCGTCGTGACACGTAAGAAAGGCAAAATCCGTTCATTTTCTTTTTTTATGTTTCTTCTTTTTTTTTGCCGGTTGACAGTGCCAAGCTAATCAGCAGTTTGTGGTCGTTGCCAGGGCGTTATGCAAATTATGGGTGGGTGGGTGGACACGACGCATCAAAGCCGGAACTTGACCGACAGACCGGCGACCGGGGAGGACACACATGGCATGAAAAGGCTTAAAACAGAACGAACAGCTGACAGCAAGCAATTTCCCGACCACACATGCACACACACACACACACGCACCCAAACAGAAAAAAGGATTTCCATAAATTGGTTTTCCATTTAAAATGAATTCTTGGTTTGGCTGTCGCCAGACTCAGGCTGTGGAACATTTGTAAACTGTCTCAAAAGGATTTCTCACGTCGACCGCAAGTGCGATATTTCTGGAAATTGATATTGAAATGGGCATGATAATGAGCTGGAAATTTGTTTCCGACTTTTCACATGTCCACAACACACATCTATGCATGTGTATGAGTGCGTGTGTGTGTATTTGACGTTCATATAATGTATTTAAATGTGACACGAATGTATTTCATTCGGTTGCGGCATCCATTAGAAACTCGTCTTCTTTGAGCATCTTCTTTGTGGTGCTCCCGAGGCTGACCAGGATTTATGTTTCACATTTGTTACACACACCCCTGGTGTGTGCACTCTACAGAAGGGGTATATTAGCTAATCTTCAACGTCTGGTGGAACGTGTTACACTAAAAAATATACTCTATATAAAAATACCATAAGCTATGAGGACTGGAAATTAAAAAAAAAAAAAACGAAAAAATAGAAAATGATTTTTACTACATAAAATATGTATGTTTGCGAGAATATCGTCATCAGATAAGTATGTGCATATATACTCGTATATATAAGAACAAAATCAGATAAATCCAAATTTGCAATCAGGGTAAACACACAAATATACATATTTAATTTTTGTTTGTGTTTTCATAGGGTATTTGAATGACAAAAAAACTAAACTAATGAAATGGACTTTTGTTTCTGTTTTTTTGTTACCTGCCCATTTGCAGAACTTTATTGGGTTTACGGGAATAGTTCACAGTTCGAACATCAAATTGGCTTTTGTGCAGCTATTAAATAGATGGGTTCTGCATAATACAAATTACTGGTTATTTTTAAGGCGCTTGTTGACTGCAGTGGGTCCAAAGGGGGCTTGGGTGTGGTACTTCTATAAGTGATTGTCCGCCCCAAAGCATTAAACTTGTGCAACATGCAAATTTCTGTTGCATACGCGCTGGGGCTAGTTGAAAAGTTTCCATTTGGGTGACTTTGTTCAAGATTTCTCATTTGTACGCTCCACACCCAGACCCACGCCCATGCCCACGACCAGGCCAAATAGCAAAGAGTCCGTGTGAATCGTCAACTTTCCGGCGGCGAATTCATTACTAATTCCATGCCAAGCCAAAAGTTGTCAGCCCTCGACTTAAATGAATTTGTCGGCATTTTTTTTTCGCAACTTTTTAGTTTAATTAATTTTAAAGCCAGTTCGTAGACAAAACAAGAAAAACTCGAAGAAGAACACTTAATACGGATTAGACTAGCGATACCCTGCACTTACGTATTGTGTAATGCGAGCATATCAAATTACAATTCCTATTCGAATTTTTATGATTATATATTCAACATTCTAGTTTTGAGACAATCAATGTACATTTGAGTGAAGCGAACCTTTTCCCAAACACCACTTGAAGCGGCTACAGGACAACAAAAAAGAAAGAAAACTCACAGCTAAAAAGAATACGAAAAAGAGGAAAAGTTCAAATTAATTTTTATTTGCTTATTTGATTTATGCGCTTAACTGAAAAGGCAGCCAAAGTAAATAAATTAGTGCAAAAGGGATTAGGCAGCGAAAGCGCACAAAACAAGGAGTACATAGTATTATAAGCTGGGCGGGATGCACGCACCAAACAACTACCGACCCCCAACCCGCACCTCGTCAACCCCCAGTTCCCCCTTCATGCCATAAATCATTCATTTCCTTTTTGCCAAAAGGCACAAAAAGCGGGGCACGCAATTTTTTATTTAATTTATTTGTCGCTGCTGTTCGCGTCGCCCATTGTGGCATACAGCCCCCCACTTCACAACCACACCCGTCCCTTACACCCTCTCCACTCCGCTCACTCCCTTCACTTGTTGTCTTTTGAATTTACTTTCGTTTACTTCATTTCGCGGAATGAAATTGTAAATAATTCTCATATAGGCGGAAAGGACGCAAATTGCAGGCAGATTGCATGGAAATTAGACAAGAAATGGGAGAGAATAAAAAACAGAAAATATTAAATGTTGTCCAACAAAAAAAAAAAAAAATACGGAAACGAATTAAATGTTGTCCAAAAAAAAAAAAAAAAAACACAAACGAAATTGAATACCCAGGCACGAAGGCTGACAATGGGGCTCGCATAGGGAGCGGGGCTGGGAATGGATTCAGGTGAATAGTGGATAATATTGCGTGCAAACGACTTTATACATCCAAAAGCAGCAGCAGCAGCAGCAACAACAGCAACAGCAACAACAAGAACATCTATCAACATGCAACAAGCCAACGATGACGTCGCACTGTGGCATCTTTTCTCACAAAGCCTTCAAAAAAATTAATTATTCTGAGCCCAATAAGTTGTTAAAATCTTAAATCAATTAATAAAAAATTCAAATAGCATTCAAATAAATTACAAATATTTAAAAAAAAAAAACGAATATTTGATGCATGAACTTTTGAATAAAGTTGAATACGCAATGAAACATGCATATTAAAAAATTTTAACAGCATGAGAAACTATTGAATATAAATTCCTTTTTTTTATATTTTCTACTTGTAGCAGTCGAACCAAAATATATATTTTTCCTAATCACGTCCGTCCCGTTGACTTTGTTCACAACGATTGAGATCTCTCCAAGCTGGCGATTGCACCATTGATATTGATCGGTAACCATATCGATATCATATCTCAAGTACATAATTCCATCTTATGTTACAGATATAGATACGGATAGATAGATATCACTTAATTAAGAGTTTAGGCTTGTCTTTATCAACTTGATTTATAATTTAAAAACCTAACTTATATAAATATGTCAAAATATGTCATCTGATTTTCAGATATTGTCAGATATAAAATCCGTTTCAATACTTTATTTTCAGCGAATATCAGCCGCATCTAAAATGATACATTGAAATATAGACTTGAAGGTTAGTTCTAAGTTTCGATAGTCAAACAGGAGTTTCTATATATAAAATGAAATAAAATTCGGATTGGGATTTTTAATCTTTATATGCAGTCTGGTCTATAAAGACTCATCTGAAAAGATATGCTATATCGGGATTCGGATTGGGATTTTTAATCTTTATATGCAGTCTGGTCTCTCTGGTCTATAAAGACTCATCTGAAAATGTATGCAATATTTTTGGGGTAAATGTGCCACAGTGCTTTGTCGTGCCCCATTCCCCCCTACCGTGAAGGGACTGTCAGTTAGTGTTGCTATTCTTCATTGTGCTACTGTAGCTGCTGTTCCTGTTGTTGTTGTTGTTATTGTTGTTATTGTTGTTATTGTTGTTATTGTTGTTGTTGTTATTTTTGTTTAGCATCGCGTAATTCATGTTGAGAGCACGCAAAAAGCGCGCTTGTCAGTCGCAGTAGTAAATGTCATACATGTCTGTATATATGAAGGTACAATAAGTGCCACATGAGTACCACTCTGTACAACATGATGTACACAACTGAAAATGGTATGCGGGAAATTCGCGCTTCTGTGTTCCTGAAAACACAGTCTTCAAATCGCCAAATGTCATGCAATGATTTTAAGTCAAATTAAAATAGCAATATAATTAATATAATCTCATAGAATAATATAGCTATTGTATATAATTTGTAGATCTGTATAGTTTATAAATTGTTATTAGTAAATATTTTTACAGATGCATGTTTTATTTTACAAACGCAGCGCAAATTATGAAAATAATTATTATAAAATTTATCATTTCCAACAGAAGAAATGGATATTCAAAATTCAATGAATTAGAATCTTAGAGATATAAAATAAATTGAAAAATAAAAATATACATTCTTATATATTCTTATAAATATTTAATTATTTTTTAATTTCTTTAAATTTTTAATTTTATCATAAATTTAATTTAATTATAATTTTTAATTTTTGTATTCTTCATGTCGACTGACTTTAGTTGACAATTAAATAAATAAATAAATAAATAAATAAATAAAAAATTGTCGACAAAGTCTCGACTTACTATGCAATAAAATATGTAAATTTTATATTTTTGGACTGATTGCTATAATTTCAATTAAAGTAAGAAAATCTGTAAATAATAGACGTTTAGGAAATATACAATTAATATAGTTATATCTAATATGAATGTAGGATTTAAAATAAACTGATGTATTGTATGATTATTGTACTTTCTGGTTAATATTTAAAAAAAATGTTTCAATTATCATGTAAATAAAATAAGAACTGGAAAATATACATTTTAAATAATGACTGATTAAATATGTTTGCAATTTTTGTTGCATATATGAAAAGGGTTTTCGAATATCTTGAGAGTTGTAAATTACTGAAATGCTCAAAGTTGAATGTGCAAGTGAATCTAGTCCTTACCTTACCTGAGACAACAATGGTTTATATCTATGTATATATACATGTATGTATGTATGTATGTATATCCGTTGGCATACTTTTGGTATGTGTTGAAAGCACTTATTCTAAGTCAGTGCTGACAATCGATTAACGATTCATGCGTCTGCGTCATATTTGAGCACAGCTGTTGTGACTGGCATCTGTTGGGCCGTGTGTTTTGAATTATGCGACTACTTGGGGCACCTCCCCCCTCCCCCCCCCCCACACACACACCAGAAAAATGTACAAGTTGAATTTGAAATGTCTTGTGTTGGCAAATGAAATCTTAATGCAGATTTAACACAACCACAACAAAAACATCGGATATATCAACGGCTCGTCAGAGCCAAAGGAAAACTCAAATAAATTGTCGACTTCGCAAACACGCGTCGAACGATTCAAGCAAAAAGCTAAAAAAAAAAAGAAAAATAAAATGGAAACACCACTCAGACTCAAAGTCAAAGTCAAACGCATCCCCACGATGTAAAATTCACATATGAATATATATATATATATATTTTTATATATGTATATGTATGCATCTCCCGCATTTTTGACTCTCGAGCTGCTTACACACTAACGGGTTTTTACCCTTGGCCCTTGAACACCTCAACTCCTCACATTTAAAATATAGTATATATATGTATAAATTTATATAAATGTTTGTTACGTGATAAATTTTATTTGACTTTGCTTGACTTTCGTGTGTCTTTGAACTGCTTTGCTTTTTCAAAAATCTGGCTAAAACTTTATTTAAAAAAAAAAATCGATTTTCACAGCTATATCTAAATTTAACCGATTTCAAAAGGCTTACGATTTTGATCATGGCTTGAGCTTAAGACTAATAATACATTTTTGAATAATTAAAAATTTAAAAATGAAAAATTTTCAAAGGTTTAAATTGTAGTTGAATTTTCCGACAAAAAAGTGACACAAGGAAAATATATTCCAAATATCATTAATCGCGGCGCAGGATAATCAATGTTTGTTTGTGAATGGATGGAACGAGATTGGATTTTCTGCTTGCCAAAACAGGATATCAACATAATGAGTTAAGAATCGTTTAGTCGGGACCAGTTTTACAATCAATCCAATAATTATACTGTAAAAAGCGCTAAACGCACATTAAAAAACCGGTTCTGTTAACGGCTCTAGAAGTCTTTAAGTCGCTTTATATTGAATCTTAATGCGCTGCCATTGAACCACGAAACACAACCCCCCCCCCCCCCTCGCCACTCTCCTTCCCAAAACTCATCTTACCCCGCGTGCCGCGTTCACAAATCACCCGAAGAACAGTTTTAACTGCGCCGCAATTGGAAATTCTTTAAGGCCATAAAAACTCGACGATACTTTTTGCCATGCCATTGACCATTAGAATGCGGCCTGGATGGGAGGGGGGCGATTAGGCAGCCACCCAGTCACAAAACAAGCATACATACGTGCATACATACATATATACACATATACATATGTACACACGCACACAAAAAAGGGACGTGGCCCAAGACGACCCCATGAATGGCATTTAATTAGCAATATGTATTATTAATTAGTGTAATTTCCATGCGCTGGCACACATTTGATTTATGCTGTCAGTCTGGGGATACGAACACACACACACACACACACACACACACACACACACACACACACACACACACAACCTGATTGATATCTGTGTAAACATATTAAAGTACATTTTTTTATAAAAGAGCATTCATTAAAGTTAATTTAAATTGCTACTTCGCTTACTTTGAACTCTGAAAGCTCGCAACTATACAGAATTTAAATATTTTATTTGAAGAATAATTTATATTTCAATTTTAAAGTTATTTACTTCCACAGAAATTCTGGTTCATCCAAATTATGTGCAACTACAAAAATGAGTTTTGTCTCCCCAAAAAATTTAATTAAATTAAAAGCAGCGACTCATAAAAACTAACCAATGAATGAAGCAGCAAATAAAAACATTGAAAACTATAAAAATGAGCAAAAACGGATAAAAATCATACAAACAACTTTTGTAATTCATTAGCAATTTAATTAACTTAATTAACAAATGTAAAAATGTTCATATTTTGGTGAGATTTATAAATGCAAATTTGAAAATACAATTCTCATTGCTGAAAGACATTTGTTTTTAATTTTGTAAATTCAAAAATGAAACAACAGCAATTAGCGACATGGTGCAATTTTCGAGTGACCACTGTACCGGTGTAAAAATGTTTACACTGGTCGCTGTACTCTTACCACTTTTTTTGTGGCAATGCCAAGGAAATTGCAAAAGCTTGCCACGCTTCACATCGCATCAAATGATTTACTTTATGGTTTCACTGCTCGTTTGTGATGTGTGAAAAGCAACAAACAAACAAACAAACAACAAAAAAAAACAAACAAACAAACAGACTAAACAGATGGGTTTTCATTGGGGCCAAAGGCCAAAGGTGATGACTTTTAGCTGCAAGGCTGTCAGCCACAACTGTTTCGCAAATGTCACAATTTCGACATTAACTGGGTCTCCTTCCAATTGGGGGCCTGGTGATAATGGCAAGAGTTCCTCCGGATTGCCATGTCCGGTACAATGGTATTGTTGTTGTTTTTTTTTTTTTTAGCCAGTGCAATCAATCAATCGGCCAATCAATATCACTGCAAGCCATCATTGTGAATCCATAAATATGCAGGAAAACCCAGTTGTTTGTCGCACAACCTCAAATCAAATGTGGGGGGGCGCTGGGAGGCTTTCATGTCTGCTGCCTTTCATCAAAGGAATCACGATTTGTGTGCGAGTGTGTGTGCGAGTGTGTGTGCGTGTGTTTGCGTGTGTGTTTGTGCGTGTGTGTTTGTGCATGTTTAATATGCGCATGGCAATGGGGTTTTTTTTCCTAGACAGGATGTTGTCCTGCCAACCCGTTGAATGCATACGCTCCAATTTGCACGCCTCTTTGTTTTAGCCTACGCCCCGCCCACTCGGCCCGTCGGGGGAAGGGGGTCCTTTGAAATGCAGTGTCCTTTGATTTGCATAACTTTACTATGCACACAAAATAAAACTCACTTCTGCACCAGCAACAAACGTGCTTCTCAACTTAATTGAGCCGCTAACTAATTTGAAATCTTTGATTTTATTTTGTTGGTTCTTTGGGATAATATTTATAGATTTTATATATATTTTATAGAGTGCTACAATTTAAACCTAGTAATTTAACTTTAAAACTCTGGCAGAAATTTAAATTTTGTTTATTAAATTAGGAACTTAAAAAAACACTCAAGAATTCAATTAATTGTGCAGATTTTGGTTTATTTCTCACAAGAATTGCGTCTTTAAAAATAAGAAATCAATATATTATAGCTTTCAAAAGGGTTGATCAATGTTACCAATATGTGTACATATATGTTATATTATGTATATGCATATATATTCCGCGCTGGTACAAATAAATTTTAATTTGTTTTTCTTTTAAAATTTGTATCATTAGTGAGCAGAGCAAGGTTTAAGTATCAACTCTTATCTTTAATTGGAAACATTAATTTAAGTACTTCAACAATTTGTTCGTCTTTCATTTTTTTTTTTGCAGTGCACACAGCTGCAAAGCTCCCCGTGGCATGGAGGAATCGGGGGCAGATATGACTCTTGAATAATGGCATGAAAATGGAAATTTATGTTCGACTCGGATGTGACGCGTTGGAGGCTTGCGGCTCAAGCTGCGAGTCAGCGAAATGGGTAATTTCATTTGCATGCCATTAGGCTTAAATGGTTAACGGTATTTTACACCTGATCAGTCAGATCGAGTCTCGGCACAGATGCTAAACTTGGCTCGTTAGCAGCTGTGTAGCTTTGACTGTTGTCTCCACAATCCGTAATCCTTGCATGCCGCCATATGCCCCATGAAAGTGAGAAAAGTCAGATGCCATACGGTAATTTTAATTTGCCATCTTATCGATTTGCCAAAATGGCAGACAGCCGTCATTTCGGGGCGAGGGGCGAGGGGCGTGGCATTAGGTGCTACCTACCTGGCTCTTCTTTTGTCATTTACCGAATGCGCACACAACAAAGAGACGAGCGCGTTGGTAAGAAATGAAAAGGCAAAGGTGAGTGGTGTTGGTGGTGGTGGTGGGAAGTGGTGGGAGGGGTTTCTGAGGGGTAATGAGAAAAACTGGAGAGCAAAGCTGGCATTTTAGCTCACAAGAATGTTTGTAGGCACCAAGACAAGGCTCGACTAAACGGATACTCCTCAAGAAGTTATTACAGTTACAATTGTGATTGCCATGAATATGATTCCGGGTCGACGAATCCTATCAGCTCATACTGATAGCTATGCTATAAAAGTTGACAAGATCTTCTATATCTTAAGGCCAAAAGCCATACATAGCATAATTACATGATGTTGCCACTTATTTTTATTGCGTTTTCTAATCTCTTGTATTTTGGGTGCCACTTTGGCAGAACAGCGTCTTGTTGCATCCATTTCGCCGCTGGGTATAAAAAAAAAGTCGAATTATTTTCAAGTCGAATTATTTTGGAGCACACAGTCAAGTCACAAGAGGGAGGTGGTCTTTGGTTGGGTTATTGTAGAAGCAAAACATATCCGACAGCTGTTCATAAGCTGCTTGCTTTCGGAAAATGGGGACGTGACTGAAAGGGGAGTGGAGCAGCAGTAGGGGGGCAGAAGAGGGCTGCGTGGTCACGACGCTTTGTACAGGATAACTTTTTACTGTACTTTATATATTTCCGCAATTTGTTTACCATCCGCAAAATCGCAAACTCACATTGAAGTTAACCAAGTATTAAGTCCTCTCCCTGGAGGAGGGAGAAGCCCACATGGCCACTATGCGTTAAATTAATAATAAAGTAGCTTTCATTATCCTCGAATGGGTGAGCAATCAGTGGAGCCACGTCTTAAGGTCTTCAACAACTTGATTATGGTTCGAATTAACCATTTAGACAAATTCTTGAATCAACTTTTTGCATATCTTCATTATATATTTGAGGACAACGGAGATCGGAAACACCTAACTTAAAGAGACACTTTCTTCTAATCCACGCTGGAATATATAAAAAAAAAAAAACCACAAAAAAAAGCAAGAAACTAACAAGTCAAAAAAAAAAAAAAAAAAATCCAAGTCGTTCGCTGTGCTTAGCTTCTAAATGATGACATTATTATGTTGAAACAAAAAGTACACGCAGTGTGTGTGTCTGTGTATGTGTGTGTGTGTGCGTGTGTACGTGTGTGTGTGTGTGTGTGTGTATGGGGTAAGGTGTGTGCGTACGTGTGTATGTCCACAGCACTGGGACTGAGATTACTGACAGTCAGGCTCAGGCGGCACTTATGTAATTACCACATTTGGGGGCAATCATTTGACGCATGAGAAGAACAACAGTCAGCATTGCACGATTTCTGATACCCTGTACCAAGTTTCCTTATTCATTTTCCACAAACTTAATGTTGGTAGTACATTAATACATATGTGCCTGCAAGCAAGGCGATATATACACATACATATATCTAATGGATCTCTAACAAATCCGATAATATTAGAAAAAATCATCTGGCCGGATACTTTCTGCCAGTTGTTGAGCAGAGGGTATGCAGAAAACATTAAACCCATCAGAGCGTGCTCAGGTGTGCGCCTGAGTGTGTGTGCATGTGTGTGTATGTGTGTGTATGTGTGTGCAGGTGTGTGCGATTGCGTGTATCTGTATGAATGTGCCAAAATGCCTGTCGGCGTCAGAAGTCGGCAGCTCTTTTATTTCAATTACATAATTGGTGGCACCGGCTTTTGTGATCTCGTTTTTGTTGGCTGTCAGGCAGGCAACGGATTTAATTAGCCACCCAAGGATATGTACTTCATAATAACAAGACTTATCGAAGAACAACAACAACAGCAACTACTCTTTAAGAATATATATATATATTAATTTGATTTGATTAGATCCCATAAACATAAGGCAAGCAGACGTACAAATTTATTCTAGCCCAAAGGCTATCGACCAAAATGGTCTTCCAAAGCTCCGACTTTGTTGAATTTTAAATAATATTTAGTTAGTCGCTTCGACCAGTCCATGGGCGTATGCAGAGGGGGAGCGCATGGGGATGGCTGCCCTCAACTCAACATCTCAACTTTACCGAGTTTAAAATCTCTAAAAGATTACAATTTGGTTATTCCCTTTACAAAAAACTGGTCATGTCCTTGTCGCTAATTTTAAGCAACTGTAAACTCGAGTTTAAAGGATCCGGGCAAGGAATTTGAAGACCAAGTCCCTCAAGCCCCGTTGCCTTTCCCCAATCAGAACATTGACATAACAACATTTATGCGCACGTACAAATGTGTGTGTGTGTGGGTGTGTGTGTGTGTGTGTGTGTGTGTGTGTGTGTGTGTGTGTGTGTGTGTGTGTGTGTGTGTGTGTGTGTGTGTGTGTGTGTGTGTGTGTGTGTGTGTGTGTGTGTGTGTGCTTTTTTTCATTAGAATCTTATCTGCCTGGACAGAAGCCGCAGCATTGCCATACATTCCCCAACCAATCTCAATTTTTTTACGCTTTCTATTTTGTTGCCCCAATTTTTTTTTTATTTTTGCATTTACTGCACATTATTTGCCATTGTTGTTGTTTTTTTTTTGGTTTTTTTTTTTGGCGCATATAAAAAATCACGTTGTGTCGGTTAATAAAATACATATATTTTGTTGCTGAACCTAAAGCCAATCGTTGTTGCTCTTGCTTTAATATCCTTAGCCCCTTAAAAATGCAAAAAAAAAAAATAAATAAAATAAAAAAACAAATGATGGGTAACATATTTTAATGTAACCAAGAGAAGAGCTTCGATATGAAAAAAAAGTATATAAAATCGAGCTGATGAAATTAGATTTATCATTCATCTAATTGATTGTTGATTGTTGATTGATTGATTTGGGAATAACTCAAATAAAAATGTTTGAAACACATATTCTTCGTATATTAATTGCAATATTAATTGCATTAGTTAATATTAATAAATAAATGAATAAAAATACAGTTGGTTTTTGTTTACAGGATACCTTCTAGCCACGCCCATAAACACATCAGCTTTGGCTTTATTGTTGTTACTGTGTTTGTTGCTCTTGGGCGCATTTTAATTTGGATTTTTACAGCATTTTGCAACCATTTTAACGACATACATCGCAAACTCTCGTAAAATGTGGCATACAACGTATTTCACGTATGCCCCAAACCATAAAATTTTTGTTTTATTTACTCATAGAGTAAACAGCGAGCAAGAAATATAAGCCTAACCAAATTTCGGCATCAGTAATTGCTGAAGTTATAATTGAAATCCAAAATCGATTTACAGACAAGATTTCTTTTTTTTTTTTAAAGGTTATAGAAGCTATGGCCAACCCCTCTGATGTGTATATATAGATATATATGAATATTGCAGCTTGTGCATAGCTCTCACCGATCCACCCAAAACTGGGGGCAATGGTGTCTGCCAGTCTCGTTTAAGTACAACCCTAATTGGTTCAATAATCCGTCTTACCACTGACTAAAAGCCACAGCTTCATATGACTAGGTACCACTTCAAACCCCCCACCTCTCTCACAAACCCTCTCTTTAACATTACAGTTGTTTGCACGGCAACAGCTGCCACTCTTTTGGCAATTACACGCTGATGGCTGACTGACTGACTGACTGACTGACTGACTGACTGACTGTTGCCACAACTCAGTAATAAGCCCTTCAACGCGAATACCCAACAAGCTACCCCCTACCCGATCCACAGTCTGCCACACAGCGTTGCACTTTATGTGTTATAATTGCATTTTAAGTGACATTTGGTTAATTCGATTTCGATGCAAATGCGAATCTAGAGAGCGATTTGTGGGCGCCAAATCTTATTCTATGCCACAGCCCCTCCTCGCCGCTCCTCGGCTTGACTAGTTACCGCCTTTTTTGCATACATATTAAACTTAAATGAACGGTTTTTCCCTTGTTTTGGCAGCTTGTTACACACTTGTAGAGAGTATTTTTTGTTTTGCTGAGATTTACAGTGTCTCACAGTTCAATCCGAACAGTGTCTAGCAACAAATGTAAAGTGCTATAAAGTTTAAACAAGGAAAAACACGAAAAACGTTTAAATGCCAATTTGTTTCATATCATATCATGTGTGAAAGAGGATCGTTAGTTTTTATTAAAATATTAATTAATGAATTAAAATGAGTCAACAACTGAAAACTTATCCAAAATACGTGTCACAAATTATTTTGAACAGTCTTAAAAAAGTAACATATTTGGCCTTTAGCCTTACCAACTTCCATTAACCTATTATTAATGGAAGATACCAGCTTCCGGGCAGTTTCTGGGCTGATCTTGAATAAATAGTTTAAGGCAATTACAAATTTTGCTAGACACTGTTTGAAATAAACGGTGAGTCACTGTATGTTCAATATTGAGCAACACTGAAGGAAATTCAATATGGCTGCAACAATTCAATTTATTAAAGTTTCAGCTGCTTGCACAGAAAGTCGCGTCGTATATGTGGCATGCCCCAAAACCAGAGCTATTCCCTCCTCACGTTCGACATGTTGAGCTGTTAATTTAAATGAGCTGACGACCAGCTCCGCCACAAGCCAGAAAACGGCCTCCACATGAAAATGTCGAGTTTTCGGTTCCATGGCTGACTCCAAATTGCATACACAAACATATGCATATATCCATATATGCATATTTATATATACTGTACAGCGACACTCAAAAAAAAAAAAAGAAAGAAAATCGGATAGAAATAACTTAACGTGTACCTAAGTAACTCGGGGATTTGCAAAAAGGATTTAATATAAGAATTAAATTTTGTATCGTTATTTTATAGTTTGCCATTTTTTGTCTTTAATCTGAATATAACACTATCATTTGTCTGAGTGTAGAGATATACTTATATATTCGTGTACATCACTGTACACTGTGTACACTGTGTACATCCTGCCCAGCGTTAATGTTATTTTTCACAGCTACTGACAAGCAGCGCGTACTGAGGATAGGCAAAATTGAAAAGTCGGACGACGTTGGACAAGGGAAAGAGGCGAAAGGGGCGAAAGGGGGCGCGCCATATGCACACGTCGCATGTGGCAAGTAAATGAAATTAAGGCGATAACAGCGACGACAAATCCCTTTAAATAAATCCTGAAAGCAGCAAAAATTAAGAGTGAAACGGAAATGAGTTGCAATACAAAAGATATTAAAAAAGTAGTCCAGTGTTGAAGATTTTCTGCCCAAATTAAATTATGAAATATTATGCTTTTAATAACGACATATTTTTTGTGAGTGTGATAGCCCTGGAAACAGGGCTACAGTTACAGCAATATAGCCTTAAAATTGATTGACTCGTTCGAATATAAATCGACAAGCAGACATAATAAACGAAAAAAAAAAATACAGATTTTGTTAAGTACTTTGCATTTTCATTTAATTTAATGCTGATCATTTAGTACTCAAAACAATAATTGTAATTTACACGTCCCTTTAACATTTGTGATGTCATGTTAATGTTTAACAGCTAGGTTCAGGGTATCCACCTTATCTGATTATCTTCAAGCAGGGAACCACGCAATTCCGCCTTTCGACTCTCAATATTGTTTAGGAACACACACACATACATACATATATACATGGCCAGGGGACAACTGTCCGCCATCCTCCCCCTTCCCTTATACCCACATGTGAACTTTACAGCACAGTCCGATCCGCTGTTAATATAGACTCCGATATTAATTAGCGTCAAAGTTTTGGATCAATCTGGTATCACTGGTGCCATTTGCCGTTTGCCAAAACGAAAATTACAAATTGTGAACGAAAAGAAAATATTTTAAATACGATTTGCTTAATAAAATCGGTTCAAGATCAACAAAATTCAGTATAATTCGTTGGCTCACATTGCGATTCAAGCGCCCATCGATTATTTAATTCATGTAAGTTGATTATTAATTCATTCTTTGCCACTTTTTGGTTAGAGCACTGTTTGAGCCATTGTGAAATATCAATTTTAGCCAGAATCAAGCTTTGGGATTGAAGATGCCACGCAACAGAGACCAGAAGGAAAACGCCCAGCTCCGCAATGCTGCTCAGGCTGAAGAGCCGTCTGTCACAATCACAGCCTCAACCGCATCCACACTCGAATTTGAAGTCAAATTCGTCCCACTCCCTGATACGTCCGTGAACGAAAAGAAAAACAGTTCCAATGACGAAGAGCAGTGTAAATTCGTCCCACTCTCTGATACGTCCGTGAACGAAAAGGGAAACAGTTCCAGTGACGGAGAGCTGTATGTATTGGATAAGGCCGCCGCCGCCGCCTTCATGGCAAGCGACCCTCGTGGCGACCCTGATGCCGGCCATCAATGCGACGTTTGTGGAAGGTTTGATCATATGCTCTTCAAATTGGAATATATTTTCAACCACAAATCGTGTGCCGATCTGCGCACCAAATTCGAAGCTATGTTAAAGCAGAATTCGAAGGAGGCATCCGATATTAATCCGATACTGGTACAATTGAAGAACAGCGTGCTGCGTATGAGCGATGTCCAAGTGCTGCACGGTCAATACTTTCTGAACGATGCCGTAATTGGCTTCTATATGGCCTTTCAGGATGAGATCAAGTATCGTTCGGCCGGTGATTTTCTGTTTCTCACTCCCCAATTGTCGCAAAGCTTGTTCCGCATGGACAAGGAACAGCTGGAAACGGTACTGGATAAGGAGCACAACGCTCTTCAAAAATCATGGATATTCATGGCGGTGAAAGACCCAGAGGAAGTTTCGATGCAGACGGGAGAGATAGGCAAATATTGGTCGCTGCTGGTTGCGTCCCGCAACGACAATTACTTTTATCATTTTGCCTCGTATGGTGAGGGCAGCAATAAGGAGAACGCAAAGAATCTGTTCAAGAAACTTAAAGATCCTCTCGATATGAGTCGGGCACGCTTTCGCATCAAGCGCTGTCTGCAGCACAAGGACGACGTCGATTGCGGCATTCACGTCCTCTGCCTGGTCGATCGCCTGGTTAACTATGTGAAGCGATACGATACCTTTAAGGGTATCGCCCCATTGTCTCATGATGTGATCAAGAAAAAGCGCAATCAGATCATCAGCCTGATCGACTCGCTGAAGCCACAACTTGAACAATCAACACAGAAATAGAAAACAGACACATCCAGACACACCCAGACACACAAAAACGCATTTACCACATTTTTTCCAGTTGAGAAATGCGATTTGTCACAACTGAATTTAATAATGTATTAAAAAATCATCATAAAAAAAATAACTTATCACCAGCCACATTGCTGCGAATACCAAAATAAGGAACAAGAATGCTTACTTTAAGACTTTTACCTTTTTGAGCTTTACCCCCAGCCTCCCCGCCACCATTTTTTTCAAGTGGCAAGCAAATAGCGTGCACTGTTCAAATACACTTTTGCGAGTTACGTGCCGCAAATGTTTTCTTTGTTCGCCCGAGTTGCTCCTTAAAGTGTAAACTCAATTTACGTGATCGAATTTTTTTCTTAGCACTTTGCTTGTAATCAGACTCACAGCTTGTTTTGCTCCCATCTTAGCCACATACATATACACACACACACACACACACACACACACACTTGACTTTCTGGCTAAGGGTTGAGTGCAACAACAACTGCAAAACAACACTTGAATTCTAAACAATTTCAGCGATTCGGGTTCAACTGAGTTCCTCAAATAAACCAAAATTCAAATTATCTCCAACTACATTTTGTTAAGTAATTTAAGTTTTATTCAAACATTTGTAATTATTTTTTTTAAACCAATATTGTATATATTTTACAAAATGCATAATTAATTTTTATTGGTTTACTTTAATGTCATAAGACTTTAAAATAAATATTTTTATTGGTATACATCAAGCTTTCTTATTCTTACTTTTGACTATGGATACAGTCACCATAGAGTCATCAAATTTTGAAGGTATGTTACTGGTAACCAAGAGATCGATAAAAAATTGGATGGCCACGCCCACTCCGCCTACCTAAGCCGATACACCTGTTGGTGTAAATCGATAAAACAGTATATTTCACGCAATTTGAAAGATTAAGTCACCAAATTTTAAAGTTATATTGCTAGTAACCTTAAAAAATCAGGGAAAAAAAATTTTGGACCACGCCTACTTCCGACTTCAAAAACCGATAAATGCCCATATCTCCCGCAATTTAAGAGCAATAGCTACCAAACTTGAAAGGTATATTACTAAGAGCGAACTCTAAGAATTGTTTCTGCCACGCCCACTGCCGCCCCAAAACCGATAAATGGCCATATCTCCCGCAATTTAATAGCTACAGTTACCAAACTTGGAAGTTAGATTATTAGGAACATATTCATTAATTTTTTTTAACCACGCCCACTTCCGCCCTTAAAATCTCGAAAATTGCATATCTTCCGTAATTTAAGAGCTACAGCCAAACTTCGAAGAAGGGTTACTATCTTATGTATATCCACCTCAATCTGAAAGGCAATCTTGGATAGTAGTTCTTGGATGCACACAAATTATGGTATCATAGTATTTCGCTGTCGGTTACCTCCGACTGCAACGTTTTCTCTTGTTTTTTTTTTTGTTTTTTTTTGTTTTTTTTTTCGGGCTTTCGCTTATTTATTGCTTGCTTGATTTGCTGCTGAATGGGGCTGATTTCTATAGCTATTGTTTTATTGTATGCCTTGAAGTGTTGCATATACCCTTGCAACAACAATATTACAATTAAGTCATCAAGTGTGTAACCGTATCGACATATCAATGTGCCTCGGTTTTTTTAACTTCGAGCATATCTGTATTTTTCTGGGAGTCAATAAATTACACACCGATAAAAACTCACTTTCTAAATCAGAACATTTTTCTTAATTTTTACAAATAAATTTCCAACAAAATGGTACATGGTAAAATGATGTTCACATTATTTTTAAATAGTATAAACAACAATAATTAGTATTTAGAAAATTGTTTATGTTTTAAAAAACTTTGACTGAAAATTAGAAAATGAAAACTATGATTTTTAGAATGATACAAATCGGAAAAAATCTATTTTTGTGTGTATGTAAGAATAAGCCGGAAAGAAGCATATATAAAATATATATATCTTTTACGAAGTATATATAGGTTATTGATCAATATCAACAGCCGAGCCGATTTAGTCATATTCATCAGATCTCATAAATATTGACTAAAATTTCGCATATATCTTGTATATCAAGTATATATATATTAAAATCGATTAGTAATAGGAATAAATGCCACTATACTTATTGGCTACAATAATATTGATCATCTGTAAGAATTTCATCAATATCGTGTTAAGAACAGGGTATTCGCCCAGTCGAGCACTCGACTCGAGCATTTTTAATTGTTTTGTTGTATCCTTTAACGATTGTTAACGATTTTTATTGTATTTATTTTGCACTTCATAGACGACCTGCCAGAGGCAATGGCTAGTCAATGCGTCTATATGTTTGTTTGTGTATTTGAAGAGCACTCCTGGGCAAAAGCACACACACACATAGACACACATAGACACACACAGACACACACACACACACACACACACACACAGACACACACTGCTATAGAAGACTACTAAGTAATGTGTCTGTTGAGCAGCGGCGGACAACTCGTTACCAAGTTGTCGCTACTGATGCCGCCTGATATGTGCCGGGGAGGACTCTAAATATATATTTATTTGTCTGGGGTTGACTGGCTTGTGACCGGAACGATGTCCGGCAAAAGTGTTCGACTGTTTGGCTGTCCTGTGGCAACAGGTTCGTGCAGTGTTGCAAGTGTGGCAAATTTAATCAGATGACAAGTTTAAGGCCACAGCTTGTGGCATATGTGCGTCGCAGTCGCTGTTGCCGCATTCACAGCTGGATTCCCAGTTGGCAACCCAGTGTCCCCTTCCCAGTTCCCAGCCAGTGTCTGGCTTCACAGCTAATGAGCCATGAGTCAACAAAAGCACACAGAAAACCAACACCAACCGACACCCAAGGACTCAATATACCAAACAGCTTTAGACGAGAGTCATCGTTTTATATAATGCCTCCATGTGTGTGTCTGTGTGTGTGTGCGTCTGTGTGTGTGTGTGTGTCTGTGTGTGTGTGTGTGTGTGTGTGTGTGCGTCTGTGTGTGTTGTGCAGTGCTGAAATATTTATGGCATTTGCTTAAAACACACTAAAACCGAGTCGAGATTTGCCTCACACAGATTGTGTGGCACTCGCAAAATCAATCAATTTGGTTGGGCAAACCGCCAGGCAAGCAACCTGTGTGGCAAGGTAACAGCCTCGCACATGTGTGTATGTGTGTATGTGTGTGTGTGTGGGCGTGGCTGTGGGAATGTGCGTGTGTGCAAGTGGTGTCTATTGACTTTAAAATGACAACGAGCTGTTTGAGTTGCTATCTGCCTCTCACTCCACTCCACTCCCCTCCAACTCTTTCTCTCTCTCTCTCTCTCTCGCTCTGTCTCTGTCTACACTCTAGCTCTCTCTCACTCTATCTTCCATTCTGCAGTGACTGCAACAATGGCAGCTGTTCCCAACTAGACTGTAAGAAATGCATTCAACTAATTTATTATCGTTTGGTTCATATTTTCTTTGCTTAACATGACATTTTTGTGGTTGCTCTCCGTGATTTCTTTCAGTGTACGCCATGCTTATCTTAAACAAAACACCAGTTGCGCATAATAGTGAAATATGTTTAAGTTGCACTTCCATTCCAGGGCACAAACAGATGCACTTAAGATAATCGCAAAAATATTGCAGCACACATCGGAAAAAAGACAAGTGTTCATCGAATTATTCACATCTGAGGCATATGATAAATCCCCGTTGGAGACCGTTTTAATAGGAGACCATCAAATGTGGTGCCACATAAAGTGTGCAGTTATTAGTTGATTTATAACTTGGCCAACAAATGCCACTTGCTTTTGGCTAACAAATATGAATTAGTGAATGAAAATAATCGAACTGCAACTGGAACTGAGCAAATCGGCCTTAAATGAAAATCGCTCAACAAATTTTAAATTTTTCTTGTTTTTAGAAATAATTTGTACAAAAAAAAAAAAACAATTCGTTTCAAATTAAAAAAAGGTTGCAAGAAAACAACAATCCTAAAAACAGCGTAACTTTTTCCTTATTTATTTATAAGCAATATAATCCATTATTAATAAATGCATTTATTAACTGAGTTATATGAATTTTAGTGAGATGTCTTAACTGATTATATATATGTGGATATGTGGATATGTGGATGAGTCTTTGAAGCAAGCAAAGGAGCATTCAGTAGCCTTTGTCCTGTGCTGACTTTAACAGCAATTTATGTTGTTTACTTCGGAGAGACATACAGGATACGCCGGAGGAGTGTTGGCAGGTCGGGGCGGAGGCTATCACAGCGGAATCAACGGCTCAGCGGGCAACACACTTTGCAGGATTCCACACACACAAATACACACACAAACACAAACACACACAGACACACACAGACACACACATGCATACAAGGAGCTGGCACTAATGCCGGTAATACATTTGCGAGTGCAAATCGTAAGATATATCGAGCATTATTTTCGCATTTCCACATTCACATAATCTGAGCTTCAAAGGAACGAACGAACGGGCGACAACACTCCAGAGCTTGGCCAGAAAATGAAGAAGGGGTAGCCGGAGAGGTGGTTGGTCGGTGATTGCTGGTTGTTGGTAGTTGGTTGTTGGTTGTTGGCCGAGACTTTTGGCGTCAGTCATCCTGACTTGTCTTGGCAAATCTGTTGTGTAATGCTCGCTGAATGATTTACGGGCCAGAGGGTGCACCTTCAATTAGGCAGCGATTTAGTCGAGATTTGTGCGCCTTCAAGCGGGCAACGCAAAATTCCAATTTCAATTTCAACAAATTTACTCACAATGCTTAACACAAAAATTTCAATATTTATTTGAATACAATAAGTTGAGTTTCAGCAAAAGCCACAAACAATAAAAATTCACAGAATTTGACAGAAATTGACATGAAAATGTGTGAAGCTGTTTTTATTTTTTATTATTATTTTTATTTTCTTTTTTTTTGTATTTTCCACTCAAAGAAATCCAACTAAAGGACAACACAATATGGCAAGGTAGGGACTGTGCGAGGGGTGGTGGTGGTGCGGGGGGGGGGGGGGGGGTATAGGGAACACAACCGAATTGGGGTAGGTGGATAGGAGCACTGACCAGCAGCAAATTGCACAGCCGGCATAATAACGTCAAGCATAATAAAGCAATTTAATGCTCGAGCGGCAGCAACAATAACTTACTGGTAAAGGGGCGACAGGGATGGGAGTGGGATGTGGCATGATGAGTGTACACTAAAAGATGGGGCCGGAATCGAGAGACAGAGAGAGGCACAGAGAAAGAGAGAGAGAGACAAAACGAAACAGAGAACGGGCAGCTTGGAGACTTTTGGTATTGGTAGCTGATACAGGCACAAAGGGGGCAGTCAGGGAAAGGGGGGGACAAGATGAAGAGAGCTACTCCCAGCCTAAAAAAACAATTTACAAATTTAATTTCAATCGAAATGCACGTAATTAAAATAAATACATTTGCAAAACCACCAAACCACAAATTTTATAGACATCGATATAGTTTAAAAAAATTATAAAGTCAAATTCGATTCAGAGAATTTAAATTGACCGATATTTAAAGCTACGGCCTTACTATATAAATATATATATACATATGTATATATGTACATAAGTATATACATATATATGTGCATATGGAATTTTGGAGAGTCGTGCCTCAAGTCGAGCTGGGGTCGAACAATTATTTATTTATGCGCCCGTCGGCAGGCAACGGTCCTTGTCCGTTTGGCAGCGCCTCGAGAGGAATGGACGCAAATGAACCAATAGGACGAGAGGACGGACCAATACAACAACAGCAACGCAACGTACACAAAAATGTTTGTTTGGCATTATTCTGATTGTTGTGACACACTTTGTTGCAGTTGTTTTGGTTGCCCTGCACCAAACTGAAATGGATAAATTGGTTTTTGGAAATTCGGCACTCCCAAGTGGATCATGGGGGGATCTTTCTAGCACCGTTGTTGCAACAGTTGCAACCGTCCTGCGAGTTTCTGCTTCCTCTTTCAAGCGTAACAAAGTCGCCGTTATGTTTATTGTATTGTATTATTTTGTACCACTCCAATTGGAATTGAATTTGGAGGAGCGTTGTTAGCCAAGCTGTTTCAGGCGCAGAAAACACGAATCCTTATTACAACAACAGCGACAACAACAACAAGAATTGTATTTGAATTTCTGCTTAGACAGTTGGGAAGTCAATTAAAGTTTATAATTTAGCGCTTCCGTTATCCTTTTGTGTGTGTTGTCTGTGTCTGTGTGTGTGTGTGTGTGCGGAATATCCGGTGAGTCTCCTTCAAGTGTTCACTGAGCAAATCACTCAACCCAATCGCTTCCTCCTCTCCCAATGTGTGTGCAGCCAAATGGAAACCATGAAACGACATTTGCACACACAGCTCTCCCTCTCTCCCCCTCTCTCCCCCTCTCTCTCCCAATCTCTATCTCTCTCCCTCTCTTTCTGTCGCTCTAGGCACTCGTCTTAGCCCATGCACTCCAAGTGCCAAGTCGTGGCAGTGGTGGGGCAGGAATCAGGAAGTGGGGACAAAAGCTATCAACGCCGCTCAGGCGACTTCAGCGGCGTCACTCATCAAGCTGACGTGCAGCCGACATTTAACTATAATAAACGATATTTCCTTCACATGCTGACAAGCGAAGCTATGGCCCAGTCCATGGGCGTAGCCAGAACCTGTGGAAGGGGCTGGTGGTTCAAATTCACTACATAGAATATAAGTGAAACCTTCTGTAGTTCTGGAGTCCTTCAGAACTTTTACTCTTGATTCAGGCTCATGCTCCTCCCACATTATTTTGGGCTCAACTTCTTCTTCAGATATTTGCATTTATTGCATGGAAAATAACATTTTTGAATCATTTTGAATTGTAATTGCTAATTAAGCTTATTAGGTTTAAATGAATTTAAAGCTTTTTTTATTGAATAAAGGTAAATAGACTCTCCAAAATATTGAAGACAGCTAAGACAAATTATACTATATATCAATAGTGAATATATCATTATTGGAATACTTGGCTTATCGTGAGACAGTCTCAGACATTTGAATATTAAGTTAGATTTGTCAGTTTTGATAATATGTACTTATTTGCTGGGCATGTGTTGTGCCCCCCTCTGGCTAATGTGATGTCCATGGTCTACTGGTAATCCAATACGGCGGCAACTTCTGTCCTATACGTGTCCCATGCCAAACACTTTGCATAATATTCTCCGGTCGTAGTTGGCCAGCGACTGACAATGGCAGAAACTTAAAGTCACACAAGACCAATAAAGTCATGGATATACTCGTACTCTGAGATATATGTATATATAGCATTTCTCCATAAATATAAATACACACACACATATATATATATATATATGTATATACGGGCAGATACACAAGCTTCAGGCTCAACGCGAAACTGAAGACAGGCTGATGATTTTGTGTGTGTCCTGGAAACGAGTCCTGTTTGGTTGCCTGTGCATTCGGCATTTGCCATTTGCCGTTGGCCTTTTGTTTTTATTATTGTATATGAACTTTTCTAATGTAAGCGAAAAAACTACTTGTTCACATACCCTACAATCAACTGGATGCGATGCATATCGAGTGCATAACTTCGAATATTCCCAATGAGCGAGAAGCGATCATATTTTCTATCCCAATCCTCCCAATCTTCAGAGCAGCCGACAAGCAAATAGCAAAGCGAAAATCATAAAATATTAAATAACTTAGAAGAAGTAAATCGACTTGAATTGAAACCCAGAATACCAAAAATAAACCAGACAGAAATCCATAAAACCAACCACCAACCAACTGTTTGTCTGATAACTTTGTGTGTGGAATTGTAAAAGACAAACAGCTTCAATGAAATGTTTGAAATGTGATTAACCACCAAATTTGGTGAATTGGGCAGGGTATAAAGGTCAAACGGAGCCGACTAACTGAGTGCCAAATAACAAAATCAAATGAATGCCCCAACGACGCAGAGGAGCTGGGCAGGGGGTGGTGGTTAGAGCGGGAGAGGGATGTGGTGGGGAGGGCAGCGCAGTAGATAAAAAGCCAAGCAAAAGCAAATCAAATAAATTACATTAAAAGAAAAATATGTAATAAAATAAAATGCCTCCAACACACACACACAACGCACACACACACACAATGCACACACACACACAATGCACACACACACACAATGCACACACACACACAAGAGAGAGACAAAGGAAGCTGGTCGCTGTATGTTTGCGGAGAACAAAGCGCACAAATGGACAAATGACTAAGTCACAAGGCAAAAAGCATAGACACACATACACACACACACACACACACACACACACATAGATACACACGTACTGTGCTTATGCTTTGAATTGTTGTTGAATTCGCCATTCCACGAATTCAATTCATATTTGTATTGACAGACAGACAGACAGACAGACTTGTTACATGAAAGCGATCTGGCCAACAACCAACAAAGAATTTAATATGTGCATTTTACGTATTCCCAACTGTAGCTTTCAATTCAATACAAGTTTCAAAGCTTATTTGAAATTACACTCAGCAAAAAGTTCGATTGAAATTTAAAATGTGCATTTATATATACATAAATTTATGAATAATATCTATTCAAGTTGTGGCTTTCAATTCAATAAAAGTTTTACAGCTTAATTCGTGTTGTTTGAAACTACACTTAAGAATTCCTAAAAGTTCGCCTGAAATTTAAAATAAGCATTTTTTGGACAGCTAATCATAATTTCAAATTTAAACGCAAATAAAAATGTTCATTAATTTAGTTTTTGAATTGAATTGAAAACAAAATTAATTTTCCAAAATTAGACACCTGGAAAATGTTTGGGTATTTAAACGGCTAACTGAGAACACGAATTATTCAAGCAAATTAATGTGTACATTGAACAAATCTATTGTGAATAGAGACACCAATGAATGACCCCATGGAATCATATTTGTGCACATTCCAACTCAGTTGGCGACATTATATCCTTATCTGGACTCGACTCGGACACAATGCACACCAATTCGCGAACAAAACACAACTAAACAAAACAAAATATTATTTTCACCATTAATGTGCAAATGTAAAGCATTATGACAAACAAAAAAAAACAAAAAAAAAACATAAAAACAAAAAGGAAAAAAAAAACAATGTTGGTCGCAAACAAAGATTTTGGCTAAATACAAATGTCGTTTAATTTCAAAGTCAAACAAGTGCCAAACAAATAATTTCTGTATAATGCGATGCGGCTTAAAGTTTCAAGCCCTTGGCATCAGTTTCTGGCCGTTGTTAGCCAACAATAATTGCTGCCGTCAGTTCTGTAAACGAGCGGCATTATTAATGGCCCAAAGTATCCCATACGCAAAAACGCAAAAAGCCATAAAAGACTTTGGGCCAAAAAAACCATGAAAATATAAACTGAAAGGAAGCTGCAACAAACTCCATAAAACTTTGCCAAATTCATAAAAAATAAACTAAAAGCCCATCCAAAACTTTTGTTTCACATGAGCAGTACTCAGTAAGAAAAAAAATAAAAAAAAAAAACCAAAAAAAGGGTCTTCATTTGGCGCTTTTGAATGAATGGATGAGTCAGCTACTCCTGCATATGAGTGGGGGGGTGGGCCACGAAGATTCGTTTTCATGGTGCCCAATTGAACGGACATTGTGCGAGTTGGCACAACCAATAAATACATACCACCCCCTCCCCACCCCACCAACACCTAGGTTGCCTTCTCTTCGGCTTTTGGCAGTCTTCTTGAATTGCAGCCACCTTGGCGCGCTCATAAGTAGGCTATGAAAAGTGTAGCCGCATCTCCGTTGTCGGTTGTCCTTGAGTGGCATTTAGCTAAGTCACATAATCCCATTCCCATCCCCCCCCCCACGCTCCACAGACACACACACACTCCCTCACCATTGTGGTGTACCTATACAAACAGCGACTACAGTTACCTGAATGCTCAACCCCAGACACACAACCCAGCAACCCCCCCCCCCACACACACACGCACGCACGTCAAAAATACCCGCAACGGGTCTCAGCGACTGACATTACGCCGGGAAGTAGCTTAAATCCTTTACGTTATCCCACATGTAACTGCTTCTAGGCGTGCCCAAGATCCCAGAGTGAATCAGTCGCGCTTCTGTCTCCCGGTTGGCCGCGGAGTAATAACTCGGAGTTAGGGGTTGAATGAAACTAAATGAAACAGTTTTAAGAGCAAATTGCCCAGTACCGAAGAGAGCACACTGGAAGCTGACTGGAAGTCGAGCATAAAACTGAACTGACTTCAAAATGCCCTACTGCTGCCTACTGCAGTCTGTCAGCGCTCAATTCAAGGTAAGTTATATATATCCAAAAATTAAAGTTTCTTTACCAATCAAACAGCTGTTGAGATAAATCGATAAATCGAGCAAAACTCAATAAATGACATAGGTTTGGGTATGAAAAGCTGTTAGTGTCGCAAGTGGCACATGAAAACCAATATGCCGCGTTGCTACAGCACAAAAACACACACCTTCCAATAATGGAAGGCCAGAGAGCAGTCGGTTGGCTTGTGAGAGCGTGCGAGCAAAGAATAAGAGAAAATTGCCCAACATTGAAAGTAACCGCTAACTGTAATTCAAATCAGATGTTACATTTGACATTTGACATTCTGCCAAACGTAAATATGTTTTTACAAAAGTTCCACATGTATTTTGTCAATCATTGACGACTTTTAGCCAGCTCCAAATCCAATTTAATTATATATATGAAATGTCCTGCGTCCTTGCTGCCCAAATCAACGCAACTCAGCCCTACAATGTAATAAATTGTGCATTTCTGTAGCTTGCTGCCGGCGTCAATGTTGCTTCAATGTTTGCAACAACTTGCAATTAATGCTCAGCTGGTAATAATTAATTTAGTTAGTTAGTTAGTTGTGACATTAAGTTACAATGTAACGAACATTTCCAAACTAAATTGAATTCCTATTCTGCGTTATCAGGACTTTCTTGTTTGGCGTTGTGGTTTGCCTTTTTGTGGTCCACAATGTTGCCAACTTTTGTGTGCGGCACAGCACAAAGCAACAGCAGCAGCAGCACAGAACGTTATCAGCGACTGTTCTAATTTTACGCTCAAGTTATCACAAACGCTTTTGGGTTTCAACAGAGGGCAGAGGCTAGCAGGCAGCTGCAAATGCAACAGCAACAACAACAATAGCAACAACAAGAGAATCAGCAAAACAAAATGCATCAAAAAACATTCAAATGAACAACAGGCAAGACAAATTTGAATGTAAAACTTGTCAATAGATGTGAAGAGTAAAGTTCAATCGAATATACATATTTCAATCGATAGGCGCAGATTCGATAGGTTTACTGATCATCCGATCGAAGGATACCACATCCAATGTAAGTATTCTAAAAACCATCTTAAGTAGACAGAAAGAGAGGGTAGATCACGTCCAATCGCATAGCTTAAAATACCCTGTAGATTCCATTGAAGCTAAATATAAACAGGTCAAGTAAAACACACACACATATATATTTATGTGACGATATTTTTGTTACGCTTTTAATAAAAACTTTCGATGGAAGCATTATTTGCATAGTGACTTGCACTTTAGTTGCCGACAAAGTTATTTAAGCATTGCTGACTGTTTACACAATATTGCCTTCTCCCTCTACGCCCCTCTCTCTGTCTTTCTCTCTCTCTCTCTCTTTTGTCTGATTAACCTGGTTAAAAAAAGGGAGCATACAAAGAAGAGTCAACAATTTCTGCAAACATTTCATGCAACCAAAAAACAAACGCTGAAGCTGAAGTAAAATGGCATTGAGTCAATATGAAAACGAATGTTTCTAAACAAATAATACAATGAGCAGCAGGCGCTTTAAGGTTATGTAAACAATGCCATTTTGCGAGCTGCTGCAACACATTCATCCATCATTCAACGCACACACACATACAGCCAGCAGATGGGCAGCACTTGCAGTGACTTCCGTTACTCCCACTCCAACTTGGCTACACTACACACATACTTTCTATATAGGCAGCACTTTTGTCCATCGTTTACAGTTCAAGTTCAATTCAAGCTGTATGCGCGTGTTTGCGTGTGTGTGTGTGTGTGTGTGTGCATGTATCAACTTAAGTGAGAGGCAAGGCCTGGGAGCAAATTGAGCATGCCAAAAAAAGAAGATATATACATACATATACACATATGCACACGCACACACGCACACACGCACACTGACTCTCACACACACAAACAAAGGAGAGCAGAAATCAACACAAAAAACCTTTCAAAAATCTAGTGAGTAACATTCGATTGGCGCACACATTTCAATTTCCGCTTCATTTACGCTTTTTTGCTCTTCACTGATGCTTTCAGCATGCCTACAAACATGTGCATTTTCATTTTCACTCAACACATATCAACACACACACACACACACACTCTCACACACTCACGCACTCACGCACACGCATGCACGCACATGTCGGCTGTTCATTCAAAATTAAAAAAAATTCAAGTGAGAACGTTGCAGTCGGGAGATTTTTAGCAATCTACCGTTCAAGTTTGGCTTTAAGAAAAGAAAATATTGCTTGACGATCTTAGCAAGCTGCGGGAGATATAGGATTTTAACGTTTTTGGGTGGTTCAACACTTTTATTTCCAGTTTATTATAAGCTTTTAGTAACTCTAAACATTTGAAACAGACAACATGAAGGACATTGCACAAAACCAATATGCTACGATACCTTCGCTTTCAAAGTAGACTGAATAAATACATAAAAAAAGAGGCTTAAATTTTGCTGTTGACTGTTGCATCAGTCAGTTTTTCCTGCGCTGCGCTGCGCCCCAACGCAAGCCGACATTAATTGCTGAACGGGGTGTGCTGAATGTGACCTTGATTAAAGTTAAGTAGTTGCTTAACGCAATTAGTTTCGTGTGATTTCGTGCTTGTAATTATTTTTATCCACATTTGGCATTGACATTTGTTAAGTTTGTCGTGAGTGAAATAGAATTTATTTCCCTGCGATTTACAATTATTTGAATGGCTGTAGTTGATTTTCATTTTTGTTCAGCGTCGTTTTTCGAACTTGAATTAGTTCGTAAATTTCCCGTGGGTTGCGTACGTACTGTAAATTATGGCATCCGAGACACGAACCGGGCGAATTGGCGTATCTCTTGATGTGTACTAAAAACGACTGAGCTGACATAGTTTGTGCACAAACCTGCCAGCAGCCAGGACAGCCCACAACCAAGACACAAACCCAGTATTTGCTGTTCAAGTTGCAAGAGAAGTATAAGAGTGAATCAGTAATAAAGCAATTCTTTTGAACAATCATTAAGGTGTATATTTTTGTGGTTTTGTTTTGATCGCCATTACATAGACATTGGGGAATATGCTAATGTTAATGTTAAATGTTACACATACACAACTGACTAACGGTTCTTCAATTCTTCTTCTTGTTCTTGTTCCGTTTCATTTTCACTAAACGCTGCTTACAATACGACGATTAACATAGATTTTATTTTTAGATGTGACTTAAACTAAAGGTTATTTTCTGCCCCAAAAAGTCATGCTTAACAACTACATAAAAATTTTACGTACAGCTATACATATATAACATACATATGTAATTTTACATAAATATACATATACATTCATTTATGTGTGTGTGTGTTTAAGTATACCAATTTGCCCCAGACTATGCCCAAAGGAGGTTAACATAACCTCACTCACACTGTCTAAACATCTAGTTAAAGGAGGGGGAAAGGTGAAAGGGGGGAAGAGAAAATAAAAATAGAGATGTCGCTTTAAAATTAGAACTGCGATTTCAGACTTAATTCTTATTTGCAATTAGCATTATTTAACTTGTTGTATAAAAATAAGCATTATTTAAAATTAAATAAATCTATCCAATGATTTTTCATCTTTTAAAATGTTGGAAAAAAGCACGAAACAATAACGATAAAATAATTAAGTACATACATCTTAATGACAAATGAAAAAGAGTTCCAATTAGCGAGCGACTACTGTTGCTTATCAACTAAATCTCAAATATTTATAACGTATAAGAAAATTAATTCAATTCAAATTGCATCGAACATAAAACAATACATACAAAAAATTGTACAATGTACAGGGAAATGAAAGTGGGGAATTTGCTGAAGGGCGGGGAAGGGGGTGGGGGTAATTAAACACTAAAAACAAAATTTGCACTGCCCCCTTCTTTTCCGCTTAGAAACGCTGCGGCAACAGTTCGCTCTTGATGCCTCTTAGCGAGTGTTTCTTCTTGCGATGCGTGGACAGATTGCAGGACTGCTTGAAGGAGGCGCTGCACATATCACAGTTGAAACGCCGCTCCTTGCTGTGCACCACCCGATGCAGCTCCATGCGTGACTTGTACTTGAACTTGATGCCACAAGTGCCATAGTCGCACACATACCAACGCTCCCCATCATCGGATGAGACAGCGCTGCTGGCGCTGGCCGTTGTGCTATTTGAGTCCTTGGGCGCCAGCTCCTGGGCGACGGCAATCAGTGGCATGCCCAGCTGTTGCATTACCGCTGCTGCATTATTGCCACTGGCCAGCTGTGATTGCTGCGGCGTTGTCACTGATGCTGCTGCTGCTGTTGTTGTTGCTGTTGTGCTGACGCCAACAATTGTTGCGGCTGTGGCGCTGCCGGCGGTGCCGCTTAGAAAACTACTTGCTGCTACTGTTGGTGGCGGCGGTGGCGGCGCCGGCGTCGACACTGGCACCACCTGCGACAAATGATAGATTGTCGTATTGGACGAGGCGGCAGCGGCAGCAGCAGCTGCTGCCACTTGCATTTCGGGCGTCAGCTCCACTTTGATGTCAATGCCACCGCCAATGCTGCTGCTGTGTGCGCTGCTATCACCACCACCACCTGCAGCAGCAGCAGCAGCCGCTGCGGCCACAGCATGCAACTCGGCGAGCTCCTTGGCGGCATCCCGCTGCTGTTGTTGTTGCTGCTGCTGCTGATGAAGATGTTGCTGCTGCTGATGCTGGTGATGCTGATGTTGTTGCTGCTGATGCTGTTGTTGTTGCTGCTGCTGCTGTTGATGCTGTTGTTGCTGCTGCTGCTGCTGCTGTTGCTGATGTTGTGCTTCGTGCAACTCGACGGCTGCGGCCACATCCCGGTGCTCATCCTCGGTGTACTTGTAGAGGGCGACGGGAACAGCCACAGTTGTCACATTGCCCGCCGTCTGCACTGCGGTAGCGTTCGTTGTGACCGCCGATGCTGACTCTACGTCCGCTAGGCAATAGCTGCTGCTGCTGCTGCGATTATGCTCCTGCTGCCGCACACCCAAAAACAACAACGAAAACATTAGTCTTGGGCGCCAAAAAAGAACACGATCAATTCGTCAGTTTGTCAACATATGTGAAAACTAAATGGGAAGCGGGGAAAGGGCTAACTTTCTGAGGGGAGTAGGGATGGGTAAGAGACGCACCTTGGCAACGCCATGCAGAAAATTATGCTCATCCTGTATGTGCTTCCAGAAGGCGTCTTGCGTTTGCAGCTCTTCCTGGCATGTGTGGCAGACGATCCAGAAACTGTCGCCGGATAAACAAAATTCTCCCAGTTTCGTATAGATCTTGTGGTTCTTGCTGAGAATGCGCGGAAAACCCATTGCGATGACGCCTTTGGGTTCGTGCGCTGCCCTTTATTATTATTATTTATGTGAATGTTTTGTTGGCTAGCCGAAGTACAGGGTTGCATTCGAGTCGCTGTGTATTTATATGTTTTGCCGATGTATCGATATATCGGCAAGTTGTCCAGCATTCGTAAGCTTGGCGCTGCCACCTGTTTGAAATTATTCGCAAGGCCGAGCACAAGAAAAAGACGTTAGTTTTCTTTCGTTTTTTGAATCTTTATCGGTTCTTTTAAAATTTATTTCTGCTTAAATTTGCTTCTTTTTTTTTTGTTTTTGTATTTGCATTACTTTGTAGTTTTTATTTTCGGTTGGTTTGGCAAAAAAAAAAAAAAAATGTGACTATAATAAACAAGAAAAGAATGCATAAATACTTTGACGGCTTCAACTAACAATAAAAATATATAAATCTTCATATATACATGTGTATGCGTAGTAGGTTTTTGTTGTGTCGTTGTGTGTGTTGTGTGTGTAAATATACTAAACAGCTGAAACTAAAACGAATGTAGAAACTTGCATTTCTATAAATCATTTCCCCCATCTAATTTAATAACAGCACAAAAATATACGTATGTCTAATGTATACAGTTATTAATAATATAATAATAATACAAATAAATATGTTTCTCTTTTTCTCTTGTTCTTTGCCAAATAATCCATAAAACGGATATTATTTATGTAACTTATACATAATATATCATATGCGTACGTACATATGCGTTTATATACATACATTATATAACATAAGTATTTTACATACCCTTGCAGAGGATATTATATATATATATATATATATATATATATACTTCATATTTCGGATCGAAACTCTATCGGTGCGAATACGATTTCTTGGATAAACAAATTATTTTATGATTTTTTTTTTTAATTAACATTCTGCAAAGGGCATTTCTATATTCGGTATGCCGAAAATGTCAACTATTCTTTCTTGTTTTGTATGTTTTTAACATATTTTTCTTGGTTTTTGTTTAAGTTTTTTTGTTTTTTTTTTTGGTTTTTTGTTTTTTTTTTTAAATAATGTTAAGAGACTTGGAAATTGTTCATTTACAAAGTACATAAGTAGTTGCTTGCTTATATGGAACATGTTTCAACATATATTGCTTGTGGCAAGTTCGGAAGAGAACCGACACACAACACAAGACGCATTAATTTGCAGTTTCATTTGCATTTCATGTTTACACAATTGGATTTTGATGTTTTTCATTTTCATTTTCTTCTTATTATTGTATTTGTTTTTGTTTTTTTGTTTTTTCCGTTTAGTTATATATGAGTAGGATGCAAGAAATTACATTTCTTTGCTAAGCATTACAATTTAATGACTTTATATAATTTATATGCGAAAAAATTCAATTATATAACTATGCAGTCAGTTTGACGCCGGCGAACGAGCTTTAAATGTTTTGCTATTATATTTGTTGCTTTTGTGATTGTTTTTTTTTTTGTTTTTTTGTTTTTTTTTTTTTTTTGCATTTCGAGCGGGCAGCGCGCATTAAAAACAAGAGCGAGTTTTTATGTGTGTTGTTTGTGTTGTGTTCAGTTGTGGTTGTTTGTCAATGTGTGCAGGTGCTGACCTTGACAAATTTAAAGTTATTGTTGTTCTCTTTATATATAGGTGTGTGTATATATATATTTATATATATATATATATTTAGTTGTGGCTTTAATGTAATCAGTTCTTTGAGTTCTCAGTGAAAAACAGTTGAAACATAAAATTGTTTAACGAAAAACAACAAGTTTCGTTTTTTTTTTCATTTTCTTTTTTCTTTTGTCATTCTGCGAACGCTGTCATCGTTATTTCGGCAACATGAACCGATTGTTTAATTTGCGGCATATGATGCCCATTGAAAATTAGTTAACCTACTTACGCGCTAAACAAAAAAATTTAAAAAAAAAAATAATAATAAAATAATATTAGAACGTGTATACGTAGAAAATAACTTGATAAGCTTAAAAGTTACTGAAATGAAGCTATAATTTAACTTAGCCCTAGACTACAATTTACAATAGGGCATGGAGCAGGAGGCATGTAGCATGTAGCATGCAGCATGGAGCTCAATTTAGAACGGATCGCCCGCATACCAGGGATGCACCCAGGGTGTCGATGGCGGGGGCGTTGGCGGATAAATCGTTGGCGATGGCTGACCATGTGCATGATGGTGAGCTGCCGCCGCTGCAGCAGCCGCGCCCATATGATGATAGGGCGCCGGGAAGGCGCCATAATAGGAGGCGGCTGCCAATGCGGCCGCTGCTGCTGATGCCGATGCGGCTGCTGCTGCCGATGCCGATGCTGCTGCCGATGATGACGGCGATGTCGCTGCCGATGAGGAATTGGTGGACGATGCTGGCGACAGGCTGGCAATGCCAGCAACTGCTGCTGCCGCTGCACAAATGCTGTGCCTTCGCTGCATGATCGCGTGTCGCTGCTGACGTTCCGCGGCCACCGCTGCAGCAGCCACAGCTGCCACTCGCGTCGCTGTTGCCGTTGATGCGCCCCCAACGTGATGATGATGTTGTTGTTGTTGATGTTGTTGTTGTTGATGATGATGATGTTGTTGATGTTGATGATGCCCCAGCTGCTCCACGGTCAGGGTGAGGCGTCGTGCACGCAGCGGTTGCCGTTGCAGCTGTGCCTGTGCCTGTGCATGCGCCTGTGGATGTGGATGCAGCTGTGGATGCAGCTGTGGCTGCTGCTGTTGCTGCTGCGGAGGCGGCACTGCAGCATCTCTGGCCAAGCTGTTGCGGCGACGTATTGGTCTTGCGGCTGCAACAATGCCGCCGCTTAACGGCGGACTCAGCATATTGGCGGCAGCCTTGCCATACAGCGTGGACAAATACGCGTGCTCCGCCTGCGCCATTTGCTGGGCAGCGATGCGACTGCTGCTGCTGCTGCTGACGCTGACTTTACCAATGTTGCTGCTGTTGTTGTTGCTGCTGCTGCTACTTTGCAAATGTTCCACGTGTTGTCGCCTTTTTAGCAGACGCTGCTGCTCCTGTTGCTGGCGTGTTGCTGTTGCTGCAGCTGTTGTTGCAGCTACTGCTGCTGCTGATGCTGCTGCTGGTAGTGCTGACAATATTTGGGTCTGGGGTTGCGGGTGGTGCTGTCGGTGGTTGTGGGAGTACAACATTTCGTATGTGTTTCTGTTGTGTGCTTGTGGTCGATAGTGTTGTTGTTGTTGTTGCTGTTGGTGCTGCTGCTGTTGCTGCTGCGTATGAAGATGTTGCTGCTGTGTGTGACATTGCTGTTGCTGCTGCTGTTGCTGTCGCGGCTGCTGCTGTGTCTGTTGATGTTGTTGTTTCTGTTGTGGTGCTGGTGGCGGTGCCAAATGTGATGCGGCGGGTGTGGTTTTATGTTGTTGTTTGTTGTCTGTTGTTGTTGGTGGTGGTGGTGTTGTTGTTGTTGTTGTTGTTGCAGCTGCTGCTACAACTGTTGCTGCAGCTGTTGGTGTAATTGTGTTTGATTTTGTTATGTAACTATGATCTGATATTGCCGCTGCTGCTGCTGCTTTCAATGCATTTGTCGCTGCTGCTGCTGATGTTTGTATTGGTGGTGGTGGTGTTGTTGGTGTTGTTGTTGTTGATGTTGCTGTTGTTGCTGCACTTGCTGCTGCTGCTGTTGTAGTTGTTGTTGGTGTTGGTGTTGTTGGCAAATGTTGTGCTCCCCAACTTAAATCCTAGCTGGTGCGCGTACGCTTCGCAGGCGGCTGCTCCGACTGGCGTGTCATGAATGTCAACTGCGTCATGTATTTGATAATGTCGCGCACCTGAACAAGCGGCATATTCTCAGTATAGGAACGATCGTAGTCCATCAGTATTTGCACCTGTCGCCTGCGAGAACGGAAAGCAGAGAACAACAAGTCAGTGAATACAGCCAAACAAAACAGGTAAACAACAAATTAGTCACCTCATAATGCACAATATGTAATAATTGTTTATTTTTTTTTAAATATATACATATATATATATATATTATATATATTTATATATATATTCTTATTATTATCTCGTCGCTTGCACGAGATAATTTCGAGTGTTATTTCTATTATTTTATATATATTTGTCATCAGCACCAACCACCCATTTGTGAACAAGTTGTGCTCCCCAAGCTATCTCGATAAAACTTGATCAATATATGACTTTTAACTTTGGATCGGAAAGGTTTATTATATGTCTGTCATAGGAACAATCGGTTCTCGGACCAGACTCTGATTATGTTTGCCATCATCGGACCACTAAAGAATGAGGGGAGTTTGAAGTACTCAGGATGAGGATGAGAAAGTGGTTTTCTCAATTTATGCGCTTTTCACTTGAATCGTTTGAATAATAATTAAATTAATGTTGATCTTTGTTGCACCACTTACCGGTTCGCCTTGTAGAGCTCCACGCAAAGCGCCTCAATGAGACGCTTGCAATGATCGAGGGCGACGGAGGGGAAGAAGTTCTTTTGGAATTCGGCTAGGGTCATCAGCTGCTCGGATTCACTGTAGGCCTTCATGTTGATGCAGGGCACCAGATGCTTGTCGATGCACACCTTCTGCACCTTGTATGGTATCAGGTTCATGTTGCTGGTTGGTATCTCCGGTATGACGCACAACCGTTGCGCGCCGTCCCCACTGGACGCGCTGCTCACACAGGCAGCGGCTGCCAGTGCTGCCGCATGACGTTGCAGATGCATTGAGGCGCTGTTGCCGCCACCAGAACTGCCGCCGCCGGAGGAACTGCCACCACCACTGCCGCCGCCATTGGATGAAGTGTTGACACCGGAATTGTTGCCGCCGCCACCACTACCGCTGCTAGCACTACCGCTGCCGCCACTGTTGCCGCCACCACTGCTGCTGTTGCTGGCACCGCTGCGTGTGCCGCCACCATTCTGCATATGTTGCACAAGTGCGGTCATTCGCTGATGCTGGTGCACGGCATTTTGTTGTTGTTGCTGCTGTTGTTGCTGATGCTGTTGTTGCTGATGCTGTTGTTGCTGCTGCTGCTGGTGATGGGCGGCGGCGACGGCTGCCTGCTGTTGGTGTTGCTGCTGATGAAATGCGGATGCTGCTAGCGACCTTCGGGATGAAGACAAATCGATAACATCAGTGGGCGTTGTGCTGGGCGTAATTGTGGTGCTGCCAATGCCATCGACCAAATGGCAGCTACCGACATTAAATTGATGGCTGTGTGACTGACGACCAAAACCGCTAAGCGATTGCTTGTGACGCGTGGAACTAATTCCCATTGCACCACCTACACCACCACCCCCGCTGCTTGCAGCATTTGCAGTCGAACCGCTGCTGCTGGCCAAAGATAATATGGCCAATGGCAACGCATTCGCTTTCGTGGAGCAAATGACGCTCTTTTGACGCGCTGCCACCGCACCGCCAACAGCAACATTATTTGAACCACCCACACCCATGCCAACACCACCGCCGCCAGAGCTGCTGCTGTTGCCCAGCGGCGAGGCAGCCGTTGTGGATGCACTCGAACTGGAGCAACTGCTGGAGGGTGAGTGCAGAAAGTGGCCAGGCAATTGTGGTGTTATTGTCACATTGGGATTGGAGGCCAGAGACAAGGTGGTCACATTTGTGGCACCAATTGCCGGCGACATGGGCGGCGATATGTACGAGGTCAGGGGATGTGTATTGTTTGTACTTGTATTATTATTGTTATTCGCATTGGTCTGTATGGATGTGGAGAGATCTGGATTCGCTATCACCTTGTGTATAACGGCTCGCATCTCGTCCGTCATATTAAATTTCTTTTCAAAATCCTCCAACGCTTGCGTTGAGTTTAATGGTATTGTGGTGACAACACTACTACTACCACCACCACCATTACCACCAACACCACCACCACTTCCCCGTTGCTTTTTGCCAGTTGTCTGCTGTTGCTGCTGATGGTGGTTGTGGTGGTGGTGATGATTGTGATGATGATGGTGGTGGTGGTGCTGCTGCTGTTGTTGCTGCTGGTGGTGTTCATCTGGTATCAGTGGCGGCACTGTGGGCTTGGTAAAGGTGCCACCAGCTGCCGATTTACTGCTCTTGCTTTGGTTCGTCGTTTGCTTATTGGGATTATTGTAGTCCAGCATCGTTATTAGATCCGTGTCCAGGGGCAGTGATGGCAACGCCGGAAAGTTGCCACCTGCTGTTGCCGCCACTGTGCTGCTGTGCGATTTCTGTGACGCATTCGCAACACTGGCGCCCTTCATCTGCTGCGTGAACAGCAATCTCTGCGTGGGCGTCAATTGATTCCACAGCGCCAGATTTGTGTAATCAGCACGTGTCGAGGGCATATTATAGTTAAAGGGACTGCCCAACAACGCATGCATATTGGCAGCGACTGCGGCAGCGGCAGCAGCAGCAGCCGATGTTGCCGAAGCTGCAGAGCTGCTGATGCTGCTGCTGCTGCTGTTGTTGCTGCTGTTGTTGTTGCTGTTGTTGCTGCTGTTTGATGTTTGGTGGATGGAGTTGGAATTAGTATTGGACGAGGACGAGGAGCTGCGCGTATTGTTGCTGTTGTTGGCAAGGACATGGCCATGATGATGGCTACGTGAACTGTGCGTGTTTGGGGAGTGTTGTGCATGGTTGTTAAATGTGCTACTATGGTGTTGTTGTTGTTGTTGTTGTTGTCGTTGTTGTTGTTGTTGCTGTTGTGTCTGTTGTTGTTGTTGTTGCACCAGTGATTGCTCGACATTTGACCTAGAAACATTATATACAATACATCAGTCGCATTTAGCTTGGCTGCAAAATTTCCATTTTTTTTTTTTTTTTTTTTTTAAGTTTAAATTTTATTTTGTTTTTCAAGCATTTTTCAAATTTTGTTGATATCCTCGCCTAAAACTTTGCCACGCACTTAAATAAACTAATTTTTATTGTATTTTTTTTTTTACTTCTAACAATTTGTTGCACTATTAATCGCTGCACGAAACACTCAAGAGGCGTTGATGAAAAAAAAAAAAAAAAAATTACGAAAACAAAAAAAAAACAGTTAATACTATAAATTTTGGTTTGCCTGCATTAATTTTCTAGCCAGTGTTGCAAAACGTTTGCTTTTGCACAAATGAATCTAATTGTTATACGTTTGATTATGAAATATGTTGCAAATGTCAACCTATAATATGCAATGTAACAATCTGGCAACCCTTTATTCTAAGTTTTGCATTGCTCCCTCATTCGTATGTATTTCACACACTCCTTTCTAGACTGCCGAATGAGTCGCATCGTTGTACAGTTAATAAACATTATGATTCCTTATCGTGTTCTTATTTATAAACGCTGTGAAACTGCGCTCTTGGATCTAATAAATCCAACAAAATATTCTTTTCGTTTTTGTTTTTTTATTATACATTTTATTATTTGTTGTAACTTATTTTGACAAATATGCATCCGTGTGTGTGTGTGTGTGTGTGTGTGTGTGTATACATCGGAGTTTTTATATTGCATTTTTGCGATCATTTTGTGTGTGTATGTGTGGATGTGTTTATGTCTGTGTGTGTGTGTGTGAATGCTTGCAATGAATGTTTATGTACATCTAAAAGAAATGTTTTTTTTTTTCTATTTTATTGCAACTTGCGAGTTGCAATTTCACAGCTTTGAATGGTTTCTCTTTGGTACAACAACTAACCTTTCTTGCTTGCCAGAAAAAAAAAACCGTCTTAAGTCTGAACATATATTTACAGTACATACATACATCTCGTGCATATGTATGTGTATTTATTTATGTATGTATGTATGTATAGTGTATATAAATACATTTTGCATTTGCTTGTATTTTGAATTTTTGTTTGCCAATTTATCAACTTGTACACGCATTATATATAATGTTATCTTGATCTCTCACTGTGTGGGGTGGTGGGTCGTAATAGTTTCGGTATCTGATAATATGCAGATATTGTTTTGATTGCGGTTATGATTTGATTTCGATTTCAATTTCGATTCATGCCTTGAGGCCGGGGTGGAGTTTGTGGATTGCAGTCTCTGCCATAGGGGGGAAGAAGGATACCTGTCACCAGATTTTCTTTATTAAAATTCCATTTTTGTATATTTTCTTGATTGCAGTAAATCGTTGCTTTCTTCTTGTTATAAGGCGAGCCATGACCTTATTTTCTTTTCATATTTCTAGTTTTACTGTTACAAAAATCATAAGGGGTAGTCAGTACACACAGCCATAAATTATATATGTATGTATGTATATATGTATGTTTGTATATATTTATGCAAATACATTAATATACATAATAATATATATGTATTAACAAATTATCGATATCAATAGCAGTAGCAAATAGCAATATTGTCTTTATTGCATTAATCTAAAATGCGAATTCATGTTTTTCAAAATATGTTGTAGTTCTTTTATCAGCGTTACGTCTCAAAATCTCATTTAGTTATAAAAAAAAAAAAAAAAAAATAGTATGCATAATACACATAGAAAACCAACCGGAAATATAAAAAACAAAAAAAAAAGATAGAAGAGAAAAGTGAATCATGTATATTGTTAATATATTGACTTTACGGTCGAAACGAGATTAAATAGTTGTTTGCAGCAAGCATAACAAATAAAAATTGGTTTTAGAAAGCGTTCAAAGTTGAGAGCATGCAAAACTACAAATATTACTGCTAAATGAATGTGCGTGTTTGTGTGTGTATGTATGTGTGTGTGTGTGTGTGTGTGTGTGTGTGTGTGTATGTATGTATGTATGTGTATGTGTAGGTGTGTGTGTATATGTGTGTATATATATGTGTGTATATATATGTGTGTGTGTGTGTATGTGTGTGTGTATATGTGTGTGTATGTGTATGTGTGTGTGTATATGTGTGTGTATGTGTGTGTGTGTGTGTGTGTTTAATAGTATGTTAGATTGGTTTTTTTCTTATGTTCACCGTTAGTTTATTTATTTGTATGTTTTTGAATAGATATTACCCCAAAAAGTATTGAATTTTAAGAGACGAGAGACGCGATATCCGATATCGATTTTTGGCACTTGAACACCCTAATAAATGTCAAATTCTACAACAAAAATAATGTGTTGTGTTTGTTGTGTTTGTTGATTGTGTTAGTAACGCAAACGTTTTATGCGATATTTTTCATTTGTATTAATTTAGTCCAGTGTGTTTGTGAATATATTGAAAGACATAAGATGCTGTGACGACCTCAATGAAATACGTTATATTCTTTGATGAGAAAGATTGTATTTTTGTTTTCTTCTTCTTTTTTTTACTACAACAACAGTAAGAAAAACATGAAAAGATTTTTGTTTAAAAATAGTTGATTTTTTTTTTACGTGTTGGAAAAAATTACGAAAAATAATGTGGTGTGACTTTTGGGAGGGGGCAAACGAATGGTAGCAAATAAGTTGTGCGTGTAACGATTATTTTTCATAATTTCATAACATATTTATAAAAAATGGTAAACACAGTCGAAAGTTTTATTAAAATTAAATAAAATGCGTGCACAAACGCCGATTTCGGTATACTGTATTCTCTTATCTTTTTTGGTTTGTATTACAACTAAATAAGATGAAAAAAAACAATTGGTGCATAGTAGAAGAGAAACAACAAAAAAAAAAATATAATAACTTGCTGCAGCATTTATATGTTGCTTCTATTTATCCTTTTTTTCATGTGGCACCCTAATGGCAGAAAAATATTCAACTTAATTTAGGATGAAAAAGTAATGTATGCATGTACACATAATAAACGAATTACAACAAAATTTGAAAAACTCAATTTCTGCGCAAAAACTTGCTTGATTGATCAATCAATCAATCAAACATAAGTCATTATATATAATATGTATGTATTATTTCATATATATATATAGATATATATATATATATATATTATATATATACATATAAAAAAAGCAAAATCAAAGTAGCAAAAACAAATCGTAACTTGAATTGAAAATTGCTTTCATTACCAATATTATTATTATTATTTTATAACGGCGCATTTACAAAACGATAGCAACAAATGCGATATCAGATGTAATCGATATACACATGTACGCATGTACATCAATTGCATCAATCATAATCATAATACTTACATGTGATTGGCCGCCTGCCCGGCCGCCGAACGAACTAACGGCGGCGGCGCATTGGATCCACTGCTATTCACCGAGGACATGGAAATGGCCGGATTATTATACGTATACGGCTGACGACTGCTCCCACTCATTATCATGTTGTTTAGGTGTTCGCGGTATGCGCCTCGGTTTGCATTCGCATGCGTTTGTTGCGCCTACATGTTGCCACCAACATAGCAAGCCGAACGAGCGAGCGAGAGAAAAAAAAAAAAAAGAACGGTGAGCAACATTGTTTAGGAAAAAAGTGAGAAAATAAAATAAATGCCATATGCGGGAGAATGAGGGACATGAGAGAGAGAGAGAAAGAGAGATAAAGCGTCAACAGGTTGCTATACACATACATGCACCTGCACATGTATATGTGGACATGTGTGCATGTGTGCATGTGTGCATGTATGTGTGTAGCAATAACAAACACAATTACAGAGAGAGCATCTACGAGCGACTATCTACGCATGACCCAGTTTTTGAGCTGCTGCTGCTGCTGCTGCTGTTGCAGCCATTGCCAGAGTGTAATACAATAAAAATCTGTTATACATACTAATACTAATACACACAAATACATACACCTACCTAATGTTACATATATATATATATATATATATATATATATATATATATATATATATATATATTTAACACTTACTAATATTTATTTGTATGTCTCATTCATAAATTAATGAATGCTAAGTGTATTGGAGAAACTGGAGCTTGAATATTCTATTCTGTATTTTTGAGTGATCGAATGGCAATAGCGAATTGTCGATAGTTATACTTATCGATAATGATGTTTGCATGTTTGTTTGCATGTAGTTAACGGAAATTGAAATGTGTATTTGAATTGATACAATAAGATGAATAAAATTGGGGCTTATCAATATTAGTAGTAGCAATTATTGGAATTGCAACTGGCTGCAAAATCAGTTTGTTATATGCCAAATTTATTACTCTCTAAATATGTTTGCAACTTTTGTTGACTCTTGGTAATTACAAAAAATAGGTGGGGGGGGGGGGGGTAACCCTAAAAAACGATTGTTCGCTTGGTATCGTTATCTAGATCTGATGACAATAAATTACTCACCAACATTTGTACATGTAATTGGGGCACATTGTTTTGGCTGTTCATCCAGCCACCGGTGGCCAATGCCTGCACCGTTGCCTGCGTCAGCATGCGCGTATTTCCCTGTGTCTGCAACATTGCCGCTGCATGAGTGTTGAATGCGGCTGCGGCCGCTGCTGCTGCCGCCGAGGGGAAATTGCCGGCGACGCCATTAGCAGCAGCTGCTGCTGCAACAACAGCTCGTTGTTTCATCAAATGCTGCTGCTGTTGCACACTGTTTGCAACTGTTGTATGCTGCTGCTGCTGTTGTTGCTGCTGTTGCTGTTGTTGTGATTTTTGTGCAGCTGCAGAGGCAGCGCTGCCGCCACTGTTGCTACTATTGTTAACGCTGCCGCCGCCGCTGCTGCTGCTGCTGCTGCTGCCGCTGTTCGTCGTAATCTTTGGCGGTGGCGCTGTGGGTTGGCGTGTCCAGTTGACCGAATTGTTGACATTGGCACGATTACCGATGAGGAGATTGGAGTCGACCACCTTGCTGGGCCAATAGTCCTCGAATTCGGTGCCATTGGGAAAATAGCTTTTGATGTCCGTTAATGAGATGACGGCAACGTTCTCGCTCGAAAATAGCTCATTGCGTATACCCTGCACCTTGCAGCAGAACTTCAGATATGCCAAATCCCAGCCATTCAACAATTCCGCTTTCGTCTTCAAATTCTCCGTTTCGCCCTCAAAATAGAAGAGCGGCACAACCTGCTGATTATTGCGGACAGTGTACGGGACAACGGATTCCTTATTAATCCGAATGAAACCGCATTTCTCCGATGGCATTTTACTGCCCGCAATCAATTTTCGATAACAGATATCGAGAAACTGATGAAATTTGGATGCATCACTTAGTCGGACAACCAAATCCTTTTGGGTGAATATATCACGACCGAATTCACCATCGCAATGCTTGTGATTGATTTCGATAAAGAGACGCGCCTCCGCGTCCGTTATATAATAGCTGCGCACGCAGGTGCAGCTGGAGTAGATGTCGGGATGGAGGCAATTTAAATATTTGCCAAGCAGCTTCAGTTCGATCATTCGCACCGAGCAATATTTTTCCGATTGCCGATAGATATATGGTATTGATACTTTACCAAATTGTGCCCAGCCAAAGTGGCCCTTGATCGATTCCTCATCGCAAGGGCCACCCGAGCTGGACGATTTTTTATCGCCAGTGCTATTATTCTTATCATTGGCCAGCAGTGAGCCATTGGCACGGCCATTTGATGTTGTCAGTGCCGGCACCAGATGCATACTGCCATTGGGCATCTTTTGATGGCGCGACAGATAGCTCATAATATTCGTTTGTCCATTGCCATTTGTTATCGGTGGCTGCATGGCCACTCCTCCACCCCCTGCACCTGCACCAGCAGCACCGCCGCCCGCAGCAGCACCGCCACCGCTGACGCTGCCGGCAATGATGCCATTAGCCTGCTGAATGGCCGCCGATGCCGCCGCCAGTCGGCTGGCCTGTTGTGCAGCCTGTTGCTTTTGTTGCTCCTTCATTTTGGCAGCGAGTTCACGGATTTCCGCATCGTCCTCCTGCTTGACGGGCGGACCCAGTGTTCCGCCCAGACTGTTGCCGTGCAGCGGCAGCGTTTGACCGTTTGCATCAATAACGCTCGTTATCAGCACATCATCGCTGCTGGAGCTGGACATGGCGGCGGCTGTTGTTCCTCCTCCCCCTCCTCCTCTACTTCTTCGTCCTCCTCCTCCTGCTCCGGCTGCTGCTCCTGCTCCGGCTCCTGTTGATGCTGCTCTTGCTGCTGATCTCTTGCGCTCCCTGTCTCGCTCTCGCACACGCTCAATGTCAAGCTTGAACTTAGCTTGATTTTTGGCTAATTTTGATAATTTGTCTTGATGCTGGGTGCGCGGCATTAATTCATTTTGCATTTGCTGCAACAAAAGTGAGAAAAACCAACTTTTTAATAAAACTTTTTATCTTTTGTATTCGCTTATGCTTTCGTTGCCAATTTACACAGTTCACAATATACATATGTACACACATATATAAAAAAAAAAACACAAATGATAATTACTGCTATCTAGCAGAAAAAAAAAAAGATTTTGATTTGGATTGTTATTGTTGTTGTTTAATGGTGTTTGTTCCATTGCCATTGATTGACAAAGAATTTCGATTTCGTCTCACCAATTTACAAATTTATGCCGAATTCATAGTTAACGTTAACTTTTGCGTGTCGGGCGAATTCATGAAGAGAGTTATTTGCCTGTGTTTATGTTTATGCCACTTTGAGGCGGTTTCGTGAAATAATTTTGCAAATTGAGCAAGCATAAACGGAGTAATTGACACACACTATCTCGTTCTCTCACTCGCTCTCGCTATCACCGCCCCGGCATGCGCCAGCGCTCAGCTGACACAGATACGGCAACACTGGTCACACACACATGCACAAACACGCACAAGCAAAACACACACACACATAGATGCGCACACACACACACCAAAACGTGCTACTGCTACTGCTGCTGTTGATGTTGTTTTGTTGTTGCCTTTTGCTTTTCGACTCTTTTGATTATTGCTGTTGTTATTTGTATATCGTGCTCTTTCTTTCGCGCGCACTTTTTGTTGTTGTTTGTGGTATGTGCGGCGGCAGGGGCAGCGGCAGCGACTGCGAGTTTTTTCTTTTTCTGTTTTGCAAATTTCTTTTTCAACTGGCAACTGGCAAACATTTATATTTACACACACACATATATATATATATATATATATATATATAAATATATATATAAAAATATATATGTATATATATGTATGTATATGTACATATATATATATGTATTTATATATATATATATATGTATGTATATGTATGTGTATATATATATACAAATATGTACGTTATATATGTATGTATTTGTACATTTCACTATTTCATTTCACACTTACAACAATTGCTGATTATAATTTAGTTGATTGAAAAACTTAAAAAAAAATTGACACATGTGGGGCATAAAATCGACGCTTAATCGCATAGGACAATGTAAGCATTTAAATTTGTAATATATGTATGTGTATTATTTGTTGATTGATATAACGCCGACGCGACGCCTACAAAACGACGCTAAAAAAAACGCTGCTTTTTTTGCTCTGCGGACCGCGACGTGACGTCCTCCCGTCTTCGCAATACACAAACGAGTGTGATCGTTGTTACGAAAATTATTTCAACGAAGTCAACTTAAAAATGTGTGCGTGTGTGTGTGCGCTAGCTACAATGTATCTGTACATAGCAGTGGCGTCGACGTCGAAGCTGGCAGCGCAGCAGCTTTGTGTGTGTATACATAAAACCCATACACATGCATACAGAGAGCAAAAAGACACACAAAATACATATATACACAGCCGGCGCTGCTGCAGCAGCAACACGACAACGACCCGAACATGCAACGAACATTTGCCGAATTGCTGCTGCTGCTGCGAGCCCCGCCACCATCGATATTGTTATTGTTGTTGCTGTTGTTGTTGTCCCCCGTCGCACACCTTGCAACCCCCTTGTGCACTTCTTCTATTGACTAGCTAAGCGGCGCTGCTAGCTACAGCTACTACAACGGCACAGTTACTGTGGTGCAATTCCCATAAACCTGCAGTAGCAATTTAAATCAAGCATTTACATATACATACACACATACATATATATGTATGTGTATAACTCCTGTCGGCCAAAAAGGGAAAAATGTATCAAATTATTATTAAATGTTTAAATACGCTGATCCCTGATCTACTACAGTTTCTTTTATTTATTATTTGGCTCTGAAATATATCGGGTCAACTTTTAAAGCTGATAAGGCAAATATACATACATATACATATGTACATTTCTAAAGGAATCGGCTGAAAAAGGAATTGCAAAATTATAATCGTGTTAATTTTTGCTTTAACAAGTTTTTTTTTAAATTAATTCACTGTACAAGATTTAAAATTATAAGAATATTATAAATGATGATAATAATAATTATAATAGAAAAAAATGATAATAATAACAATAATAATAATAAAATGATAAATAATAATAAAAATAACAATTCTACTAATAATAACAATAAAAATACTATTAATAAAATAGTGAACTTAAGACCGTGTACACAAGACCATATACATATCATGTATATATTTACCAACATATTAATGTATGTATATATTTATTGTATATTGTTACCACTGTGCAAGCATAGCTTAAGCCATGTACGATTCAAACACATAGCGGTAGAGCTGATGGCGGCGACGTCGATGGCTGCGTCGGACGCTGGCTTTGCTCTGCCTTGGCTGCAGCGTGGGTCAAACATGCCTTCGTCTGTCCGATGTCCGTTGGGTCTCTCCCTGTGTGTGTGTGTGTGTATTTTTGGGGCACCAGAGCGAACAGTGAGCGGGGGCGTCTCTATTTTTGGCATCGCAATGCTAACCCCGCCCCACCACTGCCACCCGGCTCAAGCAATGCGACCCCTGCCTACCAATAGACGTCAATGTGTATGTGTGTGTGTATTTGTGTGTGTATCTGTGTGTGTGTATATGTGTGTGTGTGTGTGTGTGTGAGTGAGTGTGTGTGTGTGTTTGTTTGTTTGGCATGCAGCAGCATGGTCTGTGTATACGTTCGCAGGCCCTGGCTCTGTGCACGTACCCTTTCCCTCTCTTTCTGTCCCGCTATCTTCCCCCTCTCACTCGCACCCTCCCTCTTCCCCTTACTCTGTCGCTCTCAATCTCATTCCCTGGGTGTATGCAAGAAGTTTTCGTTATTCGCGCGCTCTGTGTGCTCAAGAAAGGCCCCGCTTCGTTCGGCAGCAGCAGCGGCGGCAGCAGAAGCGGCAGCAGACAAGACAGCAGCTGCCGACGACAATGCGGACAGCACTTTGTATGTATGTACACAAATACACACATAGATGTGCATATGTATGTGTGTACGTGTGTTTTTTTTTTGTTGCTGCTGCTGCCGACGCTACGCTAGCTGGGCCATTGTACGGTAAAAAGCAAAAGAACTCCGACTGCGACGAAGCTGGCGTCGGCTGCGCAGTGCTAAAAGGTCGCCCTCTAAGTGCAATACCAAAAAAAAAAAAAAAAAATCAAACGCACGCTTAATTTAACCATTCCATAAATTAATTCAGTTGCTGCTTGCCCACTCCACTCTCCAATCTCCAAACTTCACTCTCCAATCTCCACACTCCACTCTTTCCCAAAGCTAAAAGCTTATTCTACTATTTTAGCAGAGCTTTTCTTTTGCAGCTGTGTCTAAAATTAGATTTGAGCACAGTTATGTATGTATGTATGTACATATGTGTGTGTGTGTGATTTTTTTGATTTTAGAGCTCATTGCTAATTAGTCAGCTGTATGGGCCTTTTCCCGTATTCTGTGAATACCAAAAGTGCTACGATTGTACTGTGGTGTTTCCCTTGCATGTGACTACATACATACATATATGTATGTATATGTGTGTATATGTACATAGAAACAGACGAGCACGCACTGGCATCGATAAACGTCGTTTTCGTCGTCCCGAACAGCGGCAGCAGCGAAAAGTGAGGCCCCGTTTCGTGCTGCGCTTTGCTATGTAAACACAGCTAAGCATGTCCATGTCCATGCCTATGTGTGTGTGTGTGTGTGTTTGGTGTGTGGGTGTGAGTGCGCTCGTCTTTTCCCATTGATATGAAAGGGTGGTGCGATTGGTTGTTAGAGAGGGGCTAACGGGTGGGGGCGGGGGATTGGAAAGCATGAGTTATTGGTGGCTTAGGAATTTGTTGCTATTTGTGGATTGGCAATACTTCGATATAATAAAACTCTGGCTATTTTCATGCTTTCTCAGCAGGTGGCGAGAGCTCCAGGAGGCGATGACGTATGTAAACACTTACATACACACATACATACACACATACATACATACATACATATGCATGTATGTATGTCCAACATAATAAATTTCGAAATAAAAATAGATGGCATAAGCCTAAGAATAAATCGAACAGTTTGTATTTAATTTGTAATATATTTATATAATATTTAAAGTAAATAGAGCAAATATTTTTAGATAATGTGAACTTTTAGTTCTCTCTCCACTAGTACAGATTTCTTATCACCAATACAAAACTCTAGTCTCTTCTTTTATCCTTTCATTATCAACATCTTTTAAAAATTACCATATTTAGAAGCTTAAGAAAGTCTGATCCAAGAATAAAGCTTTAGAATGTACAAACATTGTTTCTTAGTTCACATCTAGTTAATACTGCATTTTTTCTAAAGTATTTCTTACAATAGTGTCTATGACAGCTACATGATATAGTAATCCGATCAAAATTATAATAGTGCTGTTTCTTAAAGCATTTAATAATAATATGAATCATTTTACGGTGATAAAATTGAGACTACTATTATTTTCGAAATACTAAGGGTTGTAAAATATAAGCATCCATTGTATCTAGTCATATCATATTTTTTAGTGTTTTTTCTTTTTTAAGATTTTTTAAAACAAATGTGTTCACTACTCTTACTTTAACCCCAGATGTAAATGTTCATATATATACACACACATATGTATGTATGTACTTACGTACACATGCAGAAAGGATTCGATCGTTGCGAGGGAAACGTTTAAGAAGGGGACACAAGACAGATATGATGTTTGAGAAGCAAGAGACCGTAAAGCTTTTAAATTTGTTCGGTATACAAAGTACTGTACATATTTGTTCTCTCTCTCTAGCTCCCTCTTTGTGCACACTGCTTTACTGTAGAAAGCTGTAGACTTTCTTCCATTACTACAAGCATTTAAACATCCACACATACAAACTGATATGCAAACTATTAATATAAATATATGTATGTATGTATGTATAAGTATGTATGCAAGATGGTCTAGATTGGCCAGTTGGACCGGATATCCGCTCGCCCACAGCCACACACACACATATACATTTATGTATACATATGTATGTATATATTTATATGAATATATAATCTTTGGTCTTAGCGGCCATTACAACTTTTGCAGCTTAGTTTATTTTCTGATTCATTATCACTATCCACATCTTTGTTTATCATTTTGTTGGTGTTGACTTAATTTTTGTTGTTATGGCAGTCTATGCAAATAAAAACTAAAACAGAAGATGTAAAAGAAGCAAGACGTGCTTAATAAATTAAAAGCAAACACACAAATGCATAAGCATACAAATACACACTCATACTGTGACTCAAGGCTTATTTGGAGCAGTGTCAAGCAAAAAATTTGCCTGCCATAAACTAATTATTCATTATTTTTCAAAAATGCCAAAGACCGATGGCAAGTACATGTATTAACCACTAAAATTAATATATGACCCTAATAAACTGGGGTTTCCCCACCTGCTTGGTCGGGTTATGCAAAAAAGTACTTCAATTTATGATCACAGCTTATTTGGCACAGTTACATTATGGACCCCTGGATGCCATAAAAACCGGATTTCTTTCGTCAGGTTGAATATTTTCGGAGACCAATCCTCCGTATTCAGTTTAGTTATATCCTGCATCTCGGGTGCTACCAGCCAACAAGGACTATCGGCAAACGGACTACCATTGAGCAGCGGAAACTCAACCTGGAACACTTTAAAATCGGATATTCACATTGCCAAATGGCTGAAATGGTCAATCTAAGCAACTGAACTGTGTACAACATCATTCGGAGTTTCGTCGACGAAAATCAGATGGAGTGCACGGGTGGAATGGCACCAAACAATATTTTCGCCGAATAGGACGAGCGAAGGATCATCAGGAAAATAAAGGGAAATCTTAAGCCATTGGCTCAAAAACTGACTCAACAGGTGCAGGAGAAATGGGGAAAAAGTGCAGTTGGAAACTGTGCTCCAGGTTTTGCGCAACTACGACTTGAGTCCCGAGTACCACGCAAGAAGCAATATATAAGCGCAAAAAATAGATGGTCTAGGATGACTTTTGCCAAAATCCACTTGGACAAATTCAACATTTTTGGCTCGGACGGACGGAATTATATTTTGTATAGTACAATACTGAGCTGAATCCAAAATACTTAAAGGGAACAGTCAAACACGGCGGAGGAAGTGTCCTGGTATGGGCTTGTATCTCGGCAGCCGGCGTCGGGAATTTTGTGATTATTGAAACATCAATGGATAAGAATATGTACCTCAATATCTCGGGCCACCAACCCGTAACTGTTTGGAGTTTAAATTGGGAGGACGTTGGTACGAGGCCCGACCGAAGGCTATCCTGCCTGTACCACGGGTAATCAGGAGCCCGCAGAACTTAGGTGCTCACGTTAAACTCATTGCCTTTCATGTACCTCAATATACGAAGCTAGAAATCCAACGTAATTTCCGGATCTGCCAGGACAACGGGCTCTGCTGGAAAATAATATTTAAAATCACAACATATCCAGCAAACAGGATCTCAAAAATGCTTTGCTGGATGAGTAGAGCAAGATCAGCCGAGAAACTACCCGGAAGCTGGTATCTTCTATGAATAATAGGTTAGGCGAAGTTGCTAAGGCTAAAGGATATCATACTAAGTATTAACATCCTTATTTAAGCTTTTATACGTCAAATATGTTTATTTTTAAGACTTCTAATCAAGCATTGACGTGTATTTTGGAAATGTTTTCAGTTTTTCACTAATTTTAATTAATTAATTACTATTTTAATAAAAACTAAAGTTTATTTTTCAAACGTGATATAACATGAAATAAATTGGCATTTAAACATTTCGCGTGTTTCCTTGTTTAAAATTTATAGAACTTTACATTTTTTGCTTAACACTGCTCCAAAGAAGCCTTGAGTCACTGTATATGCAGTACACTTTACTGCACTGTTATTCGCCTGCATATTCGCCCACTCTCTTTCTCCCAAAGTTCCTCCCCTATATCTCTCTCTCACCCGCTCTTTCTTATCTTGCTATAATTTATCGGACGCATACATATTGTTTATTTGGTCATAAGTGCTGTTATTGTTAGCAAGCAAGTTGCTTGCACTCTTCACAATATATATTATAACGTTTTTTCTCTCTCTCTCTCTCGGACAAGCAATATCCTTCGATGATAGCCGGCAGCGTTGCCACCTGGTGTCACAACATGCAATTGATATTGTCGCCCGCTGCCTCAGCTGCATCATTAATTCTGCTTTTCTATTTCGCGACGTCGGCGTCGACGCTAGCAGCGCTGGGTTTTTTTTTTTATTTTCTATGTAGCTGCGTTTGTTGTTGTTGCGCTTCTTACCCTTATGTGTGAGGCATGTTTGCGACAACACCAAATGAACAATTTAAACTAAAAATAAATAAATAAATTATTACATCCTAACATTCATTTATAACAATCATATAACAACAGTTCTGATTCGCACAGGCGGCAGGTTCCTTTCACTCGCTCTCTCCTTTGCGAACCGTAGCGTATGCCTAATGTCAAACAGGCGGGCATATCGAACTTCTGACCTAAACAACACGCAACAAGAACAATCGACGACCATAAAAAGACGCGAAAAAAAATAAATAAAGAGAATCATAAAGGAAAGAAGAAAAAAGCGAGCCGAACGCGCAAAACGTTTAGCGGCCGTCTGTCTGTGTGTGTGTGTGTTTGAGTGTGAGTGTGTGTGTGTGTGTGTGCGTGTGTGTGTGAGTGCGTGTGTGTTTGGTGTCTGTGGGTGGGGCCGAAGTTGCTGCTCTGTCGAAGCAAACGACAAGCGTCGTAAATATGTGTGTGTGTGTGTGTGTGTGTATGTATGCATACAGTTAGACTTTGCCGTAGTCGAAATGTTGTCGTCATCAAACTTCGTGGCCATACGAACGGCTGCTGCTGCTTCTTCATCATTCAATTTACTTGCTTGTACACAGATTGGCTTACATATACACACACGCACACGCACACACACAAACACGAAAACGTCGCTGCCGCCGTCGCTGCTGCTGCTGCTGCCGCCACGCAACGCGCTCCGTCATTTTGGGCTATGCGTGTTCCTGTGTGTGTATGTGTGAGTATGTATTTGGTGTTTTTTTTTTTCTTTTTTTGTTTCTTCTCTTTCTGTTGCTGCCGTTGTTGTTGTTGTTGTTATTGTTGCTGTTGTTTGTCGTTCGTTGCTCGCTCGTTTGCCGTCGGCTGCCGTCGATGCGCATATTTAAACGTGTTGCATAGTCTCTTGCCAGGCCCTCGTCAACCGGCCGCAAAGCAAAAGCAAGCAAGGCGAACGGTCGTCGTGGCCGTCGGCCCGTCAGTTCGTCACTCATTCAAGCACGCTGCTAGCTAGGCACACACACATGCATACATACATATACATACATACATACATATTTATGTATATGCATACTTATATAAATATATACATACATATGTAAGTATGTACATATACATAACATTTATATGTGTGTATACATACATACATATGTATATATACATATATACACACACACACACACACACACAAATTCAATTGGCCTCAATAATGAATTAACGAAAAGCTACAACAACAACAACAACCGCAAAAACAACAGCAATGTTGACGTAGCGTGCGAAAAGCAGGGTTTGGGTCAGGTGACTGGATGATGGGGAAGGGGGAGGGGCGGGTGGGGTGTCAGTGCAAACATGCTTGCTGCGAGAGAGTGTGTGAGAGAGAGCGAGTGAGAGAGTGAGCGAAAGAGATAAGCGAGCTGTGTAAAGTTGTATTGTTACTGTTATATGCCGTATGTATGTATGTGTATGTGCATGTGTGTGTATGTGTCAAGCTTTATTTTTGAATTTCTTAACATTTTGTTGTAATTGTTTTATAGCTGTTGGGGATTTTTATACCCTACACCCAAACAAACTCTTTAAATGGGGTATAACAAAATCAGCAAATTTAAACGCAAATGTGCTAATGATGCATGATACATTGTATGTTCATATATAAATATTTTATCTTTTATTATGTTCTATATATTGTTTTTAATGCATTTGGGAATTTGTGGAAATTTGTGGAGATCGGAATAATGCATCGATAAATATCGATTTGAAGTGTGCCTGTTTTGCACGTGGTATCTACTAGTCTTACACGATTGACTGCGGCAACTTCGGTTTTTGGTTTTTATACTATTATACCAAAAAGGTATAATAGTATATTGGTTTTGTTCAATGTCCGTCAAATCGATAAGTCCACATATCTCTCACAATTTAATGGATACAATCACCAATTTTGGTTGGTAGGTTGTTGGCGAGGTCTTTCAAAGATCGGCATATGCCACGACGGCCCCATCACCCCCGCCCCTAAAATTTTTAAATGGCTATATCTTCCGCAGTTTTTGAGTAGGAAACGTCAAATTTGGTAGGTATATTACTGGTAGTCGCCTTTAAGAACCGATATTAAATTTTGTGGGGCCACGCCCACACCTGCGCATATAATCGACAATTCCGATTGTAAATCGATAACTCCGTATATCTCCGAAAATTTGAAAGATAGAGTAACCAAACTTTGAAGGTAATTTGCTGGTAACCTCTTCCAAGGATTGTCATATCAATTTTTGGACCACGCCCACAACCGCCGCCCCCAGGAACTTCGTCCCTATAAATTTAAAATGCGCATATCTGCCTTAATTTGCAAGCTAGAGTCGCAAAATGTTGAAGGTATGTTACTGGTAACTCTCCCAAAGATCGATAAAAAAAATTGGATGACCACGCCCATTCTAGTCACCTAAACCGATACACATGTTGGTGTAAATCGATAAGCCCATCTATCTCACGCAATTTGAAAACTTAAGTCACCAAATTTTAAAGGTATATTGCTAGTGACACCCTTCATAAATGTGGAAAAACAATTTTGGTCCACGCCCACTCCCGCCCACAAAAAAACGATAAATGCCTGTATCTCCCGCAATTTAAAAGCTACAGCTACCAAACTTAGAAGTTATATTACTAAGATCGAACTCCAACATTTTGGGCCACTCCCACTCCAGCCCCCAAAACCGATAAACGCCCATATCCCCCGCAATTCAAGTTAGTTAGTTACCAAACTGGGTAGGAAGATTATTAGGAAACTTCTCTATAATTTTTTTGGGCAACGCCTACTCCCGCCCCTAAAGTCTCAAAAAGCCCATATCTCCGGAATTTAAGAGTGAAAGTAGCTTATACAATTTTTTGTGTCTGCTCTCCCCGTGTAATTCTGCTCACCGTCTTTAAAAGCCACGCTCACTTACATACATATGTATATGCAAATCATATTCATATTTATTAGTAGAGAATTAACAGAATGTGTTCCCAAAAACGGGCAAACTTGGACAGTATTTCTTGACTGCACAAAAATTATGGTATAATAGTATTTCGCTGTCGGTTACGTTCGACTGCAACGTTCTATCTTGTTTCTTATGAATTTCACAACTTTTGGTTGTAATTTTTGTTGTTTAGGGACTTTTGACTAACTACAATTATATACATACACATACACATTTAGTATTATCAAATATATACATATATATATATATATATATATATACATACATACATATATATACATACATATATATATACATATATATATATATATATACATACATATGTATGTATAAGTATATATGTATGTATGTATTGATATGTATGCAGTCACTGCCACCATCCGCTGCCGCTGCCGCTGCTGAGAAAAACTTGTTGTGCCTGCCTAACGAAACGGGGCCTGCCTGCGAACAGTGAGTCTTTTGGGCTCTGTTGACTCTCTTTAGATGCAAGAGAGGGCTACACGGCAGACGTAGGTATGTTCGGGGAAGGGGGAGGGGGTATGAGTAGAGACAGAGAAGCGACCAGCAGAATGAGTAAGCGAGCACGTTGCGCAAGGCCGGCCATTGTGTTTGCTAGCGAAACAGGGAAGAGAGCAGCAAATCGAAAAAACATATGTTTGTTAGTGTGTGTGTGTGTGAGAGAGAGGAAGAATGATAGAGTGTGTGTGTGTTATCGCAATAGCTGTTTCTAAAACCGCCCACATTCCACGCCCTTCATCGGTCCCGGCCGGACGCAGAATTATTTTTTTTTTTTGGTGATTGATATCTTCATTGAAAACTACAGCCACGGGGCCTTGTGGGTGGGTGGCTGCTGTCCGGTGGGTCGCGTGAGTGCTTCCATATATGCTCCTCTAGCCCTCTCTCGTTTTCTCTCTTTGTCATTTGCTCTCCTTCGCTCTGTCTTTGTATATATGTATGTATGTATTTATATTCGTGTGTGTGTGTGTGAGGCTGGTGTAAATTTAACTTGTTTTTGTTGAATTTCTTCCCCCTCTTCTTTTTTCCATTATTTTCGTTGTGTTCGTTTTACTTCATTTGCTTGCTGTTTGTTTTCGCTTTGTGTTCTTATTTGCCTGTGATTTCATTTTCTTTCTGTACTTTTTTTTTGTTTTATTTTTTGCTTTTGCCTAAACAACAACAAATACACACATATGCATTTATGTGTGTGTGTATGTGTCTGTATATACATACATACAATGGCACTGAGAACCCGTTATGGCTCCTTTCTCTGTCGCCATATCTCTCTGTCTCTTGCTATCATCGCATAGAGCGCTTGCAGTCGACGTCATCAGTCGTCGTCGTCATCAGTTTCTTGCTGTGTCTATTATTGTTGTTATCAATATTATAACATTCGCATTGCGCTGCACACAACTCAGTCGTGCATATTAATCATGAAGTACGCTCAAGCGCAAGCGGGAAAGCTTTTGATAAAGATTGCTACGTAAATTAAAGAAACGATCGTTCACAATTTGCACTAATACATTTGAGGCTATTAGTTATCGATTGATAATACAGGAAAAAGCTAATTAATTCACAATGGTATTTTTACTGACTGCAGTCAGCAACTGCAACAAACTCTCATATTTATTTGACTGGCGACCTTGAGCAGCAGCGCATACAAATGTCAGGCTGGCCGACACACAACTCATTGCCCGCAAATTCCCAGTCGGATTGTCTGCAATGCTGATGACGATGGCCAGCCTGGTGAGCGTGGCGTTGGCGTTGTCGCCGACTTTGACGTTGGCGTTGGCGTTAGCGCCAGCGTCATCAGCGTCATTGCGTATCAATGCATTCTATTTCTCTAGTGTTCGCTGCGAACTCTTGACGTTCGTTAAGATTTACAATATGACAACGCCATAGAAGCGTCGACGACGTCGAAAAATTCAAGTGCTGGCGCCAGCCGCAAAATTTTCCCTTGCAGTAAAAACAAAACAACAGCAGCGTCGACGACGGCGTCGACGCTTCCGCATGTTCCGAGTCAAAAGCACAGTTGAAAGTTGGCTGCTAGTGTGTGTGTCTGTGTGTGCAGCTCTTATCACACTCATACACACTCACAGATACACACACCTAGACATGGGCCCTCTGCCCAGGGCCAGATATTTGATCGTTGACTATTGCTGCCATCTATCGGTCAGAGTGAGTGCTCAAATTGAGTGGGCCTTGCAGAGGTAGCGGATATATATTTATATGTGTGTGTGTGTGTGTTAGCTTCTCAGCAGCAGCAGCGGCGAGATTAGCAACAACAGAAAATTCCACAAAAGCTGATGGTGGCAGCGATGCCGGCGCCGGCGCACCCAGCACAACAAACTTTGTTCGTTTTCACATACAGTTTATCTAGAAAATGTTTGGGCGTTGTGAAAAATTCATATTTTCTAACTTCTTTTGCAAAAAAATTTAAGGCATTTTGGCTTTTAACTATGGATTTCTCTAAACTATTTAACATAAAAATTAATTTAAAAGAATTTTGAAATTTAAAAAAAACAAAATGATCAATTTTTTTTTGACTGTCATGAAAGTATTGGGACAATAGAGATTTCAATCTTTTGGGCAAACAAAGGTCGCTTTTCAGTAGTAATTATTGAAACTTTTTATTTTTCCGTGACACCCCATAGGTCAATTGGCCAGGTGGCTCATTTAATGTGACTTCATGACACCGTTATGTTCCTTAAGCTACCCTGTAATGGATCTGCTCCAAATTTTCAGATCACCTTTCACTATGCTTAATAATATGCCATTTTCTCCAATCTGGTGGCTAAAATGTACAAAATCCCAAATGCAATCTCCATAGTCCAAACACTTTCTGGACAGTCTAAAGAATGGATACTTTTGGTTTTTACAATTATTTAAATTAATGAATCTTGATCATTTTGATATTAAATAGAGAAAGAGAAATACAGAATTAGAGAAATCCATTGAACAGTAGAAAACTAAGAAAATAATTAAAAGCCAATAATAAAATCCATTATTTTTTTTTAAAGAAATTAGTAAATATGAATTTTTCCCAATGTTCAAACACTCTCTGGACAAGCTGTACATACATAGTTGTTTTTTTGGGTTCTTCTTCTTTTTTGATGTCGCTTTTTTTTTACTTTTGCCAATTCATGTTTTTAAATTAGCAGCATGCTGGATAAAATGAGAACAAACCAAATAGCGTGCGAAAGAGTGTATGAAATTTGTGTGTGTGTGTGCGGGGGGAGGGGGGGGGAGGTTAGGCGAAGGGTGGCCATTTTTGGCAGCAGCGCGTTGGATGCGTTAGACAAAGAAGTATAGGCAACAGATATACGTTATGTATGTATATAAATGTGTGTGTGTGTGTGTGTTTGTGTGTGTGTGCGTGTTTGTGTATGTATAAAGTACAGTTTGCTGCTTAACTAAAACAAGCGCAGCCTGTTGGCCGCCATATTTGCTGTTCTTGTTGTTGTCAGATGCAAAATGGCGATCAAAAGACTGCATAGAGTTGCCAGGCATTTGTGCAAAACGATCTAATTTCGCCACTGATCAAACTGAGTTAGTTGTCTGTGCTAATGTATAAAAAAAATACCTGAACCCTGGTAGCTCAGCGTTCTGTCTGTAGAAATTGTTGGTGTATCTTTTATTATTATTTTTCACATATACATTTAAATATACTGTCATGCACATATTTAAATGTAAATTTTAATTTGTTGACACGAGTACGTTGATTTCGTCGTTGCTGTTTTTTTTTTAAATATTTTTTTGTCGTTACTGTTGTTGCTTGGCATGATTCATCAATTATGAATTTACATGCATTTTTCAGTTACCTGAAATGGAACTCGCAAAATGCTGATGAGCTCTGTCAAGTGAAAGCATATTTCATATGCATGCCTGTACAGATATGAAAATAATATGTATACATACATATGTATGTACGTACATATAGATATATTCATATACATACGATTAAAAAAAAATAATAATTTAAACAGTCTTTTGCAAAAGTGCATTGCAAAAATAAACAAACTCATCGAAATTACAAATTTCGAGCCGTATTATTCATATATTCACTATGGGAATTTGCAATGATTCAATTACAATGAAAATGGCCACACTTTGCCACACTGGAAGCAATGATAGGGGAGGGGGTTGAAGTAGCGCTCTCAAATAATGTGTTGGTGGTGGGTCAACCGCTCCTTTTTGTTTTATTACAAACTGTGTAAGGAAATGATTACTATTTCATTTATATTACCATTCTGGGGGGGTGTGGACACAGGGTTGATCGCAGGTGTGCATTAATCATTTGTGATATGGCGCGTGATCTGCATTGGAAAAATACGAATGAAATTATGGGGCTGATTGGGGATGGTAGTGGTAGAGGTAGGGTGGGGGTGCTCATTAACACCACGTGTTTGAAAGTATAAAGAGAGAGAGAGAGAGAGAGAGAGAGCGAAGTAACATAGACAAGGAGTCGGTACAGTTGTGCTTAACTCGATGTAACAAACAGAAATGCTAAAATATCCTGTATTTCTCTCTGAAATTTAGGCATGAATGGAAGTGCTCTCATTTCTTATATTTAGCACAGGTTCTGGAAAACTGCACGCAATTGTAGATAACGGGACGCTGCAGAATATTCACACACATAGCTTGACTATCATGCCGTCCTTTTCTCACGCGCATATCTGACTATGAAAATTCGTTTTCGACATTGATTTTGATGTTTCTTATACGATCTTGATGAAAATGGTGCAATCAATAATAAGTATATGTATTTTATCTATTGTTTAGAAGAATCTTTAAAATTGTGGCTTTTATTGCTCTCGGTAATGAATGTATATCGATATTCGCGAAACAAAGTCAGTTAGCAATATAATGATATAAACTGTATATACGAGAAATTATATTCTAAATTTGAAGAAAATAGCACTTATAGTCTCCGAGATATGTAGATATTTGTCGGCTGTTGATTCTGATCAAGAATATTGTATATATACTTTATAGGATGCCCAGATGCTTCCTTCTGTCACATATATTTGCCCAAAATCATTATGGGGACAAGAAAAACAATTATTGAGATTATTGAGGTTTTGCTAAGATTTATTTTTGGCAAAACATATTTCTTAAAATTAAAAATATTTCTAAAAAAGTATATCAATTTTATAAACTTTCTCAAATGTTTGTATTTGAGAAATCTGAATCAGTCATCGAATATTACAATTGAAATTATAAATTATTAATATATTTTTTAAATTTAAGATCCTAGTTTTTGGAAAACGTAACCTTCCGTTTTGGAAATGTATTTTCTGAATAATAAGGTGAATTACTCTTGACGTCAAATGTGTGGTGTTTTCTAAAATTTATGGCAATTTTTTTCTGCACTGAAAATTAAATTGAGTTAGAAGTTTTTGCAATGGATTCAAGCCAATCTTAAGTAACTGTACTTACTGTACTACAATGCTCTAATACTTTAGTTCATGTCAGGATTAGAGTCGATCACCAATATCACCCTGCTTGATTATAAATCTCCAAAAGTCTTTTGTATTCAGAATCTCTTTGTATATATGTATGTGTATTTATGTATATATGTATATATGTATGCCTATAGAACTGTCAGGGTGTCGTCTACCTGATTAAATGAAGATTTATTGACCCTCCCCTGTAAAGCTTCTAGCGTGTCGCATTTTACCTGAGTCGCATATATTTTTTCCCTTTTTCATTTTCTTTGCTACCGTCTACCTGAATTGCGAGACATTCTGTAAATTCCCTAAAAGCGAATTTTTCAAAAGGATCGTCGTTTGGCATCCTCCAATCGCTGCTGGTTTCATAATTTCAGCCAACTAATTTAAGACTCGCTGACCAATTGGTAAATATACGATCAGTGTATGCTCTTTACAGTTATAACACTCGTATATACTTTTTGTTTAGTCAAAAGATAATGAAAAAAAAACAGTGTGGGGAAAGAAAGGGAGAGAGAGAGAATTCTAGAAATACAGAAGAGCTAGAGAATTCTAGAAATACAGAAGATAGAGAGAGAATTCTAGAAATACAGAAGATAGAAAGAGAGAGAGAGAATTCTAGAAATACAGAAGAGAGAGAGAGAGAGAGAATTCTTGAAATACAGACCACTAATGAAATATAATATTATAATTTGGGTATTTTTTGTATTATTTTGGGCATTATATTAAAAAATGTCGATTCTAATAATTATATATTATAATATTTTCTGTTCATAATCAGCTAACTCATTTTACATTATCTTATTACATATACATGTATGTATAATCAGCTACAAATAATACATGTACATATGTTAATATGTTTCCCACTGTCTCTTTCTGTCAGTTTCTTACCTTTCCACACTTGTCGCTTTAAGCTTTTCTTCCAGATTTATCGCCCATTATGTATACACATACATATATATGTATGCATATATGTATGTATGTATGTATGTATGTATGTATGTATGTATGTATATATTTATGTAAGTATCATTAAGTGGTTCCCACAGCTGTATCGCGTATGTTTTTTTACAATACATATAGAAATCAAGCCATAAAAGAAAATTGGTTTTTCATATGGATTTTCTACTTACTTTGCGTTTCGCGCTTTCCATCGTTCCGCACACACATACATATACATATGTATAAATATACACATAAATATATATACCTATGTAAATATGTATATAAAGAGAGAGCTGGTATGTATAACTTTATATACATATTTGTATGTATGTATGTACATATTGAAATACAAGGGCGCACTTAGCTTTTGGCAACGGGGCTGATTTTCACTTATTTTTTTTAATTCATTTAAAAGCTTGCTAAGGATTTTGGAAAATGCATCTAAAGTCGATTCTTATTTTTCCAATTTTATTTCGGCGACCAAATGTATGGGTCTATGCCACACCACCTTGCACCACCCCCACCCACACCCCACATGTACGACCATGTTATTTATATAGACATACATACATACATACATACATACATGTGTACATATATAACTAAATACATTTCTAAATTATTTATTTTGCACTGCGAAAGCAAAGGCGAAGCCAAAGCGAGGTGCAACAATGAAAATCCAAAAAGAAAACGAACAATAAGCAAAGATAAACAACGGCTGAGCTAGACAGAGACAGAGAGACAGAGAGCGAGAGCGAGAGCGAGCTACCAAGCGACTAAAGCGTTGCAACTTTTTTGGTTAAATGCCAAAAAAAAAAAAAGAAGAGTCCGTTGAACCGGAACTGAGGCATGTTTTGCATTGACAAGGGATGAGGCACGTCCAGGACTGTCGAATGCTCGACACTTGTTGGCAGTCCGCCAAACACGCCCCCCCCCCCCCAACACTTCGTGCTCCTTACAAGCTGTGGCTGCAGAAAATAATAAATAAATGTTTGTATGTATCACTTAAATAATAAATACAAGCACGCAAAAACAAAAAAAAAAAAAAAACAAAAAAAAGAATGGAAGAAAATAAAGCAGTAAAATAAAGTCATAAATGGGCGGCGACGCAATTACAGTGAATGGAACAAACATTTATAAAATGCTTAAAAATATTTATGTACAGATAATATATATGTATGCATGTATATATGTATATGTATGGGTATATATATATGTGTATATGTGTGTGTACATGCTCTGTATAATCTGCAATGATCTCTCTGCTGCTGCGATGGCAATGCCAGCAGCAGCAACAACAACAAACAGCTCAAAAGTCTTCTTGATGGGGAAAAAAGGTCAAAGTATCTCTCAAACATACAAAAACTCTCACACTCACGCACACACTTACACACACACATACATAGACATGCCATTGCGTGCATACACTTACAGCTGGGAGCGAATTCGCAGCAGCAGCAACAAAAACTTAAAGTCGCAGCTGGCTACATACACACACAAACAGGAAAATATATGTATGCATGTAGAGCTGGAGAGAGCTCATAAAAGAAAGAGAGCTAAAGATATATAGAGAGAGAGAGAGCGTTAGCAAGAGAGGGGGAACAGTTACAGCCACAAAACAGATACATACACAAAAAGGTAACAGCACACATTATTACATACATACATATGTATGTGTGTATGTGTATATGGCCAATACATTTTGTACCATCGGCAGCGCAGCGGCCACCAAACTGAGGGCCACAACACCAACAAACGAAAAGCAGCAGCAGCACCAACACCACCACCACCAACAACAACAATAACAAAAAGAAGAAGCAAAGAAACAACAAAACTATGCGATGCAGCGAAGGTCGTCGTCGCTGTTTTGTCTGTCGACGTAGACGTTGACTGCGACTGCAGCAGCGACGACAACAACGGAGAATTCCACATAGAAAATCGAGAAAACTGCATTAAATTTTCGTAGCTGCTCTGTGTGTGTGTGAATGTCTATCATTGTGTGTACTTGCACACACACACACACACACACATACACATACATATATATATATATATATATATATATATATTTATATATATAAATATATATTTATACACAAATACATACATATGCCAGTTGGTCGGATACGGGTTTTTGTGTGTTTGATATGCGTTCACTCTGTCGAAAAAGCTTCAAACATGGATATTTATATTTGTATGTATTTATATATTTATATTAAATTTATATAGTACATACATTTATATGAGTACATATTGTACATTATGTATACACATATTCATGAAAATTCCCAAAAGATACACATGAACATCGAATGTTCGCTGCAAGATTTAAAAGGGATGAAGATGCAGGGGTAGGATTGGGGAGGAGGGAGGTGTATAGCGGGTGGCTGTGATGATGATGATAATGTGACCCATTACTACCAGTTGCCAATTGCTGATTGGCTGATGATGCCCAAAGAGAGCTGCTGCTGGGCTTGTAGTCAATTTTAAATATAGGCGATGATCTTGGCTAAGTAAATAAATATGTATGCTCATATGTATGCTTATTAATGTACTTAGTTAAATAACTTACAAGATATTAAGTCAACATTTCCCAGAAGCATAACGGTTCACTGCAGTTGCGATTAAAAAAAAAAACCCATGTCGAATTCGGAACATTTGAGAAAATCGATACGCACTTTTACATACAGTGGCGCAAAGCTTATTTTGACCAGTGTCTAGCAAAAATTGTAATTGCCTACCATAAAATTATTCATTATTTCGGAGGATCATCAGGAAAATAATGGGAAATCTTAAGCTAATCGCACCAGGATGAAATGGGGACAAAGTGCAGTGTGGAAACTAAGCTCCAGGTTTTGCGCAACTATGACATGAACGCCCGAGTACCTCGCAAAAAGCAATTTATAAGCACAAAAATTATAGGGTCTCGGATAACGTTCTGGAGTTCTGGAACACAATCATATTTGCAGATGAGTCCAAATTCATAATTTTTGGCTCGGACGGACGGAATTATATGTGGCGATAGTATAATACTGAGCTGACCTCCATAAACTAAAAGGCAACAGTCAAGCACGGCGGAAGAAGTGTCCTGGTATGGGCATCTACATCGGCAGCCGGCGTCGGAATTTTGGTGCTTATTGAAACAAAAATGGACAAGAATGTGTACCTCAATATACTAAAGGAAAATTTACTCCAAAGTGCCGACACTTTCTCCGCCATGCTTGACTGTTGCCTTTAAGTGTTTGGGATTCAGCTCAGTATTGGGTTGTTGCCACACATAATTCCGTCCGTCGGGGTCAAAAATTTTTAATTTGTACGCATATTCAAATATGACTGTGTTCCAGAACTCCAGATCCTTGACCAAGTGGATTTTGACGAACGTCATCCTAGAGCCTTTGTTTTTTTGCTCTTATAAATTGCTTTTCCGTGGTACTTGGGCCTTAGAGTCATAGTTGCCAAAAACCAGGAGCACAGTTTCTACACTGAACTTTTTCCTTATTTCATCCTGCGCCTTTTGAGTCGGTTTTTGAGCCGCTAGCTTAAGATTTCCCCTTATTTTCTTGATGATCCTCGGCACGTCCTGCTCGGTGAAAATCGGGTTTGGTGCCATTCCGCCCTTGTCCTCTGTCCGATTTTCGTCCACGAAACTTTAAATGATGAGGAATACAGTTGAGGTGTTTAGATTGGCCAATTTAGCTATTTGGCGATATGAATATCCGATTTTGCAGTGTTCCAGGATGAGTTTCCTTTGCTCAATTGTAGTCAGTTTGCCCATAGTCCTTGTTGGCTAAACTGACTATGAAGGATTGGTCTATTAAAACCGAAAATATTCAACCTGACGAAAAAAATCCGGGTCTTATGGCACCCAGGTGTCCATAATGTGAGTGTTCCAAAACGGCTGGACACATATTCTTAGGTACTTTTATACATAACCCGACCTAGCGGGTGGGGAAATCCTTGTTTATTAGGGTCATATATTCATTTTAGTGGTTAATACATGTACCTGCCATAGGTCCTTGGAGTTTTTGAAAAATAATGAATAATGAATAATGAGTTTATGGCAGGCAATTAAAATTATTGCTTGACACTGCTCCAAGCCGACTGGTAGACACTGTATGTATATGATTATAGTAATTGTTGGAAAGCATATAGATCTATATGTATATGCATATCTAAAAACAACAATTAATTTAGGCAACTAAATATTAAATTTGCCATTTTGTGGTAGTTGATTTTTTTGACGCAAGGGGCGCTGTTGCGCTTCGGGCGTGAGCGAGTGAAAGAGGAAGAGAGCAATGGAGGTTTTGTATGTGTGTGTGGGGCTGCATGGTGGCAAATTAAAAGTAAATTTTGCTTTTGCCATTTTCGAACATGACAGGGTAATAAGCAGCTAAAAAAAAACGATACCATTCGGCTGCCGAACCGCAAAATGAGCGCTCCGAAAAGCTTTCGAAGTGGGGGAAGTTGATGGCAATATTCCCGGTTTGCCCGCCAAACGCGTACGCCCACACTATGGGCACGCCTAGACCCCCACGCCCCCACCCCATTCCTTCCTTCCTCACACTTTACTGCTCGACCCTTTATGCTCTTTGTGTGTGTGTGTGTGTGTGTGTTGAACTGCCAAAGTCGTTGCGCGGAATCGTCATCATAGCTGCCGTCGCCGTCGCCGTCGTTGCCGCCTCTCCCTTCACCGCTGCTAGCCTACCTAAATACATACACACGCATACACATACATATATAAATTCATACATACATACATATCTACCGTGTACCATTGCGCGTCACGAATCGGGGCCTCTGCAAGAGACTATGCAACTTGTGTGTGTGTCTATATATTGTGTTTTCTTCTTCTAATTTGGTTTTTTCTGTTTTTTTTTTTCGTTGCTAATTTTTGTTGTTGTTTTTGGTTCGATGTTTTGCTGCTTTGGCACTTATTTAGTTACATATTATATTATTTTAGATGCATGTACATATGTATATATGTGTATATATAATTACATACATACATACGTATGTAGGTATGCATATACATACATGCATACTATACATGTATTCCAAAATAGTAATTCGACGCCTTGAATTTACAATTCGTATTTTTAACATAATTTTTAATCTTTTCTGCTTCATAATTTTTCCTATGTATATACCATTGTCGAGCAACATATTAATTAATAATTAGTTGTGTAAAAAATACATTTAAAATATTCTTAAAATTATTTTCAACATTAAATATATTTTTAAGGCGCTGTAAAAAGTACCCCACATAATTCTAAGTTAAAAGTACATAAATTATATGTTACATGCAAAAATTATCTGTGTACATCTGTACATCAACTATATATACTAGTTTGTATGAACGCCTTGGTCTCAAAGATAAGTGCTCAAATATCAAATATAAATGATCTATTTGGTTATGTTTTCGATTTTCTCATATATCACTATTTATGCCAAATTTCCGTCTCCTGGCATGCTAAACATACTGTAAAAGCTATGCTTCCAAATTGTATTGAAAAGTTTCTGCAATTGTGTGCTGAGTACAGGATATCTGCTTGACGAGAAGTATCCATTAAGATTCTCTTAGATGGTTAATTACAGTTAGGAGGTGGGTGTCATTGTGCTGAAATAAGCGGTTATTCAATTACATCACATAGCTATCGATTTGCTTGCACGCACACACACCAGAATGATAACCGATGGAGTTATTTGATGCCATAAAAACCCATCCATAACTGAATCAAATTACATAAATTGAAATATATTTGTATGACTATCTGCTATAACATTTGTAGTTCAAATGCCCATTTCAATGGAAACAAAAAGAATAATATTCGCATATTGATTATCAATCAAGTTCATTTTTAAATTTGGCACCAAATTTTGCGCCAATCAGACAAAGTGTGCCCAACAAATGTAAAAGTTGCTGCTGCAGTAGAAGCGACAGCAAGCATGCGTATTTTCCAAAGAAGTTTTCGAAACTAATTAAAATATATATCAATCTAATTAAATAAATAAAATTTAAATAAACACCTGATCAAGAAAGCAGTTGGCAGTCGTCAGAGCTATCACATCGATGCCAGCATATTATCGATATCAATAACGAGATACAATTTGAATATATAAGAAATTGAATAATTAATGTGAACAAATAATTCTGCTATAATAAAATGTATATATTGATGTATCAAAATGCCTGGTAAATTGACCTTTGCATAATAAGAGTAGATTAGCAATTAACTAATTATTCACGTTGTTTCCGATCAATACAATTTGGCGCCAATATATTGTGTATTCACTGAAATTGAATTAAGGGCAGTGCTGCCATATCAAGTGCAGCCCAAGCGGTCTATCGATACCGATATTAATGAAAAACGCGCGCGGGTCTTTGCCAGGAAGCTCGATCGAAAAGCTCATTAACACGAGAATTTAGATAATATATTAACTAAGATATATATATGTATATATAAATATATATGCAAATTAAGCTGCTATCGAAATACGTAAACAGATTGAGAACAATGAGCATGTGCGACGCAGCTGCAACTGTTGTGCCAGATAAGCGCAATGTGGAGATAAAAGCCCGCATTCCGGGCGGTGTCGAGGAGTTCAATCGTCGCCTCGACATCGCCAAGAAGCTAACGGGCTCCGCTGGCGAGCTGATTGTGCAGCGCGATGTCTTCTTCAATTCACCGCAAGGCGGCCGATTGAAGTTGCGCTATTTGGAGGCGCCGGCGCGATCACAGCTTGTCCACTATGACCGGCCGGATGTGGCGGGTCCCAAACTCTCCAAATACAACAAAATTGAGGTCGATGAGCCGACAGTGCTGGAGAAGATTCTACAATTATCGAACGGTACACTGGGCGTATTGGCCAAGCAGCGATTGCTCTTTCTGCACAAACAAACACGCATTCATATGGATGAAGTCAAGGATTTGGGTCATTTTATGGAGTTCGAGGTTTGCCTAAATCCCGAACAGACACTGGAACAGGGCCAGACCATTGCCGAGGAGCTGTGTCAGACATTTGGCATTGCGCCCGCTGATCTAATGACCGGCTCCTACTTCGATCTCCTCACAAAAAACTAATCTTCACTGCATGCTAATCGGAATCCGTTATCCGTTTATACATGCAACTAATAAATATAATTGTTTTTCTATGTAAGTGTACAATATAAATTGGATTTATCATGTATTATCATTTTATTTATGTATATATAGCAGCAGAATTTTGAATAATTCATAATTTGGCAAACGATTCAACTTAAGAAAAAAGTTGCGAGAAACTCAAAAAAATATATCGATATTTTATATTCCTATAATGGCATCTTATATATCTATGTATATATATATATATATGGTATATTTATATATATATGGTATATTTATATTTTAGACGCCAGTTGGTGTACTAGTAACGATTAAAATCATATTAAACTTAAAGCTGAGTATAAATGCAGTTGATTAAAGAAAATAATGAAAATTATCATCATCATCATCGAGAATAGAACACATATAAAGTGTAATCAGGGGGACAAAACGATCGGCATTAATTAAAAGCTAAACTTAATAACTATAAGGACAATTGAGAACATGGCTCTTATAGCTAATCCAGCTGCCATTTTCAATGGTCGGATTTTTCCGTTAGTCATGTCAAGAATTTCGTTTCATTTCAAAATGAGCGACAAAAAAACTGGTGATTTCAATATACATATATATATATATATATATATATATATATATATGTGTGTGTGTGTGTGGGAGGGGGAGACACGGGTTAACGATGCTGGCCACACTTAGCAGTAGGAACCAATTAGACTGATGGAAATGTTCTCCGCGATGGGATCAGGGGCCGAGATCGGTTTCCAGTATAACCAATTGTAGTTGACTGCAAAATGAAGACAAGAAATATAGAAATTATGACATTTTGCTTGACATGGAGATCTTTCGAGTCTGTGGTTGGGCTACTTACGCACAAAAGATTGGGTAAGGCGGACGGAGAGGGTGCGACAGCGTTGACGGCATTCGCTGGTCGGACGCAGGATGATGAAACGAGTGCCCACCGCCTGATGCACATACACATTGGGACATTCCGTTTCGGGCAGCGTATACGTTGGCGCCTGTGCCGTATCGATGGCCACATACCGTTCCAGGGCGACGCCCATGCTGGGCAAGCGTACCGGTCGTGCGAAAATGGGTCGCAATAGGCGAGCGGGCAGCATCCGATTGCAGCGCCACAAGTTGTGCGTGTGCGTTGACCTGCGATCAGAGGATGGGGGCAGCTTATCCTTTGCGCCCTGCACCAAGCTGCTCTTGTTGAATTGCCCAAAGAGATCCTCCAGATTGTGGACATGCTGATTGGTGGAGTGCACACGATACGCGTCCCGTTGAAAAATCTGCATATTGTTTGCATAGATCTGATAGAAATCGGCCAAATCGAATGCATGCTGATCGCCACGGAACATGTACGGCGCATGATGATCCGTTGCTGGCTGGCGGCAATGTTGCAACAGTGCCAACTGCTCATAGCCGGACAATGCCTCAGTGCTGGCATTCGAGGCATGGAGCTGGGCACACAGATCGCTCTCCAGCCAAACGCTTTCCACATGTGCACACGGTCCGCAACTGAGATCCTCGACTTGAAAGAACGGATTGCCCATCAGGCACGACTCGTCGTATAGTTCGGTGAGCCGTGGAAAGCGTTGGATTAGTGGCATGGTCATCCGACGCCACATTCGCATGCCCGGATACACCATCGATTGCACCATCCGCACATTGTTCGCACTTTGCGACGTATCATAGCGATATGCGACCACACACAGCGACATCAGCGTCAAATAGAACAGCCAGCAGAGGATTTTGCGTCGCCTGTCGAGCAGATGATGCAGCACCTCCAGCTTTAGATAGGCCATCAGTGGCGTCTCTGGCGTTGTATAAAGCGGCGCCTGCGGCACCCGTGCGCTGCGTGGACTGCGCTGCTGGAAATACTGAAAGATCACATAGTTATCGAAGCTGAGCGGACGCACACCGTAATTGGCCTCGGCGAGGCGACGCAGTTGTCGGACGGCATTCGTGTACCGTTGCAGCAGCTGCTGTCGGCTCAGTTGCACAAAATTCAAATCGATATCGATATCATAGTCGTTGTCCATGTCGAACACCACCTATTCCTCCTCCTCCACCACAACGCTCCTCCCTCAGCGACCTTAATTTAGTTTAGTTTTCGCAGAAATAAATTGTTTTGGCTGTTACTGTTCTTCCTGTTTTGGTTTTTCCTTTGTTGCAGTCCCGATTTGTTGTTCTTGTTGTTGCTGGTAGCCAATTTAATTGGTTTTATGGCCATCTATTTACATTCACTTTGATGCGCTTTATTGTTGTCCGCTTGCTTTGCATAGTTTTTTGTTGGTATTTTGCATTATGCACTTTGTCAGCAAAAATAGTTGTGGTATTTTTAGGTGTGCAGCTAAATACTAGCATTCAATCTCAGCTGTATGTGTTTTTTCGTATCATTAAACAATTTTTTTGGGTTTTTTTCCGAACAATAAAAATTTTATTTTCTTTTATTTTTAATTCTAATATGATTTATGTGAGTGTGGCAACTTTGTTTATCATGCGCAGGATTTTCGTTGAGCATATGATAACAATTGGCGTGCGACTAGCCCGTCGAAGAGTCGAAACGTTGGCCACACTACGCGCGTCTTTTGTATGTTACTTAAGGCTGGCCACACGACTTCAGTTGTTTGATAATCGAGTAGCAGTGCGGAACCGTCGCCAAAAAGTAATTGTGACAATTTCTTATTTTGCCATCTTATATTTGTATTTTTTTTTTTGTAACTTATTGTTAGTTTTATTGTTTTTATTTGCGTTAAACAACATGCGGCGTGCAGAAACTGCATAAGTGGCACATACATAAAATATTGCAATTCTCTATCATAGTGTATGTGTATGTTTATGCGTGTGTGGGCAACTCCACAAGTGTGTGCGTGAAATCAAAATAAAAGCATAGCAACGAAACGCTTGTCGCGCCCTGATGGAACTATTTTATAGTATTACTAATTAAAAAGGCGCTAAACTTTAATAATAAAAAGCAACAAGTGTTAGAGTGTGCGTGAAATAATGTGAATGAAGTTGTATTACGTAAGAATATGTTCAAATTCTGACTGCATTCTTGGTCAAAGGGAGAATAGTCGTCGGGTGTGTTGATGATTTCATTCACGGTGACGATGGCGATGACTACGCGGCCAACGCACACACACACACACGCACACACATAGACGCAAACTTTGCGTTCGCTTGCATTTATATATTGAATTTGCTTGTGTGTGTGTGTGCCAATGAATATCCTCCAGGGGGAGTTAAAAGCAAAGTCTGATATTCAAGTGTTGTGGGGTGACCATATTTTTAAAGTCGACGATCAGCAACTGATTACAGAAGCGGAGCAGAAGAAGCAGCGCCCCCTACCGTCGTGTTTACGTTGAACTCAAGGAGTTTGCACATCCAATTGCTGCTCTTTCTCCCTCTCTAATGCGTGTGTGTGTGTCCGTATTAATGCCTGCATGTTTGCTTAGCTGTGTGTTTATCTGTGCCTGTTTGTTGGATTGGTGTATGAAGAACTCGTACGCCCACATTATGTAGTGTAGCGCAGATGTTGCTGCTTGTGGTGGGCGTGTGCCTGCGAGGCCAACATCAAACACACACACAGACATATATATATATATCGATGTTTATGTATGTTTGTATCGCTTTTTGCTGTCAAATTCAATATTTGCTCTCTTTATTTGTGCAAATTACTCCATCTTTCCAGCAGTGTTGCCAATATTTAACAACACCCAAAAACTACTTTTTGGCGGCAAGATACGAAACGAAATAAAATTAGCATTTTATTCGTAATATTTCCATTATTATTTCATTTCAAATTTGGTTGAAAAAATGCCAAGTTTAATGGGGGCGGGAAAAAATTGGAACTCTTACCACTGCTTCCCCTTCGACCCTCCCTCCACGCTATCTAGCAGTGATCTCTGTATGCGTGGTTCGTTGTGATATATTTAGACACACAAAACAACATCTGCACATTCTACTCCTCTAACGGATTTGTTGTTTGTTAGCCGCACTCGACAAATGGCCACCCTTCGTTCAATCGAAAAAATGAAAAAACAACCTAAATTCACCAGTATTAAGTTTTGCAAGGCGATTGATTATTCATTCAATTGTAAAACCGTCTGGAAGGCGTCAGCGCAGTCGCTGTCCATGACTCAAGCCGTCGCAAATAATATCATCGCTTAAGTTTGCTTTTCTCTCACATACATACGACACACACACACACACTATACACACAAACTTATTCATTGCCTGCTTTAAAAAGGGCCGTCTTTGTCCTGTCAGCGCTGCCCTCTTTGTTTATATTTTTGATTTTTCTTTGCTCTTGTGCTGCAAGAGGGCGCTAGCACAACAATAAATAACAGTGCAAGCACACTCTATTTCTCTCTCGCTCGCATTCTCTGTGGCCTTTTATTTACTGTATGTGTATGTGTGGTGACGAAACGTGCAGTAATTGACATTTTCTCACTCATCATCAAAGTTGGCCACCTTTTTTGCTATTCGCCCTTATTCCGAACAAGCATGTGTGTTGCTTTGTGTGTGTGTGTTTGTTTTGTTACACACACACACACACACGACAGCAGCCAGCAGCAGCGATGAGGATGAGTCATATCCAATTTGATTTTTGATTCGTGCGTTTCGTACGAAACAACGGTGATTGTATAGCTTAACGACAACAACAACAACAACAACAGCAATCAGCTTCACAAGAGAAATAAAATTAACCATGAGGCTAAGGCAAAGGCAGAAAGCAGAGCAGAACAGATGTTTTCTTGTAGTTTTACTCTTACGAAAGGTGAATGAGTACTCATCATATACTTATGTATGTATTGATGTTCATAGATTTTCAGCTTCTTTGCGAAAAACCTGGATGCAGCCAGGAAGAAGAAGAATTGAGATTCTGGTGATGTTGAAATTTGACTTAATTAAATTCATATTATACTTATGCATAATAAGAATTGATAATATTTCGAATAAATTATATATGTATGTATATACAATTACATTTAATGTGATTTCATTGATACCGTTATGTTCCTTAAACTATTCTTTTTTTAATAGCTTTCCGGTCAAAGATATAAATAATGCAGAAATATGTATATATATATATATATACATTTATGTATGTGTATGTGTGTGTGTGTGTGTTAAAAATGAATTAAGGCATATTTGTGTGGATGGAATCTGAAAAAGAAGTTGTAAAAAAATAAGTTATTTGTTAAAATACCAGTTTAATTGGAATTGAAAATTTACTAATTGGATTTCAAATCTTCTAATTCGTAGTCGCTGCACCTAAAACTTTCGCACCCCCCGCCCAACAATCAAAAAGAGCGAAAAGGCTGGAAGATACGGTATACGTGAGGAAGAGAGAGACAGAGAGAGTGTGTGCGAAAGAGAGAGCGCTTGTTAAGCGACAATGAGACAAGAGACAGCAACAGAAAATCCAACAGAACCCGCCCAACACAAGAGCCAAAAAACCGCAATGCAGCAAGTGTTGCATGTGGCACTTCTGTGCATCATTGCCAGCACATTGATCCAAATGCCGACAGGGGCACAGGCTGATCAAGCGGCAACGACATCGATCTCCGGCTTCAGTTCCAGCGGCTCCCAATCACCGGCCAAATTGGAGCAGAATCCCTGCGTGAACAAGGCCAATTGTCATGAGTGCATACAGACCCAGAACTGTGGCTGGTGCATGAAACCCGATTATGGCGATCAGCCGCGCTGTTTTCTGCACATGCCCAAGGCGGAGGTCTGCCCGGAGGAGTACATCTGGAATCCGGATACATCGGAGCGTATATTGATCAACAAGGATTTGACGTTGGCCAGCTTCGGTGCCGCCAGGTCGGGTGGCCAATATGTATCGGGTGGCACCTACGAGAGCAGTGGGCGTCAGCAAAGCTCATCATCTGGTTCGTATAGTGCCTCCGGTTCCAGTTCGAGCTATGGCTCCAGTGCCAGTTCGGGCTCCAGCTCCAGTTCCGGCTCCAGCTCCGGTTTCAGTGCCAGTTCGGGCTCAGCAGCAGTCGGCGGTGCTGCCGCCTCTGGTGAAATTGTGCAAATTAAGCCGCAACGCGTCAGCCTCAAGTTGCGCATTAGTAAGTCATCCGATAACTGTCATCGATAGAAAATCAAAAAAATAAAACAATAATTTTTATGTTATTTGCAGATGAGGTGCACAATCTGGATGTGAGCTACTCACAGGCCCAAGACTATCCGGTTGATCTCTACTATTTGATGGATCTCTCCAAATCAATGGAGGACGACAAGGAGAAACTATCCGCCCTGGGCGACACGCTCTCCGAAACGATGAATCGCATCACATCCAATTTCCGTTTGGGCTTTGGTTCCTTCGTAGATAAGGTACTCATGCCGTACGTCTCCACCATACCCAGCAAGTGAGTTTAATTCCAAAACAAATAAATATAATAAAATTTAACACTTTCCCTTGATTATTTATCAGCTAAGTCCTAGCATAGGTTAGATTGTCATGGAACATTTCTGAGAAACGTTCTTCAAAATCCCAATCCATAAGTTAGTCATAGTTATTGTGGATACATCAACAAAAATTATCTGATAAGTGTTCATAGGTCTTTCTTTATATAATTATTATGTATGATTAATAGCTTTGCAGTTTTTTAAAAACATCGAGTCACCAAATATATTTATATCCGATAATTATATATGTCCGACTCATGACTTATATATATATATAAAAATAAATATTATCTGCAATGATGTTTTGATATGCTGCAATCCACAGTTAACTGTTTATGCCCTGAACCCTTTCAAAAGCAATAAAGAAGTGTATTTCATTTGATCGATAACTTAATATCGATATAAAAAAACAACAAAATTTTAAATTTTGGTACTCTGTAAAAGTAAAGCACATCTCAAACAGCTTATGGATAGGATGAGATTTGGGTTCAGGGTATCTGTTAGTCGAGCACACTCGACTAGAGAATTTTTACTTGTTTTATATGTTTTTTTCTTCCTCTTAATAGCTGAGCTCGTTGCTCTTGTATGTATTTATTATGACTAATTCAAAACAAACAAACTTTTACTTAATTTTTACTTTTATGCAAAAAAAAAAAAACCAAAAAACTAACGCCACAAATAATCATGAATTAATGATTAAACAACAACTACAACAACAACTACAACAACAACAACAAATCAACCAAAAAAATCACCATCTATCAACGCAAATAAAACCACCGACAACTGTTTGATGACATATACAATATATACATATATACTATGCAAATATCTATATATATATATATCTGTATACTTTGTGTGTGTGTATTTTTATACAGACTCGAGCATCCATGCGATAATTGCAAGGCCCCCTATGGTTACCGCAATCACATGGCACTGAGCAATAACACCGAAAGCTTCTCTGTAAGAGCCACATTAATAAATCTATATATTTTCTGTTGCACTCTATACACAAGAAACAAACACACACACGCACACACACACAAACAAACCTACACCAGCTATGTGTTGTGCACTAAACCCCATATAAACTATATATCTATATGCTAAATACATGTATCATGCCAATTATAATTTTCGCTTTTGCCTTGGTTCTTAACTATCGATCTTATTGCATCTATATATATATATATATATTATTGTATCCGTATCGTATCGTATTTTCGACGTACACATTTATGAAATATGTATTTAGTTATAGTACATTTTATATATGTACGAATTTATGTCTTTGTGTCATTTCTATATCTATAAACACTTATTGCATAAGCTTGTGCATATATATATATATTTAAATTTGTATATATAAATATATATATATATATATATATATATATATATACATGTATATCTGAGAGAGGCCTAAAAACGAGCAAATTACTGATTTTGCACAGTATTTTATTATAGTGCTCGAATGCTTGTTTTGATCCTTTTGCTCCCTGTTTTAAATGGGATAAATATATATACACATATATATATATATATATATACGTAAATATATAGCCATATCTAAGGGCACTTGTTTGTTGAACTCTCCTCATATGTGTTGTGAAAATTCGGTGTGGTAAACCCGAAAATGGGTTTTATAACTGGCGGCGGAGAGCCGGCTGTCTGTCCGTCCATCTGTCTGACAAAGAGCTATAGACTTTGGAAATTTGGAAATAAGTTTCCCCACGACACCGAATTAACGGGATCGATCATTATGATGTTTCCAATTTTTTTCGGAACTGATAATCTGAGTTTTGGTATTTGGGTCTCTTACATATTTTGAATTTAAGCCGGGATATCGAATTCGATTCTGAATTTCAAATGGCAAAAATGGGGTTTTGAATCCGATCCCAAATCCACAAAGCACAAACTTGACGGTCTGGCAACGCCGGCGGGGGCAACGGTTCCGTTTCAATAGGTTTACCACACTTTCTATGTATACGATATTTAATTATATATTTACTACTTTTAGTTTAGTTTTCTTATTTTTTTATTTGGTATTCTTTTTGTTGTCTTTTTGTGTTTGTCTCATTTACATTTATGCTCATCACTATCTCTCTCTCTCTCTCTCTCTGTCTTTTTTATTTGATCGTTGTATCTATATATATATGTGTATGAAAACTGTGAAAATCGGTCGTTGCTTGTTGCTTCACACTAAAAAAAAAAAAATAAAAAAAAACAAAAAAAAAAAAAATGTCGAAAACAAATATTCGTATACAAAATTTAGCCTGTTGGAGCCATGCCCCAAGTGTGATGCTCCCTATGGCTATCGCAACATCATGGGCTTGAGCACGGACACATATAAATTCTCCGTAAGTTGTTATATGACCAAAAATCGAAAACGAAATTGAAAAAGAAAAAGAAAACTAAAAATCCAAGAGCTACAAAAAACCAGATGCTGAAACGTTCCAAATCTAACCACTCCAGAGCCCGGTCCTCAATTCGTTGACATTTCAATTAGTTGCTAACCCCAGCGAATTTGTTTTTCTATATTTTTTTTTGCCCACATTAATATTATTTTTGATTTTAATATTATGCATTTTGTGTTGCTTGCTGCATGTCGTTTATGTGGATGTTAACTTTAAATAACCATTAATTGCACTTACCATAACCATAAAATAAATCCATATCTTGTTAAGATTGAAGATCATTACACATTATGCCTAATCGTCTTGTCGCTTGCATGTTGGCCTAATATATATTAACCAAACTATACAAATGCTTTTATTTTTATTTTTTTATTTTTTGTTTTTGTTTTTTTTTTTTTTTATTTATTTTCATTGCGTTCCAGGCACACTCTTGCAGATATGACTGCGCCTACATATAATCATATAATACTATATATAGTCGGCAATCTTATCGGCAAACGCTTGGCTTTGATGATGATTGAGAACTGACATTAATATATATATACATATATATACTCAGTAAAAATAACGACCTGAATTTTTGTAAATTTGCCATAATTTTGCTCAACTTATTGTTCAGAAAATACATTTCTCATATGTATTTCTTATCGTAGCGTTTTTTGTTACTTATATTTATTGTTAAATATTTGAATTTTTAGTTTTCACATAGTTAAACATTTTATCAATATAGAAAAGGATTTTTCAGGTTTGTTTATATATATATATATATATATATGTATGTATGTATGTATATGTATATACATATGTATATATAAGAAACACTATATTTTTGAGTTTCTCAAGTAGTCAAGTATTTTTGATTTAAATTTGTTGTTAGAAATTATGTAAAAAAAAAAGGAAACACTTTTAATTTTTAAGGTGATTTTCATTGAGCGCGATTTTCTAAATTGCAGTTTGATTTTTCTCCTGAGTGTTAATATATATTTGTATATGTAAATTGTATTTGTCCAACTCAACTTTCTTTAAATTTTGGACGTGTTTTGCTTGTTGCCTACGCAGAAAAGAGTGTGCCAAACGTCAAAGCCTTCCTAACACAAGTGCACCCCCACAAAAGGCTGCATTTGAGCACATTATATTAAACTATATACCCTTTTTTTTACCCCCCCACACACACACACAAACACACACAAACGTAACAGAACGAGGTAAAAAGGGCGGCTGTCTCTGGCAATTTGGATGCACCCGAAGGCGGCTTCGATGCCATCATGCAGGCCATTGCCTGCCGCCAGCAGGTTGGTTGGCGCGAACAGGCACGTCGCCTCCTTGTCTTCTCAACGGATGCCGGCTTCCATTATGCCGGCGATGGTAAACTGGGTGGCGTTATAACGCCCAACGATGGTGAATGCCATCTGAATGGCCAGGGCATGTACACGCACTCGATCATTCAGGATTATCCGAGCATATCGCAAATTAACCAGAAGGTCAAGCAGAACGCTATCAATATTATATTTGCCGTCACACAGAATCAGTATTCTGTCTATCAGAAGCTCTCCAATCACATTGAGGGCTCATCCAGTGCCATCTTGTCCAATGACTCCTCCAATGTGGTCGATCTTGTGCGCGAGGAATACAGCGTAAGTATTCATAAAAAAATAATAATAGAAAGTAAAATAAATCGAATAAATTCGAAATTTCACAGAAAATCTCATCGACGGTCGAAATGAAGGACAATGCCATGGGTGATGTTAAGATCACGTATTTGTCCAGCTGTCTCAACGGTGGACCCCAAATCAAAACGAACAAGTGCGAAGGTCTCAAGGTTGGCGACAAGGTTACGTTCACCGCCCAAATAACGGTCACCAAGTGCCCGGCAAATCCAAAGGATTGGAATCAGGTCTGTAAATCGAAATAGCTGTTTTCCATGTAATGGATATTTATGTGTTTTTGTTGTTGCAGGTAATTCAAATCTATCCCGTGGGCATCAACGAGAGCATGACCATTGATTTGGAGATGCTGTGCTCGTGCCCATGTGAGCATAAGGGATCCACTGGCTACCAGATGCAGTCACCGATGTGCAAAAATCACGGCACTTTAATGTGCGGCATCTGTGAATGCGATGATATGTATTTCGGCAAGACCTGCGAGTGCTCCATGTCCGATACCAATCTGAACAATGTCAACGATAATATGTGCCGGCCGGGCAACGATACGAGTGCCCTCGATTGCAATGGTCGGGGCAATTGTGTGTGCGGCGCCTGTGAGTGCATTAAGCGGCCGAAGGCTGAGGAGATCATCTCTGGCAAATATTGTGAATGCGACAATTTTAGCTGTGAGCGACGCAAGAATTTGTTGTGCTCCGGTCCGGATCACGGCACCTGCGAGTGCAATCGTTGCGTCTGCAAGCCTGGCTGGACGGGCAGCAGCTGTGAGTGCCAGACCTCACAGGATACGTGCATGCCACCGAATGGCGGTGAAATATGTTCCGGTCACGGCACCTGCGAGTGCGGTGTCTGCAAATGCAAGTCGACCGATGATGGCAGATATTCGGGCATATATTGTGACAAGTGTCCGACATGCTCGGGTCGCTGTCACGAGCTGAAGGATTGCGTTCAGTGTCAAATGTATCACACCGGCGAGCTAAAGAACGGTGATGATTGTGCCAAAAACTGTACAACATTCACGCCCGTCGGCGTCGAGAAGGTCAAGATTGACGAGCACAAGGATGAGCAGCTGTGCGTCTTCTTTGATGAGGATGATTGCAAATTTACGTTTAAATACAGCGAAGTGGGTGAACTAGTCGTCCATGCCCAGGAGGAGAAGGAATGCCCGCCAAAGGTCTTCATGCTTGGCATTGTGCTCGGCGTCATCGCCGCCATTGTCCTGGTCGGTCTGGCCATATTGCTGCTCTGGAAGCTGCTCACCACCATCCACGATCGCCGCGAGTTTGCACGCTTCGAAAAGGAGCGCATGAATGCCAAATGGGATACGGTAAGCAGAAACAGAAAGATACAAAATGAGAAGAAGAAGAATAATGTTATTAATTTAAATTTATTTTATTTTTTTTTTTGTTTGTGCAGGGCGAGAATCCGATTTACAAACAGGCCACATCCACCTTTAAGAATCCCATTTATGCGGGCAAATAAACTGGAAGATCAGCAGCGGAGCAGCAGCAGCGGAGCAGCAGCAGCAGCAATCGCTTAACTATCATTTAACAAACTGACTGTTTAATTTTGTTTTTTGTTTGTTTTTTTTTTTTTTGACAACAACTAAACTATCTTCCCCAAATCAATCCGCCTCCATTTAAACGATGCAGCTTCTTCTTCTTATTTTTCGAACCGGTGCGCGTGCAAAAAGAAAATATCAACAAGCGACCAAGTTGTGAAAAACTTGCTTGAACAAAAGTCAAAACTGCCATTAAAAAAACGCGTTCTCAACTAAGTCAAATTTTTAAAATCTATATACACACATATATATATAAACATATATATGTATTTATATATATATAAACATTTACACACACACACACAAATTGTGCCTTGCAATATGTATTTTAGATTTTATAAAGTGTACACAGAAAAAGACAACATTTTCTGAACAAGAACAAAAGCAACAACAGCAACAACAGCAACAACTTAAACGCACAATCAATATATATATATGTATATATATATGTATATATATATATATAGCAGTTAACGATCTTACAACAGCTATATTTTCAAAACTTAAACGAGTACATCCAAAACAATTGTGCCTCTGATTATAATTAACAAACTGACCAACGAATCGATCATTTCTAATCTTTAATCTTTAGCCATGTGTGCTCCCCAAGAGCGAGTGAGAGACAGAGACAGCGAGAGAAAGAGAGAGAGCGAAAGCATTCCAAAAGAGCAACAATTTGAAAGCAGACTATTGTTTGAAATAAACAAAATCATATCAAGTGTTTGGATAGCGTTTCGAGGAGCACATGTGTTATAATTTTTTACTGTTATTATTTGTATTGCTTTTAATTTGTTTAACACTAGTATTTGGCACAAGTTTCGCCTGATACCATCTTTCGGATCGCTTAATTTATTAATTTTAATGCAAAATAGCAATTTATTTATTTGCAATAAAACGATCCACAAGCAAAAAAAAAAAAAAAAATAAATAAATAAAAAAATAAAAATAATGGAAAAACCAAACATTGAATTTATGTCAATTCAACTAAAAACAAACTGATTTCAGTTAATTTTAATGGACTTGCGCCCACTTTTTGTTTGCCGTCAATATTTTGTGTTTTTTTCAATACGTGTATGTTTTTTAAAATTATTATTTTAAATCTAACTTTACAATTAATATTTAAGCGTATTAACATTTAAGCTTGTAATTGTTATTAGCGTAAGAGCGGAAATGCTAAACATGAAGAGGAAAAAAATACTTAAAACAAAACCACAAATTGTGCCCCGATTTTCTTTTTTTTTTTGTATTTATGAACAGCAGAAGCGTTCGAATTTCTTTCTATTTTTTTTATTTAGAAATCGTGCCTTGTCAAGTTCTTGATTAATAATATAATCTTAATGCTACTATAATAAAAAGCCAACATATTTTTGCGAATTTGTACTGATTACTGATTAACAAAAACAAAGATGAAATGAGTGTATAAAAAAAGAAAAGAAAAGTAAATAACTGTTTATAAATACAAGGCAATTTTAATGAAACATATAAAATATAAATATATAATATAAAAATAAAAACTGTTTGATGCTAATTTTAGTGAAATAAAAAAAAAAACAAGAAAAATGTATATCGCATTTTATTTTAATTTTCTTACATATAATTTCTTCCTACTGTCTTCAGTTCAGTGACCTCTGCTCGTCAGCAGGCTCAACAAAGATACGATTTTTTTTTTTTTTTAAAGTAAGAAAAAGAAAAAAACCAAATTATTTAATAAATACAAAAAAAACATATAATTTATTCATATATGTGCGAAATACATTACTAAGTCAGTCATTGAAGTGGTGAGTCCAATAATTGAAGTAGTTTCAGGAGCTTAGGCAACTAACTATAGTATCTGATCTGATGAATATATGTATATATAAATATAGATGAGTAACACAACAACTGGCGTTCTTTACAAAAGTAAGCATGACTAATGCATGCTTATGTTGTGGGAATTCCATTTGCAAAGTGGTGTTTGCTTTGCGGATGTGCTAAATGATTGATTTGTCAATGTGTCAATGTGTCATTGGAGTTGCGCAGATCGAATGTTGGCTGCTGTGCCACCTCCTCGATATTGGGCCAAACAATGCTCTCAATCCAGTCCAGATAGCTGGAGACGCGCGTGTAAATGCTCGGCGGTCCACTGGCACAGCCCTGTCCCAGTGATGTGATGCCAACCACATACCACATACTATCAAATTTCTGCAGCAGCGGACCACCCGAATCCCCCTGGCAGGTGTCGGCCATGCCGAGTATATCGCCGGCACACAATTGACCCTCGGCTAGACCGTTGGCGAGCACATCGATGGAATAGTGGGGCTGACACTCCTCGTTGGTCACATGCTGCAGCGACACCTTGAGCAGCTGCGACGAGGAGAGGCCGGCAAATTGAATCTGGCCATAGCCAATAGCGGTTACATTTGGTGTTGGCAATTCGGCACCTTGCCACAAGCAGGCAGCAATCAGTTGGACGGGCGAATCCAGTTCGAGCAGTGCTATATCATTATACGCAGTGCTCTCATTGTAGTTGGGATGCGTGAACACACGCCGTATTTGGCGATCCTCGCCCTCGCTAAGCGTTAGATTATCGCCGCCCAGACGCACTGTGGTCGGCAGCTGGCCACCAAAGCTGATGCAGTGCGCCGCAGTTAGCACAAATGTGGGCGAGATGAGGCTGCCACCACAGCGATAATAGGCGTTTGTGCCAAAGTTTGCTGGCCAGCCGAGCGCGGCCATGTAGGGGAATTCACGAAAAGTGGTCGGCTCGCCTTTAACAATGGTGACCCCAAAGGGTCGTGCATCCTCGCAGGCTACAAGGCAAATAGAGAAATGACTTAAATGAATAAATGGCAAACAGGTTAGTTGGCAGAAGATACGTACCCTGTTCGCTGCGTCGCCCAAATATTGACTGAATTGGTGTTGTTGTAGTTGTAGTTGTAGTTGTTGTGGTTGTTGTTGCTGTTGTTGTTGTTGCTGTTGTTGTTGTTGCTGCTGTTGTTGTTGTTGTAATTGTTCCGTTGCCATGGGCACAGCATACATACTGATCAAATTTAACGAAAAAACAGGTCTTTGGCGCGATACGCGATCGGTCCCAGAGTTGGAGTGCAGGGGGACAATCCAACAGCAGCTTACATGTGCCAGGCAGACGGCGCTGCTTATCCATAAAGCAATCGTCAAAGGATTCGGTTGGAAAGATAATGCCACGCTGGGATTGTGGCTTGATTACAGGATTCGCAGCTGGAATATTTGAAAAGTTTGTAATTTTACAATACAACTTTTGCAATTGATTTTTGGACAAAGTGAAATTTGACGCTTACCTGCGACTCGCGCCTCCGCTGTAGCTGCCACAACCATCAAAGCCACCAACATTAGCAGCTTATGCGTTGCGTTTTGCATATTCTTTTTTTGTATCGTTTTATTTTTGGCTTTCTTTTGACGCTCAGTTGGTGGCTGCTCGATTGAAAGGTTCGCTTCTAACTGCGTCGTCGTCGGTGGCACAGTCAATGCGCCTGCGCATGTTGCTGGCGTTGGCTACTCATGGAACTCATGTGCGCGGCACAAATTCGAAAACCAGCCAGGCAACTTCAAAGCTCTCGCTACGCCTTTGGCTTTGTAATTGTTTGTTTGGCATTATAATTGCTTTCTTGGACATTGGGGTATTTCTCAATGTCGTTGGCACGTGCTTTGGCAATAGTCCAGTGAACCGTGTCCGGTTTAATTGGCGATCATTGCTCAACGTTTGTTGTTTATCAAAACAAATCATTTCGCATTTGTTTTGATTCCGTTTTTTGCCCATGCGAGCCATTTATTTAAGCGCAAGCCTCTCAATCAATACAGCTGGCGCCATCTATTGTGTTAAGAATGCTTGATTGCACTGCTGTTCCACTGTTATCGATAAGATTAGTTCTGGCAAATAATGTCGTGATTAATCGTATGCTTAAAAGCTTCTACCTATTATTTTGTATTAATATTATTTTGATGGTCTAAAAGTGTGTTACTACATATAATATGTTTGAAAATATATTATGTGGGTTGCTTGCTCTACAATTGCATTAATTATGGAGCCATAATCATCCATCCTCCGGAACTATTATTTGAAGTGACTAACATCAACGTTGGCTTGTATGCGATAATCTTAAGTATGGAATTTAAATTTGCAAACATCAACGTCTCTAAAATATAAGTTGTAAGCTCCACTGGCGCATTTCAATACTAAGCTTTCAGTACTAAAACTGACACTTTACTTATTATATATTATTGGGCAAAATATAATGTTGTGTAAACACAATATATTTTTTTACAATATTTGAGAGTATAAGTAGATCTAATCTTTGCCGAAAAAGAGAATACATGAAACTTACAGTGAGTTGTCTGCTTAGTAATTTTAATTTAAGAACTGTTAAAAAACTGGTGGATTAAATTCTTAAGATGTCACAGCATCCAGCATTTTGGCATGAATACGATGATATATATCGAACGCGCGACTATCGATAGCAGCAATGACAATAACAATAATCAGCTGAAGCAGCTCTTGTGCCACGCAAAATAATAAATTAGTTATTTTTTAATTTAGGACACCCAAGACAAAGGCAAATAAACTATATTGTGCAAGGGAGCAGGGAACAGCGGTAAGCAGTCAGCAGGCAGCATGTCGTGGCTAAACAACAGTCTGAACACTATCAACACAATCAAAGGACAACTGACAAACTTGGCACAGGAGGTGCTAGCGGATACAGCCGGACCCGGCGATGACGAATATCGAGGTGGCGACGACGCGTTAAGCGCTAAGACGGCACTCCAGCTGTTAAGTGAGACGCAATTGCTTAAGGAACAGCTGGACAAGTCAAACGAGGATAAAGATCGCGAGGTGAGTGGGATATTTCCCCGACCCGTCCCTATTCCTGCTGTTGCTGTTCTCAATGCAGTCGCCGTTTTTTTTGTTGTCAATTGGTTTGGCTTGTGCGCGTTTGAGATAGAAGATGTGGCTGCTTCATCAAAGCTGCCACTGGTTGCAACAGCAAACTCACTGCGCACTTGTAGAACTTCCTGCCATTGACGTTTCCGAACACACCGAAACGCATTTAACATGTCGCAATTTTTGGTTCCACAGATTGTTGCCCTACGCAAACAGATTACAACATTAAAGGCCAGCAGAGCTAGTGAAGACAACGTCGGCGGCGAGGCAAAGTCGTTGGTAAGTCGATCAAAAATACGACTCAAACACTTTGGTTAAAATGCGTGGCGTGGCAGGTGCTGACAAGCAGTTACAGTTATGCGGAAAGTTACTCAAGTCCTGCTGCCTGCAGCAACTGGTCACATTTCCGGTTCGACAGTCAGTCGTTCCACGCCGCTGGACCATGTGAACTATACGCTTAGGCTTAAGTCCAAATACGATATATATGTGTGTATAAATGTATTCACATCTGAAGTTCCATATCGTTGGCTGTTTGCGTTCGCGTTCGCGTTCGCATTGTTTGCACGCGGCGGCGATAAGCAAACGCGCCGAGTCAAAGCCAGAGCTATTGCCATCGGCATCGCCATCGCCATCGCCATCGGCGACGACGGTTGCACGTCAAATGTTCTCCCGCTCATATATCCCTAAATTAATATTTAAATTGTGATAAGCAATGTTAGCGCAAGAGCGGCACCAGCAACCAGCAACAGCAACAGTCCGCTTATCTGTTGCTGCTAGTGTAGTGTTGCTGCCTGCCCCTGCTGCATTTGCAACGTGGCCTTATCAGCATTTACCTGCTGCCACATTATGTTGCGCCCTGTTATGTGATAAGTTGCAGGCGGTAAATGTTCACTCCTGCCACCAACCTCCAAAAAAAAGAAGAAAAAAAGCAGACATTTGTTGACATACCAAGTACAGTGATCCCTACCAAATTGTAGCTTACATTTAATTTAAATTGTCCTTTATTTTTTTTTTTAATCTTTTAACAACAATTATATTTTAACATAATGAAAGCATGATAGGAATAACGTGTTTTGGTAATGAGTTTGCCTCCTAGCTTAGTTCGGCAACGTTTACAAATTGAAAGCTAAGAAATGTTTGTTTGCCATTGAAGAGTTTCAATTAACGAGCGATCACTGTATTGTATATTTTTATTGTTCGCTCTTCATTGGAAAAATAAGTTTAGGCAATTTCTATTTAGATTTCACATTACGCTTTATTTGCTCTATCGCTCTATCATAAATCGGATGTGGTTTCGTCTATTTTCGCCCATATGCTCTATTCCGAAATATCTGGCATATCTGCATAAAAATGTATTTCTATATATGTGTGTGTGTACACACATATATCTACATATGTATGTAGACAATGTACATTTTTTATATGGCTATAACTGAATGCTCATCATCTGCCCGGTGCCCTATTTGTTTAATTTACCGAATTACTTACTGATTAAGTCTCGCCTATCAACCCGTACTCCAACCAGTTAAACTCACCCAAAACCCAAAACCTGAATCCTCCACACATCCCACCATTTCCCCTAAGCGATCTAGCGACCTGACTGATATGGTCTTTGAATTGTTAAGGGGTTTTTTGGGCTTCGTTTTTGTTTTGTATTTTATATTATTTGAATGCGATTACTTAACTAGTTCGTGCATAACTGTACCCAATTTGATGACTATTTTACCGGTTACTGATTACACCCTAGTCACATTAAATATAAATCAATTGGGTATTATAAATATGTGGAAATGCCGCAGATATGTGCTCGGCCCGTTTTTAAAAAATGCGATCTAGTATTGATAGTATACTAAGCAAAACTAAAAACCACAAAGTATCATATAAAACAAATTCTAAAAATAATCCCCTAAGGGGATTTATCATTTTCAATTATCTATAGAGTAAGTGCTTATGAACTTCGGTCACTCATGACGTGGCAGACGACCGGATCGGACAATTATTGTGTTATGTGGCCATTAAAGCAACAAATGCTTAAAAGATATGCTATAGTATCAAAATTTTTTTTTGTTATAAGGATATGTGGACCAACCCTACAAAATATGCGTATTATTGAGTTCTTCACATTTGATAAGTTATATAAATATGATATCATAGAAAGATGAGCATGTCTTTATGGGATTGAGATAGAATATGTGACCCTTTCTTGAGTTCAAAGCCAGAACTGAAACAGGAATCATTACAAAATATTTATTTAGAATGAGCAATTTTTTTTTTTTTGAGCGAACAAAAACCTCAAATTCAACTATTTTGAACTCCTAACAACAATTAAGAAGTCAGCGTTACGTAATCATCGACGTGTCGAAGATAAACGTTTGTTTCTTGTGTGAATCGAGTTTTCTATTCGTTGTAAAAATGATGATTGACTGGGAGTCAGATCTATTCGATTGCACTTAGTTATAAACAGTGTTTGAATTCGGTACTCGGTAAGAGCAAGAGCAAAGCAAATATTGCTCTGCTTTTGCTACCCACATTTTTGCGTTTTCGCTCTGCTCTGCTCTGCTCTGCTCTGCTCTGATCTGCTCTGTGCTCTATGCAAGAGCAATAGCAAAAAAATGTTCCATTTTGTTGTTGCAATAGCAGAATGAAAAAGAGCAAAATGTACAGCTTTTGCTACTGCTTATTTGCTTTGCTCTTTTGCTCCGCCTAGCAGCTATGAGAACTGCTACGGGAGTTAATACTAGAGCTACTATCTAAGTTTTCTTTGCTAAAAATTAGAGTAAATCCTGTGGATTTATAGATTATCAATTATAAATTATAAATTCACTGTCTCTTTCGTTCTGTTACAAATCAATGTTTTATAGCCTTTAAATAAATTGATGAAAAGTTCCTATAGGAAATTGTAGCAATAAAATTTGAACTACAGTTGAATTTAAGCTATTTCAAGCTCTCTTCTCCAGATCATTTGTGACTCTTCTAATTTTGATCAGTTGATCAGAATCTTTGAAAGATCACCACATGTATATATTTATATATATATTTGAATATTTGACACTACTCCTGATTGTGCCAAAAAAAAAAAAAAGAAATCATAAAAAAACTTTCCAGGTGTCTCTGAGTTGGTTAAGGGGGTGTTTGTTAGCTGATTTCGGATGTCGGATGTCGGACGTTATCTGCGCTAGATTGTCGTTTATCTATAAAGTGGATCGATAGCAGACACCATTTTGTTTTGCATAATTGCGCCAGCCGGATTGCGATAAGAGTGGATGGGGTTGGGGTATTGGCATGGGGGTGGGAATGGAGATGGGGGATGGGACTGCAGATGGGGGATGGGGGATGGAGAGTCGACCTCATTAACCATTAGCCAGTTATTTGTTACCAGTAACCGGTGAGCAATAACCAACTTACCCGATTGTTATCTTATCCGGGCGGACCAGCCAGGATTCGATGGATAAGAATTGTTGGCCCCGTTATCAGGCGGGTGCAGGCCGGGGGTTGGAAATGGACGCCAATGCCAAAGTAAGGGGTTGGACAGCCGTCTATAAAAGCAGACCCACCTGCTCATCGCCATTCATTTTGTAACGTGCGATCGTCGCCAGACATCGATTCCCGTCTTCCGTCTCTCGACGCCGTCTCGCAACCCGCATAAAGTGTTAATTTTCTTAACGTTTTCTATTTTATTTTTTTTTTTTTGTTTTTTTTTTGCCTTTTTGTTTTCTCGGTTTTTGGCTGTGCGCTATTGTTGTTTATAACTGTTGGCCTAAAAAGACAAAAACGCAATTTGCATTTGAAAATCGTGTGAAATTTTTCAAAAACCAGGCCAACCGCCTTTGCACAAGTATTTATTTTTCTACAAGGTTTTCTTTTCATTTTCGGCTTACATTTTTTCCATATTTGCTTTTTGTTTTTTTTTTATTTCTTTTTTTTGTATCGTGCCGGAAGTTGCGACTGCATTTTTCAGTTAAGGTGAGTTAAATCAACAAATAGCATAAAAGTGTTTGGAAAATAAATGGCATCAGTTCAAAACTGAAAACACTACATTTTTATACCCTGAATCCATTGAAAATGTGTAAAAAGGGTATATTGGTTTTGTGCAAATGTATGTAACATGCGGAAGGAAGCATCTGCATCTTTTTGATCGGGATCAACAGCCGAGTCGATATAGCAGTGTACGTCTGTCCGTCCCTCCGTCTCCGAGACTATAAGAGCTAGAGAATTGAAATTTTGAATATAGGCTCTCCTATACCAGGCTCAGATCAAGTTTGCGTTATTTTTTATCGATAACTGTCTCCGTTTCCCGATAAATAAGTGTACTTGCAGACCTGCTCACATTTGGGTCAAAATTTTTAATGGAAAATTTGCCAACAATATTAGAATATATTTAACAGCTATGTTTAGGGTATATCGTGGTCGCGCTCACTCGACTACAGCATTCTTACTTGTTTTTTTGTTTTTCTTTTATTGCTGTTATATTAAATGGAAAGATTTTAAAATATATTTTTAGTTGGGGTCTTGTCAACAAATCATAAGCAAAGAATATTGTCTTAGTTTGAGTTCGTTTTAGAAATATGAAGATTGCTTGAATTGAGAATTGAATATACTCGTTTTGTGGTGCGACAACAGAGTATAAATATGAAAATGTTATGCCAAACAAAGTAATTCCATGCGCCAGCGCCGCCCCATCGAAATTAGTTTAATTGTTCAATTTAAACGCAATGATTTAGACTAGATTTAGCCGTCGAATCTCTGTCGCTTCGACACGAGCGACAAGGCACGCACCTGGCGCTGTTAATGGGACTGTCCAGAGGAGGGTAGATCAACGAGGGGGGTGGTTGTGGGAACAGTGGTAGGTGTCGTCAAAACGAGCATCATCAAATTGAGACTAGAGTTGATAAAGCGCGCATCGCAAGAGTCCCCCAACCACCTGCGGGACTGGCTTGGAGTCGGAGTCGGTGTCGGGGGGTGGTGGGAAATTTTGGGAGGCACAAGCTAACCCGGCATGGCATGCACTGGGCCGGAAGCACGCCGAGTTGGCAGCGTCGCGTTCCAACAACAAATATAAACTATTTGGCATTAGCAGCTAATGTTACATGTCAGCCACAGAAACGGGGGCAGTAGCGCAGTGCTGCGGTGCGGGGGGCGGGGCAAGGATTTGTTGGCGAGGGGATGTACTGCTATCAGGGCTAACGATTGCGTTAGATCATCAGACAAACAAAAAACAAAAAAAAAAAACAGTAAAAAACAAAAAAAAAACAGTAAAAAACAATCAGTACGTTAACCACGTTAAGCGACACGAATCAATGCGAAGCTGTAAAGTTTGTGGATCGTGTGTTGGGTGGGTGGTTGGGTGGTGTTTGCTGTGTGCTGATTGGCTGATTGGTTGGTTGCTTGTTTGCCTGGTTGCTTGGTTGGTTGGTTGGTTGGTCTCCATTTTGGGGCCACGTCAGCTCCCGAAATGCGTAGCGTGTCCCATTTGAAAATTGTGATTTGTTACGCTTGGCCAAACTGTGCCAAATCGCTTTCAGCTGCATCGCTTTAGCTTCTACTTCTTGTTTCATAATTAATGCAACATTTTGTTGCGGGGAGGGTGGGGGTTGGTTTGGGCTTGGGGGTAGAGCTTAGTCTATGGCATTGGTTCTGGCCGTTGGCCATGGATCGATTCGATCGGAGGAGACTTGTTCAATTTGCGTGCCAATCGCTGATCATCACTTTTTCTGTATTGTTTTTCACGTTCGTTTATTTAGCGTTTTTCTGTTTTTTTTTTTATTATTATTTTTTTTTTATTGTTTTTTATTGTTTTTTATATATTTTTACACCTGGCAATTATGCACATGTGTTTGCACTAAATGATATCTGTAGCAGAACAGCACAGCTACATTTTGTTGCTTTTTAACCCACGTGTCTTTAATAAATAAGCCACTTTAGATCTGAGTAATGCAGAAATTGAAGAAGATGTCTCCGACTCTAAAAATACCCTGTCTTTTCTTAATCCGCATCCGTCTGTATGAGCGCGTTTCTCCGACACCCTCAGAGATAGAGACTTGAAACTTGGAACATATACTGGAAAGTACCCTCAAAAGTTACAGTGTTTTGGTTTTGGTCCTACGTCCACTAGGGAGCTAGAAAACCGCTAAATTCGATTTTCGCAAATCGATAAATCCACATATCTCTCACAATTTAATGGATACAGTCACCAATTTTAGTTGGTAGGTTGTTGGCGAGGTCCTTCAAAGATCGGCATGTGCCACGCTAACCTCCGACGCCCCCATCCCTCCCGCCCCTAAAATTTTTAAATGGCTATACCTTCCGCAGTTTTTGAGTTGGGAACGTCAAATTTGGTAGGTATACTCGTATTACTGGTAGGCGCCTTTAAGAACCGATAACAAATTTGTGTTGCGGAAATTGTAAATCGATAACTCCGTATATCTCCGAAAATTTTAAAGATAGAGTAACCAAACTTGGAAGTTAATTTGCTGGTAACCTCCTCCAAGGCTTGGCATATCAATTTTTGGACCACGCCCACAACCGACGCCCCAGGAACTTCGTCCCTATAAATTTAAAATGTCGCAAAATTTTGAAGGCATGTTCCCCACAAGATCGATACAAAAATTGGATGGCCACGCCCACTCCACCTACCTAAACCGATACACCTGTTGGTGTAAATCGATAAGCCCATATATCTCACGCAATTTGAAAACCTAAGTCACCAAATTTTAAAGGTATATTGCTAGTGACACCCTTGATAAATGTGGAAAAAAAATTTTGGACTACGACCACTCCCGCCCACAAAAAACGATATATGCCTGTATCTCACGCAATTTAAGAGCTAAAGTTACCAAACTTAGAAGGTATATTACTAAGATCGAACTCCAAAAGTTTTCACATTAGAGTGTGCGAAACTATTAAAGGGGACATTTGGAAATAAGCCTATAATGTATTTAAAGCTTGGTTCAGGGTATATGGTAGTCGAGCTCACTCGACTACAGCGTTCTTACTTGTTTTATAATTTAAATATGTTTTTTCAACTCAATAGATTTAATTTTTTATTTTTATATTTTGTGCTTTTTTTTATTTTTTTTTTCGTGTCGCATTTCTCAACATTGCAATAACTGTAATCGTTGACTGCTCCTTTCTCTCTTGCTCTTCTTTGTGTTTAGCATCCTCAAACGTTTGCTTGTCTTGAAGAATTTATTTTTAAAGAGCTTCCAAGTCTTTTGCTCATATTTAAGATGATGCACTCGTCAAAGGTCGTTGCTTCATAGCCACTGCCCATGTCCCGCCCACTGTGCCACATCTCATTCAGAGCCTAACTAGCTAACAACAACAACAACAACAACAGAAACTGTCACATAGTCTGTCAAATATCCAAATGGTCAAACGGCGAGCGCACAATGAAAATGAAGTTGCATCTATGAAATTAACCAATAACCCCCCCTCCGTTTGATGTACAATTGAATTTTACAATATATATGTGAGTAGTTAGTTATACATATAGAAATAATAATTTTTATTTGGTGCCACGCTTTGCCCCCCGCGCTTAACTAAACCACCTCCAAATGCGCGCAGCAAAACGTTGCATGTCGTTAAGTGCAGTTGTTGTTGTTGTTGTTGTTGTCGAGGACTGCAATTATTTTATTAAATTTTTTTTTTACTTTTGATAGTTGACATTGTTCATTGCTGTTGGTTGGTGCTGCTGTAGTTATAGTTATTGTTATTATTGTCGTTGTCGTTGTTTTCTGTGGGTTTCTATAAACAATCAGCGAAGCGAGCGGCAATTTTCACTAACTGCCCAACTGAGAAGCTAACAATGCCATTGCACAGTGTCCCAATCTGACTCCAAATCAATTTGGGCCTGTGAACGCACACACACACACACACTAGACACACTCACTAGACACACTCACACACTCACACACACACACACAGCACAATGCATATATGTGTGTGTGTCATAATTCACACACACTCACAGAGAATATTTGTTCCGCATTTCCGTTATACAATTGTATGCCACGTCGCAACGATACGTGCACCGAGGCCTAAACGACGTTTTAGCCACATCCCTCATATTCTTCCCCTTCAACACCCGCCCACTCATTGCATATCTGCAGCTGCAGCAGTTGCAGTTGCAATTGCAGTTGCCGCAACAACACTAAATCCGATGTGACTGCATTTAAATTTGTACTCGATTCTAAACATGGTTTCTCAGTAGCTTTTTGTTTGCATTTCGACCTTCAACCAAATTATATAAGTGCTGCACATATGCCAACATACACATATATACATATATATATATATATATATATATATATATATATATATATATATATATAATAATAATATCTGAAAATTCATTTTTTGTAAATATAATAATATATTATATATACCATATAAATTAATTAGTAAAAAGATGTTTCCATTATGAACATTTATTAAAACGGTTAAATATTGTTAAATAGATTTTATCTTTAATAGGTAAATATCTTATATAATAAGTAGTACCCGTAGCTATATATAGAATCGATATAGCCATTTCCGTCTGTCTTTAGCTTTGTCTAGTCACTTAATTTTGAAATTATGTGGATTTTGATATAGACACTACAGCTGTTCAAAGCTGGATCGGATAACTATAGCTTAGAGATGTCATAGGATAAATCGGTCGAAGAATGAGTTCTTCTATAAAATAGTATATAATATATATAATATATATATGTAATATGTAATCTTACTCAAAAAGTCATCTATATGGGACTAAAGTATCTTATAGCTGCCATAGGAACAATCGGTCGAAAGATTACTTCTCACAGGAAAAACTTTCAAGTTTACACTGTGAAAATCCCACTCACAACAGGTGGTAGCTTTTATAGGAAAAATCGATAGATTTTTTTAAATTTCTAGTGCATTTTCTTTGCTTTTCTTTCTTTGTGTGTTTAAAATGTATTTTCGCTTTCAATCGAATGCGCTGCAAACTATGCTGCGATGTTTGCTGCCAATTGATTTGTAACGGTGATTTTAATACAAGCCATGTCCAAAGCTAATTGAAAACAGTGTCAACAAGGCGTTGGGCATTTTTGTTGTTGTTGATTTGTTAGTTGAGCGATGATGACATATGTTGCATGTATGTTGCACATGTATTTTATGGGACGTGGGCCAATTTCTGGGATTTGCGATTTAAGCCCGCATGGCCAACTGCAATAATAGCCGCAGCAACAACAGCAAACAACAAACAACAACAACAACAACAACAAAAATAACGACAAGTGCACAAAAACTACAAAACATATTTTTATTTTTTGCCAACTTTTGTTTTTATTTTGTGGCATTATTTATGCAACTGCGCGACTAACCAATAAAAAACTTTAACGCAACGTTTACTCACACTCTCGCCATGCAACCGCCCGTCCCCGTCCCCGTCCCCAATCCCGTTCCCGTTCCCGTTCCCGCTCCACCCCCACCCCCACCTCAATTTAACAGCTCGTTGCTCAATTGTTTTCTTACCTTGAGATAAGTTTGCGGCTAAGTTTTCCAGTGCAAAAAGTCTGGACATAAATATGGGCGCTTCAGTTTCGTCATTTATGGCCCGACTGGCCGGGAAACGAAAATGCTTTTCATAATTTAATGCTTATTAGCATTTGGCTCGAGATGTTGGTATAGGGGGGAGGGGTAGGTGGAGGGGGGTGGTTTGGAGTAGTAGAAGTAGAAAAATATGAGAAGGCAAAGAAAGATTTTGCGGAAATCAATTGAAATTCATGCAAGTTTACACGACTAGGAGACACTATATATAATATATATATAAATACATATCTATGTATGTATATATATATATATATATATATAAATGTTGCCAACTTGTGTCAACTGTTGTCAAAATGGCCGCCGGATATCCTGGCCCAACGGTGCTCATAACTATTCAAAACTTTCCCATCCGCTGCTCCAAATGCTGCCCAATTTGTGCTCGAGATACTGAACTGCTCAGATACTATGTGTGTGTATCTCGAGATGTGATGCGACTGTGCTGGCAAATCGCATCCGCTTGCCACTATCTCAATCTAAACTAGAGATGGACGGCGCAAAAAGTGAGAAACGGCAATCACAAAAATCTCTGATACGTAAAGTAATTCTGCTAAATGAATAAATTATTCGATTAATCGATTTCTGGGAATGTGTTACAAGATTACAATTTACATTTAAATCAGCTGTCTTTTATGGGGCTTTATTCAAATTCAGGCAATTGGTTTATCTAATTTGAAGCTTGTTCTTAAATTAAGCTAGAAATTAGAATTTTCAAGTAGCCCGGACTTAATGCATTTAACTAATTAAACTAAAGGCCACTTTTGTAAAAATCCGCGGGATTCGAATTAGTATTTTATTTTTTAGATTTTAGTGTTGGTTTTAAAAATTAAAAATGAAAAATATAAAAATTTATTTGTAACTTTTTATTTATTTAATGTGCACGAATTTTGAAAAAGCTTTTAAAAACATACATTTTTTAAATGAATTCAATAAATAATATTAAAATTGAATAAATTAATTAAAATGAAAAAAATATTCATAAAATAAAAATTCGAATTTATTGCTGGGATTCAGTAAAAACCCAGAAAAATCGAGACAGAAAAATTGCTAACATTTTGAAGTAAAGTAAAAAGTTAAGACCGAACAGAGAAGGACAGCAATAAAAAGAAAAAGAGAGAAAGAGAAAGGGGAGTTAGTTAAGGAGTGAGAGAGTAAACAATAGTGTTGTTCATAGTACTAATAACACGCTAGTCAACACTAGTCAACAGCTAAGGAATGACTAAAAGTATCTTTTACAATATAAATATAGTTGTAGTTGAGATACATCGTGTTCGGTTAGTGACGACACGAGCATCTCTAGTTGGGGCATCCATCTGCTAAATGCTGTGCCGCTTGGAGCTGGGTCAAACCCTCGACGGCGGCGGCGGCGGCGGCGTCGACGACGACTGAATTGAAGCGCGTTATTTGAATTTGATTTCTTGCCTGAATTTTAACAGCAATGTGTTAAATGGATGCCAATACAAAGCGGCTCATCGGTTGACTGTTTGTTGTTGTTGTTGCTGTTGTTGTTGTTGTTGTTCTTGTCGTTGTTTGTCGATTGTTGTTGTTGCTGTTGCTGTTGCTGTTGCTGTTATATGTTGCTGTGCTCCGTGACGTGCCACCAGGTACCAAGGTATGCTATTCCAAGTGCTATATACAAACACAAATACACACACATACACACACACACACACACATATACATACATATATATGTGTGTACTTACATAAATATATGTTTATGTATTTCCATATCTTTGTATATCTATGGCTCAGTCTGTGCTGCTCTAGATAAACTTTAAACATTTTCGCTGCTAACGACAACAACAAAAACAACTGTTGTTTTCCTTTTGTTTTTTTTTGTCTTTCCCAATATATATATTTATATATATATATATATATATATATATATACATGTTCATTATGCATCCGCATCCGTGTACGCTTCTGAGCATGCTGACATAGATGATTGGATGGCTTAGCTTGGTTTGGTTTGCTTTGCTTCGGTTTTTGTTGTACTTTGCATCGTATCTAGTATCTAGTATCTAGTATCTTGTATCTAGTATCTAGTATCTAGCATGGCTGTATCAATATCTATCTGTCTAACTGTCTATCTGTCGCTTTCTTTAACTTATGCGCTGCGTCCGCGTCTGTTCGATGCTCGTTTTCCACATATTGATCGAACGTGTGCAAATAAAATACAATTTAAATATTTATTATCTTTGCAGTTCGTTAGCATCTTGTATCTGTTTAAACACTCTACACAATTTTACGGTGCGACTTGTCCTCAATTTTTAGACTATTGTCTGTATGTTTGTATTTGTGGTATTTGTGGGGTATGTCGCTCTGTGTATGCTATATACATATCTATATATATAGACAGATCAATGGCTCTGCGAGTTTTCCTATTCCTACTACAATTCCTGGAACAAAAACACCATATATATATATATATATATATATATATATATATATATATATATATATATATATATATACGATATACAATATGCAATGCATGAAAATTTATACAATTGGGTCGACAATTGCCGTCGTTGTGGCGCATATATATATATATATACTATATATATATATATATATATATATATTTATTTTGTTTTTAATGTGATATGTGTGTAAAGTGGGTTTGGGGTGTGGTGGGGGGTTGTCATTTCATAGTATATAGCAGAAATTCGATTTGCATTTGTAACAGAACGAAACGCGTTAGAAAAACAACGTTTTTTTTTACTGCTTCTGCTGATGTTGCTAATGTTGCTGTTGTTGCTGTTGTTGTTGCTGTTGTTGCTGTTGCTGTTGCTGATAAAAGAAAAGCCCTTCCAAAACTAATTAACGCCTGCAACGTGTATAGTTTGCTTTGCTGTGCGGGTCTCTCATACTCTCCCAGTTTTGGGCCTCGCAACAGCGACAAATACATTACATACATACATATATACATACATATATGTGTTACTGATATCGTGGCAGCGCCACAGGAGTGCGAAAGAGAGCATCAGAGCTGGGTTGATAGCGTGCGTGAAAGAGATGCAGGCAGAGGTATACTTCATGGGTTGGCTGTATTTTTATCTGCTAATTAAACACAGACGCTCGATTGCAATAACAACAAAATACAGGAAAAAAAAAACAGAAAAAAAACAGAAAAAAAAAACAGAAAAAAGTGTAACAATAGAAACAAAAACAGCTACAACATTAACAGGCCCGTTTAAAAGTCAACGACGTGGCCATATTCAGCGCCTACATACATACACACATACATATATATTTATATGTATATACAATACAGAAATACATGCTTTTATCCATATCCATACTCATATTTGTGTGCATATTTTTCGAGTCGTGGCGCTAGAAGCTTGCCACGCCAAGTAATTACCACAATTTCGCTGAATCTTGCACTATTTAGCACAACAACTGCAAGCCACATTACAAATGTGGCAAAAGATACAAATATCCATGTATCCATACATACATATATAAGCTTATTTAGAAAGATATATCAGGAAACTGCAGGTGTCCGTTTGACGGAAAACTGCTCCAAAATTAATTTTCATGTAGTAAATCATTATTTAACTTTTATTTGTACATTTGTCACAATTTTTTTTTTTTTCTGTAAATTTAAATGTTTTAATAAAATGCTGCATTTTAATTGTATTTAAAATAAATCTTATTAAAACCTTTAACTAAAAACTAAACTAAACAGTTAACTATTTTTAGTACACATATTTTTTACTTCATTTAATAAAAGTAGAACTTATGGTTTTAAATTGTTACTAAATTTCATTATTAATTGACAATTTTTGATAATTTTCACACAATTTCAAATATTTAAATATTGAGCTAAACAATTTCTAAATTTTTCCCAAGTTGGAAAATTATGCTCTCCGAAAAGGCAAACTCTTAAAATGAAGTATTTTCTTTTATTCATTTTTTATGTGTCTCTTTTGTGTAAATCCGAAATATCAGTTTTTGAAATTGCTATGTAGCTGCTAATTTTTGTGAGTGTACAAATATCTAGCGCTCTTTGGTGTGGAATCATGTGCATATATCTCTAGACTCCATGATATGTGGCTCATATGCTTAAGGCTATCCACCTAGAGAGAATCTTACACACACACACACTCACACACACACACATACACACACTCACACATACATACATACATAACGCGCTTAGAGTTACACCTATGTGAATATTTGTTTGGCCATTTCCAACAAGTTGCTGCTATATGTATCTAAAACTGAAACACATTTTTGAGATCGTCTCTAAGCAAAGATACAAAAGCGCAGCGCAGCGACGCCAGCAGCAGCAGGCAGCAGGCAGCAGCGGCAGGCAGCAGCGGCAGGCAGCAGCGGCAGGCAGCAGCAGCGGCTGCGACATGTCGGCGTTGAGAACAAACAAATGCAAAGCAAATAAAAGCGACGTCGCCGTCAGCGCTAACAACAACAACAACAACAAAAAGGCAGAAATAAGTACACATACAAAAAATAAAACCAAGAATTTTTTTTATTTATTTATTTTTTATTTTTTTTTTTTTACCAAAAAATAACAACAACAACAACAGCAACAAACGTCACTTAATTTCAAGTTAAATAGCCGACGCGCATTATTTGACTTTTGAAATGGAGAGCACAAGTCGAAGTTGGATCGGCATAACATATACTACACACACACACACACACACACACACACACACATATTTATATATGTATATATATAAACGCATAACATATAAGTGTAGGTACCATCAGACAGATATATGGATATAAACATTTAGAGGGAAAGGTACTTAGCAACATGGTAAAATGCACACTGGACAAATGTTGTATGTATGTATGTATATAGTTGTGTCTGTGTGTGTGTGTGTGTGTGTGTTAATGTATGTTGTGTACACAACTGGAGTACGTCTTGAGCTGAGCACCTCTGTTTGAATATGATTAGACGATAGATGTGCACGTAATGCACAAATTCTACTTCCCTTGAACCAACCCAAACGGAAATGGTTAAATGATACTATGTGAACCACTCATCATCAATATATATGGCAATGAATCAAGTAAACAAACCGAAAACTACTTACAAAAGTACTCCAAATAGAAAAGCATAGTCAAGTCCCATTCATTAGTGGAGTAGATTCACGATTCGTTAATCTATCATTTAATACATATGTAGTATTACAATATATATATATATATATATATATATATATGTATATATATGTATAGATAAGAATTGTATCCAATTGTTGTGTGTCTGTTAAGAAGAATATGCATTAGCTCTGGCGTTTAGAGATTTAGATAATTTAATTTTTACTATGTTCAATTCTTATCAAGGAATGTGTATATTAATGCTTAGTTTATTTTTTTTTATCATGTAGTATTTATATTCCCGTTAAAGCTTACCTTAGTTGGTTTCCTTCGAATTTCGAGTTTTTAACTCGAAAACTTTCACATACGTTAATGTATAACCTGAAAATGTATTTCACAATATACAAAAAATATTTCGAAATTAGATTTAAGTGCACAACTTTTGCATATTGCTGATCAGCTAGGATGATCTGGCTTTTATTTTTTTTCGTATCTGTATTCAATTTGTTGATCAAGAAATATAGTTTATCCTTCGAGTTTTGCACTCAAAAATATATTTGGAAAAATAATAAATAATTTTTCGAAGTGAGATTTAACGAAATGTGCAACTTTAGCAACTTTATTGTTAATCATTTGGGATGATCCACTTGGGGAATTATCTGCCCATTTTTTGTGCATAATGTTCCCATTGAATTCAATACGCACACACACACATACACACATACACACATATATATATATTTACATACATATATACGCATGCTGAGACGTTTAAGCTTACGTTGCAATGTTGACGGGGCGGCGCTTGACCGACAGGAGTTGTCATTAAGCCGTCGCGACGCCCGAATGCACACACACACACACACACACACACACACACACACACACACACACACGCATATACATATGTGTGTGTGTGTGTGTGAATATTTGTCGTTGATCGTTGATCGTTGCGCTGCCAACACGATGCAGCGACGATGACGATGACGAAGACGAAGACGAAAACGACGACGAGTGCCATCGTCGGCACTCGGGTTTTGCAATCGGGTTTTTTGGCTCTCGGCGCTTCTCTATTTCCCCATGGCGCATTGCACGTTGCGTTCACTCGTCGATCGGTCGCGCTGCGGACAAGACGTGGTGAACTCTGCTCTCAGCCCAGAGTAGCACATTAGCCGCCGGCACAAAATAGTCAATCGGTGTCTCTAGAACTATTCGATTTTTAAGCTCACTTTTTTTGTTGTGTTTTTTTTTTTTTGAACAATTGTTGTTGCTGCTGCTCAAAACGTTTAAAGTTGTAAAATTAAAAAAAAAGAAACAAAGCAAAACAAAACAAATCTAAAAACGTCGCCATATGCAACAAGTGCTGCCTGCCAAGTGAAAATTAACCGGGTTTTTTTCCGTTCCAAGTACTTGACAATAATTTAGTAACGTTTTCGTTTTCGTTGCTTGTTTTTGTTGCTGCATTTTGTTTTTTCGTTTGTCGTATTTTTTTGAACTGAAACTGAAACGAAAACTTAAGACTGAAAAATTGTGAGATTGAGCCATAAATTCTCCAAGCTGCAAAATCTAAAATTGACAACTTCGCTGACAGGCGAAAAAAAAAATAACAGTAAAATGTAAGTTTTTTCCCTTGCTGTGTGTTTTTTTACATATATTTTGTTGTATGATTGTTGTTGTTGTTGTTGTTGGTGGTTAAAATGCTCATTATATTAACATATGTGTGTGTGTGTGTGTGTGCGAGTGTGTGTAAGTACGTGTACTTAATTATGACTGAAGTTGTCTGGTCAGCAACGAGATCTCATCGTCATTTTCAACTTGACTTTCGACTTTTGTCTCTTGACATCTTCTCGTGTTAACTTATTAGCTCCGTTTTGTGCAATTAATTTCCCACTTTTTGTTGTTGTTGTTGTTTGTTTGTTTTTTTTTTTTTTTGTTGTGTTTGTTGAACTGCATGCACTAAACTATTATTCTTTATTACATGTAAATCATTTATTGCTGCGGCAACTAAACACACGGCCTGACAGCAAAAGATACACAAACAATCGGTAGATATATATATATACACACATATATATATATATACAAACATATATATATATGTATATATATATATATATATATATATTGTTTTAGTTATTGCATGGCTATATCTTTGCACATATGTGTGCAAATATTTGTACTTCAGAAATTTAAAAGAAACAATAATTAATTTCGTGCTTGCTCATAATTTATATTTTAATTGCTGCACAGTTGAACAACAAAAATTACATACACTGAAATACAAATATATATATATATATATATATATATATATATATATATATATATATATACATATAGGTGGAGTCATTTAATTTTTTTTGCTTAAATAAGCATTTTGTGCTGAGAGAAACTCTATATTCACTTTGCCGAATATTTAATACCCTATTCAATAAATAAATGCTGTACATAAAAAGAAGATGGTAACAAAATATTGACTTAAATATTTAAAAAATAAAGGATTTATAAAAAATCGATCGTTTTTCAAAATTTATAGTATTGTCAGATAAACTCGATAAAAATGGAGTGAACTAAAAGAATTGTCAAAATTTCCTTATAGTCGCTGTAACTTTTGAAAAGTTATTCAAAATTTTGACCAGTGCATTCAATTGCTTAGGCCGATCTGCACTTTATTTGCATACAAATAACAGTATCTTTCCGCAATTCCAAATAGATATCAACGTTAAACATATGTTTATTTTTCCACAGAATCTGGCTAAGTAAATTCATCTGCTGATGAGTTGCAGTACTTTAAAGAAGTTCTAATATTTTCTGATATTTTCTGATAGCAACTCAGCTTCGTTTTGTTTTGTTTTGTTTCGAGCGAATGAAACTCAAAACCAGCACCAGAAAAAACAAAAACAAAAAAGCAAAAAACTGTTGCCAACCAAAAACCCCAAATAAAATATTGCAGACTCTTTCGGTTTTTTTTGTGAATCCACTGTGCGTTTATTTTGCTTTATACCCCTCCTCCTCCTCCTCACAACCCTTTTCCTTCATTTGCCCTGCCGGCAGTACCATGATTCAGTGCGGCATCCAAAGTCATAAGCAATAAGTGCTCCAATATTTATTTATAAACAATTAAATTGCCAAACGAAACCCTTTTGGGTTTTCTGCAGACCTGTCGACTTTCTGTGTATATTTGTGTATATAATAATTAACCATGTGTGTGTGTGTGTGTGTGTGTGTGTGTGCGAACAGCGATAAGATAAGCAGCTGTAAACAACAATGGCAACTCTGGTCCAAACTGGTATTACTAATCAAATGAGAATTGACAAAAAACATACGTTGGCCACTTGAAATTTTAAATGAATTTCAATTTTAAATTAAACAATTATTATTAAATTATGTGATCGATATGTAATTTTTGTAGATTATCGCATTCTTTTGTCGTTGGCTAACGAATTTGACTCATAGTTTAAAAAAAAAATATATATTTCATGTCATGTTCATTTCATTATTTTTTTTGTTGTTCCAATAATTTCGATAAGAATTGTGCGCAGATTACGGGTGTTTTTTTTTTGTGTTTTTTATTTTTTAATTTTTTATTGAATTTGTACTGCAACTGATATCTGAATGATGAATGCGTACACTTAACAAAAAGTTCATTACGCGATAAACTATCTGAGTTGTGAACGTTAACACATGTAGACAAATTAACAATTAATAATTGTATAAAAGTCACAACTTCTTTAAAAAAAAATCTATACTCTAAAAAACGACTTTGTATGTTTCGTGACATTTGCATCTTAATGAATCAATTATAAATTGCGCAAATCATTCGTTACTCGATTGTGAATGATTCACACAAAAAGTCACTGACTTTTTTGATTCCATATCTTTATCAGTGATAAATAAATATTCTGTTGTCTGTTCTGTTTCCAAGGGGTAAAAAAGAGTATTTTTTCGAGGGTATATGCCAACCTATGTATATATATATATATATATATATAAGATCAAGTTTTCCGTTTTATTTTTTTTTTTGCTATGTCTGCAAATTTGAATAATCACCAAATTTGATGCTCTTGCAACGCGATACAAAAAAAATAAATACATATTTTTATATGATGTTGAGCTCTTTATCCTCTCCCCTGCAACTCGCTCTCTCTCTCTCTCTCTATCTATCTCTTTCTATCTGCGCCATTTTGTTGAAACTTAGAATCCCCTTTGTTGCAGCTGCGCTCTTTGCTGATGCTGCTGTAATTTTAAGCTGCATTTTTCTTAATTTATTCTGTTAACTTGTGGCACATTTTCCAATTCGTTTGTTTTCTCTGTGTGCTTCCGGCTGTGGCACCCAAGCAAGAGGTGCCTAGGAGTAGCTTACCATGGTCTGGTCTGTCGTATACATACTTTTTTCACCGCATTCCCTGTATCTGTATCTGTATCTGTATCTTATCTGTTGCGATAGCATTTGTTCTTCCACTTCCTTATCATTTCGAAGGAATTATTATGATTATTCTATTTTTTAAGTTCCTCTTGTTTATTGTTGCTATTAGTGTTGTGTGTGTCTCCGCTATATTTAATGACTATGTATGTATGCACATGTGTGTGTGTGTGTGTGTGTGTGTGTGTACATAAAGATATAGATAACTTAAGGCTTATGGCCTGACCGTCGACATACATATTTACATTCTGCGCATACATAGATACATACATACATAGATACATATATGCTATACATACCTGTACATACCTCATTTATGAAAGTACAGTTTTGGATATGTTTAACAAAAACTGATCGATTGTCTGCGGTTGTCTGATGAAATACGATTTTTTATGGAGCGTATCTGAGAATTCAAAAATAGCCAGCATTGAGAACATTTTGTGATACACTCGACCAAATGAATAATTGAACTAATATTTGTTTATGCAACACAAGTGTTTTCACACCCAGACACACACACACACACACACACACACACATAATTATATATATGTATATATATGTATATATTTGGTTAAAAGTGAGTTGTATGTAGATAACCCAGTTTGCACAAGTGTCTCTTTTCCCGTCTATATCTTGTATTAGAATGCATATTGTTTATTTGTACACACACACACACACACACACACACACACACACACACACACACACACACACATGTGTATATACATGTTATAGGGCTTATCAAGCACCCTGACCACGCCCACTTTTTAGCTACCTTACTCATCAGATTTGAACACATTTCGCCGTCGCACATTTTGTGCTAATTTTAATTAAATTTTGGCCATTTTACGAGCAGCCATTTTGCTGGGCCTCCAACAACCAGTCATCAGTTAGCGTCATGCGTTAGTTTTATAGCCACTTTGCTGTCGCCAGTCCGCTCCCCCTACCCCTCCCCCTCCCCCTCCCCCTACTCCTTCTCTCTCCCTCTCCCTTTCTCTGTGTGTCTCTCTCTCTTTTTCTCTCTCTTATCGCATGAGCTGTCGAACCGCATGGCGGCCATATTTCGACTCGGCTTGGATTGGCTCCGGCCCAACTCGACTCGACTCGACTCGACTCGAAACGACTCTCGAGTCTTTCATAAACTCATTAGCGAGGCGCGCATGTCTCACGCGCTCAGTTTGCAGCACCTGACACGCTTACAGCAGCGGGAGGAAGGGGGGCAGGAGGTGCAGGCAGAGGTAGCCACAAATAACAGCAACATTATCAATGTGTAACCATGATTTGGGCTCGCTTCAAGGATTCCATTTGACTAGACAACTCCCCCATTATCATTTTCGTGTACAGTTGTGCTTCGAATGAACTGTTGATTGAGTCGCACCGACTATTTCATACCCTTATAATTTGAGCTCAGACTTAGGTTTTTTGTACGGTTTCCAAAAAATTGCATTTAAATGTTTTCTCTTTCATCTGTCGTCTGGTTAGGAACTGCATATTTCATATTTGTGTCATTATATGGTATCAGAAAGGATGACATATATGTCTATATATATATATATATATATATATATATACATACTTGAACCGATTGTTCCTATGGATTGTTCCGATTGTTCAACCTATCTGCTTTAGTGGTGCGATTTTTTGGGAATATTGATTATGGAAGGGTTTTTTTTACAGCTGTTTTTCAAACTCATATCGAAAATAAGAATTTAAGAATTGAATCACTCCTAGCGAATATTCTGCGATATGATTATTCATAGGATTCCAAGATATATCCCAATATATAAAATATAAATTATACTAACCTTATCCAGAAAATTATAAAAAAGCTGTTTAAACTAATTAATTATTATTTGTTTTTTTTTTCTTGTTTTTTTTTTTTTTTTTGTTACTCCCTCAGCATTCAGGTGAGGAGCAAAATGTGGTGGACGACAGCTGGTGTTGGGAGCCAGCTGGCAACGATGCCACAGTGCCGACGACAGCAACTGCGGCAGCTGGGGGCAAGGAGGAATCAGGAATGGTGGACGTTGCACTTGTCTCTGGCGCCGCCGATGTGTCCAATCTGAACGCGATCATTGCGAATCTGCAGCAGGAGAATGGACAGATGCGTGACGCAATGGATATGCTGGATGCACAGCACGAGATCGCCATACAGGATGTGCTCGGCCAAAAGACGGAGTTGCAGACACAGCTGGCCACGCTCAAGCAGCTGCAGACGGACCGCCTGGTGGAGCACGAGCTGGCGATGGCCCGTCTCCAAACGCAGCTAGCGGACGAGCGGAAGCGACAGCTGGCCGCTGTGGAGGCGCAACAGGAGCTGCAGCAGCGCGTCACGGAGCAGACCGAGGAGCTGAAGCGTAGCGTGCTCGAACTGGCCGAGATGCAGCAGCTACTGGAGAAGCGGGGCGCCGACAATGGAGAGCTGATCGAACGTGTGCGCCAGGCGGATGCGGAACGCGAGAAGCTGCAGCGGGAGCTGGACGAGCTGATCAAAAAGGAGGCGGCCCAAAAGGAGAAGAAAACGTCAGAGTCCTCGAACAGCTCATCAACTGGCAAGCACAGCGAAGATGAGTTCATTGTGGTGCGCAATGCGGACGCTGAGACGACTGGCTCCGATCCAGATCCCGATGCCGATGCCGATGCCGATGCGACCACACCACCATCAAAGGAGAAGTTGCGCGACAGGCTTGTCGCTCTGGAGGCGCAAATTGCTGAGTTAACTGCTGCGAATGTGAAGCTGCAGGATGGGGAACTGGAGCGGCAGCTGGCTGCCAATGTGCTGAACGAGCAGCTGTCGGAGCTGGAGACCCGACTGCGGATCAGCGAGAGCGAGAAGGAACAGTTGCAGCTGGAGTTGCAGCGCAAGCTGCAACAGCTAATGCTGCAGAATCAGGAGCTAAAGTTGAACGCCGAGGCGGATCAGGAGACGCACGCCAATGATCTGGAACAGCAGTTGGGCTCGTTGCGGGATGAGAATCGTCGGTTGCGCCAGGAGCTGGACGCCAGCATTGCGCAAGCCAAGTTCCGGCAGGCGATTGCCGAGGAAAAGCAGGAGATAACCGATCTAGATCTGGAGCTGGACAGCCAGGATAGCAAGGACATTGGCAACAGCAACAGCAGCAGCAGCGGCAGCAGCAACGAGCACGATCCGCACAAGCTGCACGCACTGCTCGAGGCGCTGATCGCTGAGAACACGGATCAGGCGCTGGAGCGGACGCATCGCCTGTTAAATGAACGCTGGCAGCGTTTGGATAGCAACGAACAGCGACTGGTGGAGCTGCAGGATCAGCAACTAATATCCGAGCACGAGAAGAAGACCCTGGAGGCGGACATCTCACAGTACATACTGCAGTGCGATGAGCTGATGAAGAACAACGAGCTGCTGCTCAACGAGCTGGAAAAGTTCAAGCGCAACAAACTGGAGACCATCGAGGAGCATCACGAGGAGACAATCGCCCAGCTCGAAGCGCAGCTGGAGGAGGCACAGATCCGGCTACAGCAGGCACAATCGTTGCACGGCAATGATGCGGCCCAACTGGCGGAGCTAACGGCAGAGGTGCATCAGCTGAGGCAACTAAAGCCCAATGAGGTGAGCAGCAGTGAGTTGCAGCTGGTGCGGATGCAGCACGAGGAACTGCAGCTGGCCAAGGACAGGCAGCACGAGCAACTCGTTCAGCAGCTGCAGGCGAAGGAGCAACAGTTGCAGGCGAAGGAGCAACAATTGCAGGAGCAGCAGCAGCTGCAGTCACAAACTCAAACTGAATGGATGCAGCACGAGGAACTGCAGCTAGCCAAGGACAGGCAGCACGAGCAACTCGTTCAGCAGCTGCAGGCGAAGGAGCAACAGTTGCAGGCGAAGGAGCAACAGTTGCAGGAGCAGCAGCAGCAGTTGCACTCACAAACTCAAACTGAAATGGAGCAGCTAAAGGAGCAATTGGTGGAGCTGCAGTCACAGCTGAAGGCGAGCACGGAGCACAGCGAGCAGCTGCAGGCAAACGAACTGGTGCTCCTGGAGAGGATGCGTTGCACCGATCAACTCAAGTCCGAGTTGGAGGCGCTGCAAGAGCAATTGGAAAGCGTGCAGCTGCAGCATGCTGAGAGCAGCGAGCGGAATGTGGCATTAGAGTCACAGCTGGCGGAGTTGCAGTCACAACTGAAGGAGCTCAACAAAGCGAACAAAGATGAGGGCGTGGCTGAGGGCGTCGATCAGTTGACCGAGCGTTTGGAGCAACAGCTGGCGGCAAGTGCCCAACTCCAGCAATCGCTCGACATGTTGAACGCTGAGAAACTGGAGCTGATTCGGGCGCTGCAGCAGAAGTGCACCGAGAATACACAATACTATGCGGAAATACAGCGATTGCAACCGATCGAGCAGCAGCTGTACGATCTGCTCAAGGAGCGCGAGAAGCTCTGCGATCAGATCAGTTTCCTCAAGGAGAAGTCCGACATACTCACCAGCGATCTGCTGGCAGAGCAAACCAATCAGCGTCTGCTGCAGCAGCAACAAATCGAATCCAACGAGCAACAGGCGGTCGTGCAACGTGATCTCGAACGTTTGCGTGCCCATCTCCTCGAGATCGAGGAGCTGCACACCCAGGAGAGTGTCGAGCTGCAGCGTGAACTGGATGAGGCACGCACCAATCAGATGGCTCTGCAGCAGGAGGTGTCCCAGTCCAGCACCGCCTACACCTCAGCCAGGTAAGCGTTGCACAAGAATTGCATGTGTCATGCGGTGTTGCATGTTGCAAGCTCAAATTTACATATGTACATAATTATATATATATATATATATATATATATATATTTACAACGATATATATATATCTTAACAGCATTAGGGCCAATCAGCAGGCAGAGACGTTGCAGGCACAGCATGCGCTGCTCTTGCAACAGCGCGACGAGCTGCTGGCCAAGCTGGGTCAGTGCGAGGATCGCGAACTCAAGCAGCAGGCGGCGCTGACCAATTTGCAATGCGCCCTGGAACAGTTCCAGAATGGTAAGCATATCCATCCATCAGCAAGCACACAGTTGTTTATATGTGTGTTGTTTTGTGTCGCCACCGAAGATAAGGAGCATGACATTGAGCTGGCCACACAGCGCATACGACGCGAGATGCAGGCGCAGCTGGAGCAGCAGACGATGCTGCAGGCGGATATGGGTGCACTGCAGCAGCAGCTGGCCGATGCCAATCGGGGGCTGCGTGCCGCGGCGCGTCTCTCCGATCAGCTGGAGGCCGGACAGCAGACGATAGCCGTGCTACGGGACGAAGGTGAGTGCAACATGCAACATGCAACATGCAGCATGCAACATGCAACAAGGATCTCACGGATTTGATTGACTAACCCACAAAGCAATGGGTAATCGTTTGTGTGGTGGTGTATCTAAAAAGCACCTCGCATTTAAATACTATTAACAATCAATTACACAAATACCAATTACCAATTACCAATTACCAATTACCAATTATCAATTACCAATTTGTACCGACTAGCAAAACTCAGTTACCACAGTTAACGGCATTGTCTTAACCCACGATTAACATTTTGGTTTACACGGCCCAAAAAAACGTTGTTACTTTTACTTACCGATCGAACTCCCCTCATGCATAAAAAACCCGCACCAAGTTTTAACTGTATTTTTTTTTATATATTTTTTTAGTTTTTTTTTTTTTATAAGAGAGCGAATGATTTTGTGTATAAGAGTTTCATTGTCTATGCATTTGTATGGGTGTCAGCCAAAGAGTGAGCGATAGAGAGAGAGAGAGAGAGAGAGAGAGAGAGAGAGAGAGAGTGTGTGCGAGTGAGTGCGAGTGAGACAGAGAAAGAATGACGTCACCTCACCCGATTCTCAAAGGTAAATATCAGCTGGTAATTCTGGGAGCAATGCCAAATATGAAACACTCGGAATTTCAGTTGGTATCGACTTTTTTGAATTGCATTTTATCACCAAATCGCAAAAAAACCAAAACAAAAACCAAAAAAAAAACAAAAAAAAAAACCCCAAAATAACTAAAATAAAAAACACACACAAAAACTAAATAAACAATCGATATTATAATCAAAAAAATTTAATCGCACCCACGGCAGATGGCAATTATTGGCTGTAAACGCAAAGTTGGTCTAAAGATCAGGTAAAACCACTCAAAACGCGTCCGTCCGTTTCTTGCCAACTTCCTCGCAATTAATGTATGTATATATGATATATATATATATATATATATATATATATATATATATATATATATATTCAATTGCACTAACTGAACAGCACAAGCACCACCACTGCCAAAAACCACCTCTTAACTCCTGTTGCTGGTACACACAAAACAAAGAAAAACACACACACACACACACACACACACAAATACACACACAATTACACACACCCAAACTCTAGACATCGATACGAATAAGAAAATATATCAATTTATATGTAGCTGCCTTTTATGTTCTAAACTAATCGAATGCTTTGAATTGTATATTCAATATTGATTTGTAGCTAAACTAAATATTGTTGACTTGGTACCACTGTGCAGCAGCCAGTTGTATACATATATGTATTTAAATTGTTATCTTTTTTAATATTTGTAACATTTGCTGCACTATTTGTTGGTAACATATGTGGTTGTTATTATTATATTAAAATTATAGTTTGAGTCTGCACAGTGGTTCCAGTACACTTTTAATTTGTTAACATTGTGTGTTATTTATAAACTACATATATTATTTACCCTTTGCTGTTGCCTGTTATTTTTCATTATTATTTTAATTATTGTAAACCACTGTATAATTATTAATTTGCCATAATCTTAATTATTTATAATTTTATTTTTTGTATTTATAATTTTTTGTGCTATATTTTTGTTTTGTTTTATTGACTTAAACGTGCGAGCGCTGCCAGTACCGTTATATATATTTATAACCGTAAAACCGTAAACCCGCTAAAAAAATACATATACATAAAAAAAGAAGAAGAATATTCAACAGCTTTCTCTATATTGTTGTTAACTTATCTGCAGCATTGAATAATCTCAATTTGTAAATGTGAGCGATTTTTAAGAATTTGACGCACTCACTTTACAATTGGAGATTGCTCGAGATTGCAGCATTTGCCACATTATGTACAAACCTACTCTCTAATTAATGCATACATACATAGACATATACATATACATATATATATATATTGTATTCCTATATATATATGTATATATGTATTTTATATACATATACCCCTACTCGTATGTACTGTATTGCTCTCTATTGTTGTTGTTGTTGTTGTTGTTTTGCCCGCTAGCTGAATAATTATTAATTATTGATTTGATTCGACTTTTTGTTGTTGTTGTTGTTTGCATTCGATTTTGAGTATTGCCAGCTTTAATTTTGATTTGCGTGTGAGCCAAAAGCAACAGCCGCCCCCTTAGACTGACTAGACCGACTGACCAAACGCACACACTCCTACATACACACACACATACACACACACACCAGACACAAAGACCAACTGACTCAGCAAGTGCCACTTGGGCAAAGAGCCAAACTTAAACGCAGCATCAGCATCAGCATCAGCATCCGCATCCGAAGCAGCATCACAAGCGTCTGTACGGCTGAGTATTACATCAGGTACTGGTGTGCCATTTAACCAACAACCAGTACTTATGTCATACTACGCCCGTGCAGTGGTCGCATTAACCGCATGCCACAATTCCAAAACAAACAAAATGATATCCGCGCGCTCGCGTCTCGTGTAAACTATAATCCCTAAGTATCCCTAAGTATCCGCCTGAATTGTGCACTGATTTTAGTCTTAGCCATGTATACATTTTGATCGCCTTTCATTTCACCGTTAATAATTATGCTTTTCTTGACAATTTCGCACAGTGGACAGCCTAAGGGATGAGAATGTGAAGCTGGAGCAGAGTCTGAGCAGCAGCGAGTCCAGCCAGACGGACAAGATTGATAAGAGTCTCATCAAGAGCCTGCTCATTGGCTATGTGGTTAGCGGGCATGCGAACGATAAGCAGCAAGTGCTCCGCATGATATCCTCTGTGCTTGACTTTAGTGTCCAGGAGATCGACAAAGTGGGGCTCAACAAACAGCAGTCCAGCTGGCTGGGCAACATTCTGGGTGGACCCGGCAACAGTGGTGGCAATGGTAGCAGCGGCACAGGTAAATGGAATGGAATATAAACATATAAAGAACAACACTAATTCTCATCTCTCTTTCTGCTGCAGGTCATGATAATCTGGTGCAGGCCTTTGTCCAGTTTCTGGAACAGGAATCGCAGCCGCAGTCGACGGCACAGTCGCGACCCAATCTGCTGAGCATGGCCAAGCAGTTGGAGGCAACAGCGGGCACAGAGGCAGCAGCACCAACAGCTGCAACAGCAGCAACAATGATGACAACAACAACAACAACATCTACAACAACAGCTAGTAGCACAGAACAGTTGATGATGCAACAAGCGTCACCAGCGTTGCCAATGCAATCACTGCTGATGAGCAGCAGCGAATTTGCGCCGACGCGCAACTCCAGCTCGATATTAAAGGATATTCTCAGCGATTCTTGATTGTTGTAGAATTTTCGGAAATTGTTAATTTAAAATCTAATCATTTTATAATTTTTAAATTGTGTGCAATTCAAGGATCCGTTCTCTTACAAAATGGGGGCCCCCAAATGTATTTATGTATATCGTTTATCCCAATCTCCAAACTCATATACCACACATACACTTGGTTTCGTAGTATGCTCTTCTTTTTCCACATCCGATTTTGTAATAACACTAACTGTAAAGTGCAGCAGAAGCACACCTGTAAATATGTAATATGTAATGTGTAATATGCAATTGTCAGCGACTAAAGCGCCTTAACAAATGAAAATATATATTTAAAACTGAAATAAAAACCATCTTTTATCTGTATTTCTCTCGTTTATTTGCATAAAAATTGAAGTTTTATGGAATGGATGCAACAGGCAGTCAGGAAGCAACTCGGATCCCATTGAGGAAGAAAAGTTCTCCACACACCTATCAATTTTTTTTTAATTTTATCGATACTTTTAGTATCGATGACCGATTGAAATAAATGGCACAATTTTCAGTAAAAATTCCACTTCATTAATTTGAAATTTAAACTGGATATTCAATACGTTTCCAAAATCGTTAATATTTTTAAAAAATGGGACAGCTTGAATTGAATTTGTGTATTTCTAATTTAAACTACGTTCGGAAAACTCATTTAAAATAACGTCATATTTTTTGGATTATAATAAATCGATGCCAACATTTTGCGATATTTATCTAAAAATAATATAACTTATGATTTTGAAATTTACCAATAATACAAGGTCAACGTTTTTTTTTTTTTTTTTTTCATTTGCATAACAAATTCAATTAAATCTCATTTTATTTCAGTTTTGTTTTTTGTATTTTTTTTTTACAATTTATTAAGCTAAAGTGTGAAAAAATTTCGCTTTTAATTTAATATATTATTTTTGTTTTTCGTTTTTATTACATTACAATATTTTTTTTTTGTTTGCCCTTTTTATTAAAGTTGGATTTTGTTATTATTATAATATATATTTTTTGTTTTTCTTTTAAAAATTATACATTGATGTAAATTATGCAACTTGTTGAGAACTAAAAAAGCATTAATTATTTATATTTAATGAAAATAAAAATGATTCATTTTTTTAGTGCTTTCGGGCATCATTGTTGTTGGGTTTAATATTAAATTTGTATGTTCAGTTTTTGCTTTGCGGTTTATAATTAATTAATATTTTTACATTTAGATGTTACTGTGCAATTTGTTGTTTTTTTTTTGGTTTTTTTTTTTAATTTATTGGGTATGTTCCTTTGTTTTACATTGAAGTTAGTTAATTATATTTTTATGTTTGCGTAACAAACTAATTCAGGCGTTTTTTGTATCGTTTTTTTGTCGTATTTTTAAATACATTTATTAAAGTTTTGTTTTTTTTTTTTTTTTTTGTTTGTTTTTCATATATAATATATCTAATATATATACTTTTATAAAAACAATTTATGTTTGTGTTGTTGTTGTTTTTGTTGTGTGTATTTTTGGGTTTTCATTAATAAAAATTAATACATACAAAATTGTTGTCGCACTGTTTTTTTTTTTATATATCTGATATATGTATATACATTAATATATATATATATATATATGTATATATATATATTAATATATATATATATATATATACGTTTATATGTATATATAAATATATATACATTATATATATGCACATATGTTTATGTATGTATATATGTATTTATGTATATATATATACATATATATATATATATATATATATATATATATATATATCTTTCTCTTTTTATTTGTAGTTGTATTATAAAAATGGCGCACAAACTTAATGATTTTGTAGTTACGAGTATTAAAAAAAAAAACAATAACAATAGTTGTTTGCTTTTGTTTTCATATTAATGCATAACATTATCGAGTTTGAGAAAACATTTAGATGTATGACAGCTCTTTTATTTATTTTTATTTTTAATTTTTTTTTTTTGTATATAAGAATATTGCTAATAGAAGTAATGCCAATGAAAAAAGGAAAAATAACTATTAGAAAATGCATCGACCTATTTACAAGTCGTGTGTAGCTATGAGTGTAATTGTGTATGTGTGTCTGTGTGTGTGTGTGTGTGTTTTTTTTTCTTGTTTTTTTTTTTTTGTTTTTTGACAAGCAAATGCACAACATATACTGTTATACTGCTACATAATTATACTCATACATATTATCTTATATATACAGTCGATTTGTTTAGTAGAAAAGTGGCGGGTGTCATACATTTTAGCTGCTTACTTATTTGCACAAATACATATATAACAAAATATGTATATATACACAGTATAACAATTTTGTTTTTATTTTTTATTTTTTTGGTTTTGTTTTTGTTTTTTTTTTCTGGGAGGGCTTGTACAGTCATCTGAACCACTAATAATTTGTAGCCGGGGAAGTTGCTATCAAATAGAGTTGCTCAAAAACTGCGCTCCATTGCGGAGAATTGGGGGATGGTTGGGGGGGGGGGGGGAATATGCAAGTGGAAATGAGAAATGGACTATCGCTGCCTCAGAACTATGCTTAGCTCCTATATCCTATGTATGTACCTATCAAGATCTACGCTTTTCGACTACGTCAGAATGAAAACGCGACTCCTCCTCAATCAAATTTCCTAGGCGCGTACTAACTGATGTATCTGTGTGTGTGTGTGTGTGTGTATGTGTATGTGTGTGTGTGTGTGTGTGTATCTGTTTGTGTGTGTGTGGGTGTGTCTTGGTAGTGCTTTTGTGCTCAAGCGAGAGGAAATAATTAGTGTTAAATAGAGTCAGACAGCTAGGCAGATGTAGGCATATGGCAGGCATATATAAAGTCTTTCAAAAGACATCAGTTGTTTCTCACTAATCATTTACTTCATATACATTTGCTTAAATTGTATTTTGTATATAAAAAAAATGCTAACGGTGCCTGTGACTCTCTTTTATTTGTTTGGTGTTTAGAAAAGAATTTTATATGTATATTTAAATTATTCTTTGCTTGCATTGTGTATAAATATAAATACATTTTTCTCATTGTTTGTCGTTTTATGTTCATTTATGTGTATATATATATATATATATATATATATATATATCTATTTTTTTACTTTCGGTTTTTCTTTAATAATTTTTTACAAGCTTAACTTGTGGCGATATTAAATTTGATTTATTATTATATGAAATTAGTTGTCTTTTAATAAACTGTCCATTGCTGCGGCTGCTGCTGGGTAACTGTTTGTGTTTGTGTGTGTCTGTGTGTGGATGGGTCCTTATGTAGCCATGTATTTGTGTGTGTGTGTGTGTGTATTGTAATTTGTAAAAGCAGCTTAATGCATTTTTACCTTTATTATCGCTATTATAAAAATTTTAAATCATTTTATTTAGTATTTTTTTTCAGTCTGTTTTTTTTTTGGTTTTTTTTTTTTTGGGTTTTACTCTTGTTGTTGTTGTGAAAGTGGTTAATTAGCATTTGGTTTGTCAATTAATTTATTCGTTTTCATTTAAATTGAATGCTCTTCTGGCTTCCTTTCAAAATACATATCCATATGTACCATAGTATGTATGTACATATGTATGCATGGATGTATGTACCTATGTAAATTGCAAATACTTCGCTGGATGGCAACTTTCATAATTGTGTGTTCTTTTATTCATTTTGTTTATAGCTGACTCTTTAGGCTTGGCTTTAATTAGTTTACGTGTACACAACTGTACTTAAAATTATTTCTCGGCTGCTTCGCATGGGCTTATGACTGTTGGCAATCAGTGTGGCTTCTGTGTATGGGTGTGAGCAAGTGTGTGTGTGTGTGTGTGTGTGTGTGTGTATGTGTGTGTGTATGTGTGTGCAACACAAAAAATATTTGTAACTAAATTACAATAATAAATACAAGTACACCACAATTATAACAAAAATATGTAGAAATGTAAAATTTGTATATATAGAATATCTAATTGCAATTTTTTATTTTTTATTTATTGATTTTCTTTTTCATTATTATTTTTAGCTACGCATAATAACTGGCTGCATTACATTTAAATGTTCCTGTCTTTTTTTTTTGCTTTTGTTTTTACAGTTCTTTTTTCATTTTCTTTAATATTTCTTTGAATTGATTTGCTATGCTTCGTTTGATTTTCATTCTTATTAGTTTTTTTTTTTTTTTTTTTAAATGTAATTAACTAGACTTATGTAATATATTACAAATGTAAATGTACGAGTATAAAGCTAAAGTTGTTGTTTATTTAAATTTTCTATAGTGATTTGACAAAAAAGCATTTATTTTATTTAACTAATACAATATTTCACGCTTTGATTTAAGTGTGCCTAAAAAAAGTTTCTTGGTTTGTTTTTTCGGTTTTGCTTTTTTGTTTATTAATATTTTTGCATTTTTTTGTTATTTTTGTTTCTTGTTTTTTTTTTTTGTTTTTTTTGTTTTTTTTGTTTGTTGTTTATTTAATTATTATTTGAATTTTTATATTTAAGAGATGCGCCTTGCTGCAGAATCTCACAGGGCTGTTCGAAAACTTTGCGCCAGTACTGTGCTCACCATTCTGCGACTGCTGCACCTGTGCACCTGTGTCTGTGTACTACTGTAGTACAATAGAGCCTCCTTAACGCGCACAGAGCAGTCGCAAAATATATGTAAGTGTGTAAGTCACACACAAAACTACTCTTACAATAAGTATGCATGGTTTTTTTTTTATTGCTCTAAATTTATTAAATTATACATATATTTGTTGTTATTGTTATTAAGTTGTTTACTTTTTATTTATTGTTATTATTATTATTTATAATGTTTTTGTTGCGTTGTGACCTCATTCAGCAGCACAAAATATGCAATAAGTATTTTATTATAAATAGTTTTACTTCATATTCAGTTTTAGGCATATTCATATTGTATATATATATATATCTATATACATTTATATGCATATATATATATATATTTAATATTATTTTGTCTAATGGCAATGATGCGCGTGTTGCTTCGAACGTAACCTCGGCACAAAAAATATTTATGCTAAATTATGAAATAGTTCTTTCGCATTTTATTTGATTATTTGTTGTCATAGTTTTTGTGTTTTTGTTTTTGTTTTTTTGTTAATTTAATAGTAAAATTTATATTTATGAATATCGTTATTATTATTATTGTAAATGTACAATTATTATTTTATAGTTTTATTCGCATTTGTTGTTATTCTTTAAACGCGTAAGCTTAATTTGTGTACGCTTTTAATAACGTCGTTTGTATTGTATTGTATAATTTTTGGTTTTTCCTTTGGTTTTTCTTTTGGTTTTTCTTTGTTAGTTTGTTTTTTGTTTTGTTTTGTTTTTTTTTTGGTATTTGTTTTTGTTTTATTTAATCTCGCCCCGCCCCTCATTTATAACAGTGCACTCAGTATATATATTTGTTTTATTTATTAACTTATGCATTTTGTACGGAATTTCAAACTTAATTTTCTGTTATTATTTAGCAGTCGATTAATGTTTTTTTTTTTTTATTTAGCATGTGTTCTTTTATATTAATTGTTTTTTTGTTTGTTTTTTTTTTGTGGTTTCATATTATTTGTCAAACAGCCAACAAAATGTATAATAATGAAGCTAAGTATATTTTGAGTCGGTTAAACAATTATCAACTGGCAAGCGGTCATTAAGTGGGGGAAAGAAATTAGTAAAAGTCCTTTCGCAAAAACGTAGAAATGCTTAAAGCGATTGAAATGAAAAGGCGCTAACATTATTTGAATAACACGAAGAAGGAACACGAAATCAGAATTTCAAATTGAGAACTATGAAATTGTTCATCAAGAAGAAGAAGAATTTTTGGCATTGGCAATGAATAGAAATGTATACAAAAAGCATATACATATTTGGTTGTTATGTAGTTATTAAATGTGAACTTGATTTGTTCACTGGAAAAGGCAACGCTCAAACTGGTCCCCATAATATACATACATATAATGTATAATTTGTCTATACATATGTATAAAAACTGTGCTTGTTTTTGTTTTTAAATTTTATTTTTTTTTTTGTATTTGTTTGTTTTTTTTTTTTTGTTTTAGATTAGATTGCTTTCAAAATAAGATTTATTATTCTACAGCTTAAAAGCCAATACATATATATTGATAACAGTGGCGTATACCAGTTGCACAGTTTACGAAAAACGAAAAAACAAAGAAAACAACAAACAAACCGTTCGTACAGTAACTGTACGTTGGGTTGAAACTGTTATATGCCATTTGCAATTACAATTTGATTTCGTGTCGAAAAACGAGCCACTTTAAGAATTACGTGAATCACAACGAAAACTACAATTAACCGAAAAAGATACAAATTACGCAAATTAGAGTCTTTTGCAGTAAGTTTAATATAGAATATAGAATATAGACTATTGAAGCTCAACGTTGGATTTATTTTTTAATTTGCCTTGGGTGGTTCTGTCAATTCAAAATATTTAGCTAGGTTCTAAAAATTTGTACAATTTCCTTGATATATGTATGTATGTATTTATGCGTGTGTGTATGTACGAGTATGTAACTTGTTGAGTGGATACATACATACATATGTACTTATGTACGTAATGCTGCAGGTTGATCAGATTACAGTTTTTGTTTTTCTTTTCGCAGAAAGGCAGTGTGTTTAAAGCATTTGTGTGTGAATTGTGTGTGAATTATGTGTGTGTGTGTGTGTGTGTGTGTGTGTGTGTGTGTGTGTGTGTGTTGTTCTTGTGTGTGATTTGAAGAGAGCGACAGACTGAGAGCAAAAGTGAGTCGAGTGTTTGTTTCTAACCCAATTTCGAGTTTGTCCAATGGGAAGCAATGTGTGTGTGTGTGTGTGTGTGTGAACTATATATGCTCGTGGGTGTGTGTTAGTGCGCAATGGAACCTCACATTGTTACAAAATATCAAGTTGCTCATACAACATACACAGATACTAAGGTAATTTACTGTAATTCGAGTATCTTTATGTAATCCTCTGTTAAAACAGAAGATCCATTCGAAACGCTAAAAAGATAATACAGATAAGAAGCGAAATGAAGCATAATTCAAATGTAAGAAGCACACATATATATATATATATACACATATAGAAATCCGGCATCGAATAGAGTTTAGCTTTACGCAAATTAATGCAACACTTGAAATGACGGCAAATGCGAAGCAAAACGAAGCGGAACGAAGCGAAATGAAACGGAAACGAAAACGAAAAGCGGATGCGACGCGAGTCAGCTCAAAAGTAGGCAACGCTTTTCAAGCAATCACGCTAAAAAACATTTGTTTTTCCTTCGTCTTTTAATTGAATATTTTGTTTTTGTTTTTGCTTTTTTCTTTTTTCTTTTGCTTATGTATTGTATGAACTATAAGCGTACGTATATTTAACATGAATTTCACTGCACGTTGTTTTGCTTTTGCTTTTTGTTTTTGTTGATTTTGCTTGCTGATCTAGAGTTAGGGATTGAATAAGGCGAATGAGTTTTAAAACGAGAACACGTCATTAAATAAAACTTTCTCAATTGTAATTGTAATTGTAATTGTAATTGTAATTGTACACTCTTTGTGCTCCTTTCAATCGTTCTGCACACACTCATATGTACTTTGTTCTTGCTCAATGTATTTTTATTCATTTATTATTATTATTATTAATATGTTTTTTGCTACCGCACACTCATTTCATTTCATTTGTTTTTTTTTTTCTCAATTGCTTTAAATGTGTGCCGTTGTTTGGTTGCTTGTTTTCGTTTTCGTTTTGAGTTTTACTGTTTAATTGTACATCTTTCTGTTCTGCTCCTTGCATTGTTATTTTGTCTGTTTTTTTGCTTTTGCTTAAGTCACTTCACTCTGTCACTGTTTTGAACAGGTTTCATTCAATTTGCGACACATTTTTTATAAGTTCTTACTTAGATTACATTTCAATATCAGTTTCAGTTTCAGTTTCAATTTCAGTTTCAGTTTCAATTTCAATTTCAAATGTGCTTTTACGCTTTCTTATTCATATTCACTTCAATATCCGTTTCGTTTGTGTTTAACATTCTGGGTTTTGTTCCGTATTTCTTTAGTTTAATGCGCCCCAACTCCAATAGTCAGTGTCTCAGTGTGTGTGTGTGTGTGAGTTATTGTGAATGATGTACAATTGCAACATTATGAACATCACGTTATTGATGCTTACTATAAAATTGTAATTTCAAAATCTTTTAATGCCACAGCATTTGATGAATGCGAACAAAACACAACAAATGTTAAGGTTCACGAAATTGATGACGTAAACCTAGAATATATTAACTGTTATGTATAGGTATATATGTATGTATGTATATGTATATGTTTTGTATGGGAATCGCTTCAACACAATGCATAACGTTTTCTCACTCAATTGTGATCCCATTGTTGGGATTTAAGTTCGAATTGCTGTAAATAAAAATAAATAACACCAGTACATATGTATGTAATATGTGTGTATGCGTGTGTGTGTGTGTGTGTGTGTGTATGCGTGTGTATGCGTCAGAAATGTTTTTTTCTTTTCCTATTTGGTATTCATTATTAATTTGTATTGCTTTTTTTTATGGCAGTTCAGACGGTTTGTAATAACTTCTTTAAATTTAATATACAATACAAAATACTATGTAATTATGCATGTAATTGGTGTTTTTTTTTTTTTAGTTTTGTTGCTCTCAATTCAATTGTTGCCTTCATATCGAATACGTTATATTAATTAATTTTACTTTTGTATTTTATTTATTTATTTACGATTTTCATTTGCGAGTTAAATGTAAATGTGAAGTTTATGTTTGCTTTTGTTTTGTTGGTGTTTCTTTTTCTGCTCCATCTTCATTGCATTACCGTTATTTGCTGTTCAAAGGCAATTATATGTTTGTATGTATGTATATTGTATGTATGTATGTATGTATGTATGTATGTATGTATGTATGTATGTGTGTATGTGTGTTTGTGTGTGTGTGTATGTGAATTTGATAAGCAAATCAAAATTTTAAGGCTTGCTGTGTCGAATGTTGAATTCAGTATATTGAAAATGGAATTCGAAATCGAATTTCGATTTTTTGGTGTTGTTTTTACCTTTTTCTTGTTCTTTTTCGCTTTGGTGTTTTTTTAATTTGTATCATTTGTTTTCTTATATTGGCTGATTGCTAGATTGTACTCGTACGGTTTTTGCCATTTGTTTTTGTTTTGTTTTTTTGCTTTTGCTTTTTTGTTTTTTTGTTTTCTTGTAATGAGTATGTGGATTATAAATAGTAAGTTACGTTAATTCATTATACTTAAATAGGCCAATTGTGAACTGGTTGGTGTTTTTGGTGTTCAATTTTTTGTTTTTGTTTTTTTTTTTTTTTTTGTTTTATTTGGTTTGTTGCGATAAAAAGGTATCTACGAGCCTGCTTATAAATTTAATTAATTTGTAACATTTCTCATTAGCTTAAGTATGATTGTTGTTGTTGTTCTTGTTGTTGTGCTCATTGGAACTGAATTAACTTAAATTGTAGACACTTGCTGCTGTCGTTGTTATTAGGATGTTGTTGTTTTCTTTCATTTTAATTGTGTTTTTTGTTTTCTTGTTTTCTTGTTTTTTGTTTGTTTTGTTTTTGGTGTTGTTTGTTGCTGTTGTACTTTAATCGTTTCTCTTTGTTTTTTCTGTTTTGTTTTGATTTGTTCTGTTTTGTGTTTTTGTTTTTGTTTTTATATATAGCAGAAAATTATGCTTGTTCGCTGTTGTTGTTGCTGTTTGTTGTTCGCTGTACCTTGTTGCTCACTGTTGTTGTTGTTGTTGTTGCTGCTGCTGCTGCTGCTCACTGTTGTTGTTGTTGTCGTGGTTGCTGCTGCTGCTGCTGTTGCTGATGTTGTTGCGGTTGCTGCAGCATTCTAGCAGTTGCCTGTTGTTGATGTTGCTACTGCTGCTGATGCTGCTGCCGCTGCTGCTGCTGCTGCTGCTGCCGCTGCTGCTGCTGCTGCACCTAATACTCGCGTGCGTCTTGAAGGGGGGGGCGAGGCCTGGCTCAGACATCTGCCGTGCGGGATGTTATGCTCGGCGATCGCGAGTGTATTACAACCTTGTGGCCGTTTTTTGTCACAAAACCATCGCTCTCGACGAGAACGGCCGTCTGGCGACCGGCGCTGCCGCCACTGCCAGCGCTCTGGCCACCGGGACTGCCGCCAGCGCCGCCATCCGTTGGACTATTTACATTGCTCTTGGCCTCATCGGCTGCATCTGTGGCAGCTGCACCATCGGTGGCTGGTTCACGGCCTCCATTTGCGCCGGCCGCATCATTGCTGTCATCGTGCTCAGCAAAACCAATGCCGCCGCTGTCATCGGGCGCATCATCACCATTGCCGCCGTTGCCACCTCCGTCGGCAGCATCGTTATCATCATCGGCATTGACATCGCCATCACCATCACCAGCACCTGCATCTGGTTCGGTGGCGCCACTTTCGGCGCGCGTTTTATGCTTGCGCCACGCATGCTGGATGAGGCGGGCACAGTACTCCTCTCGCTGGCGCCACAGTGTGGAGGAGACGGGCTCGTAGCCTTCTGTGTCGGGTCGGGCGGCAATTTCGCCAATTTCACCCGTCTCCTCGATTGGATTGCCTTTGCGCGCGAAAAAGTCTTTGGTGAGTGCGTCGAGTATGTCCACACAGTACATGAGATCACCGCGACAAATTGGTATGTCCATCGATATGATTTTGTACTTGTTGGGCTTATGGATCTGTAGCGGCGGCTCAAGTACGTCCAGAAATTCGGACAGCTGATCGTAGCGTATATATTGTGTGCCCTCGGGATCAAACTGCTGCCAGATCTCATAGTACATATCGTAATCGTCGTCGGTTAGACCCTCCTGTACATCTTCGGTGGCCTGACTATAGTTCTCAAGAATGACAGCAATGTACATATTAATAACTATCAAAAAGCTTATAACTAGGTATGAGAGGAGAAACGTTATTCCAACGGTCGCTGAACCACAATTGCCCGGATAGCCTTTGTCGTTGTCGGGTGGATCGCATGCTTCCTCATTGATAATGGCGTCGAGTACACCATCCCAACCGGCTGAGGTGGACATCTGCCAGTTAGCGTATGCGCAAAATGCATTCGAAATCGATCGATAGTTTTAACAATCATAAATCGATAACCGATATCATTTGAATTGATTCGAATTGAATTGAATTGCATTCAGATGCGGCACGAAACGCATTTGTGGACGGCAGTTGTGCGGTTGGTTTGGTGGTTTTTTTTTTTGGTTTTTGTTTTTTTGTATTTGTTTTGTTTGATCGTTCATTTCGTATTTGTTTTTTATTGTTTTTTTATGTGTTGTCAAGATTGTAGTTTCGTGTCGTACGTTTTGTGTTTTATTGTGTGTGTGTGTGTGTGTGTGTGTGTGTGTGTGTGGGCAGTGAAAGAGAGAGTTTAAGACAGAAGATACAATAACAAGAAGAGTCATTAGTCAAACGTTAGGTTAATGGATCACTTGCTTAAGCAAACTAAGTAGTAGGTATGGCATATAGTAGTAGAAGTAGTAGGTAGTAGTAGTTTTAGTTTTAGTTTTAGTTTTAGTAGTTGTTCTATGGGTAAATACGTATTTGGAGTGTGTGTGTGTGTGTGTGTGTGTGTGTGTGTTTGGGTGTGTGGGTGGGTGCTTGTAGCAGACAGTACAATAATGGTGGAGTGAGTAAATTTGTGATTTACTCGATGGCTGCTTGCAGACCAAATATATTCTCCGTGTAGCCAACTTCAATGGAGGTATTTTGTGGGCATTTGCCCAATACAAAATGGCGAACAGTTATAGTCGCATAACGGTTTCATTGCCAAATTAAGTGCAAGCATTTTTTGAAGTTAGGCATTTAAAAAGCTTTGTTTCTTGGCTGTGAACAAAGCGAGTTGAAGTTTTTTTGAGGCAGATAGAGAGGGAGAATAGAGTGTGAAAGTGATAGAAATAGAGACAGAGACATAGAGAGAGAGAGTGTGTGTGTGTGTGAGAGAGAGAGAGAGAGAGTAGCGTAGTTATGTATTTCTTGGCGTTTGAAAACGCGCGAAAGTTTTTATTTGCAGTGTCATGAGGAAATTCCAACATTTCATTTGGTGTTTGTTGAAAGAGCTGAATTAGATTTGTTTTTTTGTAGTACATTCAACTAAAATGATGTTAATTAAGATTTGTATGCTCGAAATAACTCGAAATAAAAGTAAGTAAAAACAAAATGAGCATTGGAAATGCCAGAGAAAAATCTCTCGATGGATCAGCAAATGGCAAATGGCAAAAGTGTTGAGGAATCACAGCTACAGAAAACTATGTGAATTTGCTCGGAGCAGTTTAAAAGCTCGAGTAGTTTTTTTTTGTTTAGGAAATAAAATATTGAGTTGAAACTGAAAAGTATTTAATGCTTATAATGCCATCTTATGGAATAGAATTAATAATGGGTTAATACAAAGAAAACAAAAAATAATATATAAGAAATCCAATGATGATGAATCAAAAAATCGCTCTAATTTAGCTTTTACCAACAACTACCGCAGCTTGTATCAACATTGTGATGTTGCCACTAAAACAATATGGCGCACACGGCAACATGGCAACCGGCAATTGAACGGCAACGGCTTATCGAACCGTCAATTTGTCAATTTGTCTGATAAGCGTCACCGTCAATAGCTTGTGTGTGTAGTAATTATGTACAAAGCGTTGCCAGCCGCTGTGAGGCGCCGTGCCAGACCTTGCCAGACCGCATCACAACTTAAACTGGTGGTGGCGGTGTTGGTGGATGGTTTTCGGGTTTGGCTGGGTGTTTGGTTGTGTTTAGTGTGGGGCGTGGCAACATCACCCAACGACAACAACAATAGACAACATAAACCGTTAACGGAATTGTGGCTGATACGCTTACCTGAAACAGCAGAATCATGCTCTGGCCAAACGTCTTGAAGTTGTAGACATCGTTGATGCCGCTCTTCTCCTTCACGTGCATGAAGAACGACATGCCGAAGATCGCAAAGATGAACATCACCAGAAAGAGCAGCAGACAAATGTTGAACAGCGCCGGCAGCGACATCGCCAACGCGAATAGCAGCGTTCGTATACCCTTGGCGCCCTTGACCAGGCGGAGGACGCGACCCACTTTCGCCACGCGCACCACACGGAGCAGCGTCGGCGAGACGAAGTATTTCTCGATAATATCGCTAAGTACGAGACCTGCAGCAGATCAGGATCATTTTTGATCAGGTTTATTGTTTTTTGTTTTTTTTTTTTTTTGTTTTTTGTTTTGGGATCAGGAACAGGATCACGACGGCATCGACGACAGACGTGTGAAGAGATTGATTGAGTGAGAAGATTGTTGTTGAGAATTAGATTTGCCATAAACGTGTAACTAACAAATTGGTCTCTTTGTATGAGGACTTGGATTGATTTACGGGAATTCGGGATATGGACATAGTTTCTGGTTTTTGGTGGGGTGTTTTGTGGGGTGGTTCGAGGGCCAGCGCAATATCAATTGCACAAAACAAGACACTAAAAAAAGGGCGCAGCACAATATTAACAATGTACACAGCTGAAATATGTAAAGCGTTAGGAACAGACGGTTTTCTTTTTTGTTAGCTGTTTACCACAAAATTCTTACACAACATGAAATTAGGGCGAAACTAAAATTATATTAATTCAAATACAATATATCATACAATTCGATACATACATACATGTACATATGTACAGTGCCGCAAGAAATAATGAGCAACATTTTGAAATAATAATAAAAAAAAAAAAAATCAAAATAAACTCAAAACAATCTACAATCAGATAAAGATCACATTTGGCAAAGGACATGCCTCTGAATCTGCTCACAGGGATATTTAAGCTTTTCCTATTAAAGAAAACTTTTGAATATACATATATATTTATAAATATACTGCTGAATGGTAGAACCAGATCGGCTCACTATATTTTATAATTATCAGAGCGGCTTTTTGTTGAATTAGAAGAAATATAAGTTTTTCCAAAATTAAAGCTATTTTTTAATACTGAGAGCTTTTTTTTTGCATTAATCCGAATTTCCAGGAACGTATTTCTATCGAAGACTAGGACACTTTAAGGTCTTAAGTTCAGCACTTTAAAGATATCTGCTCAAAGTTTTTAATAGATGTGAAACTAGCTTTTAAATCAATTTGATTGCGAATTTACTAAAATTGTAGCTTTTACACTGATCAAAGAAATAACTGATCAGCAGAAGAAGGCATAAAGCAAAATGTCAAACTTGAAATTGACAAGTTGAAGAAGAAGAAAAGAGAGAGAAATAATACAGTTAATAATCACAACATAAACATGTAAATATGTACAGTAAATAGTAATTGCTTTAGTACAGACAAACTTAGATACAGTTAACTCAACAGTACGTGTAAAACTAAAACGAGAAAAGGAAGAGTTAGCATTGAGGACACATGGTACATACGCACATACATACGTATTTTGTTACGTATTTTTTACAGTTACATACATAGTACTAGTACACGAGTATGCTGATTAAAACTGAGGAAACAAAAAAAAAATAAAACAAATGAAAAGAGAGTAACGAAAATGATACAAAAGAAAGATTGAGTTGAAACTCAATTTTAGCGGTAACTGTAACTGCAATTGTAACTGTAACTGTAACTGTAACTGTAACTGTAACTGTAACTGTAACAGTAACAGTAACTTGAACAGCAACTTTAAGCAGCAACACTCAGTAGTCGGATATCCTTTTTTGCTAGCGGCGGGCGCAGGCGTTGTAAGCGGCAGCAGCGGCAAATGCGAAGTAAGAGGCGGGGGGCGAGGGCGAAGGCGAAGCCGAAGGCGTCATCTCGTTGTATATGTATATGTCTTTAGAGATGTTCTTTATACAGTTGACTTAAGATTTTCTTTTTTTGTTTTGTTTTTTTTTTTTAATGTTTAACATTGGTCGGGTATTTGTATAAAAATAAGTATGTGTGAGCTGTACGCAGGCGTCATTTACTTTTAGCGATAATCCGCAGCATATTTTAAGAGTGCCAAATATCCGCAAAAAGTTCGTTTGCTGCCCGTTGCAGAAGGAGAGAGAGAGATAGCTGAGAGCGCTGAGAGAGCGGAGAGAGCGGAGAGAGCTGAGAGAGCTTTCTCTTTTGTATGCAAAATTTTGGAAACAATATGTTCATTGGCTTCTCATTCTCTAGATGAAACGAAATGCGCACTAGCGTGAGCGATGTTGTTTGGGGTGGAGGGGGTGGGGGTTGGGGCAGTGGAGAGCACTACACGAAAACCGGGAGACAAACGAACAATTGCGAGTAGACCGAAAATTTGATAAGGGAGCGCAAAAGGATGAAAGAAGAAGAAAAAGAGCACAACGAGCAATATCGTATGCCAGGTAAAACCAGGTTGGGGCTAGTGAGTAAGTAATTTGAGTTCAAAGCGACAGATAAATAAATGGAGAGAGAGAGAGAGCGAGAGAGAGAGCGAGAGCGAGAAAAAGGGAGAGAGAGCTAGACAGAGAGAGAGAGAGTGTGAGAAAGGGTAGCGCAGTAGGTAAAAATATGTATATGTCGAAACCAGAAACAGAAAAATATATTTATATAGACTTATAATGTTAAACAATAAGGCACTATAAACAGTTAAAAGTTATGAGAGTTAATTTTCTTTTTTCTTTTCTTCACTATTAAAACTTAGCACCGATTCGGGTTCGGGTTTACGTAGTTGGGTATAGTCGTTGAAAGGTATAGATATGTATATCTATATATGCGTTTTACTACGTTCATAGTAAAGTACATAATCTCCATTGCAGATTGGACCAAAACCATTAAGAAGATTCAGGCTAGTGCCACGGTATTTGTATATATAAATATATATATATCAAGATGGGTTAATTTAAAAATTTCAAATACGCATAACATATAAGGCGGGAGGTATGCAAATCATAAACGGGTCACGTATTATCATCCTTCCAGTTATGCTACACACTATAAAGTGGATGGGCCAACATTTTGGCCAATGCAACCGTCGTACACGAATGTGTGCTAAACATTCCGGACGGCCATTGCATTGACTGGCCTTCGGGGGGGTTTTTTTTTTTTCGACAATGGTCAAAATTTGTATACCGGGCAGTAGCTGACAGAGTTATGCAACCGACAATCGCACACTGAGAGTTGTGGAATGCCCATTGACACCTAACTCTGATTGAATCTTATCGTGTTGTGTTTATCAATAAATTGTTTATGCGTTCTGTGCAAGCCATTTTCTTAACGGTGTGTGTGTGTGTAGGTGTGTGTGTGTGTATTTGCATTTGCATTTTATATTATTTATATATTTAAGTTGTAAGTTGCTGTTATTGCTATTCGCTTATTAGTTTCATCTTTATATAAATGTAATTTTTTTTTTTTTTTTTTTTTTTTTTGCATTTACAAAGCGTAGTTTTTCTTTTTTTTTTTTTAGTATTTTTGTAAATTTGTTAGTCTTCGTTTTGTTTTCTGTTTTCTTTTCTTGCTTTTCTTAAGCGTGTATTAATATATTCGTCTATAAGGATATCACTCTGCGTTTTGCGTTTTGCATTGATAACTGGGTCGAACATCGAAGCCAACAAATAAAGCATACTTCAAGGCGTTTTGAAAATTTTAAGCATTTGCTTTTGGGTTTTGGAATGAAAATTTGATTTTTGTATAAAGTTATCGAAAGTGCGCTTGGAAACATTTGGCGCGTGTGTCACATAAAAAAGCAAAGCAATAGTAAAATACCAGCCCTTCTTTCGCAAAAGGTTAGTAAGGAGAAAATTCTTAAAAATTAGCCAACTTGAAGTTGAAGCAGTATTTTTTTGTTTTTTTTTTTTTTTTTGCATTTTGAAATATTGTAATTGTAATTTGTTTGCTAATCAAAATGAAAAGACAACAATAAAATGTATTTATAGAAGTTCAGGGAGTACACTAAAGTGTACCATTCATTGGGTCGGGTTCCTGAGTAGTTAGGGTTGATTCTGGGTCTGTTTCGGGTTCGGGTTCGGGTTTACAAACGGGCTAGCACGGAATTCATGTTGGTTTCATTATATTAAGGAGCAGCAGAAATAAAAACAGCATCCCTTTTATTTACAAGGGTATTATAAAATGGAAGCTCTCTGTTGCATAAATTAATGTAGTAAAGCATATTTTAAGCCATCTTTTGTACAGTTTCTTCTCGTTACTCCACACACAAAGCCATTTTAATTTTGTTTTTTGTTTTTTGTTTTTTTTTTTTGTTTTTTGTTTTCTTTTGTTCTTTGGTTATTTATCCAAAACGAAGAAAAATTTATTGTAAAAGAAGATGAAGAAAAAACAATAGACACATATAGCCAAGTTAAGTTTAAGAAAGAGGAAGAAGAGCGGCGCTTTTGAAGATCAGCACTCATTCAAAAAATTGTATTCTCATTTCGATAATTGTTTCCATTTTGAATAATTGTTGTTATTTTTTTTTTGTTTTGCTCCAAGTTCGGACTGTTTTTTTTCTCTGGAGGTTGTGTGCTTACGTATGCGCAATTGCTAAGCTGTAGCAAACGTCTTCTTATTCATAATAATAAACTCGATAATATTTTAAAACTTTCATTGAAACTGGTAGCAATATTAATTAACAATAAAATAAATGACAAAAAAAAAAAAAAAATAAACAAGAAAAATACTCGATAATTTTAAGATCATAATTGAAAACAATAATCGAATTTTGTATACTCGTATGTATTTAATAATTATCTCAATAGTTTTTCAATATTTTTAAACAACAATCACAACAACAATTAAAATACAAATGGACACCAATATATATATGTATAAATATATATATATATATCAATATGTAAACAACTAAATTTTTACAATTACAATTAATTCAAATGAAAAATAAAAAAACGTCAAATATTTACTAATTTTACAATAAATTGACAACATTTAAATAAGCAACAATAAGGACAACAAGAGCTGACTTCACATGTGCATGTATAACAGTTTGTATAACAGTTAGTATAACATTTAACTGCTGTACATTCTATGCAAAATCAGCCCCCAAAAGCTAACAAATCATTTGGAATACGTTAAGCACAACTATATTAGATTGTTTCATATAACATTTGGCATAATTGCACAATCTACATATACATCATTTTTTTTTAGGTATTACTCTACTTTTAATGTATGCATGATGTATGTAGGAATTGCCAAGGAGCCGCAATCATTACATGAGCAACCATTAAACACAAATTGTTAACAACAAATTAAATTACGTTTCATAAGTTTTTGTTTTAAGTTTAAGTTTAAGTTTGTTTTTTTTTTTTTTTTTTTTGTTTGGAAACAGAACAACAACATTAAAATACGAATTACGAATCAACATTTAACAATTTGGACAATTGAATATACGTTTAAGTACGACAGCAAGTTAGTAACATTATGTAGGAGAAGGAGCGTTCTGTGTCTTTATTAAAGAGCATTTCGACTGAAAATAATACTGACAATGATAAACATAGATACAGATTGTGTGCTAAGAGATATATATATATTTATATATATATATATATAGAGAGAGAGAGAGAGAGAGAGAGAGAGAGAACAGACATACACACATACAGCAAGTGCGTACGGTTATGTGGAGGGGGGGATATTCGTACATTTTGGCTTGGAACTTGGATGGTAAAGTTTGCCTATGTTTGTTTTAGCTTCATGGCTTTTAATTTATATATTTTTTTGGTTTTTTTTGGTATTTTTTTTTTAATAATTTTGGCATTTTTACTTACCTAAGATGGATAAAATGACAACTACTACATCAAATAAATTCCATGGCTCAATAAAATAGTGATATCGTAAAGCGAATATTTTTAATAGACATTCGGAACTGAAAATAACTACGAATATCGCATTCAGATAGTCAAGGACCGCGTTGTACGTGTCCGACGCATCGTAACGATCGAGTGTCATTGTGAACATGTTTAGACCAATGAATAACATAATGATTATATCGAATTTCTTATCGGTTACTATTTCAAAGACTATTGCTTGTGGACGCCACTGTAAATGGAGAAGAGGAGAACAAACAAACAAACAAACAAAACAAAACAAAACAAAACAGAAAACGAACGGAAAACGGTAAACGGTAAAGTGTAAAACAAAATTGAAATAAGGATTAAACGGGTATTTTTTCAAATGAAAACGCACATCGGGACATCGAACACAAGGAAGAGAAGAGAGATAAGAAAAAAAAGAATAGAAGAGTTTGGTATAAGTACATTTAGTTTACCACGATCGCAATTAAACAAGTATACATACATACATACATATATACATACATGACTGTTGGTAACAATAGCATGTATGTACATAGACATAGAAGTACTTATGTATCTATATAAGGAGTTTTGAACTCGTTATTCAGTTGGTTGTTATTCGGTTATTTGTGTAACTGTTATTGTTATCGTTATTCATTCAATTATATTCGAATATTATTCAATTATATTCGATATGTGTTTTGTTATTGGTTTTTTTTTTTTGTTATTAAACTTTAATCATTGCTTTTTACAATTTGCGTTGTAGATCTGTGCCAATAGCAATCTTTTTTCCATGATCAGCGCGTACCTGTATGTACAGTAGAGTATGCGTATAATGGAACACATGTATATTAATACATACATATATATCAAGAGTGTGTATCAGTGAGTCAGTGCGTTTATTTAAGTTATTAAGTTGGTTATTGAGAACATGAGAGCAGACTTTACATACACACTACATCTTAAGGACAGACAGCATTCACGAGTATTTGTTTAATTATTTGTTGAGTAGTTGAGTAATTGGTTAATTGGTAATAATTGAGTATTTATGTATTTGTATTTTTGAGCCTTAAAGTACAGATATAGATAGATCTATAAAACGTGCCGCTACTGTCGTGGTCTGATACGTTTTTTACAGGTCCGTTGATTTTGATTTGGATTTTGATTTTGATTTGGATTTGGATTTGGATTTGCTTTCTCAATGTTCATAAACATGCCAGTTAGCAGTGTCTAATTGGAGAGGTGACTAAACGCTAAGAACATGCCCAGAACATGATTCAGTCACGTGCCAGTTTGTTTTTTGTTTTTAGTTTGTTTATGTACATTAGTTAAAAGAAACATGCACTTAGTGGTGGCCATTATAAAAATAGAGCGAGAGAGATAGAGATAAAGAGAGTGTGTAGAGAGAGAGAGATAGAGAGAGAGAGTTGAGAGTAGTTACGAGTATATACATAAATAGATTTTTTTTTTATATAATTTTTTTTTTTTTTTTTTTTTTGAATTTTGGCATAAATTTCATGTTCGTCCAGCTTATAAATTGGCAGACATAAAAATGTTTAAGTACAGACAACCAAACGGACACAATACTTAAATATTGATATTGAAATTAAGTATAGTTATTTAAGAAAAACAGTAGCATGTCGAGAACACATAGTAAGTATGCTATTAGGAGTTCGCTCAATGGCAACGGTAGGGTGCTCACATAAAAAATGGAACCTATGCACAATGTTGCATACATATACACACATACATATACAGATGTGCATGCCACACACTACGGCAGCTATTCCAGCGACTCAACTTTGCGCTTTGTTTTAAGATCCATTATTCAACTTGAACAAAATATTGCTAGAGAACAGGGCCTTTTGAATTTGAATTGAATTGAATTGCGGTATGTGTTAGTTGATAAGGAATGTATACAGATTGCAAGGGTATTTGTCGTATTCGTATTCGTCCTTTGTCCTTTGTCCTTTGTCCTTGCTCGAGTGTATTCGTATTCGTATTCGTATTCGTATTCGTTGATGTATCTCAGTAATTTGTCTGTCTCATTTTATGTAACCAGTTTGTCTCTTTTTTGTGTCCGTTTTCAAAGCAGTTGTTGTTTGTTGTTATTTATTTGTTTTCGTTAACACATAGAAAAAAGTGTTTATCATATATACAATAAGTTATATATATACAATTTGAATACGATTGGCACAGATTTCGCGATTACGAAGACTTTCAAGTGTTTAATTATTATCTTTTTTTGTTATATGTATTTCATAAATCATTTTAATATTGATTATTGAGCGTACGGATGGAGCTAAAGTTATTTATTGGAATATTTTGAAATTGAGCTGATTTCGCTCAGTTTCGAATGTTTTTCAATCGATTTGCAATAATAATATATATCATAAATTGAAATTAACAAATTGAAGATTTGAAACGCTCATCGCTTTAGCACGCTTAAAATATTTTTTGGTTATTTTTATATGAATTTGGTATTTAAGATAATATTCCAGAATTTCTGGTTATGCATAGTTATGTTGATTGTTTGGTTTGTTAGTTTGGCTTAGTTTTAAACTTAGTTTTGTTTTTTTTTTTAGTATTTTCTTTTCTTTTTTTTTTATTTTGTATTTTTGTTGTTGTCTTACCCTTGGTCTTGGAATGGCTTTTAATGGTTTTTTAGAGCCCATCTTTTTCATAGCATTATAGTACTTTTTCTGATCTTCTGTCATGAACATTTCTAATGATCCACCTGCTTTTTTCTTTTGCTCATTAAAATTATCAATGATAACACCAATGAACAGATTGAGTGTGAAAAATGATCCAAATATGATGAAGAACACGAAATATAAATACATGTAGATGTTCGTTTCACGAATCGGCTGCTTGTCCACCTGTTTGGCATTTCGATGATCGATAACGATAACGATAGCGATATCGATATCAATTTGATTTTTTTTGCGTTTTATGGAATTTCGTGTTGCAATTCGCATTGGTTGAGTTTGATTTGTGAATGGATCATTTTTAGTGTTATTCGGCAGTGTAGTTGTTGTTGTTGTTGTTGTTGGTGGTGGTGGTGGCGGTGTGGCCATAGTGTTGTGGTTGTTGTGTATGTTGTTGTTGTAGTATAGTGTTGTTTTCATTGTTGTTGTAGTTCATATAAAAAAGAAGAAAAAAATATATAGATATAAATGTTGATTAATCGAAAATTACTTTAAATATACAGACTTATATAAGTATAGATTGCGTTTATTTTTATAATTTTTTGTTGTTTTTTTTTTTGTTTTTGTTTTTAAAGCGCATTACCAAATAAATAGTATGTATGAGCATCAAGTGTGTTACTATATTATATATATTATTTATAGGTAAATATGCAAGTACATACGCAAAAGTGGAGAACATTACCTCTCGTGAATCGATTGCATCGTTCATTATTTGTATCCAGCCTTTGAAGGTGGCCACTTGGAAAAGGCACAGATACGCGTTACCTACATGATCGAAATTCATTGCTGAATTCACCCACGTGTAGTTCTCGCTCTCGCATGCATTGCGATTTGGTATGATCTGGTGGCTGAGCTTCGTTCCATTTGTGTCTTCGCACTGCAGACATCATCATCATCATTATGAACATCAACATCAGCATCATCATTGTCAGCGTCGTCGTCGTCGTCGTCGTGAAGATCGTTTTTGTTTAAAAAAAACATTTTTGTTTGTTTTTTTTTTCCCAAATTTAATTAAGGAAAAATGTATTTAAGTTAGGCGAAATTACATACAAGTTAAATGGAATTTCGCTGCTTTTACACTGCCCCAATAAGCAAAATTAACGGGGTTTTTAGAGCAATCAGTGTTGCAAAACAACGGACACAATTGTGAGCAAAAATGTAATCAAAAATGCATTTTACACTTGAACTTCTTCATAACGAATTTTCTCTAAGAGATTTAATTTATTGATCGAATCAAGTAATCAATTAAAATTAAAAAAAAAGAATTTAAAATAAATCGAATACTTCGTTATAAAGAAGCATAAATGTTTTTTTTCTTCGATTTTTTTTTTCAGTTTGATAGAATAAAAAATGAGTTAAGAAACCGCATATTTTTTGGGGAGTGTTAAAGCAGCACTTTAAATTAACATAATGCTAATAAAGCTACAGCTAATAAATATATTTAGAATATATATATATATATATATCTTTTTTTTAGATTTAGGCATTACAAGTTGTTGTAGTGTGGTGTATATAAGTGTATGTGTGTGTGTGTATGTGTAAATTCAGCAGCTAATTAGCATTATATTGCAGCCTCTTGGCTTAATCTGATATCGGTTATTTGTAACGAGTATTTTGTGCAAAAGGCAAAACTAAACGCTAGTACTAAAAAGTGTACTAATTGATAGTTAAGTAATTGGTGCAACAACTGACTTGTTGCATGGTTTACTTGGTTTAATTGATTAACTTGGTTTAATATATGCAACTATTCATGCTCTTCTTAGCCTAACTGGACTGCATTTTGACGCGATACAGTTGGGCATTGTTCGAAGTACATATGTATGGTATATATGTAGAGGTGTACAGTTATATACACATACAGTTATTACCGGAGTATGTACAGCAGCATATTATTTACAAGAGTCGGGACGAGTACGAATACAGGCATTTGTTTCCTATACTCGTACTTGTTAATGAGTAGTTTGCATTCAGTACGAGTACTTCGAAGAGGGGTATTCTGTATTTTGAGTTGAATTTTGATTTCAGTTTTGATTTGATCAACTATTTACGAAAAATAGATGCAAAGATACGCATTTCATTTCAAGTAGAAGACTTTTTCTTTCTTGCTTTCTTTCAATCTTGATTAATCTTGCTAATTAAGTGCTGCTTGGATTTGAATTTGAATTTGAAGTAAAAAAATAGCACAAATTCCTGTTTGAGAATTGCACCACTTTTCGACTCTGTAACGTTTTTGTTTGAATTTTGTAAACGGTATTTGGTTCTTTGGTAGTTTTTTTTTTTTACTTAAATTTGAGTTGTTTTTTTTTTGGAAAATCGTTTGAACGTACCTTAAAATATTTTCCAGCAAAAAGCTGTACACCCATTATGGCAAAAATTAGCCAAAATATTAGACACACCAATAGCACATTGAAGATGGACGGTATAGCTTGTACCAGCGCATTAACGACGACCTGGTTTTATCATAATTTAGTTTTGATATGATTTGTTTTTTTTTTTTTTTATATATTTGAAACACGAATTTCACATTTGAACGGGTCGTCGTTTGTCGATTGCGATGTCGATTGCGATGTGGGGATTGTTTTTGAAGGTATTTTTCAGGTTGATGTGGAAGATGTGGATTTCAGGAACAGTGGTGTAGATGAATTATGGTGGTTTCATGTTTTTTTTGTTTGATTTATTTTTGTTTTTGTTTTTTTTTTTGTTTTTTGTTTTTTGAGGGGAGTATATAAAATATAATACAATAAATGCAGAGAGTTATTTAGTCAATTCGATAGTAATAGCAATTTATAATTAAATATATATATATATACGAAGATATATATATGTAAGTAGAGTGTGTAGTAAGCATGATATAGTACATTTATGTTAAGATATGTAGTATTTATTTCATCAGCAGTTGTTGCGAGTTGTGTTGTGAACTGGTGTTAGTTTATCGATATGATATTATGACTTATGTTTGGTAATACTTAATGGTGTCTGGTGTCTGATGTCGGTGTCTAATTGTGTTCTTTGCATTATACTAAATACAGCAAGAGACAGGCGTTAATTACAATAATTGATATAATACAGCAGCAGATGCAGAAGCAGTAAATTGCATACACTAAACAACACAACAGTGATGTGAAATCGGAGGCATGTGGAATTCTTCGTGGTGCACTAACTCTAAGTTAAAGAGGCTAAGAATTGGTGCTCATTATCGTATGATATTATATATGTATGTATAACTTAACTAAGCATATGCATTATCGTAGGTGATGTCAAAACGGGAATTGGATCATTAACCTATCTACGGAATAAGTATCCAAGCATATCCAACCTTAACAAAATATGTTTATCAAAATTATTGCTAACAACAGAACTCCTATTTCTTGCGAAATATATTTGTAAATATATATAGTAATTGTTTTAATTCGAAATCGGCGCAAATTTACTTGAAATTATATTTAACAATATATCTAAGCCAAACTGAACAAGTATTTATTTTTAGATATACATACGCATAACAAAATACTCCAATTTATACACATAGATAAATATATAAAATAAAAACTGAACATTTTAATAATTAAATTTTCAAAAGATCGCACTACTACATATATCTTTTTCATAATAAGGATGCTCGATTAGAAAATCTTGGTTTTTTTTTTCAAATTTTCGAGAATAAATTATATTGCTAAACCGGAGATGGCCTCTCATTTGGAACATATCGTTCCTAAATTTGCCATCCGCCTTAAGCAACACATCTGCAATCCAAATAATTTGTACATTATTTTTACTCATTCTATTTTACATCATTATTGAATACGAAAGTTGTGAAAGTTGTTCAACTAACTTTGGCATATGTTAAATGTACGAAAATGTTCTTAATTTTTTTTTTTTTTTTAAATTTGTAGTACGTACATATTTACATATGTATGTATGCAACTTTAGGACTCGATGATGCGTAAGTTGCTTCGGGGCTGTGTTGGGCAGGCAATGAATAGAAAATATCGAAATTCTGAGTTGAATATGAATAAATCTACGAATAATGAAGCCAATGAACCTTAGAAATTATCAATTAAATTAGCACTAAGAGAGAGAGAGAGCAGAGCGAGAGTTAAAGATAGAGAGAAAGTGTGTGAGAAAGAGAGAGAGATAGAGAGAGAGAGCGCGGAGTTGATGCTGATGAAGCTGAGAGGCGGATCTTGTGGGTGTGAGTTTTATCAGGCAATTCTAAGAAAGGAGCAATTAATTAATTAATTATGCAGTACGAGTTCACGAAGTATGTTGAGTACGGTAAAACGGAAAAACGGTAAAACGGTTTACGATCAAGTAGTTAAAAAACATAAGTTATGAAAAAACGGTGTTCAGTATCAAAAAATATTACAAATAAGTTTATCTAATCAGTCAACAAAATATGGATGCATTTTATGTATAACACGAATATATCTATATATATAAAAAAAAAACAAAATTATCTGCTGCACTTTGATAATTAATTTAAATTTGTTGTATGTATTTTTATATAATTTTTAATTTTGTATTTAAAGTTTTGCTAATATTTCGACTAAATACATTTGATGGTTATAATTAACTAGTTAGTTAGTGGTTGGGTTATTGGTATTGAGTGTGTGTGTGTTTTCGCTTGTAAATTGTGGCATGAATATATGTATAAGAGTAATCAGCGCGCGTATAAGAGTGTACACAACTGCAACAGCAGTCATTGTTTTTTTTTTTTTTTTTAATTTCTGTTATCGAAAATATGAATTGCGCTGTGGAATTTGATTGAATCTGATACTGAATGATGATATTGAAATGTTGTTTAAAAAGTTTGCTGTTTGTTGTTTGGTTGTTGTTGTATTTGGTTTTTTTTTTTTTGTTTTGTTTGTATTTTGGTATTGTTTGAATGTATTTGTATGAAAGTACGTACCCGCATGCCCTGCATACGGGACATGGCACGTAGTGGTCTCAGTGCTCTTAACGTTCGCATAGTCTTGAAGGCTTGAATACCACCAGCTCCAACAAGTGAAGCAACGAAGTTGATAAGCGATACCTAGTTTCGATATAGTTCGAATAGTGCCAAGTTTAACAATTTATTTAGATTTATTTGCTTTTGTTTTGTATTTTGTATTTTTTTTTTTTTTTAATAAATAGATACGATACATGTAAGTGTCTGTTTTCGAACTTTAATTTTAAAAATTGTTTGGTGTTTTTTTTCTTTTTTTTTAGTTTTGGTTTTGGGTACTGTTTTAGTTAAGTTGGGTTAGTGTTTGTCCTGTCGTACTTGTTCTTGTTTCAAGCTCATATGATTTAAAATACATACATAACTGAAATAAGCTTTAAAGAATCGACATATAAGTTAGCTGCTGCTTACTGCTGGTTGTACTCTGGTACAAAATGGCGGAACGAGCCTAACGGGAAACTTACTTGCATTGCGCTTAAGCTTGAACATTTAGATTAAGATTCAGTTGCTTAGACTTAATCAAATAACTTATATGGTAGCCTAGTGTTATGGAATACATATATTTTAGGTATATAGTTTGTACTTGCAAAACACATACAACATATGTAAGTATTTAGTTAGCTAAATAAATATAAAGGAGTACAGGTAAATCGACTGATACACACGCACACAAACGAAACATGTTAACACATAGATGTAGATATAGTAGTATACAGTATAAGGTTTGAGTATTTGGAAGTACATACTTATTGTATTGTTGTTGTTGTTGCTGTTATGCATGTAGTAGTTGTGGTTCAAGTATACGCTACAATTGGACAAGTACAAGTACCGCTGAAGGGTATGTGAATATTCGATACAACACAACTTGCAGGAGATTACAACACTCATGGCACATGGAGAGTAAGTATAAGTAGAGTAGTATAAGAGTGGATTGATAAATAGGTAAGTAGTAGCAGAACTGATAAAGATCGAGAGCCTCGTTTCTTGTATAAATTAGATGAGGGTAGTTCGAGTGGGTATAAGAGTAGAAGAGAGCGAGAAACTATCAGAAAGAGAAGGTCTGCGTGTGTGTGTGTGCGATGATCTCGGAGTATCTTGAATGACTGACTGACTGAGTATTGTAGTCGCTGCTGGAGAGACACACACACACACCTATCGCCTCAAGGTGGGGGGGGGGGGAAAAAAATTGCTGTTGCACCCTTAACAGCCGCACAAGGCTCCACAATGGACGAATGCGGCATGCAAGCGCCAAGAGGCAGACACAAATGGACCAAAGATTGTAATTTCTTTGTTGTGGGCATGGTAAACTAGAGTTACAATTACAGTTACAGTTATTACAATGGTAAGTGCTGACATATAACCACACACATCTCTGTGTGTGTGTGTGTGTGTGTGTGTGAGAGTGCGTGTGTGTGTTTGGGATAAAATTGTGGCGTTTGCATTGCCTTTTGGTCTATTGTGTAGCCGTGCGACGTTTGCACTAGGTTTTTGTTTTGTTTGTTATTAATTTAAGGAGATGCGTTTCTTTTGAAAATATTTATGTGGTTTTTTTTTTGGCTTTTGTCTTTATATTGACACATTTTTGCTCAAACTTTGCTGCAGGACTCGATTGGTTCGTGGATTCCATTGGCTGGTTGGTAGGTACAAAAGTTCTTGATTTGTTTGCTTTCGTTTCGGTTTTGCTTGGTTGGGTTTGCATTGAAACCAGTTTTAAACTGGAAATATTGCCCATGGAGACCAAGCGGTGTGAGAATAGTTGATAGATAGATTTAGATGCGGCTTGTATGTAAGTAAAACACTGCCACCACTGCGTATTTTGTCAAATTTGTCAAATGCTGACAATTGCACTTGTATTCGACTGTCGTTTCTATTGGGGTGTTTGTTAACAATATATGTGTAGTACTATACTCTTATATACAGTTCGAATATAATATATATTTATATATCAATATATACAGTTCAACAACAAATGATTATTGGGATTATTTCGTTTTTACAATAGGCGACACTTAAGTCGAGAAGGTTTTCCTGTACAGTGGTGGTGCATCTGCAAATAATATATATGTATGTGTATATACATATACATATGAATATAAGTATTTGGTGCCGCTAAGGGACTAGGTCTTGGGTCTGGTTCGGGTTTTGGTGTTCCGGGCTGAGGTCCTTTCATGTGTATTCGGATGGTAGTTATAATAAATGCTACTCTTTACGCTAAATTCTAAGATCGGTAGAAAGCACAACTGTATACGGAATGTGAAGGAGGTAAATTTGTAAATACGGATATAGGGGATTAATGGGGGGCTATTAAGTCAATTTTTACAATTAGCACGATTTCATTTGTGAAATCTTTACATCATTTTTGTGTACGGTAACAACATACATATGTGTTAAATGGTTTAGCAAGTACGTTCGGCTTAATACATACATATGATATAATTATAATACATATAATACAACTGTTATACGTACTGACTTAACTAGCCTAAATTACAGTCTAAGATTGATGCTACACTAGGCGACTGTATTAAGCTTATCCAAAATAAATGTATGTAACAGTATGATAGTATAAATACATAATATACAAAGCTAAAGCGTCACGGCAGCAACGTACATGGTTAATACAGATGTACATACATACATACATACATACATTAAAATGTAAACATAAGTGGGTACATGATGATGACATTAATAAATGTAAACATAAGAAAAGCTCCTTCTTTACCACCACCTACACACAACAACGTTGTTGGGTTGACAAAGTTGACAAAAAGAAGCATGGATGGGTATACATACATACATACATCCAAACATACGTACATACATATATGAAAGAAATGTATATATGTTAATACGATAATATAATACACAATTGTCATACATACACACATACAGACATACGTACATCCATATATGTAGAACATATAATATATATTGCTGGGTGGTTAGGCACACGGGTTAAATAACACAAAAATAATGTACATAAATCTGGCTGGAATAACAGTTAGCCCTGAGCGCAGTGTAAACAATTGTTTGGTATTCAACACAGATAACAGCCGGTAACAACTATATATATATATATATATATGACAACAAACACACACATATACACGCACACACACACACACACACACACACACTGATATAGATATGTATATATGTAGCTAAAGTGTTAGCAGTCGTATACGCGTGTATAAGAAGAAGGCAACAACAGAATTGCAGGCGTATAAGAGTTGAAACTGCTGCTGCTGCTGCTGCTGCTGCCGCCGATTAATTATGATCGGCACTGTGTAAAACAGTTAGTCGGTGCAGCTTCGCTCACACAGTATTATCGAAAGTAAGCAGCACAACAGAAAGATACAGAGAAACATAGCGCACAAGAGATCTCTCGAGAGATGGAGAGAGCAGGAGAGAGAGAGAGCGGGATAGAGAGCGAAAGAGACTCAGTGAATTTGATGAGTAATTATGATATGTAGTAGTTGAGAGAAATTTGTTAAGTTAGTAGTGGGTTACAACATTTATTTGTATATATATATATACATACAACAAAGATATATGTATATTTACACATATGCAACTGAAGTTAGACACTAGGCTTTAGCCACACATACACACATACATATATGTTAGTTCACACACACACACACACACAGCGACAGATAGCGAGAGAGGATCAGAAAGAAAGACAGAGAGAGAGAGAGAGAGAGAGAGAGCGAGAGTGAAATGGAAATTGAGAGCGAGCGCAAGACACACACATATGTACGAGAGATAGATAGATAGGGAATAGAGGGAGAGGAGAGAGATAGATAGAGAAAGACAGTGTGTGTGTGTGTCAGTGTATGTGTGTGTGGGTGTGTGTCTGATAGAGAGTCCCAAACGGAAACTACTTACTTTCATGCCCTCCCATCGCGAAACGGCGCGCAATGGCCTCAAAGCGCGTAGGGTCCGCATCGAGCGGAAGGCGGGCACATCGTCGGCTCCGGACCAGACCGCAGCCAAATTGATTAGCGACAGCTAAACGACCATTACATGACCATAAGTAACCATATATAATAGTATGTATTTGAGCATAAGCCGCATCAGATACCATTCAAAATTAAATTTGAAATGAAACATAAGAAAACGAAAATCGAAAATCGAAAATCGAACGCAAACTCAAATTTCAAGTGGAATTGAAATGATCTATATATGTATCTAGATACGTTAAGGTTATGTGCAAGTTGTAATTATGCTTAGTCTAAACTAAATAAATGACTAACTATATTGACTAAAACTTGTATATAGTCTAAAATAGCAACAGGATTTTATACATGGCTGCTAACGGGTTCATTGATATACTACTATGGTAACATATGTATGTACATATGTTTTACACATATGTTCTATTTATGTAGATCTCCTAACTGTTAACCGTTACATAATTTGTATGCAGCATTGAACAAAGGTATTGACATATTTAAGTATATGTATATGTACGAAGTTTACAGCAAAAATAAAAATAATTTACATTTTCATAACGTTTTTTTTTTCTCCTTCTACATATACAATATAGTCCAATGGTCAGTCAGTGTATTTATTTATTTATAATTATTATTATTTTTTTTTTTGTATAGGTGTTGGTTTAGTAAAGAATTTTTTTTTTTTTTTGTAAGTAGAATGTAAGTTTGTTTCTATCTTGAATTTTGGTTTAAGATCTTATCGTTTTGGTTCAAGAGCAGAAGTCGATAATTAATTCGGATTCGGTTCGTGATAAGTAACTTAAAAGAGAGTCAAATGCTTTTCTACTCGGCCAACATGAGGACTTACCATGACAATAACGAAATCAAGCCAGCACCACGCATTCGTGAAGTACACTTTGAAGCCGAGCGCCAACCACTTGATTAACATCTCCAAGAAGAATATAACCGTAAATATTCTGTCCATATAGTATAAAATATCCTGCAGTATGGGCCTTTGTGGCAGATGGACATCTTCTAAAGCCTGTTTGCATTACGCGGATGGAGGGGGGGTATTTGAGTTATTTGTAAAAGAAATGCATTACAAGTACATACAAATTGTATCTAGAAGCAGTATAAGAAGCTAGATAATCATAAACAATATGGTAATTAAATATGTGTAGCCATTTTACAGACTTTACTCATATTACAGTATCTATACTTCTTTTATTATTAATATTAATATCATACTTGTTTTGTTTTTTTTTTCTTTTTTGGTTTTTTTTCTCTTTTGTTTTACTTTTTTACGCAAGAAAATAGGCAACTTTGTTGAATTTTGTTTGTGTCTTTTTCTTCGTTTACGGACAAATCAAAGTCAAACGCAATTAAAGAAAAATTTTCAAAGAAATTGAAGACAAAATTCTTGAAATAATACGCATAGGCGTCTCTGACAATAAAAGCTAACGCTAAAGCTATAGCTAACGCTAAACAAAAGCCCTAAAATTCAATGTGCCGATGTTTCCAATTTGAAATTGATCTGCAAATGTAGCGAGTGCACTTCTGACTTAAGCAAAGACACACACCGTTTGACTGAAGTGTGCCTGAGCTTAAATCAAAAGTCAAATTTCTTTTTTTGAGACTCATTTATGTACATGTTTTACTTGTTAATTGAATTATTTAAATTAAACCAAAAGCCATTTAAACTTAAACTCTACTGATAGCAACAAGCTGGCTGGCTGGCTGGCATATATAAGAAAGGGAAACTTATTTGATGATCACATCGGTTTTATGGGGTTTTTGATTTAAGTATCGTAAGCAATTAGGCGTTAAGCGTTGTGAAATGTGTTGCCATCAGTAAAAGTTTGAAATGAATTTAATGAAAAGAAAATATATATTTTAGTCTATTTCATGTATGTAGTTAAAATATTTACTCTAGGCTAAACTAAGCTGCACTAGCAAAACTCTAATTGACTCTAGAGTCAAATAATAAATCAAAAAGAAAGAATAAAATGAAGCAATCAACTTTGGTAAAGTTTAAGCAAGGCTTGATTAACTACTTATATTTTTCTTGTATTTTTGTTTTAATTGTTTTAATTAATTTAATTCATTGTAAATTATTTTTGTGAGATTCCAAACTGTTGCAAGTTTTGCAACAATTCAAAATGGCAAAAATATTTTATCAAATTTTGTGTTTTTTTTTTGTTTTTTTTTTTTTTTGTAAGTAGTTGTTGTAGTTGACTTACCAAAGCTAAGCTACTCATTAAAATCATAGTGATAACAGCTGTTTCAAAATATTTATTTTCAATTAATTGAAAAGTTTTCAGTCGTAAATTGCCCCATCCTTGCCAGAACGGCGAATCATCGTCCCCGGCTAAGATTGGAAATTTCTTATAGTACGAATCGGGGCAGCAATCAGCTGGATACTCGTCAAGTATATCCTCGTCGTTTGCATGTATTATGATATCACCGTCGAGTGGGCCCTCCTCGCATTCGCCCTCCTCATCTAGCTCCTCGTCGAGACCTAAATCCTCTTTACTGGCGTCGCGCTTCTCCTCGCCTTCCATCGTTTCGGCGCTACCCTTGTGGCTTTCGTCCTTGAATGGTCGATTCTTATGGCTACCATATGAGTTAATGCTGGCAGTGTCGTCGTCCTGTAAGGACAAACCTCTATGGTTTAGCTCGTGTTCCAGTCTATTGTCTTGGTGGTTAATTGAGTTGCCAATCATCTGTATAATTATTTATATATATATATATTTTTTTTTTTATATATTTTGGAACGATTTCAGTTCAAGTGTCGGGTTCAGTTGGTTGGATTGGTTTGGTTGAGTTATCATTTTTTTTTTGTTTTTTTTTTGGTAATTTTTTTTTTTTTTTTTGGTTGATTGGATTGTGGAATACACACACACATAACAGTACACATATAGACAGTTATATGTAAAAGAAAACAAAAAAAATGAACGAAAAGGAAATGAATAAATAATATAAATCAATTTGTTGTCGTTAAGAAATTAGTCTAAATATGTATATAATAATAAAATACATAGGTTGTAGTAGTACTAAAAGTTACACATCGAACATAGATATATTTTTTTTGCAATATATGCACACATACACACATATCTGTATGTACATGTGTAGCCCATTAAGTATATGGATTCTTGATCAGCTTCTGTTTTTATTCTAGGCAAACTCAGTAGTGTTAAAGCTTTCTTCTTGAAATTTCCAATATGTCCGTCTTTTTGCTGTAGTCAGTACATATGAATATCGGAACCGGCCGGATCAGATAACTATATCAGTAATAACTTTGTTATGAATTGGTTTCTAGCTGAATGCTGCATTAATTTGAATTTTCAGACAAGCTTATCTATTGAAGACCAGGAAATTTCCTAAGTAACGTTTTCAAATATTCGGACCACACTCAATAAATTTTATATAAGAAAAGCTCTACTATATCACATAATCTTCCAATATTTCATCTAAAGTATAGTCGTAGAATCGTATGTACACATGTAAACACACACACATATATGTATGTACATGTATATATGTTATGCGTACATTTATGTTCATTTGTGCATTTGTAATTGTAATTGAAAAAGTTAAATATTATGTAATTAAATTCGAGTTGTCTTATTTACCGTTGCATTATTTAGATATTTGGATTTCTTCGGCTTATTGTTTTTCATATCGCCGTGTATCGTAAACTCCATGCCATCACCAATGGCTACCTCCAGCTGTGTCTGCTCCTTAATCCCTTTCTTGATCAAGCTGTCAGCGAGGATCTCGTCGTGTCCCAGCTCCAACTCGTTGTCACCATGTTCTGCAGATATACAACGACACACGCCCTTGCCTTTCGTATCCGAATTTTGCATTTCGTTATAGACATTTAATTTTCGATATGTACATGTTACATAATATTATATATATGGCATATATAGCATATACAGCATATGTGTATATATGTATATACGTATGTATATATGGTTGTACATGTATGGGTAATGATGGAAATCATAAAGCGAATTCAGACGAATTCAACACAAGCAGTTGCCGTTCGCATTAAAGAGTTGTTGTTATTGTTATTGTTATTGTTGTTGTTGTTTTTTTTTATTTTTTTTTTTATATATAAATTGTCATTGTTGTTGATGTTGTCGTTTTATGCATTTTTTAGTTTTTTTTTTTATATTTTGATTTGATTTGGTTGGTTAAAAATATGATAGATTTGATGCGTTGTTTGACACGTTGACCAAATGCAATGCGTTCATTTTTTTTTTTTTTTTTTAATCATGACAAGCCAAAACACATAAATGAAAAGAATAAAGATAGTTATGCGGTTAATATCATATTTGGATCAATTTGTTTGTTTTTTTTTACGACACATAGTGAAACACAAAACACATCACATACATATTCAATGCACGTTTTGTAGCGGGCACGTTTTCTAAACTGATCGATAAGTATCGATAGCAGCACAGTTGAAAAAACGTCGCTGCGACAGCGATTGTCCAGATTTGTACGCTCAAACAACACAACAGCGAACAACGCATATCGGTAAATTATTATCTGATCGGGCTCCCAAAGAAAGAGCTGCAGAGTGAGATGAGTTGATCGCTAGATGGAGGATGATCTAATTGTCGATAGCAAAATGAAACTGGGCTCAAATGCTGTATTGTCTTATCCAAAAGCCAGTCAACATTTTTCAGGTGTTATCCAGGTGTGTACGTTTGTCGTACTTGTGGGTTGGCAATATGATTTGATATCTGGCTTTTGGGTTAAAAATGAGTATTACATACACACTAAGTTTACATTAAATACAACTTAATGATACAATTTAAGTGCTAGTGGTATTTTTTTTTTTTTATGTTTTACAAAAAATAATTCCATACATATACAATATACAATATACACAGACAACAATAATATCGAAAAGAAAAGTTTCGTAACACTATGAAGGATCAAATCCACTGTTTTACTTTCAATTTATATAATTTTCGTTACAATGGGTATCTAAAATTTGTTTCGCATCGTTTACAAAATGGCATCTAGCAAAAATTCATATTAAATTTACTATTATTTTTCGCATTTATTTTTCAGGTTAACCGTAGGCAATTCGCTAATATGTAATTTTTGAAATCGAGGCTCTTGTAAATGACCAAAGTTGTTCATTCTTTTTTTTTTGTTTTTTGTTTTTGAGTGCAAATTTGTTGTAAAACACAAAGGATGTGGGAGTTATGAAATCGATCGAAAACCAAAACTTGACACAAGTTGTTCTATGGAGGATACATTGTGAATGGGCGTTACCCAAAATTCGAATACGACCAGTTCTAACTGCTAGCTGTACATATACATACACATACACACCTATATATATATATATATATATATATATGTGTATATATATATATATGTAGATATATATATATATGTAGATATGCTTATATATATTAAGGGCAGATAGGAAAATAAATAAAAGAGTAGTAAAGAGTAGAAGGCAACGAGTAAACGAGGTAACAAGGCGACGAGTACAAGTTGAAAGTTAAAAATGTACTATTAGAAAAAAAAGTAATGTATTTATGAGATTTGCTAAAAATACGCACTAAATACGCAATACTAACGCTAAGAATATGACGAGTCTACGAATCTATTTTATAGGTAGGTAGTTAAACAAGGTATGAAGTGAGCGGAGGTGTCACACTCGGCGCAATTCTTGATGCCCCCAGATGCATACATACGAGTAGACGTGTACATATACAAATACAGATACATAGATACATACATATATACATACATACTCTTTTAATACATATGTACATATGCATAGTCACTTTTGAAGTTTGAACAACAACAATTATGTTCAAATCGAACGGAAACCAACAAAAGAAAAATTGTAATTCAAAATGGCACAACGAGATGTGATTTGATTCGATTTGATTTGGATTTGAATTTGATTTGATTTGATTGTATTCGATTTGATTCTATTTTGTATATATTTTGGTATTTGTCTTTCTTCGATTTTTGTTATATTGCTGATTTTCATGACAGGTTTGGACTTTGGGATGGAGGGTACAAGTGGATAACTAACTAAAGAGAATTTGTGGTTTGGTTTGATTTTTTTTTTTTGATTTTTGATTTTCAAATTGTTAGCTAGGAACATTTGAACATTTTACAGTTTTAGACGAATTGGGTTTTGGCTGAACTAGAACATGTAATTTTTGGCCAATTATGAATTGAAGTTAACGTTAACGCAATTATATATCATTGATTATATAATTATTATTATTACATTATACATATTATATAATTAAAAGTAGTTTAGTAATTGAAAACAAGTGGATAAAAACCTTCGCTCCAAATCCAACTGATCTGGTTGGTCCTCTCACCTGATGGTTGATCACTTATTTGATTTGTCAATTTGTTACGTATTAACTTGAAACAATCAGCAACATTACGCTTAACCCAACTTTTAAAACGGCCAATACGATTAAAGGCCTCGGCTATTTTGTTGGTATCATTGTCGGCAGTCGGTGCTGATAAACTAGATGAGCCAAAATTTGACAAAAGCAAGGCTAAGAAAAGGTTAAGAACCTGCAATAAAAATATGATCAATGTAGTAATTGTAATTTGTTCAAAGGATCAATTGCACTTACCACAAGATTGCCGATGACAACGGTGGCCAAGAAGAATGGAATACAGGAGACATCGCCCACGTACATACAGTCCCACATGGACTCAATCCACTCGCCGCACAGCACCCGGAACACGATCATGAAGCTGTGCATGAAGTCTGTGAAGTTCCAGCGCGGCAGATCCCCATCCGGAAAACGATCCTTATGATCTGGAGCGTAGCGGATGGATCAAAAGAGGGGGAATTAATATCAAATATGATGTGTACAAAAATTAATGGTTTGGTTTTTGTATTATTTAATTTTTTTTTTCTTTCTCGTGTTTGTTCAATTACTAAAGCCACATACAGAAAGCGTGTGCAAAGTGGCAGCAGCACCCATAAATAGTGTTGAAAAATGCCAGAAAAAATTCGTACAAAAAACCACAATCAAAATAATACATTAAAAATAAAAAAAAAAAAAAAAAAACAAACAAACTATATATATTTATATATATATATATATAGATGTAAAGAAAAAATGGGAAAATGAAAACAAATCACGCGCCGCTCTTTGCTACAAAATAATGCAGCCAAGTTGCAGACTTGCAGTTTGTTTTTTTTTTTTTTTTTTTTTTTTTGGTTTAGCTATATAAATTGTATGGTACATTAGGAAAAAAGTTATAGAGAGATTTAATAAGCCAGAGGAAAAGTTTAGCTCGTTGCACGATGGTACTTACAGAAGTCAGCAAAAGGCACCCGCCAGCCTGGCAAATGGGACCCAAACTCAACTTAAACATTATGCTGCGCAAATACTAAATAAAGGCCTTCGATATACATATATATATATATATATATATATATATATGATCGTAGCTGATTTGCTTATCATTTACGGACGGAGCAACCTTTAAGCGGACGTATTTTTTCTGGTATGTTTAAAAGGGGATCTCCACTAAATATTATGTTAATAAACTAAAAAGTCTTCAATAAACTGAATATTTAAGTGAGATTTGTAGATTGTGAAACACACACAAATTAAAATAAATTCTATTTTTTATCAATAAACAATTAACAATTACTTCAGTAGCCAGCAAAATGTGGTGAGTGATTTTTAGAGTAATATTTCTCTGGGTAGCAATTAGACAACCCAAGTTGGGACTCTGTGCAAGAGTTGGATAAGAATGAATAATTTTGTTAGTGGAAGCAATTTTTGGGAGTAGCTTTTTGCTGAAGTAATTGTGGAAAGTAATTGAGTAATTGAGAACATTTCTACACATTCGACAATAAATACATAGACTGATCTAGAAACAAACGAAAAGCAATCAAGAATTGTATTTTTATCATACTTAGTTGTAATCACTTTTGGGGTATAAGCAACAACACATAAACAAATATAATAATAATAATAATAATAATAATATAGTCAGTTAACCACCGAACCTATTAAATATACATACACATATATATATATTTACATACACACACATATTACAATTTAGGAAACATATAATGAAAAAAAAAAATGAAACGAAAAAATGCACATCGATAGAAGCTGTTGAGGAGAGGCATCCATTTGGATTTGGATTACTTACCATGATAGTTCTTTCCGAACAGTTGCATTCCCATCACCGCAAAGATGAAGATGATAATGCAAAGTACGAATGTCAGATTACCCAAAGCGCCCATGGTTCGGCCCATAATCGAAATGAGTAAATTAAGTGTTGGCCATGATTTGGCCAATTTGAAAACACGCAGCTGCATTTTGCGAATTGCATTGATGAATTTTCATTTGATTTGGATTTAATTTTGATTTTGATTTTGGTTCATGTTTCGATATTGAAATGATTGATTGGTTTTTAGTGTTGGTTTTAATTGGAGGCGATTTATGGATTCGTTCAATTTGTGAATGGAAAGTTGATTGATTGATTGATTTGCCATTTTTTTTTTATTATTAGAATTATTATTATTAGTGGTAGTATTATTATTATTTTTTGGTTTGTAAGCCGGGCAAAGCATTAGGAATACAAAAAAAAAAAAATGTTTATATTCATGTAGCATTATGTTTAGATATGCAAAGATAAGGGTAAATTATGAATAAAAGCTACGAATGTGACCGTAGCTATATATCCTGCACAGCATATGGAACGAACTGTAGATTGTCATGCTGTGCATGATTCATTCATTCATTCATACATCCACTCATTTATTCACTCATTCATTAGCTGGCATCACATATTTACATTATCTACTGCAGAGCTGTCATACTTAACCTAATTGTTAATTATTAAGTAATTATGTACGTAATTAAATGCCAATTTTAAATTAAATATAGATACAGATACAGATACAGATACAAATGCCTTTTGTATAGTGGGTAATTTATTGGGTCCAGTAGCTCTAACTTTTATCTTGCCAAATTCAAATTCAGTCAGGAACGAAACATACGCCTCAAAATGCGATTCGATCCGGCCAGTTATATATATATGTATTAAAACTATGTGTATCTAATTTGGTCAATCAGTTTTCGAGATTCTCAGGCTTGTGAATGCGAAAATTGCGAAGCTCTATGAAAATGTGGAAATCGAAATGGAAAAACCGTGCCCAAAGCATTTTATTTTATTCGGTTTGTCAATTGACGAATATTGAATATTGATCAAGTGGGTTCAGCTATATTGAATAAGTTTGCTTGGCAAAAAAAAAAAAAAAATCAAAAATAGGAAAACTAAAGTAAAATATTAAAAAAAATTAGTTAGCTTGGAGTAAAAAGTAGTTGAGTAAGTTGTACTAGGAAAATGCTTGGTACGAGTAGATTAAAAAAAATTATGTTTGTTGCACGCTAAAAAGTTGCGATTTTTTGCTGTGGCTTTTGGGTATTGTTTGGAGGTAATTGTTATTTTTTTTTTAATTTTTTTTTGGTATTTGAATTTTTGTTTTTGGCATATACAATAATACCTGTGTAGTTTTTGCCAAACAGCTGCATGCCCATTACAGCAAATATGAAGATTATAATGCATAAGACGAAGGTCAGATTGCCCAGAGCGCCGACAGTGCGACCCATAATCGATATGAGTAAATTTAACGTTGGCCATGATTTGGCCAATTTGAATACACGCAGCTGTAAATTGGCAGGACAGGGGTAACATTAGCGTTGTATGTTTGTGTACGTGTGTGTTTGTGTGTGTGTGTGTGTGTGTTTTTGTTGAGTAAATTAGTAAGGGGTAACGGGTAACAGGTATCGGGTATCAGGTATCAGGTATCGGTTATCGGGTATCGGTTATCGGGTATCGGGTAACATGTATCGGAAATGAAGACGTACGCGTTATTACATAGTACATGGCATCGAGAACAGTTTAGTAAGTACAATTTGTTAGGTATCCATACTATGATCAATATTAAATACATATATCGGATAAATCATATCATGTACATTTGTATTCCCAATAAAGCTACCTTAACTCCTGAGCTAACTAGAATAATTCGCTTTTAATTTTTTCCGGGATCGAGATTAGCTTTTGCTTACCAAACGAAACGAACGCAATACGGATAAACCCTGGACGCCCTCGAGGCCCAGCTCGAGCAGTGAGAGAGCGACAATGATGAAATCAAAGATGTTCCAACCTTCCTGGAAATAGTATTTGGGACTCATGGCCATTAGTTTCATGGTCGCCTCAATCGCAAAGGTGGCGGTAAAGAACTGCAATTTGTTAAGTGAGTGTGAGTAACTAAGTGAATGTTTTTTAGTATTCACTCTGAGACTTACATAATTGCCACTCTTGAGAACACGCTCCATTTCCTTGTTCATGTCGTGATGATCCATGGCCATGAACATTGTATTGACAACGATGCACAGCGTAATGAAGAGCTCAACGAAGGGATCGAAGACGATTAATGAGACCCATTCCTGAAACTTTAACCAAACCCAGCAACAGTCCCACACACAAAACACATCGATGCCTTTCAGGATCACTTCGAGCGCCCTGTCTTTGAATGTGGGCCCATCCTCGTCGTCGTCTTCTGTTGGAAAATAGTAAACGGAGACTGAACCATACAAAAGTTTGTTATTAGTTGTGATTTGACCAACTTTGACTCAGCCAGATTAGCAGATTTTGTTTTTTTTTTTTTTTGTTTGTTTAGCAGATTTTCATACGATCGAACTTCATAGTTTTGTATGAAAGTATTTTGATATTCGCTTTATTTTTATTTTTTAATTTTTTTTTTGTTTTTTTTTTTTGTTGAAGCTTCATTGCATTGGAAATTATTCGTTAGCTTTTCGGATTTAACGGAAAAAGAAAAACGAAACAAACACTCACGCGCAATGTGCGGGTGTACGTGTGTGTGTGTGTGTGTGTGTGTGTGTGTGTAGGGGTGTGTTTGTATATGTGTGTGTGTGTGTGTGGGTATTTATGTGTGCGTTTGAAAAAAAGAGAGGCTTTTATTTGGAGCGCTTTTCACAATAACAATAAACACAAACGTACTTTAATTTCTTTAAAAACTACTCGAATTCATTAATAGAATTAAGATTTCAATGTAAAAATACTCTAAATTCATCTTTTTTAATTTACTTTCAGCAGCTCCATTATTAATACAAATATTTTAAGCTACTCGGTGCACGCTGAAACTAACTACTTGAGCAATATACGAGTATTTTATTAAATTAGTCTTTAACTAATCCAGAGAAACTTCAAAAAACTTGACTCATTATTTTAATTACATTGTAATTAATACAATTAAAGTTGTTCTAGATAATTTTTTTATTTATTTTAATTTTATTTTTTTTTTTTTGTTACTATAAATCCTGACACTCTGCTGATGTGTGCTACAAATTATTGCTACTATTGATGGTTTTCAATTATATATTTGAAAGATCCAAAATATAGGTTGAGATAAACTTTCTATAGTATCGATGGACTGCAAACTGTTGATCAGTTGATCTTGATTGATAATTGTTGATCCACATTTTGATGTAAGCACGAATTATGTTCCAATACAGATGTTAAGCATTCATTTCTCAGCGTTTCAATATAGATATTTCAAGTTCTAATTTAAATTGCAAGTAATTGCAAGTAATTGCAAGTAATTACTTTGATGGTGAATTGTGATCGACTACTGACTACTGAAGAAGCATGCGCAAAGTACTTCAGATTAAAACGATTAAATGCTAAAAATATTTAGTATTAGGCTAAAATGTAGTCAAAATTCATTTAGCAATTGAATTAAAATGCAAGCAGCTACGAAACAAAAGCAATAGTGTCTAGAATAAAGTCAAGTAAATATTGAAAAAAAAAAAAATACTTAGTTTAGTTAGGCATGCAGTCAAAAAATAAAATATATATCAAAGAACTAACTAAAGTTGTAGTTAGTAATAAAAAAAAATCCAAATTAATTTCAAATGTTTATTGCTGTCCAACACTGGCTAAAGATTATTTTGTGATTGGAGCCTCTCTGTTTTTTGCTTTTCTTTTTTTTCCAATTTCCACTTTTAAAGCTATATATATATATATTTATATAGCTCTGAAATGTGTATAGTGTACTTTAATTAAATTAAATTATTGGTAAGAAGCAGCGCAAAATGTAAAGGTAACGGGTGCAGCAAGCTAGGAAAAGCTGGTGCAACGAAGGACGCTATGAATGCCCCGAAAATGTGTTGCCTACTTTTTTAGGTTGCGGCAGAAGCGATAGGCGGCAATTTGCAATTTGCAAAATGTGTGTGTGTGGGTGGACTGGTGTAGTGTATTCGATTCGGCGGTGTGTGTAATTTGGCATACAAATTGATCAAATTGAATTGAGTTACTAAATATGTATATATTAAGTACGGGTGGATATGGTGTGTGTTGGCTTGCTTGCTGCTTTTAAATTTTTAATTCATATTTGTATATTTTTTTTTTGAATATATTTTTTGTTAAATTTTTTTCGTTTTCTTCTGTTAGCATCAACGGCATTAAATAAAATGGACGAGTCAAAGAAGTCATTCATTTGGGTATAAACATATGTATTTATATAAGTATAATTATTAAAATATTTAAGTATGTTTTGAATTCAGGAATTCTTTGTTAATAAGTAGAAAACAAACTTAAAATGAGAATACAAAATATAAATGTAAGAATATAAGTATATACATATATATAAATATATATATGTATACATAATATAATAAATGCATGTAAATATTTGTATTTTTTTTTTTTTTTAATAAATGACCAAGAAATAATTAATGCGATAAATCAACTGATGCACAGGCCTATGTTCCACATGCAGCACGCTAGAAATATATATGTATTTTCAAGCCATAAATCCATCAATCAATCAATGAATTAGCCCTCTTGCAACATTGCGAGCACCTCCAACGCATAAAATGCATGCGTTATGGGGATATCTTTAAAACTCTTAAGCAACTTTAAAACCAATAAAATATTTATTTATATGTATGGTAAAATTTGAGATCTTGAGTTTCTAGACAAAAACACTCTCTCAGCACATTGTCTGATAAAAAATTATTATTTTGATCTTTAACTATACAAAGTAATGAAAAATGTGAATGCGTTGCGCATTTTTGAAAATCATCAACACTCCAAACAGGACTCACATAAAGGATATATCAGTTTGGAGTATTTAAGTAAATATGAAACGACTATGGTCAAAAATCCGTTGTCATAAGAACAAACGTTGCGGCTTTTAGCCAATTATATTAGTAAAAGTTCATTGAATTAATATAGCCAAAAAGAAAATCGTTAAAAAATTATGACTTGTTTTGTAGTTATTTACATGAATCTCTTTTTTTTTTGGTATCGAAACGAAAACGGAAACCAACGAAAACATGGCACATGGAAGAGAACACAAAACAAACGATAATTTGCAAGACGATCGATTTAAATGTACAATATATATTATCAATGGATATGACGAATGTACAACATGAACGCAATGCAATAATACGAAAGTGGAACAATCGATAATTTTGATGTATCGATTAATCGTTACTTACCACCGCGATCACTAGCTCGACTATGCCGACCAGCGGCTTGCTCAATAATATCATTTAGGACCATTACATCTGTAGCAACAGAGTGAAATAGAGAGAATAATTGGGTTAATCTCAGATATTAGAGTAAGACTAGTATCTCTTTTTTAGTCACGGGAATACCTTTCATGTCGACCACCGTTTGTGTCTGGACGGGCTCAATAAAAGGATTGTCGTGATGTTTGATCTTTCCCGCTTCGTCCGTGCACTCCAGCCCGATTTCCTAAATGGATAATGTTTGAGTTATAAAATAGAATATTCATTAAAAATATATATATATGTATGATTACGTAGTCCCGATGCTCGACCTTATGATTGGTGTCCAGGCAGGTGGTGCCGCCATTGGTGGCTCCCACTGATTGATTGCGTGTGTTGCGATTGCGCAACTTGCTCTCCTTGGTCATTGTGCTGACGCCCATGACGGCCATACCGCCGAGCAGATCACCATGTGAGGTATACGAAATACGGGACTGGTGCGAGGTATACGATGAGTGTCTAGAGCCTGCGATAATGAAAACAAGCAATGAATAAGTCGATACCTTTGATAACCACATGAGCATACATTGTACGTATTGTGGAAAGTATATATCTATATATATATATAGATATATATAGAGAGAGAGAGAACCCACCTAGATTGCCATAATAAACAGGCACTATGATGGCTCCGTTCTCCTCAGACATGGGCGTCACGGCATTCGAGTCATCGGCGTATGGCAAGTGCTGTTGTGCATCCTGATATGTTGACAAAACCAGCGGCTTGCGATCGCTGCCGGGTATTCCGAAACGGCCACGTCCATTGCGTATCGTGTACTGATGCGGTACAGGTACATGGTATGGTACGGTACGGTTTGGTTCGTTTCGGATTGGTTTGTTTCAATACAATTGAGCTTAAGATTAGTACTTAAATATGATACAAGAACTGTTTTAAAGTAGATGTAGCAGTAGTAGTTTATGGTTGATGTAGTAGTACTTAGTTGTAGGCAGTAAGTAGGTAATTGTCAAAGTGGTGAATTTGTAGCACATAAGATGATACACGATTATATTATTGGAAAGTAAAAGCCAAAGATCGGCATGATTTGTATGAGGGGTAGCAATTATAAATGGATGGAGAACATATGACAAGTAAAACTGAAGTACATAACTCAAAAAGTAGTTGATATAACCGGCACATATACATACACACTGTGGACAATCGCTACATGGATCGGATCTTAATGGACAACAGACAGACAAAGATCGAAAGAAAGAGAGAGAGAGAGAGACAGAGTGGGAGAGTGAGAGAGAGAAGGCTATACTGGAATCAATTTGATTTGCAGTTCAAGTACAAGTTTCGGGTGCGCGCCTCTAAACTAGCCTCTCGACATGAGTGGAATAATGATGAAGGAACACAAGTATATATATTTATGTGACCACAGTATTGATATATTGATACATTGATACAAATATCTGCATATCGACCGTTATAGATACGAGTACATAGTATTAAGCTATACAGTTAGATTTGCATACACACATAATCATACGGAAGCGACATTCCATTCATGAAACAAATAAAGCAATATATATATATATATATATATATTTATGTATATATGTATATATATATATATATCAAAATAAAAGACTTTACATTATGTACGGCCTGACGGGGACTGTGACAATTAGGATATGTGCAAACTATCGAATACAAGTGTTGCATACTGCTAGCAATAACTGTTCATTTCTGAATTGTGGCTAAACTTGGAATACTTGAATATTCTGAATATATATAATATATATATATATATATATATATATATATATGGCTGATTTAGATGAGCAGTAAGTTGCATACGATAATTGTACATAAAAGGGGCACATACACACATATACATACAAACAAGCACTCACGCACACACACTTACACACTCACGTACACCTCTACACATACACACTTAACAGCCGATAGTACAAATACTGATTGATTTAGGTTAAGCATTAACAATGACAGAAATTTAGAGAAGAGCAGAGAGCGAGACAGAGACAGAGAGAGTTAGAGTGAGATAGAGAGGTGGAGATTTGGGATAGAGCGGGTGCTTGGAAAGTATTTAGTACTCGTATGTAGGTATATGTTGATCAAAAACACCAAACAAGACAAAATCACAAAATATAATAATTATGTATACTCATATATATGTTACAAACAAAATAAGTATATAGTTATAGACAGATACGATTACTAATAGTATGTGGGGTATGATATTAAAGTGGTGAGATATGCATTGATGTACGACAAGAGTAGAGTCTTAGCTTCAGTACATAAAAACATCGAAGTTAAATAAAACATAAATATCGAGAAATGTAATCGATATACAAATGGTAAATGCACCTCGGTGAAGTTAGCTAGTTAATCATATATCAATAAATGGATGTATTTAAATACAATCTTTGATTCCATAAACTGTATACATAACTAATGTGAGACGACGATTCATTATGTAACTATGTAAATATACATATGTATATCGGATGTATGTACATATGCTAAGCAGTCAGTACATTTGAAATACATATTGACTTCTTAGTGATGTAACTCCAGCCGAGTCATGTATGTATGTCTGTATGTATGTATACCAGTGTTTCAGCAGCCATATACACACATACATATACGTATATACATATACATATATACATAGACATATGTACATTAAATTATAAGTCTCTGAGCCCAGAAATTGTGTCTTTCTGTATATGTTGTCATGTGCGTTTGTGTGGCTGGGTGTGTGTGTGTGCATTTTGCGATATATATATATATACATATATATATATATTTATATATGTTGATATTCTATCTAGATGATTCAAAATGATGATTGATGCTATTGTTGTTGTTGTTGTTCAGGTTGTTCTGGCTGTCATTGATTGAAAAAAAAAACAAAACGCATGGTGTTGGCGTGTTTCTTGTGTGTGTGTTTGGTGTGTGGGTGTGTGTGGTTGTTATGTGTGTGTTTTTGTGTTTGTGTTTGTGTATGTGTGTACCGGGCGCTTACCTTGTGAGAACTACGTGATCCCCTGCGTATGTTAAACGGTGAACCAGGTAAGGATAAGGATGTCTAAGTTGTTTACAAATAAAATATAAATAGAAGAAAAAGAAAAATTGAATCAAATAAAATATATATAGTTAAATATATATAGTTATTCCTGCTAATTTTATACAATTTGCTGTCGTTGTTGAAAGTTTAAAATGAAAATTGATTGTATTCAAAATATGCGCAGAGTGTTTTTTTTTTATTGTGTTTTTACCAAAAATTTGTGTATGAATGAAAAATATGTATTCGAACATTTGTGAATACAATTCGAGGCTAGAAGAAAATAAACAACGAAATAGTTTAACTCATGTCTTTTTTTGTCTTGTGTCCCTGAATCGTAGTAACTTTTTAACGCATTACTTTTAACGGTTTATTATTGGTAATGTTTATTTTGTAAGTGTAAAAGTGAGCGGTGATTCGAGTAGGTTTGGTTTATTTAACTACAGCGCAGCGTTTAATACAAAAAAGTTACGTTTTTATATTTAAAGTAGTACTTCGAAAAGCACACTACTTAATTTTTACTTACAAATATATCAGTTAAAAAATAAAACAAAAAAAAAATACTTTTTGTTTTTCTTTCTTTATTATCGATAACTAAAAAGTTTATTCGCATTTCAAGTTTGCTGATCAGAGCCAATTGGGACTCAAGCATTGCCAGTTATTATCAAATATTGTTAACAAAATTAAATTTAAAACTTACGAAAATAAATGTTTTGAAATTTGTTGTAAAGTTGTAATTTCTACAGGCTAAATTACTTAGTTGAAAATCACAATCAAGTATTCTTATCAAACATCTTATTTGGGTGCATTTTACGCTTGCTTTAAGTAACGAAATACCACAATTTTAGATAAAGGGATTACCTATTTATTCTAGCCGCAATCTCTTAAATATCACCATAGTCAAAACTGAACAATCTAATATATAAAAAAAAACTCTAAAAAGTGTACAGATGTAAATGTTTGTATTGGAAATGCAGGATGTTATTTTGCTGTAATTATAAATTGTGTTCTAAAAGTGGATTTTTATCTTTATGTCTTAACTGTCTGTTAACTGCATTAATGGTATTCTGTTCTTTGGGTATCTGTATTTAAAGTGTTTGGAAAGTAGTTCGTTGATTAGAGAATTAGAGTTAGAGGTGAGAACATTAGAGAGAAACCTACCTGAGGCCCAAGGCCATTTCGGTTGAGGTAGGTGGACTAGCGGACCCAGTTAGTGTGTTACCACCAACTGAGCTAGCGAGATTGCGATTGCGATTATATGATTATATTCATAGAGTAGTAAATAGTATTTGAAATGCGACTCTGAGCAGTTAAATGGTCAGTAAGAACGAGCTAGCGAATGCAAGAGCGAGACAGCGAATGCGAAACAGCGATAGTATTTAGTGAGAGTTAAAATTTAAGTAGTATTTCAAACATATTTGTTTCGAATTTCATTTAATTTGATATCGTTTGGAAACACACATACATACATACATACATGCATACACATATTATATATGTATGCAATAATATTTAAATAGTTCAAATAGGCCATGGAATTCAATTCTATTTCAGTTACAAACTAAAAAACTAAAATTATTTTCCGAACGGATTCGTTACTCTGCTGAACAATTGCCTATTTGGGATAGATTCTATGTGTGTGTGTGTGTGTGTGTGTGTGTGTGTGTGTGTGTGTGTGGTGTGCCTGTGAGTGTTCGATGTAAATGTGAGTGAGTTCGAATGTACTTTTGTGAATATTCCCGATTGTATTCCTAATGTATTTTTGGGGTGCCAGAGTTCAGAGTTGAAATTTGTCTCAGCCGCAGTGCTCGAAGCGAATGCTTGTCAAAGCCAAGATAACTATTGAGAATGAGAATATATATGTATATTTAAATGTGAGGGAGTAGAATTATCCAGAGGAGGCATTAACATGCTACTGCATGTTATCGTGTTATCGCAAAAGGTAACGCTGCGCTTATGTTAATCGCATTATTTATCGATAGCAAATGCCTAGGAATCGGTGCTAATTAAACCATGGTGCAGTAGTTGGGTTGTACTGTACTGTACTTCAGTTAAGTATTCGAAATGCATTTATCTTTGTTTGAAGTAGTACTTAAGTATATGTTGTATATTTCTTTCATAAGTAGTAGATGGTAACGGAAATTAAAGCAACGTTCATTGAATGCATGCAAATGATAATGCAGCCATTGAAATAATCGATATATATCGCTTCTTAAGATACTTAATCTTCAAAATCAAACATAACATAAAATGAAGGTGTTTTGCAGTTTGCAGATTGATGAAGAGCCCAAGCAGTCCTACGCAAGTAGATAGATTTGGATACATATACATATACAAATATGTACGTATTATGGAAGCACGAGTTTAATATAAAATTTCGACTGATTGTGAGCTAAAAGATGTGTGTTTTTGAAAAAGGCTCAAAGCATGTTTTTTTGTTGTCTCTTTCGAGTGCTTCAATTGAAGCCTTGTATTTTTAGCATTGTTGTCGTCCTCGGTTGTAAATTGCTTGCATTGTAATGAAAGTAAGCATCGTTGAATTTGTGTTTTTGTATTTGTTTTTGAGCTCCAATCGCGTACAACCGAAAAGTTATCACCTAAAGCATTCCGAGCAATGAGTCAACTGAAAACTAAAAACTATACAAATCCAAACATATACCCATAACATAAGTACATACATACATACATACATAAATGTCTGTATATTAGAAAATCAAAAAGCAAATGATTACTAAGCGAATGCCAATTAAAAGACACAACTAACTACGAGTACATAGAAATCATGATCGAAGAGACTTTAGACTGCCTGCAAGTCACGCATACCAACACTCACACACTCACACACACACACACACAGAGAAGCACAGTCACTCACACACACATAAACCGATCCACATTATGACAAAATGCATGCACTGAGACAATCAAATTGTTGCCATTAATATTAAATTGAAGTTGAGAGAGAGACACGGCTCGAAAATCAGAGTTACAGAGAGAGAAAGATAGAGAGAGAGAGAGAAAGAGAGACAGAGAGAGAGACAGAAAGATACAGAGAGAGAAAGATAGAGAAAGAGATAGGGAGACAGTGACAGAAATTCAGGCGATTAATATGAATAGTTTAGCTATGGGTACATCGTACATGGAACTAAAGCTAATAACTCTATATTTAGTCATACACACATACACACGCACTAATACTACTAAAACTACTTTCAATTTTTGAAAGGCAAAGAAATTACTATCTTATATATAGTTATTAAGATAGACGATCGTTCCAACAACTAACTGAATAGTGGCAATTTGTAAAACAAAATCGAAGAACAACAAAAGTGAATGTTAATTGTAATTGTAATTGTAACGGTAATTGCAAAATAGGTACTCGTTTTCAACGCAGCGAGTAGAGAAAGCTGCCCGAGCGAAAGCAATGAGCGAGAGCAAATTTGAAGCTCTTTTGGACTCTTCGAAAGAGCTGAGAGTTGACGCGAAACAAGTGGCTACTCGCTAAAGTGGAAGAGCGAGTGCGAGTAGGCGATTACCGCTTGACGAGTAACGAGTAGCGAGTAACGAGTGATGATAAATTGAGGAAATTGACCTACTTAATATGCGCACGAGTCCTGGCACAATAGTCAATTATAAAAATGTTTTTCAACGCAATACAAATTAGAATACGAATATATCGGAAAATAGAAAAACAAATGCAGGAAAAGAAAATGCAAATGCAAATGCTTAAATGCTTAATCACAAAATCACTCATACCAGACTGATTAAAACTATAAATTGATAATGTAAATCGATCGGCCGTTCAGCTGCATATGACAAAATCGAAATCGAAATTGTAATCGAAACCGAAATTAAACACAAGTAATAAGTAAAAAAAAAATATACTTATTTAGAGAGCTTCTATAAGTATGTATCCCATTAAATAAATAATCAATTACTATAAATATAATAACGAAAAGATAAAACAAGATAAAAGAAAATTATTGCGCTCGGAATACTTACCGTGCTCACTTTACGAACTTTGGTAGCTTGGTGTGCTGTGGTAGGTGCTGGTTGTCTTTGTATAACGCTCACCGACTCCGACTCCACTTCGACGCTACGTATGGACATCTTCTCCTTGTTGTTGTCATCGTTGCCCTTCTCACCGCCAACGAACAGCTCGTAACTGATACAGGAGTACGTTGGACTCTTCGCCATTTCGGGATGCAGTGCAGCCTCCTCGGCGGCGGCTGCATCAGCGGCGGCCTGCGCCTGCGCATTGGCGCGCTCCTCCAACTTGGCTGCCTTCGCAGCGGCCGCCTCTTCTGCCTCCTACAATGAGAATTTTGCACAGAGAATTTTCTTTTGCTGATCTCGAAATGGGTGCGAGTTTGCATCGGCATTTAGGATAAATGGTATATGGTACATGCGATTAGGTTCAGGTTTAGGTTTAGGTTGGGGTTTGGGAACAGGTTGGGGTCTAGGTATATGTTTCAACTATAACAATAGAGGACAAAGTTCTACATGTACACATAAATAATACGATTAATAAGTGCTGTGCAGTGGCCAGGGTATTGTTTGAGTTGGGTTAGGATTTGGTTTGGGGGGGGGGATGGGGAGGGGGTCGTGGGATGGGAACTTGGTTTTTATTTTCTCATTTTTTATTTACAAGTCTAAATAGACGACGATACTTGGTTTTTTCTTTTGTTCATTGCTTTTTACTTTCAAGTGTTGAATTTTGCATAAGAAATGAAAGTGCACTCAACCGAAAAACTTTGGAAACTATGACAAATTGTACATAAATTATATGTATACGTATATAGTATATAGTATATAGGATGTACACAAGTGAATATAGAAAACATTTAAAATGCCAATTCAGTTTACATAGTTGGCACGACAGTGTTGAATTATTTACTTGAATCACACAAAAGATACAGGGTATACAAAATACATAAACAAACCGACAAAAAATATAAATAAGAAAACACAAAAACACAATATCAAATAAATATAGTATTATTATATGAGAGTATTTAAGTACTTTACGGATATTTAGAATTACTGGAAATTGGAAAGCAATACATATGCATATGTATGTGTTGATATAGATATTTAGTTGAAAATTGCAGATAGTTACAGATATGCAGATTTGCATTAGTGGTTAAGTGTTTGTTTGATTGTTTTTGGGTTTTTTTTTTGTATTTTTTTTTTTTTTTTTGTTTTTTTGTTTTACATCTACGGAATTGTACAAAACGGTTATCGCTTTTATGACACAGTATTATGTACATTCGAAAGAAACATATACAGAATAAAGTACTATTATGTGAATAGGTATCATCATACATTGGTACGATTGAAATTGGTAATTGATAATTGGTAATTGATAATTGGTAATTGGTAATTGTTAAAATAGTTTGTTGTTATACATACATATACAAAAGAAAAAAGCAACTCTGTTGTATTTGGTAGATAATTTCAATGATCAATTCGGCTCGTGGGCAATTGAGATTGAAATTATCTACCGTTCATTTCAAGTGGCTTATATGTGGAAGTTTGTCCATTGGGCTGGTTACTGGTCTCTACTGGGTTTCTACTTACACGTATAGCCTCCTCTTCGGCAGCCTCCTCTTCTTCGGCCTTCTTTTGCAATTCGTCATATGACATGGCAACAATGGCCAAAATCAAATTCACAAGATAGAATGAACCTAGGAAGATGATGACTATAAAGAACAGCATGTGCCAGGGTCCAGCGGCGCGTAGAACCAGCTGATACAGATCCTCCCAAAAGTCCTGCGTCATCAGCCGGAAAGCAGACAGAAATGCCCAACCGAATGAATCGAAACTGGTATAACCATAATTGGGATTCGGTCCAAACCCCTGCAGACACACATAATCGTCATCGCATTGACTGCAAATCGAATGGAATCGTTTATCGATAAATTTAATTTGAATTACAGCTCAGCTCAGCACAGATTACTCACCCTGCGCCAGAGATATTGCCGCATAATGGAAACGATATGCCATCATCCTCTGAATACCAATTGGAGCTATTGCGATTATGGTAGTCCCAATTCTCATCGGTCAAATTACCCCAGGAACCATCAAGCGGAAACTTTTTAATGCATTTCTGTGTCAGGACACCCATATAGATTTGCAGGCCCATCAGGGCAAACACCGACAGCGAGAACATTGTCAAAATTATCACATCGCGCAGATTTTTCACAGACTCAATGACAGCGCCGACAATGGTTTTCAGGCCTACAATTGGTTTTCATATATTTGTTTTTTGTTTGTTATTGTTTTTTTTTTGTGTTTTTTGTATTTTTTTTTTTTTTTTGTTGTTTTATTTTTGTATTTTGTGATCAAATGGCAAATGGAGAGTAGTTTAACAAATTGAGTAAGTATAACAGTTTTATATATATGGATTCATAAAACAGCTGTACAACAGTTTATAAGACATTTTATAAGACAGTTTATAAGACAGTTGAGTAATCAAAGCAAAGCTCATACCTGGAACAATGGCTACGGTTTTAAGCGCACGCAGCACCCTAAACGTTCTCAAGGCTGCAAGATTACCTAAATCTATACCCATGGTCACATAACTGTGCACGATCCAAGTAACGGTCAATATTGTAGTAGTAGTTGTTGTTGTTGTTGTTGTTATTACAGTTGTTGTCGCAGTAGTCGGCAAATGTTGTTGTTGTTGTTATATTAACGATGACAAAAGCAAATATACATACACATGAAATGTCATTAAGTATTGGTAATTACATATAATGCTATTATTGATCTATGTATGTAAAAATAGATTGGTACGATTATGTTTTGCAGTCGTTAGTAATTACAAATGTTAGTATTTTTTTTTTTTTTTAAGTGTTACAGAAGCTTGCTTTCTGAGTTTGGTCTGAGCAAAGAAAAGAGATTCAAATTATAAATGTTTTGCTAAAAAATCAGATATGTGAATAAAGTAAATGAAAACGAATTCGATTTGTATGTGTGTGTTGTGTGTGTGTGTGTGTTGAGTCAATAAGTTAGAGAGCTGAAACTGAGAATGCGAATGAGAGTGAGAATGTTATAAATGGGTTTGGCCAGTTACCGAGCACAGCACACACCACCCACCACCCCCCTCAGGATAAATGATTCATTACGAAAATGCGCCACAAGCTGTCGAGAGCTAAGTTCAAGTCACACCTGGGGCAGGTGCAGCTCCTGCTGCTGCTGCTTGCTGTCACATCAATTGCTTATCTCTATGTGTGTGTGGGAGTGTGTGAGTGTGTGTGTGTGTGTGGGAGTGTGCTATTTCCACAGTACGCTTGTCTGCGTGCATAAATATTTTTATAACAACACACAGAGGAAGTACGAGAGAGCGACAGGAGGGAGAGGGGGGAGCAGAGTATCGGTGTGGCCTGGTAATGTCCATTTGCTTGAGTTGTTTGCCCTGTTGTGCTGCATGCTGTCATCCTTTGGGTATTTCACGTTACTTCTGCAGCCAACAACCATCCATTTATATTTCATGAATATTTATCGATTTAAACGCATATAAATACGGTGACACACACATACACACACACACACACACATGTACATGTAGATGTACATTGTGGTATTGCGTGTAAATTCGCCATCTAATTGGGCTGGCCTCTAAACTGTTTGCCCAAGCAATAAATGTCTGCTTGTGGCTTGTGCTTGTGGCATGTACTTGTATTATCCAAGTGCTGCGCTTTAAACTTTCTGTGTTGTGTTTGCTGTGCTGGTCGGTGGTGGTAAGGTTGTAAGTGGCAAGGGGCAAGGGGCAAGGGGCAAGTGGAGAGTGGAAGGGTGGGGGACTGTGTGTTCCAAGGCTGCGCGTCTGTGCGGCGCCAAGCGAAATGCGCTGCACGAATAGCCAAACCCCGTTACAGTAACCTCGAAGCGGTGCCCCATGCAACCCAAGCCAGTAACGCGCCTTTGGGAGGGCAACCTGACGCCACCCAGACAAAGGACGCCCGATAAATGGTTAAAATGGAGCAAAAACCAATGAAATGAAACTCTCACGAAACAACACACAAAGAGAAAACCAAACAAAAAGAAAAAAAAAAACAAAAAAAAAAACAAAAAAAGAGCACACAGAAAAAAATAAAATAATATCTTGCATGACCAAATAAAAAAGCCAAAAATTTGTTTATGACTCTCTGTGTAAATGTGTGTGTGTGTGTGTGTGTGTTGGTGTGTGTGTGTTGGCGTGTGTGTGTTGGTGTGTTTATATGGTATTGAAAATAATCATAGAACACAAATTTTATTGTTCTGTGTGCGAGTGTGTGTGTGTGTGTCTGTGAGTGGCTGGGCACGTCATTAGTAACGGCACAAAAGAAATCAATAAAAACGCTCAACTAACGGGACTTTTTACCGCCCCTCGCGGCTCACATGGCGGATGTATAATTTTAGCTGCTACCTTTGCCATACGTGTTATTATTGTTAATGTGTGGTTGCCCTTGTTGCCGTTATTCTCATCGTGACATTTTCTCATGTTACTTGTTTGCGTGTGTGTGTGAGTGTGTGTGTGTGTGTGTTTGCTCGCATTATAAAATATAAATGAAATTTAGCGCTCAATTGTCCCATGAATTCGTTGATTTAATGCAACAGAAATAAATTCGTTTCATTGAATGCCCATCCAGCCGTGACACACACACACAGACACACACACACGCGCACACATTAAATCAATATTTTGGTTCTTTTTTTTTAATTAAATACATAAATAATTGGCAATAAATATGTCTAATTTGTTAACAGAATTCGTGACCACTTTTGAAAAAAGTTTCCATTGAATTGATTTTATTTTTATTTTTTTGTTTTGATTTTTTTTCATGGGCTGCTAGTTAATTAAAATACGATATGTATTAACTACAGTTGTATTTATTAAATGGCTAAAGAAAAACAAACAGAAAAAACGCAAAAACGAAACGCACTTTAAAAATCCAAATATTATAATTATGATTGATAGACAATTAACTGGCGTGTATAACAAACAGTTAAGTATCATAGTTTAAGAGGCGTTTACGATACGATATAAGATACGATACGAAACACAAAATCGAAAACGAAATCGAAATCGAAATCGAACAATGTCGAATACATATATACGAGTATAGATGAGTACATGATGATATAATGATCGAATGATAGTTAGCGATATAATATAATTGGATATAGATATTTGGGTGGTATGTGAGTATTTATTGATGGTGATCAGTGATTAGTTAGTTAATTAATAATTGATTGATAGATAATAGTTAATAATATAACTCACGCTAAAGCTATTACTACGAAGTCCAGCCAATTCCATGCATCTCTAAGATACGTAAACGGGCATAAAATGAAACCTCGTGCCATCACTTTAACAGCTGATTCAAATGTGTAGATTCCGGTGAATATCACCCTAAAAACGAATTGAATTTCGAATGCATTTTTTTCATCTCCTTTTTTGTGAGTTTGTTTTGTATTTTTTTTTTTGTTTTCATTGCTTGTCAAATTAATTAATGTATCGGGAGTACGAATTATCTTAAGTACACTTTCTGCCTGCTTATGATTATTTTTTTAAAGCAATATAATTTCTTTGTAAAACACGAAAGTCAATCTATGAACGGCAAGCCGTTGATTAAATACCCTTGCAGATATTCACAAGCTTAAAAAACTTTAGATCGAAAATTAAAAAAAAAAAAATAAAATAAATGACAGTTAGTGAATTGAACTTCATGGTACGATTGCAAAACTCGATTTCTTTGTCGATAATATTGATATATTAACTATGCTATTTCTGGAAATTTATTTTAATTAAGTTTTCAATTTATAAATAATTGGTAAGAATACATAATTTTAACCAGAACGTGGTATATATATATATATATATATATAATACTTATTATTCCCCTGCAAGGGTATACAAGAAATAATTTATAATAACAGGTAACAACAAAAGAAAAACCAAAGAAAATGCATAGGAAAATAGAAATAGATTTCTGCTGCACTGTTTCAGTCATTGAATAGAGTAGTTTCGCTAACCGCTCATGATTAGTTATGATTAGTTAATAGCCTTGACTTAGTTATGCTTATGATTAGATCTTAATTGTTAGCTTAACCCTTTGCTTTATAAACTTATGTGCAACTTATTTTGAATGCTCAACGACCTATCTAAAATTCTCCGATTCACAAAATGCGTTTCGACCTCAAAATACTCCTGTCGATAATATTGTGTGTTGCATAATGTTGTTGCATAAAGTACAATTATGCCAGAAAACGTGTGGCGTGTGAAAATATATAGTGAAAGATCAAAGGTCGCTCACAATTGTTAATTAAAAGAACTTGAGATGCAGATGCAGATGGAGATGGACAGTCGTCCCAGTTGTCAATGTCAATAATGGTTAATTAGTACTTGATAAAGGACCGCAGACACTTTTGCTGCTGCCGCTGCTGGAAAGGATGCTGCCCAGTTGATGTGGGCGTTCAGATCAATAGGGCGACCTTCGGCCTGAATTCCAGCTAAGTCAGATGTTTGTTTGTGTGTGTGTGTGTGTGTGTGTGTGTGTGTGTGTGAGACATCTGCTCTTCTGCATCTTGGTTAGTCATTTGACTGATTCAAATCGACTTGCAAGTGACAGACAGGCAGACACACAGACACACAGGCAGACCCACAGACAGACAGACAGGCGTCCAGTTGCCTGGCGTTGCAATGCCCATGTTGCAGCTGCAACTAGTTCAAAGTCGTAGGCTGTGGGTTGCGAATGCGTTTGACCTAGGCCCCAATGCCTGTGAAGGACACTTGAGTTGCGTTTTAATTGCAGGTATTATGTCTTTCTGGGCGTTCACAAGTGTGGCCCCCAACCGCAGCAGCAGCATCCGCAGCAGCACAGTGGGCCCAGACTCACACAGAGATGCGACTGCCAAATTGCTTAGATAGGCACAGAACATTACTCTCTTACTCACTCTCTCTCTCTCTCTCTCTCTCACTACCTTTATCTCTTCCTCAAAGTTACTCTCTCTCTCTCTCTGTGTGTGTGAATCTCTCTCTTTCACTCTCTCTGTAACACCTACGCCCTGTGTGTGTCTGCGTGCCACAACTTATGCGGCAGCAGCTGTGCCATTTTGGGTTTAAGCGCAGTCGCCGTTGTTAACAGAGTTCCACAGAACTTGGCCAAAACGGAGATGGAAATGAAAACAGAGACGCAGACGGAGCGTCCCAAGTTCAAGTGACACACAACCACTTGCACTGTTACACACACAAACACAAACACACACACGCACACACACATATTCACATATACACTTGTGTTTACGCACTGTTATTTGTTAGGGTGCTCAATTCTGATACCAAATCTGCGACAACAATTTTGATATCAGCTAAAAAAATGACGTAACTCTTTTCACTTTTGTTGCTTCTTTATTCGCTTCTTGCTATTTTTTTTTTAAGCATTTTGCTCGTTTTGTTTTTTTTGTATTATTTTGTTTCGTAGCTACTTTTTTACAAGATTTTACAAGTAAGTACATGAGCTATGTACAGTTACGTCTAAAAGAAATACATGTACTTCGAATAGTGAGAGTAGTATACGAGTCTATCTGCTGATCTAGCTATATATTGTACTTTTATATACATCTAGGTAAATCGAAACGCAATTTGATGTTCAAAATTTATCGACTTTACAATTTTGAGAGAGAGCGAGCTGAAGGGGGTTTTTTTACCGACGAGATTCTAGAGCGAAATCTATATGTTATTATGTATATATAGGAGATTTTGGTCTACTAGGCATTTATGTGTAGTTGTGTAAGTATTGCTACATGTGAAACTAATAATTTCAATCTATAATTATAATCTAGATTCTATTGATTTCTAATAATTGCTTGCCTTTTGCAGTGCCTGCAATAAATACAATAAATACAATAAATACATAAATACAATCGCGACAGGCACTGTTTTTAGCGTTAATCAATTGGCCAAATCCCCAATGGGTTTACTAACAAAAATGTATCAAATTTGGATTAACGTATTTCTAATAATTATACAGAATATATGGTTTATATATATGTATGTATATGAAGCTATTTAATGGATCTAGTCTGTTTTGCTACAAGTCTAGCTATTATTATATACTCGTACATGTGTAATTAATAGTCAAATGGGTCGGAGGATACTGTAATTACTGGTAGGGGGTTGTTATCGATACTTATATACTTAAACTACTTAAAATTTAACGTACTTTGTGCTACTTATGATATTAAATAGCTACAACAAGGATTTGTACTAGAAACTGTATTTAAAATGTGATCGAATTCAATTTGATGAATTAATTATCGCTTTATACGAAACGTGAACAAACCAAAACCAGGTGGCTGGCTGGCCAATGAATTAGCCAGTTCGAGTATGTATGCAATTACATATTTTAAGTTACAAGTAATTAGTTAGGTTGACTACAATTCGATAGTAAAGAGCGCCCCGGTACTAAATGCGTTTCGATTACGGCAATTTACAATGAGAGGCATCGAAATGTTTTGCAAAATGTGTCTAAGCTTATTTTTTATTTTAATATTTGTTGGTGTTTTTTTGTTTAGTAATTGTTTTCTTTAAATTTGAATATTATACAAACAGAATGTTGTATTAATAATATTATTACGTGATGTTTTATAATACAGGACAGTCAGCAGATTTTGTCAACAGGTTTTGTGCGGCATACAAAAGCTGTTGAGCGCGGCACGCAGCGAATGCTGATCTGCACTGCTTGCTGGCCAAATGAGTTTCATAGCAATGAACTTTCAACTACTACACGATGTTAAATTTACTCAAATGGATTTTTGATATTTCTTTTCTTATTTTTTTAATATATTTATTTATATTTTGTATGTACAAATTCCTGGCATCAATAAGCATTTCTAAACGATCTTTACCTTGCAGGCGCTTTCAAAAATGTGAATAGTAATTTCATTATAATCGTTATCGTTATCATTACTTTGGTTTGTTGTTGTTTGGTCATATTTTTTTTTGTTTTTTTTTTTTGTTTATTTTTTGCTGGTTGTAAATTATAGTTGAAAGAAAGTTTATGTTTGACCTAAACATACGTCTGCATCAATATTGAAAAAGTTTACATTTGATATAAGTAGTAGTAGTACGTAAATATATCGATTATATAGCATATATATATAGTTACATATACATATAAATTTATTAATTATAATAAGTTTCAACTTAAGGTTCAGTTGGAAAAACGAAACAAAATGGGTATAAAAAGTAATAAATTGAAAAACTGTAAATCAAATCAATTTTATCTAAAGGTTGCCCAAATATTATGTTTGTATATCGCAAAGTAAATAGTCGTAATACACCCAGTAAAAGCGAATAGTACATAAATACATATATATACATATATATGTATGTATGTATGTATGTATCTATGTACTCGCACATACTAAGTAAGTAAGATAGATAGATGCTGGGCCATCTCGCTAGTTAGTTAGTGTGTCTAGTTAGTCTAATGAACAGTACTTACTCAGTGGACTCGACCGTCGGCGTTGTCGGCATTATCATCAATATGCAGTTCACGAGAATGGTGGTAATGATAAATAACGAAAATAATGGATGCACTAAAATGTAAATGGCCACACGACGTATCGGATTGAATGGATCGAGCAGCCACATTGCTTTTGATGCAGAAAAGCGAAAAATATCTTTTCCCTTGCTTACAACTACGAATGTCTGCAAAACGAGATACATTTGGAGAGATTGGAATTTGGGATTGAATACAACAAAAATTTAGAATATATGTTTAATGTGATATCATAATTAGATTAGATGGTTAGATTGATCGTTGGATCGTTTGGTCGCTTACCAGTATATTGCTGTAGAATGGATCGATATCCTCGAGAGGAGTGGAGGCCAACTCCGGCGGGAAGCTGCCCTGCAATCGAACAGGTATTGGCACACCCTGTTCAAGTGTAGGATCCGGTTGTGGACCTTCATCCTCGTCCTCGTCATCATATCGGATCTATCGTTTGCGGCACGTTCAACACGTTCCACACGATGCGGCGTTCATGAATACAAAGAACAAAGAATTGCGCAAACACATATTAGCATAACCGTTATACACGTCTCAGCACACACACACACATATATATATATATACACACACATATATACATATATATATATATACATGTACGAATATATCATAGATTTGTAGTTTTGTCCACTGATGTTAGCAAGTCGTAAGTAGGTGGTAGTAGGTGGTAGGTTGGCACACTAGATTATTACAGATTATTACAGATTATAACAGATTATTACAACACAAAAGACAATAAAGAAAAATACTTAAAATATATAATTTTCGAGTCGTAATTTTAAACATTAGTTTTTAATTTTGCATAGCACACTCAGTGACGGGAAAGTCGCAGTTTTTGTTTTTTCTTTCAGATATAGTATATATAGTGTGACAGAGATAATGTTGCAGAGCAGATAATTCGTTAGTTAGTCGACTGGGGGCTGTTATGCAAAAGATAAAAGCCAGTTTGGACCATGTACCAATTTATGTATATTTATATATACTTATCAGATCTCAGTTAAAATTAATATGCTGCTAATACTTTTTGTAGTGGGAAACAATTTCGCTAAAACCAAAACAAAAGCGTATTTCAAAATATATGAAAAAGATTGCATGCATAACTGTGTTGGTTAACCAGTGTTGTTAAGTGCTTGTGGAGGAATTTTACAAAGCATGTAAGAAGAGTTAATTAAATTGTGCACGTGCAAAGGAATTTATATATACATATATATGCTAGGATATATACACTAACATACACACGCACACACAGACACGCTCACCACAACAATTTTCCGTAAAAAAAAAACTTATACAACTCTAATTTTGAAATGACTATGGATATCATATTTTTGATTTTCGATTTTAATATGTATATATTTTTCATACAATGCTTTTGGGCAACTTTAATTGCCCTGTCAGGCATTTTGTATGGGGGACAACATTTGGGTCCCATAGCTGGGGCGCCACGACACGTCTATCGATTTCAAGGAAACGCGGGCACACACACACACACACAATCAGTCTTGTGTGTGTGTGCGTGTATCGGAGTATGAAATAACTAGCATTTTAGTTGGTTTTTACTTTCCATGGGCATGGACACGGACATGCAATGCCAAAAGCAAAAGTAAAGTAAAAAGTCGAACGTCATCGTCATGAAATTGTTCGAGTTGCTATACAAACAAACACACACACACACACAGACTCACTGACACACAAAAAAAAACATATACACACACTCACACACACACTCGCACACACACTCGCACACACACATTGAGTCAAGCGCCGCTAAAAAAAATTCCATAATAGTTCTTTTCCTTGTTTGTTTGCTTGGCGTGACAATTAGATTGAGGGTATATGTGTATATGTATGTGTGCATCTGTATTTGTGTTTGTGTGTTGACGCAATTGCGACAACGAACGAGGCCCAGGAATGAAGTAGAAGCTTTAAGCTATGACCATATAGCCAACTAGCAGCTGTTGTCGCAGTCACGACTGCGGCTAAAAGGGGCTGCCCGGGGGAACAGCGGCTGCCTTTTAAACATGCCAAGTCAAGTCTATATTTAAACTAATAAAAGGCAAACCACAAAACAGAGCCACACAAAAACACACACACACACACACACACAGACGTACACACAGTCGTACACACACACAGAGACAGACGTATACAGGCAATATGGTGATTTCAACCGGACACGTCTGTTTTTGCTGGGCAACATTGCTTCCATTTACAATTTATGACGCATGCAACGACTGGAACTGGAACACAAGCTATAAGTGAATCTGGAATCGAGACTGAAACGGAAATGGAAATGGCAATTGAAACGGAAATGGAAATGGAAACTGTAACCAATGAAGATGGTGTTACCACACTTATGCATTGGCCAACAAATATTCCTTGGCAAAACAATTAATGCATATTTACAAAATACGCGTAATTATATACAAATAATATTTGCATATTTTTAATCATTTTAAATAATTTTTATTTTTAATAATAGAATAGTAGAATAGTAATTTTGAATAGTTTTCAAGATTAGCGAAATCCTTGAGTTATCAATATAATGATATTAACTTGACAAAGATTAATAAATGGCCCATCTTAGGATAATTAAATACAAATATAAATGCAGAATTCAGATATGAATGTATGTATGCATGTATGTCTATATGTATGTATGTATGTATAGATACAAAATACAATACATGCATTAGCAGAAATGTTGCACATATTCAGACACTCAAACACACGCATAATTGGAGGCTAGTTCGGTACTATTTGCTAGTTGCTACATGAGACCAACTAAAGACTGATTCATTTGTAGTTGTTATACTATATAGTATGTATGTATGTAAATATGTACTCGTACCAATAATTATAAGTACAAGAAGTAGTAGAAGAGCAAGCAGCTACAAATTATAAACAACTTAACACAAATTGCCTATGAAATGGTTTTCATCTAAAATGCTAGTCGATTAATGGCTGCACTTAATGCGCAGCTTAATCACTTAAAAATTAACAAAAACAATGTTTAATAATTTAGTCGACAGTTTTAGCTCGACTGCACATCCTTATGAATAAATAAGTATGTCAGTAAGTAGCTTAGTAAGTACGTAAGTAGGTAGTAATCGATATAAATTAATAATAAGTTGCGTCAACAAATTGCAGCAGAAAGGTGGTGGTATCTTTTTTCGGTATACAAAAATCTACATGCCCCCTTGACGAACGGACAACAAAATTGATTAACTAATTTGGAAGGGGGGTATTTAACAAAATTAGAAAAAAAAAAAACAAAAACAAAACAATACTTGGTCGAAAGCTGCGCATTAGCTTCGTTTTGTTGACCGAAGTTTATGGCTCTTATATATATATATATATATATTGTTGTTGTTGTTGTTGTTGCTGTTGCTAATGTTCTTGTTACTGTTGTTGTTGTTGCTGTTGCTGTTGTTGTTTTTGCCATAGTCATTGGCTGGGCACTTACTTCTCATTTCCATTTACACACTTACAGGCGCCACGACCAGACCACGACTGGCTCGGTGAGTCATACATAAGTCACGACAGTTTGATTTGTATTTGTATTATTTGGTTTTATATATATTGGGTGTAGTATTGTAGTGGTATTGGTATGTATTGGTACTTATAAACGGGTACTGTCCCATTAGATATGTACGTTTCATTGACGGCAATGCTAAATTTCGTATACTTCTTTTATCTGCATAAATTTTGCAATTGCACGCAACGCATAAATCATCAGACATCTGCATAGTATGGTCAAAAGAAACAATCTGAACTGAACAACACAGACACATACACAAGTGTATGTATGTATATATGTATGTACACACTATGTATATACATATGCTTAGCCCTACACTAACATCAAGGTAGCACACACACACACACACTCATACACACGCCTAGTGTGCACACAACACACAAAAAAGAAAAAAAAATAGTTTAAAATTATATTGAAAAGTTAGCTTAGCGAATATACATATATATATATATATATATATATATATATACATATATATATATATATATTGTGATTAGCATAGACGAGTATTATCAAAAGGAGATTCGAAATTGTGGACGCGAAAACATCCATAGGTACTGGGTACATATCGATGTTATATATATATATATATACATATATATTGTAGCAAATTGCAGCTAAAACTGTACAAGGACTTTTCCAAAAGAGTTTTCAATTTGGAAACTCACACACATGTCTTATATGTCATATATGTATGTGTGTAAGGCGCTTTAAGTGCGTCCAACTCCAAATCCTTTGAGGCATTTACTCATAAGCGCATTACCGGCACTCGGCCAATTGCCAGAAAAAGTAGCATAAAAGAGGCTGGAGACAATATTGGCAATATTGGCCAATATTGGCCAATAAGCCATAGAAGGCTGAGCAGGCAGTACTTGAAAGGTTTGCGCTCTGTTCAACACTGTTCAACAAGATGTACAACAAATTTGATATCCTTAACTTTAATATATATACATATAATATAAAATAAATATATATATATAAATATATATATATATATATGTGTATGTATATATATATATATATATATATATATATATATCTGTGCTTCAAAGCTTGTTTTGGCCTTAAACTTTTATAGATATCATCAATCGCGCATTAATTTAGACTTCCAATTTGAAAGTCATAAGCATATTTTTAGGCCAACAAATTTAATTTTAATTTCTATTTTTTTTAAGACACATTTTTTTAAATAAAAATCATATTTATATTTAAAATTTACTCACAGACAAATGAATAAATAATTTACATTCAAACTGGAAACTTGTTTTTCCTTTTTTATTAAGATTTAATATGAAGCAACTATTTAAAGAGCTTATTAAAAAGTGGTCTGCCTCTCATTTCATTTTAGCTTTTTGGCCACGATTGTTGCCAGCTTGTTGGACAGTATTTAAAGAACAGTTATTTTAGCATAACTTTAGTTGGATGGCAAATCAAATCGGAAGCGTTGTTAAATCATGTGAATAGGATAAATAAAATGCTTAGTTGCAAAGAGTTAAATAAGAGCTGCACTTTGGCTATATATAAATATATATATAGAGAGATATATATATATATATATATATATATATATATACTTGAAAAGCAAAAGTAGATACATAATATATATGTAGGTATAGTTTGGATAGATTGCTGATAAGTTCGTGTCAAATTCGACTAATTTATACAGGGAGCTACACATTTGAATAGAGTACGCAAACCAATATACGAACACGAATAGAATTACGAATAGGATTACGATTACGAATACGAATACAAATACAAATACGAATAGTAATACGAATATTGTAAATATTGAAGCAATTACATAAGAACAAAAAAATTATATGCTTCTAAGAACAAATTTTGGCAATAAAGTTCCAAATAAAATGCAAAATAAATCAAAAGCATTTTTAAATTTTCAAAGTATTTTTTGTAAAATTTTTGTTGTTTGTTTTTATGTTTTGTTTTTTTTTTTTGTTTTTTTTTTTAACTTGTGCTTGGCAGTTGAGGGAGGTTCGTTATTCGTTTTGTGTTTTAGACTAAAAGTTCTGTGGAAAATCTTACTTCTTTTTGTTTTTTCTTGCGACCATATTGCGGCTGAAAGAAGATTTGAATTTGGTTTTTTTGGTTTTAGGGAATTGTTGTTTTTTTGGGGGGGTATTAATTAACAGTTAGGGGAAAAAAAATTGTAGAAATAGTAGTTTTTTAGCGAAAAACAAGCGCCGAATTGTTAATTATGTTTATTGAATTATTGCGTTGGATCATTTGAATGATTTGTAAATATTTTTGTTTTTTTTTTTGTTTATTGTTTATTGTTTATTTTTTGTTTTCGTTTTCCAGACAGCAGCGCGCAAAGTTTCGTTTGGGAGCATTAAAAAGTAGAGAAAAAGTTGTAAATGAAAATGAAAAAGTAAACGAAAAGAAAAGTAGAAAATATATTTATATGTATGTGAAACGTTTAGCATTCTTCAAGATTCGATACGTAAAAGGATTTGGCAAAATATCTCTATTTAATTGTTTCTCTTATGTTCTCTTATTTTTTTTTTTGATTGTGTTCATGTTCATGTGAGTGCAACATTGTTGCATTGTTGAACTGAGAGGCTGATAACAGAGAGATAAGGACAAATGAGCAGATGCACAGATGCACAGATGGACAGATGGACAGAGAGACAGAGAGAGTTGAAGGACATGTGTGTTGTACAGAAAATTTGAATAAACAATTTACAGGGTGAGCGATAGAATTCGAGTTGCTGTCGATGTTGTTTAATATTAATTAATAATTAATAATTTTTAATTTTTTTTTTTTATTGATGTTGGATACGTGGTGCGCTCATGAGATTTGTTAATTGGTTAATACACAAACATGTGTATAATGATTAATTCTACTAATTCTATTCATTTCGAGTGTCTACTTTTGTACGGAGAGGGGAAGAGCGAGAGGGGTCGGGTTGGGGGTGGGGGAGAGACAGTGTTGGATAGCGCTTAAATTAAGCAAATAACTAGTCAAAGAATTCATTGTATTGAAACCTTGTTATGTTGATTTCATTGTATTTCATTTATAAATATTTAATTTTTTTTTTTTTTTTTCTTTTTCTTATAATTTCCACTACGCTACTATTTATATTTATTATTTTTGATCAAATTCAAATCGATTGAAGTTTTATGCTTTTATTAACTAAATATGAGTCGCAACTACTGCATTTGTACACTTTTATGTGGTTGACAATGGTTAATGGTCGATGTTCGGTTACTGGTTATTGGTATTGGTTATTGGTTATTGGTATTGGTATTGGAACTGGTGGGATGGTTAATGGTACCGTACACATTAGATGGCTTGAACTTTTAGTTTAAGTATTTACACAACGAGACAGTCGTGGGTTTTGCGATTAGCAGTGTGAGGTGCTGAGCAACACACACACACACACACACACACACCAAGGACCAAGGACAGTGATTCATCGAGTTGAACAAAAGAAAGAAAAATGAAAAATTGAAATAAACCAAAACAAAAACGAACAAAAATAAAAATAAAAATAAAAACGAAATAACTTTTTGCCTTTGACAATAAACAAATTGCTGCGTTTCAAACACATACATTTGAAATCAAAAAAATATAAAATTGAAAAATGTTAATTACGATATATATTTACACGATTAGAACACATTACGAAGCCAATAGTTAGAATACAGATTTCTTAATCTCAATAGTGTAAAACAATGAAACAAACAATCGAACAAACAAACAAACAAACATACAACGATTATGGCAGGAAAAGTGTGGTTTTTTTTATTGATAATATGGATAATAATACGATTTAGGATACGCATAGTTACGAATTGGAAGTTGTGAGATACAAAAATACATACGAAATACGACGACAACAAAAATAAAGGAACAATACATTTATGTAATTTGATTTGCTTTTTGAATTTTGTTCAAATCATAATAAGAAAACAATTACCAGTTAGAGACATAAGTAATTTAGTACAGACTAATACCAAATGGATGTGGACCGGGGGGTGGGGGAGTTTACATTGTGTGATTCTAATTGGGATTGTATTTAAGTACGATAAGGGATTTGACTAGTTTGAATAGTTTGAAAAGAGTTTCTTAAGCAGCTGCATTATCAACAGAAAATGGAAAGTTGAAAATTTGTCTAGTTTAAGTTAAGATAGGAGTTACGAGAGTTACGAGAGATACGAGAGTGCGCAGATAGTCAAAAATGTATTTATGTATTTATGTAAAGAGTGCCCCTATTTAAGATCCTAGGTTCATTTGTAATTTGAAGAGCCGGCTTCCAGCACAAAGAGACAAGCATTTGGATTTAGATGGATAGATTTGGTTTCTTATATGCTTCGAAGCAGCGAAATTAAAGATTGGGGATAATTTACAAGTTTATTTATATATACATATATTGAGATGCTTATATTGATGATTTACAGGTGGAGATTGATGGATTCTCATGATTGATGCATGTGTGCTCGAATATGATATATATATAGATATATATATATATAGATATATATATTATATATTGACTATATCAAATATATTGGAGAGCGTTATAGCGAGATTTGTTTTTAATTTTATTTTTAACTAATCTGGGGGCGTTTTAAAAAATACAACGTTGAAAGTTCTACAACCGTTTCTGAAATGGAGTTATTTTGTGGTGGGGGGGAGGGAGATAAACGATAGTTAGTTTTGATAGATGTTTTTGGGTTCAATGTACCCCTGTATATAAGGAAAATTGTGTTGAATGTGGGAATTGATTGGTTTTTAACTGATGGCTGGTTGTTACTGGAGTATTACTTGGTATTGGATTAGTAGCTAGTAAAATTAGTACTTGGTTGAAGTAGTTGTATTAGCAGTAGTATTAGTAGAGATATGTGGGGTATACGGGTATATGTTTTGAATAGCTATTGGGGTACATATTCAATAGACGTTTAAGCACGAATAAAAGCGCATATGAGCGTTTATCGATAAGTATCGATTGTCGTTAATTTGAAATTTTAAAAGGTTAATCGAAATGTTGGATCGCAATAGTTATAGCCAAAGTCATAGTTATAGTTATAGTTATAGTTATAGTTTTAGTTATTGATATAGTTATATATATGTATACATAGTTATAATTAAACATAGATTGTAAATTAGATAGAAGAGACACAGAATATCAAAGAATATACGTATACGAATGCAGTATATTAATTTACAACATTCAGCTAGAAATAATTACCACCTCTCCCTCGGCTCTCTTTCTTTCCAGCTCCTTTTGCTTTTCATGTTCAGCGGCAATGCGTTGTTCAATTTGCACCAATGATTCGCGGGTAAAGGGACGGAACAAACTGCGTTCTTCCTCAGATATCGAGTCGGAATCTTCTGTCATTGTCTATGCGGCCAACGATGAGAGCCTTAGATTTCCAAGGCCTGCAAATGTTACAGTCACAATCAAACACACGCACACACGCACACACACACACAGACAAATACAATAACGATTACGATAACATCCAGCTGCAATTGCCACAAACACCCCAATGCTCGGTACTCACATGAGGCACATGGATGTCGCCTGCTACATTAAAGCTACAACTATATCCGAGGCGCCATGTTCGAGTAGCGCCCGCCGCTTAGCACGATGCTGCAAATAATCAAATAAACACAATTAAATATTAATTAGCCATCAGCTTTGTACAGTTATAAGTAAGCAGCAGATATTTGTGTGCAAGTGTCAATTTAAAGTGCTTATTTTTAATGTGTCCAACAGATGATTTCACGCCGGACGTGCAAATTGAACCCATTCGCTTGAATTACGCGACGAATCAGTTGCTTAATTGGATTAGTGACGGCGCCAATTCGCATTAAGTGCATTCCAATCAATTTTCAGGAAAATACAAAAAAAAACAACACACACACACACAATTTACGTGTAAGTAATTACAAATATTTATATGAATCATTTATCACATATCACATGCTTTCCAGAATGAATCTATGGATGCAACTTACCCTTGGCTATGTTTGTATGTGTATATATAGTGATAATCCAGTAAAAAATAATTGGGTCAATTAACCTAGTGGTATTTTATCTTACTGTACATGACAGACTCTTATCATATTTTCTGCGTCACATTTAATGATTCATTTTGCAAAATGAAATTGATGGAAATTTTTAAATACAAGTTACAAATGGTATTTATAAAATCACACTTTTAATATATTAATTGTTGTATTAGCAATCTATAATTTTGTATCATATATACTCAATTATAAATTGCTAATACTATAATTAATATATACTATAATTAATATAGAGTCTATTTCTAGGGAAATTTCTCTGTCTGTCGTAAGGCACTCGTAGCGAGATTAATTATTTCCATAATCCTTCTTCTCATTCTGCCAACAAACTATCAATATTCGACATATATCTGTATATATTTATATATATCCAAAAGCAGCTATCAACTGATTTCCTAACTTAATGATTCGATATCTATCTATCTTTTATCCTTTAACATTTGCGGCAATTTAGCACATTCGTCGGCTTACGTAAAACTGAATAGGAATTGACGTAATTTGGGCTAAATTAAACACATAAGTTGCAATAAACATCAAATCAAAAGCTAACCAAATTGTTTTTAAAGGTATCTATTCGATAACAATCAGCATTCGAATAATATCGAGTCTTATTTCATTTTCGATTTCGATTTCGATAGTGCTTTCGGCTTATGTAAGCAGCCTCTGACCGCTAAGGTCAAAGCACTCTTGGCCAATGGCAATATATGTGTGTGCTGCCTTTTTGGCGTAGTCGCAGCATACACACATACACAAACAAGCATGCCTATATGTGTGTGTGTGTGTGTGTATGTGTGTGTGTATCGAGCACAAAAGTAGGTCAGTTCGATATTTCGACGTGTTTTTATATACGCAACTCACACAGATAACTAAGTTACATGAATTTTGTGTACATACATATATTTATATTTATGTATATATACAAACGTTAATGCTTGTGTGTGTGTGTGTGTGTGTGTGTTAGTTCTGAATTTAGGCACACTAATTAAATAACCAGATTTTAGAATCTAAATCAAATTAAGCGCTGCCTCCCGTGCGTTTTAGCCAATAACTAATGCTATTGCGGCTTCAGCTACGAAATGATGGAGATGAAACTTTACAAAGCCCAAGCCGGAAAATGCATGCACACACACACACACGCGTACACATGTACACACAAATGCAGTCACTGTAGCGCACAAAAGTAGGCTATAAAAATGCAATGCTGCATTTCCATTTCTGTAAGTTGGGTAAATGAAATTTACTCGAATTCGCTATTGAATTATTAATAATTGATTTAACACCTAGCTGCACACATGCGTAATTAATATATTTTTTAAAACGTGGGAAAAAAAAGTATGAAAACACACACACAAACACACACACGGACACACACATGCATAAGAACATATGTATGAAGAATGTTCGCATGTTGTTAGTCAATGAATTGTACATATACATGTGAACAAGGCTGTCAAAGCTGAGAGAGCGACAGCGACAGAGAGAAAGAGAGAGGGAGATAGTGAGAGTGAGAGAGTGTGTGTGTTTCACTGTTATATTAGACGCGCCTGCGCCAGGAGAGCATATCCTGTGTGACGCTCGGTCTGCTCGTCGCTTCTTGCTTTCTGCTTGCTGTTTTACAATCTTGTATCTCGAAGATACAATTATTTTGGTATTTTTCTTAACGAAACTGAACGCTTTGTGGCGCATGTATTGGCCCGTTTCCGTTGCCAGTGACGATGCCTCAAGTTTGCCCTCCAAAAGCCACCAAAAGGTTGTGCAGTAGGCCACAAAAAAAAAACCCAAGAAAAATGTACGATATGTGCATGTGTGTGTGTGTGTGTGTGTGTGTGTGTGTGTGTGTGTGGTAGGCAGCAAGTGTTAGCCAAGTGTCTTAGCATTTGCAGCTACTTGTCTCATTAGTGACATAATCAAGGCTAACAATTAGCTGCTGCTGTTAATCATCATTGCAGCAATTTGGGCGCAATTTTCAAACCCAACTTCGACACTGAACTGAACTTTATATTTATGTTTATTTAATTGCTTCAACTTACCGTTAATCGATGTCAATCGATGTTGTGCCTGTGTTGTTGTAACTGCTGCTGCGTCTATTGTTGTGATGTTGGTAGTTGATTGTTTGGTTGCTTGGTTGGTTTTACGGTTTATTGCTGGTGTTTTTGCTGTAGTTGCTGGTTGCAATAAGCTGCCTCAAATGTTGCTGCAGTTATGCTGTTAACTATTGTAGCTGTTGTTGTTGTTGTTGTTGTTTCTGCGGCTGCTGTTGTTGTTGTTGTTGTTGTGGCTTAGACATTGATGGGCATCAACACGCACACCTACTTGCATGCATATGTGCAGCAGATGGCGGCACTAATTGATCTGAAGGATGACGGCGCGGCGCGTTGTTACAAATTTTTTTTAGCTTTGTGTGTGTGTTTTTTTTTTAGCTTTTTTATGTTTTTTGTTTTGGGCGATGCGAACGCGCTTTTTTTTGTTTTTTTAAATTTATTTATTATTATTTTTTTTTTTATTAGTTTATTGTGTGTTTGTTGGTTCCCAGCGCTGTTTTCAATTTTCAATTTTTAGCCAGCGTCGCCTGCGACAGCAATATAAATATGAACATGTGTATGGATAGTATGGGAATGTGGTAAGCGGCAAGGACGTCAAAGACGTCGAGGTGACAAGTGGCAAGACGAACAACCGTTGCCGTTGCCGTAGTCGTAGCCGTAGCCGTAACAGGAGCCGTGGAAGTAGCGCAAAACAACATGCATATGCGTGCTTCCAATTTGTGTGTGTGTGTGTGTGTGTGTGTGAGTTTATGTGCTTGTGTGTGTTGTATGTGTGCCCTATAGCCGGCTCATTTGTGTGTGTGTGTGTTTTTAGCTGAATTAAGATATTGTTGTTGTTTTTGCTGCTGCTGCTGCGCTCTTTGTTGGTAATGCTATCGATTGATTGATTGTTGTTCTTGTTGTTCTTGTTGTTCTTGCTGCTGCTGGCGCTGCTGATTATTTTTGTTGCTTTTATTTTTAATTTATTGCTGCTTGCTTTTTGGAGCAGTTAATTCATTTGATTTGTGTACTTTTGTTTAGTTCGTTACTATTTTTTTTTATAGCTTGACTTGATTGTTAGTTAAATTGTTAAATGAATTTGGTTTTCAATATACGGCACTTGTGAGTTTTTGAGTGTGAAATACGTGTTTATATGTATACAAGCACGAAATATGTAGCACAATTCACTTGAAAAAAGTCACAAAAAAAAATAGTCTAAATAGCAGCACTGTGTTTTGTTTATGTTTATGCAACTTTGGAGCGCCAAGCTGATTATTGTAGCATACTTTCGCGCGCACGTGAAAAACGCAGCCAACGCCAAATTCAAAGGAAATCAGTCGGGGAGAAGCACTCACACAACCGCACAAGCCAGAGAAATACTCACATCACAGACACACCGAAACAAAGAGACTGACTGACTGACTGACTGAGTGAGAGTGAGTGAGTGAGAGCGTAACTGAGTGAGGGAGTGCGAGAGAGAGAGAGCCGCTTTCACTATTCATTTAACAAGGCAGAAATGTTATAACTTCTGCTTTTCAACAAAGTATTTTCAAGTGTTGTTTTCTATTTTGCACAGCCGCAACGTTCGTTTGAACGGAAAGCAAAAACCATCAACTAACAAAAGCCGTTAGATAGTAGTCAGTCCCTTTCTTCTTTCTATTCTGCTACCCTCCCCCCACTACAACCACTCTCGCGCAAAAGGCTGCAGCAGCAGCAGCAAATAACGGAATACCGTTCTCGCGCTCTCCTCGCTTCGCTCTCTCGGGTGGCCTGCGCCACTCGTCTGATGAGTGCACGAGGCCCCACTTCGCGAGCTCGTTTTGTCCGTTTACTCGTTGTCAACACAAGTTTTGTTGTGCTACTTTGTCGTCGCCGTCGCTGTCGCCGTCGCCGTTGCCGTTGCCGTCGCTGTCGCCGTCGTCGTCGCTGTTCGCCGCATGTCTTAGCGATTTGACTTTTATTCTATTTTTAGGTCATCAAATTGGTGGGCAGCTTTCGCCGCGACTCGCCGCGGCAACAACAACAACAACAACGAATGAGAGCTAACCACATTGGCCGAAGTTGAAACACAGTTGGCACCAGTCTGACTGGGCCTTAACCATTCTGGCAGCCGCAACCAACGGCCCATTACAAGTTATGTCCTATAAAAATAGCACAGCTATTATCACAAATCATTATGACCTGCTGATCCGATTTTCCACTGCATTTTTATTGCACTGTCATCAATTGGACACGTCCTTTGTCCTCAGTCCTACACTAATCACAACCAAATATATCCACTTTGTAAATATTCTATTTATTTATGCTTTCATCACGGCTTCTTTTTAGCTAAAAAGCTACAATTATTTACTTGTTTACAATTGTGCTTCTAGGAAAATGCTACAATTCCGTAAAAACATGTTGATTAAATACATTTTCCGCATAACTCAAATTATAGAGAAACGTATACAAATTTTATAGCATTTTTACAGTCATTATTTGCAAGAATTTTTAAATGGAATTTCATAAAGGTATGTCTACAGAAGCTATAAGTATTTTAAATTGCTGTGAATTTATTCGAATATTAAGTGAAAATTCATTTTAATTAAAATTAATTGAGAAATTCGTTGGAAAAACTCTTTTGCAGCGAAGCATGGTGCAGCTGTGATTTTCTTCAAAATTATGCAAATTCCAGTAACGAACAAACATATATATATATATATATGTATGTGTGCATATGTATGTACATATGTACATGCATACATTCCAATTTACAATGAAAGTATTTTTGTTACGGAATCGAAAATTGCTGGGCAATCAAAGCAAAATGTGATTATTGTACACTGAAAAGAAAATGGGATACACTTGTGTATTGTACTGACAACAATTCTGGTTGTGCTTGTGTGTGTGTGTGTGTGTGTGTGGCATGTCAGAGGCATTTGGCATTCTGTTTACATTCACATTGTCACAGCACGTCTTTAATAATTTATTTATGCGGCATTTACGTTATGTAAATTTGGCACACCCAACAACTGCAACAACAACAGCAACAACAACAGAAACAACAACAGAATTCAGCAGCAGCTGAAGAAAAGAAAATCAATTGAATAGCCAGCAATCAAATTGTGACAATAGCCAAAGCAAATGGCCACAAACACACATGCTGCATGCCACGGGCACCGGACACCGGGCAGTGGGCACTGGGCACTGGGCCACCGAACTGGGTAACCTCCGGGAAATTTCATCGTATGCCATTCTATTTGTTTGCTTTACACATTTTTAAGCGCCCAAAAGTAGCAAGCAAATAAATGAAGTCACACATACGCACACACACACACACATTCGCAAATAGGACTTGCCAATGTTAAGAGTCCTTGTGACAGCAAGGAAGGAGCAAAAAAGAGCGCACAATTTGAGTCTATTTGGAAATTAATCTTTAATTTGCCCAGAGCATTTGGCACTTGAGCACTTGATTTTCAATCGACACCGGACACCGGACACCAGACACACACACACACACACACACACACACACACAACACACACAGGTGTGCAGGTATTGCGAGCAGTTTTACACTTTTGCTGATAATTTGCGTTTGGGGCACAAGGGTAGAAAATACGCTGCACACAATTGACCGCAACAAAATGTGCGGCCATTTATTTTCCGGATGCTCCGGCTAAAATTGGTGTTATATAAAGCATTGTTTGCTTTTATAACAATATATATATATATATGTATATATATATATATATGTGTGTGTATACATATATATGCTTTATTGCTCAGTCGACTATTTACTCATTAGAAACTGCCATTAACTTTATTGACTTTGCTGGCAAATGGTCAGCGGGTCGGGCTGGTGGCACAAACAAAATGTCGTCAGTGTGTCGCCCCTATAAAAATAAAACAACAGCGCATGCAAATATGTAGCTAACACACACACACAAACATAGAGAGAGAGAGAGAGTTAGAGAGAGACGGGGTTAAAATGAACTGGAGACTAAAGTTATTGAAGCAGTGAAAGCAACTCTCGGAGTTTTGGGCTCATTACTAAAATTGTTGTAGGCAAAAATAGTGGCAAATAAAAGCGCATGTTGCTGTTGCATGTTGCAGCTGTTGTTGCTGTTGCTGTTGTTGTTGTCGCACTAGACAAGCAAACAACTTCAAAAGCGTTGCACAATTTTCGTTGGCTGTGAGAACAGAATGTGGAAGAAGAAGAAGAAGCACGGCAATTTTTGCCCCGACGCTCAAACTGAAACTCGTCCTCGTCCTCAGCTGGCAGCCATGTCCCTGTCCCTGTCCATGTCCATGTCCCTGCCCCTGTCCATGTCCCTTGCCTCTTGCCATGACCCTGTGCCTTGTTCCTTTTTCCAGTGACTGTTTGCCTCGTCGTTTTCGTAGCCGTTCGGCTCTTTTTTGCGCACAACACGAAACGCGATATGGCACAGGCGCGTGCTGCGCTGCCAGAGGCTTGTGTGTGTATGTGTGTTGTGTGTGTGTTGTGTGTGTGTGTGTGTGTGTGTGTGTGTGTGTGTTTGGAGGAGGCTTACACGCTGCCTTAGCCAGTTAGCGAGGCGCCAGCGCTGCCAGCCTAACCGACCGACTGACCGACTGACTGACTGGCTGACTGGCTGACTGACTGACTGACTGACTGACTGACTGACTGAGTAACTGACTTAGTGCCGCATTCCCCATCCCCCAATCCTAACTACACTGCAGTGTGTGCCACTGGGCAACTGGCAACGCGACTGTTCGGCTTTCGCTGCTATTTTTCGAGTTGAGTTAAGTTGAATTGTGTTGTGTTCTGCTCTGCTCAGCTCAGCTCTGCTCAGCTCTGCTCTGCTGTGTTGAGATGTGTTTTGTGGCAGCGCAGACGTCGTCTTGCTTGACACTGTTGTTGTAGTTGTTGTTGCTGTTGTTGTTGCTGTTGTTGTTGTGGTTGTTTAAGTTGTTGGCATTGCCTTACATACACAGGGCATATGCGCGCTTGAAAAGGGACATGCCAGATACAGTTATATTTATAAATATGTATATAATGTATATACAAACATAAGCAGGCAGCAAAAATGGGACACACAACAACAACAACAACAACAACAACAACAACAGCAGCAATAACGGCAACGACAACGGCAAACAGCAACCACAACAATAAGTTGAAGACAAGCAACGAAAAATCGAAAGTCCAAACACACACACACACACAACACACACACACTCAAAGGGCACACTTCAAAAGGCACTCCAAAACACACACACACACACAAAGACACACACACACATGCAGGCAGGCAGGCTGGCAGGCATGCTTGCCTTAGAGTCAGTGTGTGCGTGTTTCCTGTTTGTGTGTGTGTGTTTGTGTGTGCGTGTGTGTGTTTTTGTAAAAATTTCGTTGCCTACTTAAGCGCTGGCATTTCAAACAAATTGCAAGTTATGCATTCGCATTTGGCCTGCGTAACACACACACACACACACAGAGAGACATACACACAGTGACACACACACACACACACACACACTCACAGATACTGTTGTAGCGTATACGCAATCTTTTGTATGGTCACATCAAGTAAACGCCACGTTTTAACAAACACACACACACACAAACATTTGGTCGCTGCTGCGGCTGCTGCTGCGGCTGCTGCTGCTGCTGCTGCTGCTGCTGCTACGTCTGCTAACTCTTGTTTCTTCTCACTCACACGCGCGTCAAAGAACAACAACAAAAAATGTATATTAAATACAGTATATATAAATATACATATATACATATATATATATATATAAATATATATAAGATTTATACATAACATAATAGACACATATATAATTTAATATACTTAAACGTACACATATATATTTATTTATATATATGTAGTTAAATATATAGTGTATATATATATATGTATGTAGTTCGAATGTTGCGTTTCGATGTCAGTTTTCTTTTCTCTTTTTCGTGGAGCACTTTCAAAAAATATACAAAAAAACAAAGGAGCTTTGAGAACTTATGTAAAGCGTTTTGTTGCCTGCGCACTAAGTTTGCCTCATGGAGAAAAAAAAAAACCATAAGAACAGTTATATATGTATTCTGACTTATGCACATGTCCATGTCCCTATATATGTATGTAAATATATATTTGTAAACGTATACATATATATATATACACACATGTATGCACATGTAGCTATGCTTAAATATATATATATATATATATTCATATATATATAAATATGTATATAAATACACATACATATGTATTTAAGCCAACATATTTTTGTTTGCTGCTCAACTCGAATTTCGGGCACTTTTCCTAATTGCAGGCAATTTTCGCTCTATTTTCTGGTTGCTGGCTGTTTGTGGCTTCGAGTGCGGTCAAGACTGATTTCCTTGCCATTATTTTGTGATACTTTAATTTCAAATTTCTTTGCTGTATGATTTTTTTTTTTTAATTTCTTTTTTTTTAATTTTTTTTTTTTTTTTTAGTGAGTGCTGCTGCTTTGTTACCCGTAATCCGTTCGTCTCCGTGGTTCACTGAAACTGTCAGCTGCCGCAGCGCGTGTGCGTTCATCGAGTGCGACTTTCGTTCAGTTGGCCAGTCGGAAAGCGACGTCGTCGCCGTCGTCGTCGTCGTCGTCACCCGGCACTCGGCTCGTGCCTTCGGCGTGTGCCAGTTTTTAGTGGCGGAGAGCAGAGAACGGAGAGGAGCGGAGCGGGCGCAACGCCATGCCACACTCGGTCATTGGGACAGGCCCAGGATAACGAGCGGCTCGCCGCGACTCGACTCGGCTCCACTCGGCTCAGCGCGACTCGGTTCGGCTCGACTCGGTTCGGCTCGGTTGTGCCACAAGCTACACAGCCACAGCCACAGCTACAGCCAGCAAAGAGGCAGCAACGAGCGAGTAGCAAGCGAAACGAGCGTCGGAATGTAAAGCCAAATAGCATAAAATACTGTGGAAAAATGTGGCAAATGTGGCAAATGTGCTGCATACGTCAGGCAGGGCGCAAGGGAATTTCCAAAGATAAAGTGTCTTTTTTGTGCTTAGGTTTTGTGTTTTTGAATTTGTTTTTGATTTGGGCTTTGCTTTTGCATTTGTCTCTAGCCTTTTTGGCCAAGTACGCGTGCACCAAGCCTTGCTTGCCTGCTGCCTATGCCGGTAGAAATAGTCCCGTCACTCGCTCACCCACCCACACCCACCCACCCACCCACACACACATACTGACTGCATTTGTTGACTAATTGACCACAACGAAACGTTACAATTAAGCCAGGTGCGCTCAGCTCAGCTGCAGCAGCAGCAGCAGAGGCAGAAGCAGCGCGTAGCTAACTGATAAATATGCCACATAAACTGTAACTAGCCATTAACTCAAACGCTTTATCAGCCATTAAAGTTTCGCCTTTGTATCCTCCAAGTCTGTCACAAATGTAGCACAAGTTGACCAAAGTTGAGCTTATAAACGGGGCCAAATACAAGTTGGCCCAAAATGATTTGATTCAAAACCAACGAAATATTCTTAAGATTCAATAATCGAATATTGTAATAAAATGTAACATTCAGTTTAGCATTCAGTTTTGATAGTTTTTGTTTTCGTCGTAAAACATTTTTGAATTACTGCATGAGTGGGAGAGAGAGGGAAAATAAAAAAAATTTCCCTCTTGCTCTCTGTCTCTTTCCCTCTCCCCTTTGCCTATCTTGCTTTCAGCCTTTATGATGGCCATAAAATTGCTATGGCTTAGCAATAAATGCCCAAAAGCCTTAAAGCCATATCAATAACAACTGTGCGAGTTGATCAAAATGCAACCCTGATTCCATATAAGAGCACACCCTGTTTCATATTTGCTTTACATAATCTGCTTTAGCGTTTTCCAAATAAATGTATGCTTTTTTTCCCAATTGATTGTAGGCACTTTATCAAAACGGAATTAAGGCAAATGTAAATGTGCAAATTGTAAATACAGCTAAAAAGTGGGCTTTCAAAAATGGCGCAGCTTAGGCAACAACAACAACAACAACAGCAACAAACAACAGCAACGGCAACAATAGTAATATTAACTATGGCTGCAACAACAAGCCGCAGCCCCGCCCACAATATGAGCTTAAAGTGCGTATGGGGCACCAAGGCGTATGAGCAATGCGAGCTCTCATTCTGTGTGCCACTGTGTGTGTGTGTGTATATGAGTGTGTCAGTGTGTGTGTCTGTGTGTGAGTGTATGTGTGTGTGGCAAAGGGAACTGCAGATGATGTCAGCGAACGAGGCAAACACTCGTACAAATCGACAGTGTGTACGTTTGTGTGTATCTCGTTTGCCTCTGTTTGAGTGTGTGCCTGTGTGTGTGTGTGGCATGCAACACTGCCGCAACATCAGCAGCAGCAGCAGCAACCAAAAAAAAAAACAACAAAAACTTCAGTGTGGTGACAAAGTCGCACGTACGTCCTCGTAGTGTCCTCGCACACACACACACACACACACGCAAGTGTATATATATATTTATATATGTATATATATATTAGTATATATATGTTTATTTATATGTACACACATACATACATATCTACACTAACCCAACACTCCTTTGCCACGCGCGTCTTTCGCTTTTTTACTTTTTACCCATTTTATTTTGCGGCCATTGCGGTTGTTGTTGTTGTTGTTGTTGTTGCTGCTGCTGCTTGTTGTTGTTGTTGTTGTTGTTCTGTAAAAAGGCGCTCATTTCATGAATGAACAATGACGACATTCTGACAGTGGCAACAGTGACTTGGCACCAGCAACAACAACAGAAGCATCCACATCAGCAGCAGCAGCAGCAGCAGCAGATGCGAGCTGCGAGTTGCCTCGTGTAGGGGCATGCAGCGGTATCTGTCGTCCATCACATTGTCAAGTATGGCTAAATTTCCGCACCTTTGTCCACACATAACACACACAACAACACACTCACACCCACCCACACCCACCCACACACACCCACACACACATATGCATTTCGCATAGCCAGCTTTGACCAAAGAAGGAGCAGGAAATTGGTGGGGGGGGGGGGGTTGTCAAAGGTAGAATTCGATTTTATTTTTTTTTTTTTTTAATTCTGCCTTTCAAAGCGCCGGGAAACTGTCGAACGACTTCCTTGAAAAGGTTTATTTTTGCTGTTGTCGTGTGGCTTTTAAATAAACTACCCACAACAATTCTATTTATACCAAAGTACCGTTTCAGAGTACTTTCTTTTCAATTGAATTGCGCTTAAGATGTTTACTTACTATATTTACATTTTATTTATTATATGTATTTTCAGATGTATTTACGATTTTCCGATTGAATGGCAGAAAAATGCGAAAATCCTTTTAAGTTGTAGTAAAGCGTCCTTGTATAATTTATATAATTGCTTAAGGGCAAAACATCTGCTGCGATTTTTGTTATTATTATTATTAACAGTATTATTATTATTATTATTTTTATTATTATTATTATTATTATTTTTTTTTATTATTATAATTATTATTATTAGTATTAGTTTTATTATTATTACTATTACGATTATTATCATAATCAGGAACTCAAATATTCCACAACAGTCCAAAATTAAATAATTTGACATTAAAAAAAAAATACACTTGAAACATGTGTTTTTCTGCTCAAATCAACTATTGTTTAGAAAAGCTAACTAACTTTTGTACACTTAGAAAAATCGCCCCAAAACCTCGAAAGTTTTTCTTGCTTTTATAATTAATTACTAAATCGATAATATCAAAAATGAAACATTCATAAAAATAAGCTTAGCTAATCTGGACTCCATAATTGTGTATAATTTCTCAATTTTCAGTTAACGTTTTTTGGCTAAGTGTACGTACGGTGCTGTAACTAACCAATATTTTGACAAATTGTTTTGGCTTTGGCAATAGCTTTGGGCTTTCGGCTTTGAACGGGTGCAGGTGCACTTTCAATTTCACTGCGCTGCTTCTGCGTGCGACCTGGTGGGCGTGTCGGTGGGGCAGGGGGTGGGTGGTAGGGGCAGGTCTGACCTCTAACTGGCAGCCAATGGTAGTGTGGAGTGTGTGTAATCTACACCTGAAGTGTGTACCACCTGCACCCGTGCCTCGTGTTGCTGTCCTCGCTGAGTCGTATTAACATAACCTTACATTATTCAACTATTTGTTGTTGTTGTTGCAGCTGTTGTTGTTGTTGCTGTTGTTGTAAGGGGTTCAAAATGTACATAAATTTGGTTTATGAGTTGCGCGTGTTTCACTGCTTTATCTCGTGTTGTTGTTGTTGTTGTTGTTTTCATTGCTGTTGCTTACGTACTGACAGTTCGACGAGAACAACAACAACAACAACAACAACATGAACAATGACGACAACGACATTAAGTGGCACAAACACCACAGTAAATACACACAACAAGGCTAATTATGCCATCGTCGTCGCCAACGTCGTCGCCAACGTCGTCATTGTAATTGCGCATAAAATTCAAATTCTTGCTTTTCTCAAATCGCTTTTCCTATATATATATATTTGTTGTAATAGTCGGGAAACTCACCTCATTATTCAGAAATTAAGCCAGGGTTTTTCTGGGGTAAATCTTTCTAAAATATTGAGTAAATACTTTTAATTCAATTTAATTTTATATGTATACATACCCAGAATTGTAAAATCAATCATTTTGTTGATTATATTAAATATTTATTTTTAAAGATTTTGCACACAAAATATGAAAAACTTCCCAGTATTTTTCTCTAATTGAATAGTACATTATTCAGCGCACTAATTACAATTCCAAGTGTTATTTTACTCCCTGGCAGAGGGGAGTTCTTGAAACACCTAATTTAATTCCAATAAAGTATTCCCCCCCTAAGCTGCATTTCCCATTAGGGGAACATTATCCAATATCAGGCACATATATGTACATATATAGCGCTGTGTATGGTAATTATTTATGGAAATTATTCATTTGTAGTAGGATAAAAAAAACCAATACCACATTTTCTGAAACCAGCTGTAATCAATATTGGGGGTATCAATATACATTCAATCAATTAGACTTATTTAATAAAGTTCTTAATCACAATTGTAGTCTGTCAATTCTTCGGAAAATGCGTTTCCTGATTCCATTACAACTTCAAAGCAAAAGTCCTAGAGACCTTCAAATAATACCGGTTTCTCCCAACCCTCACCATTAATGTTGGACCATTCTACATTTATTATATCCTTTATATTTTTCCCCTACTCTCATTTAATTCTATATCATTTAAATTGTAAATTTCCATTTTATTTGAAATTTGTATTTCTTAACACCTTCCTGAAATGTTGTGGACGGTTTTATAAATAAATCAATAAATAGTAATAAATAAATAAAAATAAATAAATAAAAATTAAATAAATAAAATAGACTCTGGTAAGGCATTCAAATATCCTAAAAAAAACCATTTAGTTGTCTGACTAATTTAATGATATTGTATTCACTGAATATGAGATGACAACTTTTCGCATCTTGCATAAATATTTTATTAATTCGGTTTTCTTTAGCATGGCTTCACTGTACGCGCCTCACAAAGTATGCAACGTTAGCGGCTGCTGATTGGATAAATCTATTGCAGCCGCAATAAAAATCAACGCAATCTGAGCCAACGCACCTTAACCCTAACATTAACCCTAACCTAACCCTAGCCACAGACACACCAGGCTTGGAACTGCCCCCCCTCCCCCCCCCCACAATCCCCTCCAGCGTTACACTGCTTGGCTCCGCTCAGACTCAGCCAATTACCACAGAGCAATGTTTGTGCTTTGCATTTCGTATCGTGTTTCATTGCGTTGCTGTGGCAACCAAAACGACAACAACAACAACGACAACAACAACGACAACAACAACAACAACGCCGACGACGATGCCGACAACGAGCGTTAAAATGTGCAGCAAACACGCGATTAAAGTCCACAGAAAATGGTAGCCAAAAAGAGCTGGCACCGCGAACCCAGGGCGACGAGGTACTGGGGGAGATTGGGTATGGAAATGGTAATGGAAATGGAGGTGGAGGTGGAGGTGGAAATGGTGGCTCACAAATAGGCAGAAATCATCCAAATGCCACGAAGCCAAACGCTTGGCGCTCAACGCTCAACTCTCAGCCACAGTCAATTTGTGGGGCAGACATGCAACCCAAAACATTTGCCCACATGCCACACCCCCTGCCTGGGCAAGCAACATGTGCCGGTGCAGCTGCACCAGAGCCAAGGCAAGCGCACTGCGAGAGATGTGGATGTGGGGATGATGGGGATTGGGATTGGGGAAGGGGCAAGGGGCAAGGGGCAAGTAAAAGTACGGCACGCGATTTGCTCAACTGCTGCATGCAGTTGACTGATTTTTTGGCAGGCACTCAGCCAAACAGCCTCTAAATGGGGCACAACATGCAAAGTATGCCCGTATTATTGTATGTGTGTGTGTGTGTGTGTGTGTGTGTGTGTCTTATGTGTGTTCGTGTGTGTGTGTGTGTGTGTGACTGGTTATGCCATTTGCTTCATTGTTTTTCGGGGTTAACTGCAATGCGCTGCGGGCGATGAACGACGCTCGCTGCATTTTCTATACCATTTTCTATAGCATTTTCTATAGCATTTTCTTTAGCGTAGCCTGATTGCCACTCACAATCCTTCCACATGCTATATATACAAAAATATCATATGGCATTTCCTTAGCTGCAATTTACTTTTGCCAGGCAACGTTTGCCTTTCTCCAAAGTCAACCAAAACAACCAGAAATGAAAAAATAACGTCAATAATTAAATACTCTTCCAGACCAAATTATAGTTAATATTCAAATGTTAGTTTTGCAGCTCAAAATATTATTCTATTTTTGTATTTTTTTTTCTGTCATTTCTCCCTAGAAATCTTAAAAATCTTACAAATATTTTAGTATTTCTTAATTATTTACAATTTTATTTTTATTTTAAATTAAATTTACTTTTTGGTGTCGACTGACTTTAGTTGACAATAAATAAATAAATAAACAAAATTGTTTTGTATATTTTAAGGATATTTTATTTATGTATATGTTTGTTGTGTGTCGTTATATTTTACCAGGAAGGATGTCTGTCTTTGCCCATTCAGCTTATATTATAAAGGACCGATCCAAGTTTAAAGCGAGAGTTTTGCTCATTTGAACCAACAAATAATCGGGCAGATATATGTATCTATAAATGTTATGGGATCGGAGACAAGTGCATAAAAATATATATGGGCAGATTTATGTGTATGATTTAATCAGCCAGCATCAGCACCAGTTACTGTCATAATTTCTCTTATATATAAAATAATAAATCTAATCTTAAATATCTCTAAATCAAATCAAGTGCCAAAAAGTCATTTATATGAGCTGATTGAGAGATTTGATGCCCCAAATCCTGAGGATGCCAATCGTATAACAATTTTCCATTGAGCTCAAAAATGTCTCCTTGAGATACTGGAGGAATGTCATTTTTCCAAAATTTGCTTAAACTTATTTGGATCATATTACATTAGTGGGGGACACGGTTCATTAAAATCGCAATAATCAACTCAATGGAACTTCCAGAATTATGGAGTCACATGGGAACCCACCCAAACATTGCTCTTTGCGCGGAAACTACAGGGTATGTCAGCGACGAGTATTGAGTGATTTTCAGTTTAAAAAGATAAGCACTTGACTTTAAAATCAATCCAATTTATGTTAATCTAAGAATATAAAAAATGTATGCAAACGAACTTATCTCAACTGATTATGCCGATCAGGAATATATTAAAATATATATATATATATATATATTTCTGCATATGGCTTGTTTTAACTGAATTTCCCCCAATCCTTGCAATGAATATTTTTTATATCCTTCACTTAATTTTATTTTTGTTTCTTTCATTTTAAGTATTGAATTTAAATTGCGGCTTTATTTTTTAATTCTTTTATTCAATAAATCCATTTAGTGGACACATTAAAAAATAAATAAAATAAATATATATACATATGTATATATTTATTTAAATATACGTATTGTGTTATCAAAATTCATGTTTGCGAAAGTCGTGTAAATTGATGATGGTATTTTTCTGGCGAATTTCGCCCTTGTAATTGAATTGAAATTGAATCGGTTAATGTTCATTGGTTTATGCATGCAAATTGCAAAAGTGCAGATATTTGCATATTTATCAGTTTGACAGCTAACTGAAATTGGCTGACAAGGACAATGGCAGGCGCAGGTCCTGCGGGTTGTATCATTAATTTTCAACGCTCAAAGGCAAATTAAATGGCCATCAGCTATGCAGGCTAACGCACACTAACACACACTAACACACACAGACACACACAGACACACACACACACACACACACGCACACACACATGTAAAGTTTTGGGCTGCTTTTTGTTGATGTTGTGGTTGTTTTATATCGGCCTCCTTATGGCGTCATTATGAACACGCTGATAACGGTAAATATAACACACAACAAAAACAAACCTGACAAGTGCTATAAAATTCATCAAAAAGCCAACAAAAAAAAATAAATATTACACAACAATCACGAAAGCGTATTTCTCTCTTTTTTGTTTTAAGTCGTTACGTGCACATGTGTATTTATGTATAAATAAATATATATATATATATATATATATATATGTGTATATAGTTATTTGTTGTTGACAATACACGCACTTATGCCTTACGCATCTGTGTGTGTGTGTGTGTGTGTGTCGTAACTGGCTGTCTGTGTGGCACCGATGACATCATGCAGCGGCGGAGACAGCGAAGCGCCAAACACCTTTCAAAGTTGCCAAGGGTCCTACTAAGTGTATATTTCTGTATGTGTGTGTGTGTGTGTGTGTGTGTGTGTGTGTGTGGGCTTGGCCAACACTCCAATTGGCCGCATTATAAAGCAGCGAATGGCCAATGCATAAATACATAAATAACTACAACAACAATTATGCAATTTCTTGTTGTTGTTGTTGTTGCAGACACCAGTCGGAAAATTTAAAAGCGCTTGCCCCTCCAAAACAAAGCTTCTGCTGCACTTTCAGGGCAACAGGAGAGAGGCACATCCTTTCGTGGTCATTGAAGGAGTCTTTTGTGAAGCGCATCCTTCTTTCGAACGGGTTGCAGATGTTCATCTTGATTTCAAAATTTGCACTTTTATTCTGCACTTTTTCAATAAAGTATATTTTTGTAGTTCCTTTGAAATTGGTCTATAGCGTATATATTAAAATTCCTATTGGAAAGATTTTTTTTTTTTTTTTTGATATTTGCTTTTCTTGAAAAAAATGATTATTTTTACTTGCTTTGCGAATTGGCGTTAAATGTTTGTTAGTTCTTAACGGCTAGTTTAGACCCCCATTTATTTATCGCACAGACTCAAAGCCAAACACCAGCGAGAATTTTCCGAATCTGCATTTCCCTTTTCGGAATACGATTTCCAAACTTTTTCATCTGGAGACCAGCCCATTTAGTGAAATACAAAGAAGCAGATTGTGAATTTGTTATATATATATATATATATATATATATATATATATATATATATATATATATATATATGTATATATATGTATTTATATATATCGTACAAAATGTTCAAACAACAAAAAAATTAATATATATATATATATATACTATATATATATATATATATTGTTTTTTTTTTTGGATGTATATATGTATATTTTGTTAAGAAATTTTAATTATGTAATATTTGAATTGTTGCTTTTGTTGTTAACTTTTCCTCAGCTTTAGTTGAAGGAAGCGTGTTTGGATTTCGTTTAGAATTGGATTATGAAACTATTTTTAATTATTTTTTGTTTTTATTTTAAATTTTGTTGTTGTTGTTGTTATTTTAGTTTCGAGCTTTAATTCGTTTCGCTAATTAAATAATTTATAGAAATTGTTGCCTTGTTAATTTTAGATTATTAATTGCTATACTTTGTATTTGTATTGGTATGCGAATAGCTTAAGCCACTGCGCTCAATTTGTCATTAAGTATTTAATATTTATGTATATATGTATACATATGCATGCCCATACATATGTATATGTGTATATATATATAATTTTATAATTATATATATATATATATATATATATATATATTCATATTTCTATTTATGAATGACGTATGTAAGTTAACAGCTACTTTTGCTTTGTATAAATTCTTCTTGTGTTTTTTTTTTTTGTTGTTTATTTTTTATGTTTTCAGTTTGTTTTTTTGTTTTCTTCCACTTTGCTCTTAAATGTTCCATAAATTTTTTATACTGGGCGTCATTAAAAATGCATATCAAAGTTCTTAATTACATACATAGTAGTACTTCGGATAGGTATATTTTGTTGTTGTTAATTTCAATAAATTTAAACTTTACGTTGCTTGCTTTCTGGATGGGACTTTAAATGTTAATTAAATACATATATTACTTTTAATTATTATTTATTATTATTTTTATTTATTTACTTTATGCATTTTTGTTTTTGTTTTTGTTTTTTTGTTTTTTGTGTTCCACATTTCTTCTTCTTGCCTATTTGCCCGCTGCTACTTGCTTGTCTACGCTTTATAGTAGGTAAATCTTTGACTTTGTTTAATATTAGAGCTAAAATTATAAAAAAGTTTACTTTTTTCCTTTCTTTATTTATATGTATGTATATATGTATCTGGCTTGCGTTTTGCGTGCTCGGTTACGTTTTGAATATTTTTTGTTAGGGTTTTTCGCCCCTTTCTCTTTCAATTTCATGTCTTTGCTAAATTTATTTCGTTATTTTCTATGGTACAAAATTAACAACAAAAAATTGCAAAAAAAAAAAAGCACAAATCGCGATACTCCAAAACACGTAACAATTATCGCATGACTTTCAGAGAATTTTCTTTACGTTTTATTTTTTTTTTAAATTTTTTAAAAGATAGGCAAAAAAAAAATTAATTGTGCGACAAAGTCGTTCTCCCAACCGGCAAACAAAAACATATATTTATGTACTATATGTATGTATTTATCTGAAATAAAAAAGAGCATATGCAAATGTTCAAAATGTCGGAGAATACAACACGACAGATTATTACCTCAGTCTATACATATGATGTGTGTGTCTGTGTGTGTGTGTGTATCAAATAGAATAAGGAAATCCAACGGTAAATAATTTTAAAAAACGACTCGAAAATATTGACAGCATTGAGAAGAAACGCAATATTCAATTTGGAAAGAACGAAACGCTTGCAAAATGGCCTTATTTCAATGTTTTAGCCTTTATTCTTAAATCAATTTACACAACTCTGGCGCATAAATAAAAAAATTTGCAAAAGAAAAACATAAAAAAAGAAATAAAAAAAGGAATCCAAATAAAGAGAAACAAAAGATAACATTTAATCGATGAACGTAGTGAAAATCGGCTTTTCGCCTTTGTCGCCAGTCGCCCATCAAGTGACCAAAGCCAAGCAGGAGTGTCCTTGACAAAAGAGCTAGACTAGGAGATACCACGTACCCAATTACATACACAGCAGCAATGTTCGTTGTTCGTGTGTCTTCAGCACGGACGGACGGACGGACGGGCGGGCGGACCGATGGATGGACAGACAGACAGACAGACGGACGGAATTCAATATTGAATCGGTTACTTCATTGGATTGGATTCCTTCTGACTGTCACATACATTTGCCCAACTTCATTGTACAATTTTTAAACAAATTTTTAATGGATAGTGGTTATAAAAATAAAAATATATATAACTAATTTATTTATCTCGCTTAACTAATATGCTTGCCATACGTATTTCAATTGTTAACATGGACAAGAAAAAAAAAAAAAAAACATTTAGTAGCATATCAATGCCGCCGCCGTGTCCCTCTCTCCTCTGTCTCTCCAGCTGTGTGGAAAACTGATCCACTTTTCCAATTGATGACGACAACAAGAGTATTACGAAAATAGATCAACAAAAAAAATTTAATTTCAGAAAAGAAAAATAATATTGAAAAAAATTGTACAATCAAAAGAGAGAAAGAAAAGAATTGAAGTCATGTGGTCAGATTTGATTCTCGAAGACTTTCTTTGTTTGCTTTGTTATAGTTCCACTTGTTTTTTGTTTTGTATAATACGTACGTAGTTGGTGTTTAATATTTTCAATGCTTTTTTTTTTTGTTTTGTTTTTTTTTTTTATTTTTTGTTTAGGATTTTTCGCTTTTTTAGTATTTTCTTGTATTTTTGCTATATAAACTGTATAAACTGCCTGCCTGCTAACGCTGAACGCTTGTCAAATTTTAGTTTGTTTTCTTTTTTGTCGTTTTTTTTTAGTTTTTTTTTTTTTTTGTTTTCTGTTTTTGCTTTGTTTTTTGTTTGTTTTGTTTGTTACTTAAATGGTAGAACGTTTTTTGTTGGTTTGTATATGCATTACTTAACTAACAAATAGCAGCGCGCACATACATATATATGGTCTATACGTATATAGCATAGCTACATGCACGGCTCTAGCGTAACCGCTTCTTACAGACTAACATTTAAAGACTGTCCATTGTTGTTGCTGTGTTTGCTTTTGATGTTGTTGTTGTTGTTGTTGTTATTGTTTTTGCTTTAGCTTTTGCTGCTGTTGGTGTTCCTGCTGTTTTTATTATTTTAGCTCCTTTTTTGCAACATTCATTCATTGTGAGTATAAAAAAGATTTCCTAATTTTTGTTTGTTTGTTTGTTGATTGGTGTTTGTTGTTGCTTGTTGATTATTGTTCTTTTCATTTAGGTTTGTTTATTATGCTTTGTTGCTTCGGCTGCCAGCCAATTGTTATATATTGTTATTATTATGTATGCTTATTACATAGCTTTTTATATGAAGTATATATATATATATATATATATATATATATATATATATATATATATATATATATATATATATATAGCGCAGATGTTATTAATTATGTTTTGCTTTTCCTTCTGGCTTTTGCCGGCTTCTCCACCTCCTCCTCCTCTTTCTCATATATGTATGTATATGCATGCCGCTCTCTCTTTCTCTCTCTCTGTCTCTCTCTTTCTGTTTCTTTCTCTCTTTTATTCTGTCACACACAAATGATATATGCCCCTATCATTTTAATTTTCATTTAGTTTCCTCTCTTATCTTTTTACGATTGTTTTTTATGTTGTTTTGTTGTTGCTCCTTTTTTTTTTTGTTAAGTTTTGTTTAGTTTTAAATATCGTTTGGGCATATGAAAGACACCAAAATACGGCCTAATTATCGCCATTGTGATCGATATCCTGTTGTAGGTCCTTGAGCTTCTCCTCCCGCGGCTTGGCATTGCCAAAAATGGAGGCCGATTGTTTGGTTTCAGCCACCGCATTGATGGGCGCCGCAATGGTTCGTGGCTTAAGCTGCAATCGTGGCCGCTCCGTATCATCTGCAAACAATATCGATATGAAATGATTAGCTTTAGCTATGGATAAATGGATGGATGGATGGGAAGATGGATAGATATGTTACCAATGGCACCCATTGCAATGTTGCCGCCACTGCCGCCGCCGCCGCCACCGCCGCTGGGCCGTTCCGGCTGCTGCGAGTGCTGCTGGTTGGGATTGTAGTGGGTACGCTCGCGATCCCTATGCCGGCTGAAGTTGTTGTAGCGATCGCCGTCGCGCGACTGATTGCCATAGCTTCCCTCGCGCTGACCGCGATCACGATCCTGATTGCGTTCGAATCGCTCGTCATTATTGAAATTGCCGTAACGGCCGCGATTTGCCGGCCGATCTGCAAAAATATTCATATTGTGAATCATACAAATATCGTTTATATCTATATATGTATATATATATATGCAATAGCTATATGTACATACATATGTGCGTATGTATATACACATTATAATACTTTATATATAATTAATAGGCATTATATGTGGCAAAGGACTTTTGTACGGCATAGTTTCAACTTTTGAATGGGGCATCATGCGGGCCCAGTGAAGCGTGCTACAAAATGCATTTTAAATCAACTAAAAACTTAAATATCTAGAATACTTATATATGTATGTAGAAGTGTTTGTTGTATATCTAAATAAATATCGTACAATAATTTATAAGATTAAGGAAGAAAGAAAAGAAAACAAGCGCCCAAAAACAACAAAAAAAAAAACTTTTAAAAGTAATATTAACAATAATAATAATTATAATAAAGGATAGAGAAACACAGTGGACACTCGAGTATAAGAAGGTTGATTGTAGTTTGCAAATCTGATATCTGTTTGATTGTAAAATCTTATATTTAAACTGTTTAATGATGACCAAAATTCGGTTGGATTATTAAAAGTGATTTACTCGAAAGTGCCACAAAATAGAATACAAAAGAAAATCGAATTAAATTCAAGATCTTTATATGAAGAGCATCAGTTACGAGCGAAAGCGATAGTAAACGAGATTATTGGAAAATTAAATTTGAAGTGTATTCAAACTAAAAATCGGCAAAAGGATCTGTGGCAAATGAAGTGCGAAAGGCGTCTTAATATCAATATTAAAATATATTGCAGATGCTGGCCGCTTTTGGACCACGCGAATTATTTCTTCTTTTCATGTTTTCTTTTCTTTTCTTTTTTCCATGCGAATTTGGCGAGATTGCAATCAACTACGGTTTTTTTTTTTTGGTATATATTTGTTTTGATTTTGTTTTTTGGTACGAATTTTTGGGGCACGAACTACAAAGATGCATCTACTACGTGTTGCTGAAGTTTTGTAGTAAGAGGTTGTTGCACTTGCGTGGCAGATAAAAATGCTTTACCATTGTATCCTCTATTCATGCCGGAGATGGCGACGCCACGACTTCTATCACTGTGACCACCATAATTATCATTGTACGAACCTCTACTATCGCCGCGATTACCAGAGCCGCCGCCGGCCTCGCGACCGCCGCCGGTGCCGGGACCGCTTCGGCTATACGATTGACTGGTGCCGCCCTGACGTGGTGGTCCGCGCTTCTGGAAGCCATCGCGGTTGCCATCTCGGGTCATGCCGCCACCATTGCCGCCACCGCCGCCAATGCCGCCGCCGCCAGGGCTATAAAAGAAATGCAAAAATAAACAATTGGAGAGAAAAAGATACAGAGAGAAATGGATAATTATATTTACCGTTCATTTTTCCTACGATCGGCAATATCTATGCGGAGCGGGGCCGAAAGGTCATCGAGTTTAATGCGACCATCGCACTCGAGTGCACGCTCCAAATTGTCGAGCGTCTCGAACTCCACGTAACAGAATCCCTTGAACATATCCGTGTCCCGATCCTTGACCAGGCGCACATTCTTCACCTCGAAATTGTTAAATATTTTCATAACATCGCCCTGGACGAGACCCTGCGGCAAGTTGCCCACGTACGCAATAAATGGCGGTTCCGTCGGCAATTGCTTCACATGCCGTTCGCCTCCAAATCCACCTCTAAAATATGTCAATAAATACAAAAAAAAAAACAATGTAAATAAATAAATAAATAAATAAATTAGTGTGCAAAATACAAACAATGTAGCATGCGCCGGCCCGGCTACGGTTTAAACGCACGTGTCTTCGAGCCGGAGCCAAGCCAAACGCACTCGATGAAAAATATGCAAAAAAAAAAAAAATGCACACACACAAAACAAAAACAGTTGCCGCTCAAATAACAAGTAGACATCAACAATAACAAAAGTGGAGCGGCATCTTAAGCAGACAACAGTTGGAATAAAAACAAAAAAGCGCGCGCTTTTTAAATATTTGCGGCAAAAAAAAAAATAAAATAAATAAAAATAAATAGCACAAAAAAAAGAAGCTGTGTGCAGAACTCCGCGTCGAGCCGCCCATTAGCTGCGCTGGCGCTGTTTTCATAGTTAATGATGCGCCAAAGGCAAATCGCATACCGCCGACGTCAGCGTCGCCAGCAACGTCGTCGGCGACAGCGCAGCAAATTGCCCGAAAAAAAATAGCAAAGAAAAAGAAATATAGGAAAAAAAAACACGCACACTTGCAAACACACACACACAAACACACAGTTACAGTCACACGCACGTATGCATGCATGTACATTTTTAGGGTTTTGTGTGTTTGTGTTCCGTGTGCGTGTGTGTGTGAGTGTTTGTGTGTGCGTGTTGGTTGACTTTTGCTTAAACCGCGTGCATTATTATACATTGGAGCACATTTCGCGTTGTTGTGGGGCACATGCTGCGATCGCACTTCCATCGTTTTTACACATTTTCGTAGAGCTGACCCGCACAGTTATTAAATTATTTAATAATATTTACCTAGCGTGTTCATAACCACCTCTTCCAGCCATGTTTTATTTTTTTCAAATGAGCGAATTCGCTGCAATCCACAGACTGACTGCCAAGTTTGTCGCCGTGTGCACGCGCTCCAGTGTGTACACACCAAATTTTGGCGGCTAAAGGGAGTACACCCACCTATTGAAATTGGTATATACAAAGTACTAAAGGCCGGACTAAATAAAATGGTATTTTGATTGCATAAATATGTCCCCATATGTCGAAATTAAAGATAAATCTCTAAGCCAACCATAAAACCCAGATGCAGCCATGGGCAACACTTCAATTCGGCGAATTGAATGTGCACTTGGCATTGACCAACACTAATATCGCGGAATGACAACATCAATGACCTATCGATTGTTTGTATTAAAGGCGTATTTAAATATTATATATGCAATAAGATAGGAAATTCCATTAAATCTTTTAAGGGAAATAATATTATTCTTGCCGCGTTAGCCTTGCTACAAGGCTGGCTGCACATTACCTATATCGATATATATCGATGCGAATTCGCCGCCGGAGACACTCGCCCAATACATCGTTGACCAACTCTGTTTGCCGAGAGCTAGCTTCTTCTTACATCGTATTTCGGGAGAATTGTACACGTTTTTTTTTGCTGCAATTTCTTTGCGGTCTACGTTTTGCCACAAACATCATATTCAATTAAAAAGTGCACAAGCAAAATGGCACTAACTTCAAGATTCTACTTTGAAAAATATCCGGAAATTGAAGATGTCGTCATGGTGAACGTGCTCTCGATTGCCGAAATGGGCGCTTACGTCCATTTGCTGGAGTACAACAACATTGAGGGCATGATTTTGCTATCGGAGTTGTCGCGTCGTCGCATTCGCTCCATTAACAAATTGATACGTGTGGGCAAAACGGAACCGGTTGTTGTCATCCGTGTGGATAAGGAGAAAGGCTACATTGATCTATCCAAACGTCGCGTTTCGCCTGAGGATGTTGAAAAGTGCACGGAGCGATTTGCTAAAGCCAAAGCAATCAACTCATTGTTGCGTCATGTTGCCGACATTTTGGAATACGACAGCAGCGAGAAGCTGGAGGAGCTCTACCAGAAGACCGCCTGGTATTTTGAAAAGAAATACAATAGCAAAACGGTTGCCTACGACATCTTTAAGCAATCGGTGACAGATCCATCAGTGTTTGATGAATGCAACCTGGATGCGAAGACGAAGGAGGTGCTGCTAAGCAATATCAAACGCAAACTGGTCTCGCCCACGGTGAAAATACGCGCCGATATCGAGTGCTCATGCTATGGCTACGAGGGCATCGATGCCGTCAAAGCGTCGCTCAGCAAAGGACTCGAGTTGAGCACCGAGGAGCTGCCCATACGCATCAACCTGATAGCGCCGCCACTGTAAGTTCAATTCAAATTTAATTATACACAGATATATATATATATATATATATGTATATGCACACAGATATGTGATGACCACATCGACCACAAAGAAGACAGATGGCCTCAAAGCACTGGAGGTGGCCATTGAGAGTATACGTGCTAAGATCATCGAGTTCGAGGGTGAATTCAAAGTGATAATGGCGCCCAAACTGGTAACAGCCATTGATGAGGCAGATTTGGCACGTCGCCTGGAACGAGCCGAGGCGGAGAACGCTCAAGTTGCTGGCGATGATGATGAGGAGGATGCCGCCGATCAGGAGGGTATGCAGTTTGATCCCGAGAAGGAATTCAATCACAAAAACGCCCCATCGCGTCCCAATGAAGATGACGACGACGAAGACGATGACGAAGAGTAGAAGCAACATCAATTCTGCCTTAGCCTACAGCAACAACAACAACATCTAACAATCAAAATATACATTATACATGTATATATGAATATATATGCATATATATATATATATATATACATTGTATACGCACACGGGGGAGGAGTGTATGTGTGTGCGTGTGTGTGTGTACACCAAAAGAAGAAAGGAAAGAAAAACAATAGAAACATTAACGCCAGAAACTGTAATAACGATGATTACATCGTTAAACATAATTCAATAACACATATTTAATAAAAATTAAAAGGAAAACTGTCCAACAACCATAAAAAACAAAAGACGGTTTTAAGTGAAACTTATTCTTGAATGGGAAATTCGCAGCAGGATCTGGCAAAAGTTTTACAAAAACTACTTGTTTCTCCTATATTTGCCAGGTGAGAATGCTGGGAAATGAGACGGAAAATTGATATAAAGCACAGTTATTTGAATAGCATCATTTCGTTCAATTCCAATCCAAACAATACTCGTTTTATTTAACCATTTCACTTCGTACATAATTGCATAGTCTTAATACTATCTCAAATTTTATAAATGAATTTACAATTGTGTATATATATATATATATATATAAATATATATATATATACATATATATATATATATATAAATAAATATATATAACGAAAAATGTGTGTATAATTAGTTAGTGTATAAATATTTGCTGCGTGTGTATAAATTTCCCCAATTGGGTTTTTCGTTGCTGCGACTAATTTTCAATACTGTGGCATTTTACAGTTCGAACATCGAATTTCGAATAATTATTAATTTAGTGCTAAATATAATCAATTAAGGGATTGAGGGGAGTTTGAAGCTGAAAATAAAGCTGAATCAATTAATTATTGCACATTTTCATCATGTCCGAAAATTGTTTTGATATTGATACTGACATCGCTGTTGTTGTTGTTGTTGTTGTGGTGGTGGTGGTGGTTGTGTTGGAGTTGGTGGCGTTCGCTTTTCCTATTATTGCAAAATGTTGGTTGATTTGATTGATCCCAGAGCATTGACGGAGCCGCAGCAGCCCGGAGCGCTCCAGCGTTCAGCTGAGCCCACCGCTACCAGCGGCTGCATTGGTGCTAACTAGCATTGAGCTGGCGACCGCCTTGTCGCCATTGCTCCGTCTCAGTACAGTGAGCACATCTCTGCGCGGATAGCCCAATTCCATCAGATCATTCACATCCTGTTCCGTGAAAGGATCCATCGGCTGTATATTATTTAGATTATTGCCAACATTGCTGGTGGTGGCGGTGGTGGTGTTGCTGGTACTGGTGCTGGCTCCACCGCTTTCCCGTTTGCTCTGCTCAATTGCCTGGGCAATTGCCTGGCGTTCGTTTTCCTCCGGATTGCGGGTGAGGCGGGCGCATGGCGGCAGCTCGCTTTCCGGTAAAAATGGCGTTGTGGTGCCTGTGGTGCCAATGATCAACAGATTGCGTTGCAAGTCAATAAGGCACTGCAATCAAAGCGATATTTATTGTAAATTGTATAGCTAGAATATGTAGTATATCTAAATCAGATATGTAGGATGTGCACACCTGGACATCTGGACAGTAAAGTGGGTGTGAGAATAATGCATGTCTGCTTTTTGACTTCATATTATTTGGAATTCTTTACAGTTTGGTTACCAAACCAATCTGGTTGTTTGTCTACTTATTTTGGATAATACAAAAAATATTCACTCCTATTTTTACTGCCCAGTTTTTTAGGTAAGCACTTAATTCCTAGATGATCTCAATGGTGCATCTGGCAAGAGTATGTCATTATTATTGTTAGTATTATTTTTTTTTGTACTCACCTGATGACGCTTGAGCATGTCCAGGCCCAATAACATGTCCATGGGCTGCTGGCCCAACACCGTAAAACTGGAAATCAAATAATCATTGTCAATCTGCAGCTGGACCATATGAACGCGACCCAGAATTGGCTGTGTGCCAACACCCTTGGCAATGCCGTTCCAGCGCGTGTCGAGCAGTCGATTCACATTGCAACGTTCCGCACACTCCTTGCTCATGATTGTCGTCTGTGCACCGGAGTCGACGAACGCCTTCACCGGTGTCCCATTTACCTTGCAGTTGATGTAGCTGTATTAGTGGCATCCAAATTGTGATTAATTAATTGATATACGTTGATACCGAAGGTATCGATAAATCGATAAAATTTGGTAATTGCATATCGATAAGGCCACAAATCTCCCACAAGGACTACAGTCAGCAAATCTGATTTAAGGTTCGTTGACGATATGCATAAAGTATCTGCACATGCCACTACCACTAATACCTCCACTAGGTTAGGTTAGGTTAGACGGTTCTGACCTGAAAGCTTAGCACACATAGACCAATTATTGGCCCCTTGCGATACCGTGGATCTAAGTCCTGCTCCGAATCTGGTGGTAATTCGGGTCAATTGAACCAGCCAGTTGCATTTATGAATTTTGCGATTCTGGCTGGTCTTGTGTGCGCTAGCTGTGTTAAGCCGGATAGGAAGTGACTTCCCAAGAAGGTAAACCGTCTTTTTGCCAGTGCTGAGCAGATACAGAGGAAGTGCTCCGAAGATTCCACCTCCTCCTCGTCTCTGCAGCTTCAGCAGAAATCGTTGTGTGGGATTTGAAGCCTACAGGCGTGAGAACCCACTAGCCGGTGACCAGTCATTGCCCGAATAACAGCGGAACAATTACTGCGGCTTAAGTAGCACAGTTCTCCACATGACTACAGTTGGTATTTAGCCATTTGTCGTTTGACCTGCGTCTATTAAGTTCTTTTATTTTGAGCTTGCAGGTTGCTAGAGGCATACTCACAAAGGAAGGTGTGAGGAGGGGTAGTAGAGTGCTAGTGCTAGCTAGCTCATCAGCTATACAGTTGCCTTCTATGTTACTGTGCCCAGGCACCCATATTAGGCTCATAGCATGCTGCTCTGCCATCTCGTGTAGAGATTTGCGACAGCATGTTACGGATGTCGAGATTGTTTACATCGCACTGATAGATTTAATGCCCGCTTGGCTATCTACATAAATGTTTATACTAGAAGAACTAATTTTCGAACTTTTCAGGCAGTTTAGTGCTTCTTGTATAGCTATCACTTCTGCCTGGAAGACACTACAGTGTTCCGAAAGATTGAAGGATAGTTGGGTGGTTAGTTGAGCGGAGTATACACCTCCGCCTTCGCGATTTTCGAGTTTTGACCCGTCTGTGTAAAACTCCACGGTCGCTGGTGACCGCGGGTTGTGAGTATTAAAGGGTATGTTGAGGTAAACTACTGGTGTACAGTAGTTTGTTTTCATGGGTATTTCGGATCTCCCTATTAGAATAGAGGCATGGCCCTGGTTCTGGGTGGTCCACGATGTGGATTCCCTAAGTCTGATTGTCGTGAGTGTTGCCTGCTCGAGGCCTTCTACTTCTAAACATGGGATTTCTGTGATGACGTCTAGTGTCTCATTTGGTGTGGAGCGAAGTGCTTCTGAGATACATAGTTCAGCCATTCGCTGAACCTTATTGAGTTGTTTTAGAGTGGTTTGCTTTTTAAGGCAAGGCCAACATGTTATGACCATATAAAAGAATGGACCTAATGATGGATAGGTACATCCATCGGACAATATTTGGGGTCATGCCCCATCTGAGTCCGATGGATTTCCTATAAATGTAAAGGGCTACGGTTGCCTTCCTAACCCTTATCTGGGTGTTTAGATTCAAATCCAATTTTTTGTCCAGTGTCATCCCTTAAAAAACTGGCACTGGATTTGAAGGAAAGAGTTGTATTGCTCAGTCTTGGCGAATAGCTCCACTAAGGGATCGATAAAAATTGTATGGCCACGCCTACTTCGCCTCCCTAAGCCGGGACACCTCTTCGATCAATTACTAAAAATAGAATTAGAACTAGAAAACTCTTCCATCAAAATTGTTTGGTTTATATTTAAAGGCAAACTGCGAGGGAATTTTTTTGGCTACATCCACCCGGTTATCAGCTGGAATCACAGTATTGCGCAGTCGGTTACGCCCGACTGCAAACAGTCTTTCCTGTTCTCTCTACTGAATGTGAGAAGGTAATAAAATTACATACAGCATTGTGACAGTGCCAAAGATTTCTGGATTGTATTCAATGGCCGCTGCCATATTGTCCTGAACGTTCTTTTCCCTGATCTGTTCGGCAATTAGTCGCTGTGTGTCCTCGTTGAACGGATCGGCATTGAGCATACGCTGATGCTGCTCGTTGCGACGCTTCCGGGCATCAATTTTCTCGCGCAGAGCCTTTGCAAATGCCTCCAAATCGCCAGAATCGAGGGCTTCGGCTAGTCCAGGATCGTTTTGTCGGAGCAGCGCCAAATTCTCCGGGCTGGACAAGAACATTTGACGCACCAGCGCCGGATCATCGTCGCAGTTCACATTGAACTCATCTGTCATTGGTATGTCGGCGAGCGGTTGCTGCAGCTGTTCCAGAAAGTGCTGCAATTGTTGCTGCATATTAACCGAACCAGGCGTGCCACTGCCACTGCCAGCGCTTTGCTGTGTTGACGGACTGCCGCCCGATGTACTCGCACCGGGCACAGCGATGCTGCTAAAGTCCAGATGACGAATAGATGGATTGTTGCCACCTAAAACGCGTTCAGTTAAACAGTTAAACAACAATCAAGCAAATAGTACTTTTTATATAAATTCTATTTAAAGGTAAACATTTATTTTTATCCGGCATAAAATCCGTTTCATTTAATCTATCTACGAAAACAAACATCAAAAAATGCGCATTCATGTTTGTATGGATGACACCCACTTCGGGTACGTGGTGGTTCGAGGTAAAACAAAGAAATTAAATAATTATAACGCAGAAAGCGACTGGAAATTAAAAGCGATTGCAAATTGCGTGTGCCCACGCTCAAAAAAAAAAAAAAATAAATAAATAAATATATATATATATATATATATGTATATATGAGAAAAAAATGAACAATTCGGGCAATGCACACTGGGCCACATGAGCATTTCATAAATTTGAACAATAAATATAATGAATTGAACTTTGAACTAGTGTCTCTTGATATTTTCAAGTTTTTGACAACAAATGAGAACAATTGCAAAGCCAGTTAAAGATTAAATATACCCTTGTAGTAACTAACCGGAGTTTATTTAAATTTGAATTAAATTAAATTTAAAATAAAATTAAAATTATAAATAAATTAAAAAATACTCAAATATTTTTAAGATTTCTGGGGGTAGAAAACAAAATGGTCCAACATTTGTTGCATGAATTGGGGAAAACCCAGAAAAACCCAATCAAACCAAAAATAATTAGTAAAAATTTGTTAAGACCCACCACACATGCGAACAAGTTAATCACTAGATAAGACATTTAGAATTGAGTTTTGAATTATAGAAATGGAGGACTCTGAATTGATTACATGATATAGTTTATTATAATCATTACAGAGTACTCGAAACGGTAGTTGACCTGGTCACATTGTGGTCCGGTACGCATCGAATTACGTACTGCATCCAGCACAGATGGCCAGATGACTATCAAGATCGACAATGAGTAGAAAATAGGTTCGCTTCAATGCGTTACAAGCTCCACGGCAAAATTAGAATAAGAATGGCCTGCTTTGATCCAGTATGCAATGTACAATGTATAAATACATATATTTATATACATATATATATATATATATATATATATATATATATGTATGTATGTGTGTGTATTTTATGTGTAGGCACTAGGCCAATCGCGCATGGGGTCACCTGAAACATGTGCAGCTGTGTGCATGGATTCGATTACCTCTATGCTAAGCGTAGATCGATAATAGCTGATTGATGAAAATCAGATCAACATTTGCATATGCACATGCCTGTATGTGTGTGTGTGTGTGTGTGTGTGTATATGTATGTGTGTGTGTTCCGTTTACTTTGTTGTCTTCTGCATAGCAATTGGAATGTGGAAAAAACTCAACCATACATTTATAGTACTGACTGAGACTTGATAATGTGTAAATAAAGAAAGAACACATTTTTATTTTTAATATGCAGATTACATACATCACACACACACACACACACACACAAACACACATGCACACTGCTGGCCAGGAGCAGCGGCCTAGAGCGGATGCAATGACCCACTTAGCAGTTAGCACGACGCGCGCATCTTGCAAACCAATGCGAATGATGGGTGGGTAGGAGGTGTGTGTGTGTGTGTGGGGGAGGGGGGGGGGAGGCGTGTCTCTCACCTGTCCGATTGGAGCTTATCCGTCGGCGCTCCAGCACAATGCAGTCGCCCTCGCGCACACCGAACTCCTTCAGCGTCTGCCTGTCGTTGTTCAACTCGCGACCATTGAAGAGCAACATTATTTGGCCAACCTCGGCGCTAATTTCGTTGGCACACAGTGCCTTCAGCACTTCTAGCTCCAAATCTTCGGCGACATCTATAAAGAAAATTTTATCATCGGTGGTCGTCACGGTGATTTTCATCGCGATGGCAGGTGCGGCGGCGGTGGCGTCGTCAGCGGCAGCGTTACTCTCTCTTAACTATTTATCAATTGCAGTGTGTTTCTTCTTTTTTGGGTTTCTTTTTATTTTTTAGAACGCTTGCCGTGGGTGCAATAAATTTGGATTGAAATTGGAGTTGTGGGATCCCTGAGCAAAAAAAAATGCTGCTTATTTTGCGGCTGTCGTAAAAACACACGTTTTCAGTGCAGCGCAAATTAATAAATGCGTTTGAATTTTGTATTTCGTCGTCGGTTCTTCTTTTCACGTTTCTTTTGCGTTCATTCGTTTTTTTTTTTTTTTTTGGCTTTGCTTTGTTGTTTAGACGGAACGCTACCGCTAGATATGAAAACGATATACGCTAATGCATGCGATGATTTTCTTTATTCTTGTTTCGTTGTCTGCATGGTTAGTTAGCCTAGACTGGTTTGTTGGTAAGCAACATTAAATTTTAATCTAAAATCAAAAACAAATAAATAAAACTAAATATGTAGCCAAAACGCATAAAATATATTTTCCAGAGCCTACTTTACCAAATTATCAATAAGCCGATAAATCGATATAGAATTTATTTGGAATATTTTGACTTGGCAATACACGTTATGTAAATGCGCAATTTGACGCTGATTTTAATGAGTATTTTCTTTTTGTTTTTATAAAGCTTTAATTTTTTACGTTGTTTCTCGAAAAGCATACAATTTATATTCGATAATAGGCCATGCTAGTATTTATTTATTTGTATTTCTTATCGATATACATATATCGATAAGCAGCTCTGGAACGCGAAATTTCTTGTGTTATTTACATATTTGGTGCAGCAAAATTGCGACGAGTGCTTTAGTTACAATCCCGTTAACCGTAACATTTGACGCATCGGTTGTCGTCTGCACTGTTTTGAACTGAAAGCGCCATGTCGACGCAAAATGTGGGAAACGAGGAAAACGCTGCCCCAAAGTCCAAACGACCTTCAGGTGAAAATTCTGCGAATTTTATATTATATGTAAATAAAAGACGGACACCCACACTCAAGTAACAAGTTGTCGATTCAATTCGGCCCTGCTCAAAAATATGTGTGTGCGTGTGTGTTGTGTGTTATTGATAAGAAATGAGGGAATGACTAATAGCTAACATTGTGTTGCCAACTTTTAAAGCTACCGTTGATAAAGCTGAAAGATTCTAGATAATCTTGTTGTAAATTCATAGTCCCAATATGCCCCAAATATATGTTGTATGTGACATTTAACAACATGTTTACCTCTGTATAAATACTATTTATGCTTTTAACCAACATTATTTAAATACTATTTTATGTCACACACACACACACACATTACTTTGGAAAGAAAACAAAACGCTGATTTTTACTTGAAATGATGACGGAATTGTCAACAAGCAATGTGGACAAATGTGATCGATATTTTAGGGTGGCGAGCGTTTGACACGCAGCCGCAGGCAAAGGCATGAATCACTTTTTAAAATACATTACAATATTGGTTATTTATTCCGTTTTGTGTTTGGATTGAACAGATTCAGCATTCAAGCAACAACGCCTTCCCGCCTGGCAACCGGTGCTGACAGCACGAACAGTTCTGCCCACGTTCTTTGTGATCGGTGTGCTCTTCATTCCCATTGGGGTGGTGCTGCTGCACTTCTCCAATTCATCCAATGAGCTCATCATCGACTACACCAGATGCATGCAGGTGGGAAATAATAATAAGACTTGTGCCGAGTTTTTGGAAGCCACAACGGGCGGACAGTGCTTGTGCAAGATTAACTTTAATCTAACTGAAGACTTTAATGCAAGTATCCAAGTAACCAAGTGTTTGGCAATAGTTCATCCATAAGAATAACACATATTTTGCTTCTTTTTTTGCGCAGGGCGATGTTTACATGTACTATGGCCTGACCAATTACTATCAGAACCATCGACGGTATGTGAAATCGCGCGACGATGAGCAGCTGTTGGGTCACCTTTCGCTAACGCCCAGCTCGGACTGCACCCCATTTGCCTACGCGGACAATGACAAACCCATTGCGCCATGTGGTGCCATTGCCAATTCCCTTTTCAATGGTTGTGGAAGACATACATTAATTACTTTCTTTGTTATTAAAATTTTATATTTGTATTTGCAGACACACTCACACTGAGCCAAGGCAGCTCGGAAATTAAATTATTGAATACGGGCATTGCATGGCCATCGGATAAGCGTGTCAAGTTCCGTAATCCTGAAGGTAACTTAAAAGATGCGCTAGCCGCATTTGAAAAGCCAATTTTCTGGCAGAAAAACTTAAGTGAATTGGATCCAACGAACGAAGAAAATAACGGCTTCCAGAACGAGGATCTAATTGTTTGGATGCGCACCGCTGCCCTGCCTAATTTCCGGAAACTATACCGTCGCTTGGACCAGACAAATAATAGCTTTTCACGTGGCCTGAAGGCCGGTGAATACACATTGCATGTAGAGTACAGTGAGTTCTTTTTTGTTCTCTATATATATTATATACATATATATCTACCATGTAGATAGATATGGTTAGGTGCAATGTGTACATATTGATGTTATTGTTTTAGAGTATCCCGTGGTCTCGTTTGATGGCACCAAACGCATGATTCTGTCGACCACATCCGTGCTGGGCGGAAAGAATCCCTTCCTGGGCATTGCCTATATCGTTGTAGGTGGCATTTGTGTAACGCTTGGACTGGCGCTGCTCTTCATTCATCTGCGCTGCAGTCGCAGGTATGTTGGCGCTCTACCCTCTCCCGCTCCCACTCACGTTCCCCCATATCCAGATATGCATCATTTCATTATCGTTATCGTTGCCCACTTTAGCAATCATTTGGTGTGCGATAAGTATAATCATATCAGAAGCAGCTATGATTACAATAAATTTCTTCATTCTCAAATAAAACTAATGAATTTTTTGCTTCATCTTTCTCTCACACACACACTCCCACTCTCTTTCTTTATGTCCTTCTCTTTCTGGAACATACAGCAGCAACATGGAGATGATAAGCGTTAATCCGCACACACAGTACTCCTAGAGGAAATGGAACTGGAAATGGATTTAAATTGATAGTATTTTCGTCTTTTTTTGTTTATGTGGAAAAGTTCTATCTGCGAATCGCCCTTGCACCATTAATTAGTTGTAATCTCTTTTTTTAGGCATAAATTATTACATGTATCTAACGCCTTGTGTTAGATTACACAATTAAGTTTCTATTAGCATTGATACGCATTGTACGTTTGTAATTGTTTCCTTATTTTCAATCCTTTGTTTTTGCACCCAATTATATATGTGATGTTTGTTGTTGTAACTTTTTAATCGTTTTATAATGCACCTCACAAACAGAAACAGAAACAGAGACACAGACCAAATAGCAGAGTTCAATAATAATTAAAGTTTAGACTTGTGTGCCTGAGCCGCTCCGCCGCCTGCCAAACACCAATCATTTTAGACTAACGCTAAACAAACAGCAAAAAAATAAAGCATAAACAAAATAATTATGAATGTGCATTGATATTTTACTAATAAACTGTGCAAATATGAATTGAACTACACATACATACAACAAACTCGTCTATTTACTGCAAACAAAACGGAAGTAGGGAAGGGAAGGGGGACGCGAACTGAGCACAACTTACAGTGCTTACGATTGCAGCAGTGCTGGGCAATCGATATATATCGTTATCGCAACTTGGGCGCGCTTTAAAATTTTTTTAATGTTGAATAAATAAAATGCAAAGTGTTTAAGGTATTCAATTCATATGCATATGCATTTTTGTTGCATTAATGCTTCTTTTTTATTTGTTTTAAACTAGTTTCCAATTACATACATAAACCTTAAAATAATTTTACAAGTAAAAGGTATGTTCGCAATCGCAATAATTAATTCGTAAGCGTAATTAACATTTGCAGTATGCACTATTTGTTTTGTTTTATGTTTTTTCCTTCTTTTTTTGTTTATATATGAGTGTGTATGTGTTGGTGTGTGTGTGTGTACATACGAATATGATTGGTTTGAATAATAAATGTAGCATGAAACGAATTATGTATGAAATGCATCATTAAATATAAATAATTAATATACAAATTACATACTAAATATTTAAATGGGTCAAAGTGCTAATGCTGCGTGTGTATGGCGAAAATTAACGTTTGATAGAAATGCGTTCTTTACATTTTCTTCTTCTTTTTTTTTGTGCTTTCCTCTCAATTCAAATCACTCATCGCATTTATTCCGTTTGCAAAATTATCGTATTTGAAATCTCCATAGTCATCAATAAAACGTTAAATATACAAAAACTGAATAAAGAAATGTTAAAAAGCTCCAAATAATTTACTTAACTTTCTGCCTCCCCCCCTCAACTAAAACTGAAATATTTCATTTGACAACTCATTTTCGTTGAGTGCATCTGTAAAAATTATATTAAGGCAAATACGATTTTGTGTAAGAAATGAATCACGTAATTTTATGTTCAAATTTGTGAAAATTCATGCTGGATAACTAAAACTATGCGAGTCCAAAAGCATAAGCAATATTTATAAAAAAAAAGAGAAAAAATAGAAAACAATTTACTGTACGCAACAGGGTTTCAACTAAATTGGAAATGCTTCGAGATAATTTCAAATTTAGATAACGCACTTGTAAAATCAATGATATATATATATATATGTATGTATATATATATATATATTTACACAACAATTTAGAATCAAATTAAGTATCGGTTTTTTAAACCCAGCGGCAGGTAAAGAACAGATATTAAAAACAAAAAATTTAAAAATAAAATATGATTAATGTTCCATTAACAATTAAATCAATCAAGTGGCTTTTTTCTCCTTCCACTTTCATTCGTTTCATTCCCTTCTCTGCCACTTCCCACTTCTACCTAAGGTTTGTTGTTGCTTTGGTGCTTCGTCTTCGTCTTCGTCTTCGTGTCTCTGTCCGGATATCGCCAGACAGACAATTCTAGGTTCGCGTAAACCTCCTCTCTTAAATAATCATGTTTGTATTCATTCTAAATCCTTATGTATGTATGTGTGTATGTACGTACGTAGGCATTTATATAGGTATGTATGTATTTATGTATTTATGTATGTATGTATGTATGTATGTATGTGCAAATCTTAACTAACTAAGTCTCAGAACTGTAGACACTTTCGGTCTGCTGTTGTCTGCGATACCAACTAATTTAACATGTAAAACAATAAAAAAAAAAATAATTGAAATGTACACATTTCTAGATGTATGCATATTTGTATGTATGATGTATGATGTATGACGGATGTATGTGTGTACGTATACGTATTATACCATATCAAATATGTAGATACATATTTTTGCAGCAGTTGCTGCTGCAACTACAAATTTAGTAGCAAGAGAGAAAAAAAAGAAGAGTTATTTATGCGTTGCACAAAACACACACACACACGCACACAACTTTCTTTATACATATGCGTGTGAGTGCGTGTGTGTGTGTGCATGTGTGTGTGTGTGTGTGTGTGTGATTATGATTGAATGACGATAATTGTTGTTGTTGTTGTTGTTGTCGTTGTTGCTGTTTGTTTTCTTGATGATGGAATGCGTTGCGTATTTGATGTGTGCGTGTGTGTTTTGGATGTGGTTTTTGTTTTGTTTTTGTTTTTGCTTTTGCTTTTGTTTTTGCTTTTGTTTTTGCTTTTGTTTTTGCTTTTGTTTTTGCTTTTGTACATTTGTCGAGCTCACTTGAAGCTCGTTGCAGCGTCCGCTGCAGCAGCAGCTTTAACTGTTGTTGTTGTTGTTGTTGTCTTCGTTGTTGCATCCAAGCCGGACTTTTTGGTATTCATTTTGTTATTGCTGTTGCTGCTACTGCTGCTGCTACTGTTGTTGTTGTTGTTTGTGGTGCTCCTGTTGGCGCCGTTGCTCTTGTTACTGCTGCTGCTGCCCCCCGCTGATGGCCCATTGAGGAAATGACTTTTAATATGTGTTTGAAGAAGCTCCTGGGAATCGAAACAAAGTTGACATAGATCACACGTATAGCTGGAATTAGACTGATCAGCGGCAGCGCCATGTGCCGCTGATGCAACTACTTTTTTTTTATTTTTTTTATTACGCCGCTCACCAGTTGAATACGATGTTGTTGTTGTCGACTCGCTCTCTGATGATGATGATGTACCATCACCATCACCGTCAGCATCTCGAGCCACACGGCCAACACCGTTGCCAATATTGCTGTTATCGACATCGGCGTCGGCATCGTCGTCATCTTCATCTTCATCCATTTCCTCCTGAACATCATCATCATCTTCATCTTCATCATCATCGTTATCGTTGTCATCATCATCATCATCATCCTCCTCAACAACACCACCGCCGACACCAACCACTTCGTCATCATCCACACCATCATCCTCTTCAATAATATCATCTATGGTCATTGCCTCACCCACAACATCATCATCATCATCCATGTCATCCACCTCCTCCTCGCCATCTACCACCCCATGGCGACGACTATTGCTACTGTGCATGACCAGCATTGGCTGTCGCTGCAACTGTGTCTTTGATTTCGCCACAGACTGTTTGCCACCGTTGCCGTTTAGCTTGGCGCTTACGTTGCGCGAGTACTCGAAAAGGAGGCGCCTCGACTGATGTTGCCCAACCGTTGTATTATCATCCTCAACCTCATCCATGTCGCCATCGTCATCGACGTCGTCATCGTCCTCTTCCTCGCCATCATCCTCATCATCATCATCGTCGTTGTCCTCGTCATCATCATCGTCATCCAGTTGCTCCACAATGCCATCATCCTCGATTACCTCCTCAAACAGATCGTCGTCATTATCAATTGCATTGCTCTTCTTTATATTTGGAGGCTGTTGTTGCATCATTTGCTGCTGTGCAACATCAGTTTCGCCATTATCGTTGTCCTCTTCGTCATCATCATCGTCGTCGTCGACGTCGCCCTCCTCATCATTATTATCAATTGCATTCCGGTTGTTTGTATTTTGAGGCTGTTGTTGCAGCATTTGCTGCTGTGCGACAACATTTTCACCATTGTCGTTGTCCTCTTCGTCATCATCATCGTCATCGTCGACGTCGCCCTCCTCATCATCATCGTCATCGTCAACATCATCGTCGGCACTGGTGCTGCCCTCCTCATCATCGTTGCCACTATCGCTATCATCATCATCCATATCACTATCTTCCTCTTCCTCCTCCTGCTGCTGCTGCTGCTTCACATCATCCTCCTCCACCAGATTACGCTGCTGCTGTTTAGCCTTAAGTTCTTTTCTTGCAGTTGTCGTTGCCTTCGCCGCTGCTGCTGTTGTAGCAGATGCAACTGTTGTTGAGGCAGCAATTTTTCTTGCTGTTGCTGCTGCTGCTGCTGCTGACGTTGCAGTTTTATTGGCTGGCGGTGCTGGTGGCTTGGTGGCGACCGGCACAATCACATCCTCCTTGAGATGATTGTTAATGTGATTGATGAGCTTCTCCTTGCGCGACAAATACTCGCCGCACAGATCACAGCCCCATTGGAATGGACAGAATGGACGCACCACTCTCGCATCGGCCAGCTTATGTTCGATCCATTGCTCTTTGGTCTCAAACTGTAGATCGCCGCAACGGCGACACGACAACGGCTCATCCACCTCAATCACGGGCGGCTCCGGCAGATTGCTCACCTCGTGCTTGTGCAGCTCGTACATGTGGCGTCGCAGGTTGTTGTTGCTAATGAATGTGGAGGCGCAATATTCGCATTTCAGTTCACGTTTCCGTTTCAATGATTTGCTCATCCGTTGTTGCTGCCGCTGCTGCTCCTGCTGTTGCAGTTGCTGCAGCTGCTGCTGTTGTTGCTGTTTCTGGTGTAGCTGTTGATTGGGCATCAGACCCACCGCATGCAGTTCGCGTAGATGCAGCATCGATGATGAGCTCAGCGAATTGTTGTTGTTGTTGTTGTTGTTGTTGCTGCTGCTGCTGTTGTTGCTGCTGTTGTTCAGCGTTGTCGCTTCGCCGTCGTTGATTGGGATCTAAAAAAGGTTGTTTGGTTGGAACGAGGGATGGGAGGAAAAGGGGGGGGTTTTTTGGAGAAACAGAAAATGGAAAATTAGTAAACCATTCAGTGAATGCAACAAATTCTACAATTTGTTGTAAATAGTTTCTTTGTTTTTTTTTTGTATATTGTTGTTGTCTTTGAACTATATTTTATTTTTTTTTTGCGACTGGTGCGGAGGCAACAATAGAACAAACGTAATATTCCACGGTAGTGGGGGATCATTGGCATCATTGATCATCAAAAGAGATTGAGATTCCACCTCGCTGCACAAGCCCAAAAAGCTCACCTGCTTGCTATCACCTCTGAAATGCCACTTGCGATGCACCTTGAGCGCAATCACCTGGGGGAACGTCTTGGTGCACAAATCGCACGCGTATTCGCCATTCTCGTTCTGATGCTCAACCTGAAATTGTCCGGCATCCGCTGGCCCATCATCGAACATGGCGGCCAACGGATTGTCCACATACAGTTCCTGTTCGTGTTTCTGTATGTGTTTGGTAAACATTTCCTGTTCGGTGAACCGGGCACGGCAAATGGTGCATGCCACCTCCGGAATGCGTATCTTCATTGTGCTCGTATTTATTGTGACTGCTGCTGCTGCTGTTGCTGCTGATGCAATGGCATTGGCAGCATTGCTATCATTGCTGCCGCCCCCACCACCCCCATCATCCATTAGCAGCTGCTGATCATCGTCCTCCTCCTCGTCATCATCATCGCCCGTTTTGTGCTTGAAGATCAGTCGCTGATGATGTTGCAGCGATTGTGGTTGCTGCTGCTGCTGATCCTGCTGATGGGCGCCGGTGGCAGTGATTGGCTTGCGATTGCAGGTGGGCGTATGATTCTCCAGCATCTGGCGATCGAAGAACATCTTGCGGCACAGCGTGCACTCGGCGGGATCCGGCACCTGCGGATGCTTCTTGTAGCGATGCACCTACAAAATTCAAATCACAATTTATCAATAAACATCAAATAAAAAATAAATCAAAAATTAAAATTAAATCATTTTAAATGAGTTGAAATACTCAAGTCGAGACTGCTCGTCTTGCAGATACCCTGTAAAACACACATAATAGACTTGGCTCATACATATATACATACATACATATATACATGATCTATCTATAAAATATGTATTTATGAAATAAACTAGAACTGCCTAATTTCAAATTTCGACTCCAAATTGAAAGTTTCTCTGGATCAGCTATGCTTATGCTGATAAATATATATATATATATATATATATATATATTTATACATATATATATATAGTTGAGACTCACCCAGAGGCTCTTGCGGCCGCTGTAGACATTGCCGCAGTCCTTGCACGAGTAGTCATTCGAGTCGAACTCGTCGTGCGAGTTGATGTGGATGGCCAGTTTCTTGTTGGAGTTGAAATTGAATGGACAATATTTGCACTGGTGCCAGTAGAGGGGCTGCAGCATTGGCCCCGCCCCCGACCCCGTCGCCGTTGTCGCCCCTGCGGATGATGTGTCGGACGCCAGGAGATCAGCTGCAGCACTCGATTTCAGTGATGACGATTTGCCAGCTTTGGATGAATCACTGGGCAGCGTCTTGTGTACGTTGCGCTTGTGCTGCTGCATCTCAAACTCGGAACTGTAGACAGTGGAGCAGACATCGCATTCGAACTGCTTGATTATCATCTCATCCTTGATGGCCCGGCCGTGCACCTTGAACAGATGCACCTTCAGTCCCTTCTCGTAGGCGAACTCCGCGTTGCACAGCTTGCACTTGATGAACTGCACATTCTGCACCTGATGGTCGGTGTACATGTGGTAGCGATACGATTTCTTCGAACTGAATCTGCGCTGACAGATCCGACAACGCATTCGACGGAATCGACGATCCGCCGCCTGATCCAGACTGCGACGGAACACCGCCTGCTCCTGTGCCGTCTGATGCACCATTGCTGGCGGCAAATTGTCGCCGGATGATGAGAATGATGTCGATGCTGATGCTGCGCCTCCAGTTCCTGTTGCAGTTGCAGATGCTGCTGCAACTGTTGTTGCTGTTGTTGTCTTTGTTGCAGCAGCAGCAGCAGCAGCAGCAGTTGATGTATTTGTCGTGCTCGTCGCCAATGTTGATGTTGATGTCGCCGTCGATGTCGCCTCCAGCGGCGGCGTTGCTGTTATTGTCAGCGATTTGGGTGTCATCCGATTGGCAGCCGCCAGAGCAGCACTTGTCGTCATCGATGCCGTGTAATGGGAACGCATATGATTCGATAGGCCAATATTGTTGCTGAACACCGCATTGCAGATGAGGCACTCCTTCTGCTGGTTGGCCAGGCTGCTCATGTTGACGCTGCCGCTGTTGTTGCTGCTATCGTCGAGTCGCACTTTTTTGGCAACGTGTCCGCCGGGGCCGCCATCATCGTCATCATCATCTGCAAGCAAAAATGGAGGTGGAGGAGGAGGAGGAGAAGGAGCAGGTGGAGGTGGAGGCAAGACAAATGATTAGATTAAGATGTGGCATATAAACACTGAGATAAAGACATATATATATATATATATATATATATGTACTATATACTATATACACTCAATAACTGAACAATCTTATATATATATGTGGACTTCACAGGACTTCACACAATTTAGATGGCTGGATGATTATGGGGGAGACGGACGGGGCTGGTGGCCGGCGAAGGCCAAACAAAAAATTACCGAGTGTCCCACCATTTGTTATAGACATCAGATCCTTCATCACATAATCATATCGTCCCGTGTAGACATTGGGCGTGCTGCCATCCGCCAGTTTAACCGCATCGGCATTCACAATATACTCAAATCCGCCCGAGTGACGATTCTTGTCCACGCCATGCACATTGATCATGTGCTCCCGCAGATAGGAGATGCGCGGATAACCGAGTCCACAGCGGACACACTTGTATGTCTCTGGCAATTTGTTGGGATGCTTCGATTCCATGTGGCGCAACACGTTGTTATAGTTGTTGTACTGCTGGCCACAGATCGGACAGACCTGTGGCATACGTGAGAAATACTGCGATTTGGGTGCTTCCCGACTGGCCGATGTTGTCGATCCGCCACTGGTTGCGGCTCCTCCTCCTCCCCCAGCTGCTCCTGCTACCGTTTGCAGTTTGGGTTTTGATGTTAGAGGCGTATTGTTGTTGTTATTATTACTGTTGTTATTGTTGTTGTTGTTATGGTTGTTGCTGCTGCGCGACTCATCGTTGGATGATTGACTGACAACACCGATGCCGAGGGCGCCCAGCAAACTACGCTTGCCGCATGCCGAATAATCCAAGCCGCTGGTTGTCGCCGTGGACGAGGCATTATCACTGCTGACGCCACCCAAATGATCCTGATAGACATGGTCGAGGAAGCGCTGATGCGTCTCCAGTTTGGCATCGCAGGTCATGCAACGCAGCCGGACAATGCAATCCATGTTATTGTAATGCCTGCGACGATCCACCGGATCGACAAAGTCCAATCCGCAGAAGCTGCACTGTATCGAATTGTTATCCTTGCGCTGCACATCCGCATGCTTGTCGTAGACATGGGTGCGAAACTCGTGCTTGGTGCGAAAACCCTTCGGGCACAGCTTGCACTCGTACAGCTTGTTGACCAGCAGCTCCTTCGCGCGCAACTTCTCCGGGCGATCCGTTGATGTTGTTGCTCCTGCTGCTGCTGCTGTTGCTGCTGTTTCATTGGCTGTCACCAACTGTTGCTGTTGCTGGTGTACAGCAGACGTTGCAGCTGGCGTGGAAGCGGCCGAAGTGGATGAGTCATTGGCATGGACAAAGTTTGGCTGTTTGGTGCGCAGTGCGTTGAGCACACGATACAAATTGATGCAGTTGCGCTTCTTCAGATGCGATATAAAAAGCGCTTTGGAGTCGTTCATTTTGAGGCAGTTGAAGCACAGGTTGCGCGGCAGCAACGGATACTTTTTGCGCACGTGCGCCATAAAGTTTTTGTACGTATTGAAGTATTTGTTGCAACAGCGACACGTCATCGTCTGGTACTGTTCGAGAAACTCGCTGTTCTCCTGGATAAAGTCGACCTTGTCGTGGGACAACAGCTGCTGGTACTGTTCGGGATTGTCGTAGTCGAAGCCGCCGTTCTCGCATTTGCTGAATGTGTTCATCACAACCTGTCGATACTTTTGCGTCGATATATTGCCACCGGCAGCGGCACGAGTTGCCTCAGCGGTTGCCGCCGCCGCCGCCGCTGCACGCTGTATCTCCAAGGCGGCGGCGAGGGCCGGTGTCGGTTTTGTGATCGGCGTATTATTTGGTGAGTCTGTCGACAATTGAAACAGATTCGGGTGCAGATTGCGCTCGTGGCGACGCGCATTGGCCCGCGTCGAGAACTGCAGACTGCAGGCCCGGCAGCTGGCCACCTTCGAGTCGCCGGCGGCGGCCACATTTGCAACGGCGCTGGCCGGCAGTGATGCAGCCGCCACAACTGCGGTCACGCCATGCTGAGCCGTGTAATCATAGTCGGAGGTCTAAAAGAGAAGAGCAAGAGAGAGAGAGAGGGAAAATGCACATTAGATTTAGACAAATCGGTTATATATGTGAGTTTGTATATATGTTTACATTCGCCTGCTAGTAACTGATGACCTATCCTATCCATCTACCTATATATATATACATATATATATACATATATATATATATATATATATCTAATCTCAGTTCCACGTCATTTTTGTGGCAAAGAAAACACACACATTGCGGCACATTGAGAAACGCAGCAATTGAATTGAAAATAGATTTAAACGATAAATTTCCATGGGAAGAAACGGAACAATGCGTAGCCCCCCAATAATAATAAAAATCAATATTTATTGCTTATTATTGAAAATTACTAACGACATCTGTGCAATTAGTAAATTAATGAAAAAATGTATTTCTCAGCGTTGCTATAAATATATATATATATATAATCGATAATTATCGATAGTAGTGCTACTGTGTTGTTCATACGCATAAAGCAAAGTTACCAGAAAAAAAACGAGATTTAAATACACAAATTAAATTTTGACAATGTCGCTTGATTTGAATCGATAATTATCGATAATTATTATCACTGATTGAATTTACTACACAATTCATTATCGATCGAAATTGATAATTTTCATCAAATTGAGAGTGCTTTTCTCGCCTTATTTTTCAATTTACGATTTGTAAACGGTTTTTTTTATTTTTTGGTTTTACTTACATTTAGTGGCACATCGCCTTCATGCTCGGAGCGCTCTAGGAACATTGTGGGATCCATCATGTCATCGGATTCGTCTATGCACTTCATTTGAAAGTCATCATCCGTGTCGTCCTGGGGCTCATCCTTGATGGGCACGGCAGGCAGCGGCTGTAAACGAGACACGTTCAATAAGTTCAAAGGATCCGCATCAAATTCATATAGTGAGCCATATTTCAAATAATTTTTTTTTTTTTCTTGTTTTTCTTGTTTTCTTTTTTTGTGCACCGTGGCTGATGCGAGCCGGGCTGTGGGAGGAAAGAGAGGTTGGTTGGTTGGTTGTTGGTGGCAGGCAGATTTTGGTGTGTATTGTTCAACATATGTGAGGGACTAGGCTAGGCTAGGCTAATCTAGGCTTGGCAATGTGGACGCTTGCGAATGCACGATACAATTACATTATAGGAACAGCGCCTGAAAAAGCGCAGCTGCTGGGCGGCGCTCTGCAGCGTCACCGGCAAGAGCAATGGAGTCGTGACTGCGGTTGCGGTTGCAGTTGCAGTTGCACCACAGCCAGTGGCAATGGCAGCCTCGTTGCTGCTCATTGTTGCAACTGGCGGCAGCGGTGGCGGCGGCGGCGGCGGTGGCACTAAAACGCTACTTGTATATCTCTGATTTAGATTTTGAATTGAATTTGGATACTGATTGGGATTTGGATTCGGATTCGGATACTGGCTAAAATCAAGTGGCAGCGACAGCGGCAATGGCAACGACGCTGCATCAGCAACAGCTGGCGTCGGCGGCGGCAACAGCGCTGGTAATGCTGGCAATGCTGGCACCGATATATCCAATGGCAAATACAATTTGCTCCTCAATTTGGCTGCTTGTTGCTGTCGTCGTGGTTGACGAACGCGACTCTGTCGATGGTGCTGCTGTTGCTGTTGATGGTACTGATGTTGGTGCTGCTGCTTGCCACGTTGCTGCTGATGCTTGCGGTGCTGTTGCTGTTGCTGTATTGACGCCGTTGCCAATGTCGCTGCTGCTGTGGGGGGCACCTGCAATAAAAGGGTTTGCAATGTTGGTTGCGACTCCGCCACCGCTGCCGATGTTTTCGTTGTTGATCTTGCCCCTGTTGCATGCTGTTGCTGCGAATGTTGCTGCGACTGTTGTTGCTGTGCTTGCTGCTGTTGCTTGGGACTCACATAGACTGTTAACGATTTGCGTCTCTTCAGCTGAGGTATGCCATCCAAAATGTTGGCAGCGGACGCCTTTTCAGCTGCAGCCGTCGCTGAATCCATTTTCAATTCGTGCTGCTGCTGCTGTTGTTGTTGTTGTTGTTGTTGTTCAATGGTGTTGCCATTCTCGGCCCTGTTCAAATCCAAGTATCCGAGTAGCGTCTGCTGCTTGGTCTTGTCGGTCTCCAGCCATTGGCGCTGCTTCAACTGTGAGCTGAGGCAGCGATTCTTGAAGCTCTGCCACGAGTTCAAATAACTGATGCAAGCATGGCAAATATGCAACGATAGACGATCCACCGATGTGATCTATACCAAATAGATATCAAAATGAAATTGACAAATTAGAGATGTTTATGTCAATCATAACAACAAACATATATATATATATATTTATATATATAGTATATAAATTTTTGAATATATTTGTAAATGTAAATGGAGACTTGCGCATTGCATATATCTGCCCATTTGTTCGATATAGTAACACTCTGGCTAACTGGTATAGCTTTATATATATATACCTGATATACAAACATCTATTTACGTGTTGTATGCCTTATATACTTTGACGATGACCAACAAATGGGGAAAGGGGGGAATGGGGAATGGGAATGCGCCTTGGGTCAGGTGAAGTTATCCCCGCATCTTGAGCCATTTAATCTCACACCATTTGTTGCAAGTTATTTTCTTTATCGATAGCCGACAAACATTCAAGGAGAGCTCGACTCGGGCTGCTTGAAGCCAGCCTCAATGCTCTCCACTAGACTCTATTAATGTCAATGACCTGCTTTAATTATATGCAAAACTCAATGGTTCTTGCAGTCGACCACACACACACACACACAAAATTACCCACCTACATGGAATAGTGAAATTCGAATGCATGTTGCATGTCCTTTTGCCTAACAGCACTTTGTGTGCACATGTATAGGTATATATGTATACATATGTGTATATACAATCGAATTGTACATAAGATACATATGTACTTATATACCTAATGATGTATTATATGAGTATGTGCAGCTGAGTGCCGCATATTAGGCATACATAAACACATCTAATTGTCGTCGTTGTCGTTGCAACGGCAGCCAGCAATCTCCTCTTTGGCTGCGGCTTTGTGTTTGTGCATAATGCGCTTTTGATTGTCTCTGTGGCATGGGACCATTTTGGCTTTTAAGTGGAAAGATTGTGTGGCGACATGGGGCATGAGAATGAAAGCATACTAATCAGCATAAGCAACCTATTTGTTGTAATCGTGGTAGGCTTATATTGAGTTATTCACTTATAGCGATAATCGATAAGAAATTAGAAAAATGCAACACTTGTGCAATCGGAACAAGATCCAACGAACACGAACTACTCCAATTAGAATAGGGGGAACTGATTGCTGAATCAGTGCAGTGATCGAGACTCCAAATAAAGTCACAACATGCACATATATATATCAATATATATATACAAATATCTATGTACAATTGTCGATTTTAGTTTTCAATTGCGAAAACTTTGGCATACAATTTGTTTTTTTTTAACCAAACTGCTAAATTTGGATGAAATGGAAAAGATAAGCAAAGCAAAGGGGAACGAGAATTGGCTAAAAAATAAATAAATAATAATAAAATAAAAAATATAAGTGTTAAATTAAAGTTAAATGAAGTACGATCATCGTAGTAATTGACAACGCGCTTATCGTTTAACAAATGTATCGATATATTTACCGATGTCTCAAACATCGATACACCTCACATAAAGCGCAACCGAAGCAAACAAAAAGGGAAGAACAAAAACAAAACAGAAGCGAAAATAAACACAAATTGGCGCTCGTTGAGCCGGCAGCAAATGCATTTGACAGCTGGCAACAATCAAAGCTGCCAGATATAAAGAGTTGTAAATAACGGTTATATAAACACACACACACACACACACACACATACACACATTTTATATATATACATAAGTATTTACCTATTTTTGCATCTTTAATGCGTATGTTTTTGTACAATTTACTAATTAGCAAATCCCCCCACTACGCAACCATGCATAGCAATAGCTGTATATAGATATACACATATATATATATATATGTATATATATTCATACATACTCATGCATGCACGCGTTATATACAAATGTTTGTGTGCAATACACACACACACCACACATCACACATTTGCCAGCAGGTCCTGCAATTCCCATCCTATAGATATTCCCTTCCACTTGACTTTGAAGGGTTTTCGATAATATGTTGTTCATTCACCTTGGATACCCCCCTCCCCCTCCCCCAATTCCATCCACCCTCTTACTCTCTCTCTCCCTGCAATCCATCCACCCGCACAGCAACATATCCTCCCATCCTGCATTTGGGCAAATCTCTTTCTCAAGTGGTTGCACCGAAGATGGCGGCATAATCACAATTGGATATAGATACAGTGTACACACACACACACACACATACACACACGTTGTGGTCTTAAGCGGGGTGGATGAGGGGATTGGGGGAGGGGGGGTTGTCTTTAATAGGCATAGGCAGTTGTTGCTGGTGTTTTCAGTTTAAATGTGCAGCAATTGGACTTGGAATGCGACGAAAATGCCGATGCTTCTGCTTAAGTTAACCACAAACTACGCTAAAAGGAAGTTGCGGACTAATTTGGTGAATGCCAACTACACACATGCACATATGCACACACACACACACAACTTTTTTACTGATTTTGTTGCAAGTAAATTGCAGTTGGGAACAGATGTTAAGCAAATGCCACATTTGCAAGGAATTCAACGCCTTTCAACCGAAACAAACGCAATTACTCAAGTGCTCTTTAATATATGCATATACATACATATATATATATAAATAATTTATATATTGTACATAGTTTCCCCATTGTCAAATATATCGACTATTAATTGGGGAAAAAGTGCAGCAGTGTCAAAAATTGGGATTGGGGGTCAAGGATGTAAATTCAAAAGTCGAATTTTCGTTCGTCCTTTTAGAGGAACTATTTAAACACTTATTTCATTTATCTTCAATAACAAAGACACAAACGGTTAAAAAAAAAACAGGCTGTCGTTTTAGAAAGTTAAAAGGAAATCTTTCATCCATCAATACTGCAACAACAACAACAACAATACATGCAGTGGCAGCTGCCACAGTTGCCAACAGCAGCTGCTGCTGCTGGCCACCAGGTGCAACAATTATCATCAGGGCACAAGGCAGAGATCAGAGAGATGCTGGCCAGAATTACGAGTCTCTCTCTCTCCACTCTCCAGTCTCAGGCAGGCAGGCGCAGCTCAGCTTGTCCAGTCCAGCAACGCCGCATGAGATCTCGGAGCCTGAACGAGTTTCGAGTTCTTGTTCCCCATATCTATATCTTCATTGCCGTATTTACTTTTGTGTCCTTATTCGTTGTGCGTGCGAGTGTGTGTGTGTGTGTATGATTTTGTATGTGTGCGTGTGTGTCCTGTCCAACAAAAGTAACCCTAAGCATTAGCAAGTAATGGTGATCTTCACCGGTTGTTGTTGTTGTTGTTGTCACTGTATTGAATTACACACGGCAAGCAGAACGATAACAACAACAACAGTCAAGTGCATTTGCACCGATAAATCGTTTAGTTATCGATTCGAAACGGTAAACTTCATATGAAATGCAAAAGGGCAATTTATATATATATGTGTGTGTGGATGTGTGTGTGTGTATTATGGGCTCTCTCCCACTGGAGATTTTATCTCTCTCTCTCTCGGGCGTTTTTTCTGATCAGAGAAAGTTTTTTTTTCTTTGCTGCTGCTGCTGCTGATGATGATGTGTAACCGAAATTCGATGCGGAAAGCAGGCGGACGCAACAACTGCAACTTCACCAGGTTAATCTGCTTGAATACCAAAAACAACAACACACCGAAAAAAACCACTCGGCATGTGTGTGTGTGTGTGTGTTTTGTATCTGCCCTGCCCTGTTGCCCTCCTTCTCCCTGCTGCTACTGCTGCTGTTCTACTCTGAGTAAGTGCGTGCATGTGTGTGTGCTTGTTGTGTGTGTGTGTGTACATGTGGTCCGCCTCCAGATAACAAGCGAACCGCACAACGATGACGCCAACCAAATGGTCGGTCGCTTCTGCACAAGTGTGTGTGTGTGTATTGGTTGAGCTGCTGCTGCTGCTGGTTGCTGGCTGCTAGTTGCTAGTTGCTCGTGTATTCACCATGAAATCGAGCCAAAGCGAAACCAAAGAGCAGCCCAGCAAGCACACCAGGCACCAACCAAAGTACACGCAGCAACAACGTGCCGACGACGACGACGACAGCGACGACGCCGAAGTAGATGATGATGTCGTTGCCGGGGGCGCAGGCCAAAGAGTCGTCGTCGCCGCCGTCGTCGACATTCGTAGCAGCAGCGGCAGGCAACCATTTTGTGTCGAACGAAAAGTGGATGACGATGAGGGCGACTCTGGGCTTGACTGCCTGCCTGGCTGTGGCTCAGCTGTGCCCTGCAAAAGAATCAATAACCAAGCCGAGAGCACCAGCCAACAGCAGCAGGCAGGCAGCCAAGCAACAAAGCAACGAAGCTAGCGAAGCCAACAAATCCAAAGGCAGTTTCACATTTGGCTGTTGTTTCACATTCCTTCTTCTTTTCATTCTTTTGCTTCTCTCTCTCTGTGTGTGTGTGTTTTTTCTTTCTACGTTTTGCGTTTTGCTTATTCCCTTTTGTGCGGCGGCGGCTGCTGCTGCTACGACTACTTTGCCCCAGAGGTGCCCTGCCTGCACCGGATATCAATGGCCCAGGCGAGGAGTCGAATCACAAAATTGGAAGCCAGTGAAGGACACGACAAGAGCGCGCGCGCAAGCACCGAAGAGAGAGATAGAGAGGTGGAGACGGTGTGCGAGAGAAGCATCATCAAGGAATCAAGAGGATTGGCGGAGGGGGTGGGAGGGCGATGAACGGGAGCGGAAATAGACTGGTCTGAACTGGACTGGTGCTGCTCGGTTCGACTCGGGCTTGGATTCTTTCGCTGATTCTGTTGATATAAATCGAGAATTGGACATGGGCCATGGGCAGCGGATTGGCTATTGGGTTGTGCAGCAACATGGCATACACCAACTAAGAGACTCGCGGGGGCATCGGGCACCGCCGGGCACCATTTGCTGTGAATTCCATGGAAGCGAGGCGAGCACAAAAATTATACGTAATTGCTCTGGCGCTGGGCAGGCACACCAGACGCAGAAGAAGCAGACACAACCGATATGAAACGAACCAAGCGCGACCCAAGCTCCACACACACACACACACATATATATATATATATGTGTGTGTATATATGTGAACATATTATAAAGGCATAATACACATGCATACGCACACGCATACACACGCACACATCTCTTCCTCTTGCTCTGCCCTCGCTCGTTCGCTCTCAATTCTCATAGAGACGTTGACGGCCTCGAAAATTGTGTTGTGTGTTGCCCGTTGGACGGCGTTCGTTCGGTTCGGCGGCGGCGGGCGCCGCTGCCGCTCATTGCTCTCTACGTTTTGTGCTGATTTTTCGTGTCGTGCACACACGTTCGTGCTTAGTGATGGACTCACGCAGTGTTTGTTTTTTTGGATGCGAAAATTAATTCTTATATATATATACATATAAAAGTAAATAAATAATTATATATATATATACTGTATTTATTTATTTCGTTTTAATTTATCTACTACAGAAATCAACTCAATTAATCGGTGTCAATTAATATTACATGCCCACTTTCGATAAATTTACAAGCTCATCTCTAAACGAATTGGGAAGAGCGGGTGGCGGCAAAACTTAAAAAACAACAACAACAAAAAGCAGTAGAATGGAATGGAAAGAAGCAGCAACAAACGAAATTTGTAAATAATAAACAAAAAGAGGCATCAAAACAGTTTGTTATTATTTTAAAAAAAAAAAGGGAAAAGAATAAGAAAAGAAAAATACATTGTTGCCGGGCCAATTCTAACCTCAATCCGCTACACGGGAATAGGAATAGGAATGGGCAACGACAAGCAGCGAACGATTCCCAGAGCAGCGAGCAGCAGCAGCAGCAGCTGCCAACGTAGCACACACGAAATGCCGATGACGACAACCACGACGACGACGTCAAGTCAACGTCGGCAATCGAGCAGCAGCAGCAGCGAACGACAAACCAGCCAAGCAAGCAAAGCAAGCAGCGAGCCACAGGCAACGCCAGCCAGCCAGCGACAACCACAACGACAACGACAAAGTTACACCAATACCAATACCAATAAATGGCGATGGCGATGGCGATGGCCGTCGTCGTCGTCGTTGGGCATCGTGACTTGGCACTTGAAAGCAATGAAAGAGCTAGAGCCAGAGCAGAGCCGGAGCATACACAACATTCATATAGGGGCATGGATAAAACGAGTGCTCGATTCCGTTGTTTCCCCAATGATGATGATGTTGCTCACGGGCAACTGACACTGACTGGGAATGATGGAAGGGGATGGGGTAGAGAGAATACTGCAACGGGCGACGAGCAGCAGTCGTTGTCGACGACGACGACGACGCCGTCATCGTCATCGTCGCCATCGCTTGCACAATCAAATGGGGCCAGCCAGCAGCAGAGCAGAGCAGCTCGCGTCTGATGAGCCATATTTTACTTTTGGTTTCGTATTTAACCTCACTTTCTTGTTTTATTTTTTATTTTATTTTTTTGTTTCGAGTTATTAAGTTGATTGGCAATTGTGTTATCGATTACAATATTAGCGCACAACTATTATTATTGCTGCTGCTGCTGCGGCTGTGGTGCTGGCACTGGGATGGATGACCCGACTCGACCCATCCACTCCAGCGCCGCCAGCACGGGTGTGGCAGCCGGCCTACTCCGGCGTGGCATGGGAGTCAGCCAGTATAGTATGTATAACTGTTTCGTTTTGGAGGAGGAGGCACCAGTAGCAGATAAATATCGAATCTCGATATCAAATATGGGTAATGGATGAGAATGTATTACGTACGTGTATATGCATGTGTCTGTATGCATACATATGTATAAGTGTGTGTGTTTGTGTGTGTCTGGCAACTCTTTACAACGTCGTCTGTGTGAAGAACTCACCTTGATATTTACGCAGTTGTGTATTTTTGTGGCCAACGGCTCCTTATCGGCCGCATAACTGTTAATGATCGAAATGCATTCGCTGGCGGGCGCAATGCACAGGCGACAGCAGCTTTGTCGCTCTCGCTGATTTTGTTCTTCCATCGCTGTATCGCTAGCAGCTCCTGTTCCTTGTGCTGCTGCTGCTGCAGTTGTTGTTCCTGCTGCTGCTGTTGTTGTTGTAGCAGCGTCGCACATTTTTCGGCACAAAAGTTTTAACTAAACGAATGAATATTTTGCTGCTGCTGTTCTCGCTGACTTTTGTGTATTTTTGCACGTTTTCACTTTTATTTTGAATGGGGGCGCAGCGTCGCTGCCGATTCCTCTCACTTTTTTTCTTTTTTCTTCCAAATGGTTTTTTTTCTATTTTTTTTTTTTTTTTTGTCGCCTCGACTGCGCGATTGCGGACACTTATGCGTCGGGTCGTCACATTTCACTGGGCCATTTTGTGGGTATATCGGTATCGGTTAGTCGGTAGACGACTCCGTCGCGTGGTGTGTCCGTTATTTGCGTTTGGTTAGTGGGCAAAACAAATTTCACAGCAAAAAAAAAAAGGAAAAAAGAAGAAATTAACACAACGCAAGACGAGACGAACTGCTTCCAACGTGCACCTCGACAAATAAAATGCACGTCCGAACCTTGCGGCGAAACAACAACAAATGAATCGACTACTCAGTGAACAATCGATGATGCCAACGATATAATCGATGAATAACAGAGTATGTTAACTAACAGCGATATAAAATGCGATAGTATGTATCGATTGTACTGCTGACCAGTTCAGGGCTGCTGCTGTCATCTATCGGCTGTGGTCAGCTGTTTGCCATTGCTATTGTCAATTCTGCTTTCAACATGATTTGCTTGTGTGCGTGTTGTTTGTTGTTTTGTTTGAACCTCCTGCACATTTTGACTTTTCTTTATTATTTTCGATTGGGTTTTAATTTAGGTTAACAGATTATATACTAAAACAGGTAAAAGTAATAAATCAATTCTATTGTTGCCATATATATGTTTGCAATATATACACATGTACTTATTATACTCATAGTTAAAATTGTAAACGATTCAAGCAACATTTTTAACATTTTACACGGAATTCCCCCTTTCCCACCCCGCAACCAAGCAATGATCTTAATGTTTCCCTTCACTTCAATGTCTATGTTATGTATGTATATATTTATGAATGTATGTATGTACAAATTTATGCACATATATTTAGCAGCACTTATAACTCTATGTAACAAATAATTCGAATAATTACAGTGATCACTGGTAACTAGAACGTTTTGGGGTCTGATTTCGAAATACTATGTTTTTTCGTTCTTTTTTTATTTAATTATTTATTTACATACCTTGGCATATAAATAATTATTTTGAATATCTCGTCTGTATTGACTTGGAAGTGGACTTAATAAAAAATGAATTTTCATACGTTACAGAAGAATATTTAATGTGAATTGTTTAAGATAATTCAAATCATTTTTAAACTATAAGCTCGCCCTACAATTATTTATGCAGAAGCTGAAGAAAAGAAGAGGAGGTAGAATCTCCGGTACAGTTCCTCTGCTTGTGCCCTGCACTGGCGAGGAAAAGTTGCTCCATACTAGGAAGTCACTTCCTATCAAGTCCTAACACAGAGAATATTGGACCAACCAGAATTGCAAGATTCATATATGCAACTGGCTGGTTTGCCCCCTGATTCAAGCGCACACGATTGCAAAAGAAATTAAGATAGTCTATATGTGTCCAACCTTGGTAGGCAACCGTCAAACTTAACCTAACCTAACTATAAGAAATGTATATATAGTTCGGAATTATCTGTATACATTGGAGGTATTCCTGCAATGCATTTGAGACTTTTCAAAAAGCTTGAGTTAATATAGTTTCACCATTTCGGGAATTGATGTTGTTTTTATAATGACTGTCAAATTAAGTCAGAGTCAAAGAACAATCAAACAAACAATATGCCCATAAATCTTGTTCCAAATTAATTAAAGAGCAATTTAAATTAAAAGCAAGCGAGCAACCAACAAAAACCTGATAAGCCAGATAAGCCATAGGGCTTGGTCTCTGGAGCTGCCTCCCCCCTCTTCCTTCTCCAATCACTATCTGTTGGGTGGAAAGTGCAAATTTGTTCGCATAAATAATGTTCCGCTGTCTGACTGATCGAGCGACTGACTCAGCATCCTTTTTATTCAGCAAACACTGACAATGGGGACAGTGGGCTGCAATCAATTTGCTCAACCTAAGATAGATGCACGAGTGCAATTTATCTCAGTTAAGTGAGAGACCGGAAGGTCGCTATATATAAATATAAGAAAAATAAATATATACACATACTCGTATATATATTTGTTTGCGCCTGAAATAAATAATTTTTAATGTAGTAATAAGCATGGCTTTTGGCTTATCAGACCCACCCACACAGGAATTAAACAAAAAAACATGGCTTGATATTTATTCATTTTTATTTTTTATTTGCAAAATATATAATATAATAATATACAACTAAAAGCTGCAATTTTAAGTCTGCATATTTTCTAATGATATTAAGATCCGGGACTACCGAAAATCGACAATAATTTTGATTTCGATATTTTGAGACTTGAGAGAAAAGTTGCATCCAGCAGAGACTCTATATATATACATTTTATAGATTTTATAGATTTCATATTGATCCATCGATCTGTACATATTGAAATATACATTTACATCTGTGAAAGAGGCAAACGAGCCCATCTATTTGTAATCGATTCCCATTCCCTATTCGGGTAACAACAGTAGCTATGTAAATATTTTTATTGTGGCCGAGCCCGGGAACTGAGCAATCTTTAGCGCTATATATATATATATATATATATATGTACATACATACATACAGTAATGTATGTTTGTATATGATAAGTCTTATCTTGCGTTGGCTTCACTCTCGGCGCTTATCACATAAATCCCAAGCTGTTGTATGTATATATTTATATATGTATATATATATTGTTGTTGTTACACAGAGATTGGCTATAAAAGGAATCCTTACCGGCCGCATAAAGCTCAGATAGCGCACATAGCTCTAACGCGTAGTGTCTAATTTGTCAGTCTTCTGCTACTCTTCAAATCGAAAACTAATCGAAGGTATGTACGACAAGTCCAATATTATTCATACCCACAATTGATTGGAGTCGGTTGCGGTCTTGTAAAACGTATAGAAATAGGCTCTGATTTTCCCGTGTTTAGTGTTAAATGTTTTTTTTTTTTTTTTTTTTTTTTTTGCTGTACATCTTAATACTTTTTTCTTTTTTCATTGTGACGGTTTTTTTTTTAATTTGCTTTAACTTATCTCAATCAAACTAAACAATACAGAAACTATCAGTTGGCAATTAATTTGTAAAGATAAGTTCATTAAAAACGATTATTTTGGTTTTAAATAGCCCTAGGCGAATTTGATAAGGATCGCCTTAATAACTAATAACATATTAACTTTTCCTAAATCAATATTTATTTAAATAATTATAAATAATTTAATAATTAAGCGGTCAACAATAATGAGGCACAAGTACCACTGAAAGGTGATCCCAAGAGCAAGTTTATAACACGACTACGTTGTTGAAGTATTCACATTAAATTATCTTCAATTATTCTTATTCTACTTAGGACATTATCTAGGTACACATTTACTGCTGCAAATAAGTCTAGACTCATTATCCTATCAGTTCGAAGTACTTCAATTGCCGAAGGTTTTATTAAGGTCACGATGGGTTCGTTTCTGTTCACGTCTTTACATATATTCTCGATAAGAATCCTCCCATGTTATCTGACCATTGGAAGATTGAAAAATATTCTCTACTGTTTTTTTTTTCTTTGTTCACATATATTACAAGTGCTGTAGAACTCGTATAATCATGATAGTTTACCAACAATTTAAACTTATTGCTTAGAATTGAAAAAAAAAAAGAAAGACCCACCACAAGTTTTATTATCCACTGTCATTAAGAATAGCTCACTGTTCGTCGAGTCTTGCACCACTGTACTTACCTGTGTGATCCTTGAGTCGCCATCTTTGATCAGTTGTTAATTGGATTTGAAACCGTTGTATTGTTGTACATTCAACTCTGTTTATGTGCATGTATGTATGTATGTATGCATGTAAATGTAAAAGCTATGTTGTGTTTACCGTTAGCGAGTGGCGCTTTCAATTCGACAAGTTCAATAACAACAGCAACAAAAACACAACATTGCACGGCAATTAAATCTGAGCATTGCTAATCAAAAAACAAAAACAAAATAGAAAATACCTGACTTACCCCAGCTGGCTAGCGAGGTAGAAAATCTGGGTCTGAGCAAGTGAAGGGCATGACGTCACAGCAGCAGCAGCAGCAGCAGCAGCAGCAGCAGCTGGCAACTGCAGTCGGGATTTGTAAAGAAAAATAAAAAGCTTCCGACTAATAATAAAAAACAATTTGCAACGCCGTCGGCCGCTTCAGTGCACAGTTAAATCTCAAGCGGGTCTGTTGAACTCCCCACAAGAAAAAAAATTAAAAACATCAGTAAAAACAGAAAAAAGAAATCGGAAGAGATGTTGCTGCCGAAATTAGCATCATCGTTAGTCACATTGATTATTTTGCTTGCGCTAAGCAATCCGACGGTATTTTATTAATTGTTAATTATTGGCCAAATCAACGAATCAGTCTTATTTTTGTTTGCGTCCATTAATTGCAGATGTCGTACAAAGTGGAGCCATTAGCCGATTCGTATGCTGGTCTGGGCGAGGGACCGCACTGGGATGTGGCCAGGCAAAGCCTGTATATGGTTGATCTGGAGGCTGGCTCCCTGATGCGCTACGATTACAAGCAGAACAAAATGTACAAGACAAAGATTGAGGGTGAATCTCTGGCCGGTTTTGTCCTGCCGATCGCTGGCAACAAGGATGAGTTTGCCGTCGGCTGTGGCAGACGTGTCGTTATTGTCAACTGGGACGGTGTCTCGCCTGTGGCAAAAGTTGTGCGCACTCTGTTCGAGGTGCAGCCCGAATATGAGGAGAATCGTTTCAATGATGCCAAGACCGATCCACGGGGTCGTCTCTTTGCCGGCACGATGCGTTACATTGGCGATGAGTTTGTGCATCGCCATGGCGAGCTATACAAGTGGGAGGCCGGCGGTAATGTGTCGCTGGTGAAGACCGATGTGGGCATTTCCAATGGTCTCGCCTGGGACGAGAAGGCCAAGAAGTTCTACTATATCGATACCACCGATTATGAGGTTAAGTCGTATGACTATAATTTTGAGACGGGCGTCGCCAGCAACCCGAAGGTTATCTATAATTTGCGCAAGACCAGTCCAAAGGATCATCTGTTACCCGATGGCATGACCATTGACACCGAGGGCAATCTCTATGTGGCCACGTTCAATGGCGCAACCATCTACAAGATTAACCCAAGGTATCTTTACAACACAACAAATATAAATATGTAAAAAATCAAAAGCTAATCCGATCTACTTATTGCAGCACTGGCCAAGTACTCCTGGAGATTAAGCTGCCCACCAAGCAGATCACTTCGGCTGCCTTTGGTGGACCCAATCTGGATATATTGTATGTGACAACAGCGTCCAAATTTGAGCAGCCCGCTCCAGCTGGCACCACCTACAAGGTGACCGGTCTTAATGCCCAAGGCTATCCCGGCGTTAGTCTGAAAATCTAAGAACACATGTAATTCACATAATAATGCATCTTTTTTTTTTGTTTTTACATACAAAAATATTACTAATATATATGTACATGTCTATGAATGTATGTTTGTTGATATGGATGTATAAAATACATATACCATATATTTGATAAAGAATCATGTGTTTTTATATTTTATATTGCGTTTGTGCAATGTCCGTCATGTTGTCCGTCCGTCTGTATGAACGCGCGTTTCTGCGACACCCTTAGAGATAGACTTGAAAATTTTTTTTTTTTATACACATATATATGTACATATATTTTATTGAAAACGTTTTAAATTAGAGCCTGAAAGTGACATTCAGTTAATGTAATGGTATTATTTGTTTTGGTTTTGGGAAGTGATGCGCTGCTATTCGTCATCCGTCTCGGATTCGGAGACAGTTTCGTAGTCCTCATCGCTGGCGCTGGAACGATTGAGGCGCAACATTTCCAGAAATTCGCTAACGCGTATCTTTTCGGGCACAATTTGGAGCAGAAACTCCAGATATTTGTTCTGGTTAACCAGCTGCGACAAATGCTCGTATTTAAGTGTTTCGCTACTCCGCTTGGTAAAGGACGCTGCGTACGCTTCACTGGCCAAGTGCTGTACGAATAGCTCCGTGCATCTGGTCATAAGGAAGAGTACCTCGTTCGTAATTAGGCCCGTGTCCATCGAGCTCTTCATAATGGTGCGCACCCGGCTGAGTGGCAGCTGCAGTTGCTGGTTCTGCTGCTGCGTTTTGCTGTTGTCAATCATTATTAATTTATTGTCAATAAAATAGTTATTCTGTTTTCAATAGCTCTTCTTTTGCCGCATCTGACGCTTTGTCAGTTACAAAAATCGGCAACACGAAGTAGATGGCACATCGGACTGCAGTCTTTTATCGATATGCACGTTTGCTATGCAGCCCAGCTGGCATATATCGGACAGTAGTCGCTTATCGATGTACACGATTAGTTCCACGCATTTGCTGTGCAGCTCTGCTAGCATGCAAATGCAACACTGCGATTTCTTTTCGGCCTCCTTTTTGGCTGCTGTTTCGTGTGTTGACCAATAAATTTTTCGTACGCAGCATATTTTTTTTTTTTGGCACTTCTCAATTACAAAACCCCTATATACGTATTTAAAACGCATAATCAGCTTACGGGACTGGCTGAGCGATTATTACTGGGAAATTCATGCAACAACATTGTATGCAGCTCGAGTAAAAAACGACGGCAAAAAAGAAGAAAAAACAGGCAGAAGCAAAGGCAACGGCAAAGGCAAAGGCAACTCCAACAACCGACACTGAAACGTGAATGTGAAAGCGAATAAGCCGCGGCAAGGAACTGGTGCAGCACACAGGCGCAACAACAGCACATACACCACACAACAAGCTGAAACAGAGAGCGCTAAACATATGCGGTTATAAACAAGAGGCATTGGCATTAGCACTTTCCATGACAATTAATTACAAAATTCGCTAGCCTGTTGTGTAAACAATTGCCAATCGCATCTGCAGCGGACGACGACGTCGACTGCAACATCTACAAAAGCATTCAACGCATCCATTGCGGATATATTGACTCCAATTATATATATTATTATATATATATACATATATATATATATCGTGTGCGTATTCGCGTTTGTGTTTGTTATCAATAATATCACATTGGAAGTTGTTGCTAAAGAAGAGTTGCAGCGAGAGCGACAATTAAAAATGGCCACCGCTTCCACCGTCGACGTTGTAAATGCAGTGAACGACTGCTTCAGTATCGGTTCCACAGTGCTCTGCACAAACTGTTTCAAGGAGGAGGTGGAGGGCGAGGTGCTCGCATTCGATCATAACACAAAAATGCTTATATTGAGTATCCTTTTTAATCGAAACAAAACACACAATTCGAACTGAACTCTGTTCGCTACAATAACAACAACACCAACAGCAACAACAATGAGTGACTTGATCTGTCAAAGTGAAAGTTGTTTTATTGTCATTTGCTTTATATAATTATATATATATATATATATATATATATAAATGTATGTTTTTCTCGACTTTGTTTTCCTTTGCTTGGTCAACTTACATCGTTATCGAAATTCTTTGCCCGCCTTGCGTTTCCCTTTCCCTTTCTTTTCTGTGTTTTTGTTCGAACAGAATGTCATTCGAAGACGACAGAGGATCTGAGTGATGTTTATGTGATGAACTTATCGCTATGCAGTAACGTGCAGGTAATCAAGGAATGCAATGGCAATTTCATTGATGACCCCCAAAAGCTCAACCTGGAACAGGTATTTCAATATGCTACTACTACTAATTACTACAGTGGTCTCTCTCAGAAATTATGTCAGTTCGCCAACGATCATTTTGGATCAGTATTGCAAATATTCGGTTTTCTATAATTTCTAAATGGAGACCACTTTGGTTTGGTACATTTCACAATTTACATATTTATATCGGCTTTGTTGTTGCAGGTTAAAATGCGTCTTCGCAAAACATTAGAGAGAAGGCAGGATTATCTCAAGTCAAAGAATGCCGATGTCAGTCCAGAAGCACAGGAGCTCTATAGAGCGATAGCCAAACAACTTGGGGTTAGTTAGCAATAATCATTTGCTGATTAGCTTGAATTGTTGTAAAATGTGTGATTTTTGTTTGTTGTATTTTTGGTATTGCAGTCGCATGAGGTGTCGTGGCAAGGACAGAACATACAAATATTAAATGAAGTTACCGTCTCGCCGCCATACAGGGTGGACAATGTTGTTTCTAGTTCGGACAACGAGACCGCGTGCAACTACATAAAACGAATTGTAAGAGCGCAATCAGCAATCATGCATCGATTTGTGCCTAGTACTACAAAGCATTTGGATCTCGATCTCTCTCTAATTGCAGATCAAACAGTTCTTCATCACGAGACCTTCGGCGGCTTTGGAAAATACGCATGGTACGGCCAGCTCTTCGTCGGCATCGGTGTCGCCATCGTCCTCATCTCTCTCATCGAGTAATGCAGCTTCAGGATCGCCGGTTCCCGCTAACTAAAAATAAACAAAACAAAAACACATCCAAAAAATTCTTTTTTTTTATTTATAAATGTATTATAATTGATAGAGCTGTATGCTTCGTGGCTTTGTCAGCTGGAGATAGTAATAATAATAATAATAAGGGGGCAGCATCAAAAGGGCATCTAAATTAAATATTCATCTTAAGGACTTTGCAAATCGAATAGCTCGATAAATTGATCAATTTATATGCGGTGTCGCTGCTTGTCTGTCGCCACATTTTTGTGACGTAACAGACAAAATATGATTCATTATTTTTGTTCAATTGCCATGTGCGCCACAAGTGCAGCAAATATAACAAAAGATTTCGTGTCCGGTTTGGCTTGGAAAGTAATGAAAAATGCCTAAAGGTATCGACATATTTGTTTTGTTCGCCGCCAATCGAAATTGGTATCGATACTTTTCTTTTGTGTGAATAGCAATTACGGTAAACTGCGAATGGCAAATTGTGTGATAGCCGAAGCCGCGTTTACTTTTGACATTATTGTTTGTTGACGAAATAAACGATTATATTGACTGATTGACGCGCCCACACATTAATAATAATAATTATGGAAGACGTGCAGAAGCACAGCGTGCACACGCTTATTTTTCGCTCGCTGAAGCGCACACACGACCTGTTTGTGTCGAACCAGGGCAACCTGCCGGACATTGATGAGCGTCTGTAAGTTTCAATTTGCACGGATCGTTTTATATATTATGTTTTAATAATGACATTTGCATTGACAGCGAGAAACTGAGGCGCTCGATTAAGACTCGCGACACGTATGGCTTGGTGCTTGATCGCGCCATCAAATCAATGGATGCCAAAAAGTTGGCCGGCGACAAGATGCTGGCCATCACAGACGGCAACCCCGGCGCCTTGGCCAGCATTTCCGCCATGGAGGCTGGTGGCAACTTGGTGCGTTACAATCGCGAGAAGGCCGGTCTCAATAACACCACCTCGCTGGTGCGCGCCTCGATGCCTAACAACAGCAACGGTGGCGTTGGCGGTGGCGGTGCCAGCAATTTGCAGCTGATACCAAAGAAGGCACCAACGATACCGAAGCCCAAGTGGCATGCGCCATGGAAGCTGTCCCGCGTCATCTCTGGCCATTTGGGCTGGGTGCGCTGTATTGCCGTTGAACCGGGCAACGAGTGGTTTGCCACCGGCGCCGGGGATCGTGTAATCAAGATTTGGGATTTGGCCAGCGGCAAATTGAAGCTATCGCTAACCGGCCACGTGAGCACCGTGCGTGGTGTGGCCGTCAGTACCAAGCATCCGTATCTGTTCAGTTGTGGCGAGGATCGTCAGGTGAAGTGCTGGGATCTCGAATACAACAAAGTCATACGGCATTATCATGGTCATCTGTCCGCCGTCTACTCACTGGCACTGCATCCGACTATCGATGTACTGGCCACCTCTGGTCGCGATTCGACAGCACGCATCTGGGACATGCGAACCAAGGCGAACGTTCACACATTGACAGGCCACACGAATACCGTGGCAAGTGTCGTGGCCCAGGCAACCAATCCACAGATTATAACTGGTTCGCATGACTCCACCGTTCGGCTATGGGATCTGGCAGCCGGCAAGAGCGTTTGCACGCTAACCAATCACAAGAAGTCGGTGCGCAGCATCGTTCTGCATCCATCGCTGTACATGTTCGCGTCCGCATCCCCAGACAACATCAAACAGTGGCGCTGTCCCGAGGGCAACTTTGTGCAGAACATCTCCGGCCATACGGCCATTGTCAACTGTATGGCGGCGAATACGGATGGTGTGCTTGTCTCTGGCGGCGACAATGGCACCATGTTCTTTTGGGATTGGCGCACCGGCTACAATTTTCAGCGCTTCCAGGCGCCCGTCCAGCCTGGTTCCATGGACAGCGAGGCTGGCATTTTTGCCATGTGCTTCGATCAATCGGGAACGCGTCTCATCACAGCCGAGGCGGACAAAACCATTAAGGTGTACAAGGAGGATGATGAGGCCAGCGAGGAGACGCATCCGATCAACTGGCGGCCGGAGCTGCTCAAGCGTCGTAAATTCTAAGATCTGTCTAGTCTCTATAAACATATATCTTTTTTTAATAAATTACAATCCAGATTTTAATCCCACTTGTAATTTATATATGTTTTGGAATATTTTGTATTATTAGAAATTTTAAGAATTGCATGTTTTACAATTTTAAAGACTATTTCTAGTTTCTGTGGTTTAAATTGGAATGCTACGTCCACTAGGGAGCTAGGAAATCGATAAAGTCGATATTCGCAAATCGATAAAGCCGGGAGTTAGCCACAATTTTATGGCTACAGTCAACCAATTTGGTTGGTAGGTTATTGGCGTTGTCCTTCAAAGATCGGCACCTGCGACGCCCACCTGTGACGCCCCCACCTGTGACGCCCCCAGCTCCCCACCCCTAATACTTTAAAATGGCTATATCTTTCGCAGTTTTTGAGTTGTAAACGTCAAATTTATTAGGTATATTACTGGTAGCCTTTAAAAACCGATAACATATTTGTGCTGCCACGCCCACACCTGCGCCCATAATCGCCAATGCCGATATTTTGGAAAGTGTAAATTGGTAAATATCCGTATGTGTTCCACAATTTTAAAGATAGAGTGACCAAACTTGGAAGGTAGCTTGCTGTAAACCTTCTCCAAGGATCGGCTAAAAATTTCCAGAAGCGTGTATCTCCCGCAATTTAAGAGCTACAGTTACCAAAATTGGAATGAAGATTACTAGGAACCTTCTTTATAATTTTTTTCAACAATGCCCACTCCCACCCCATTATGTCGAAAAGCTCAAATCTTCTGTAATTTAAGAGCTACAATTGCAAAATTTCGAAGATGGGTTACTTTCTTATATCTACCGCAATCCGATATGCAAACTTGGAGGGTATTTCTTGGCTACACATAACTTATGGTATCAAAGTATTTCGCAGTCGGCTACACCCGATTTACATACATATAATATATTAATACAAATATATATGATTCTCAACCCTTAGCATTGCTTTCCTTCCAAAACACATCCTTGGACTGGTGCTTGCTTTATGTTTAACATTTTTTTTATTTTTATTGTTTATTAGTTTTTTCCTTTCAATTGAAATAAATTTTTTAATTCAAATCGAGAAATTCGCTTTTTATCTTTTAGTTTGGAAAAATTCAAATTCAAACTGTTATATTTTCGCCAATAATTATCAAATTTCCGAATTAATTCTAATAGTATGTAGACCTTATTTATATATTAACTCTGCACTGAAAAGTTGAATTAAAATCGAGAAATTCGCGCTTTAAATTTTGTTTGGAAAATTAAAATTTAAGCTGTTATATTTTTGAAAATAATTATCCAGTTTCGGAATTACTTTCAACATTATAAAACTCGTTTTTTTAAATACTAATTCTGTAATAAAAAGTTAAAAATAATTAATTATGAAATTAAATCGAAAAAATCAAATGCAAACTGTTAAATTTCCGCCAATAATTATCGAGTTTCGGAATTAATTTCAAGATTATTAAACCCTTTTTTTTTATTTAAATATTAATTCTGTAACAAAAAGTTGAAAATAATTAATTATGAAATTAAATCGAATTTAAAATTTTATATTTTTTAGACAATAATTTTCCAGTTTCCGAATTACTTTTAACATTATGAACCCCTTTTTTTTAATATTATTTCTGTAAGTAAAAGTTGAAAATAATTAATTATGAAATAATATCGAAATTAAATTAAATTCAAGCTGTTATATTTTAGACAAAAATTAACCAGTTTACGAATTACTGTCAACATGAATGCCTTTTTAAACGTGAACCGTCGCCGCTGCCGCTTCAATGGTCTGAAATTCCAAGGGATCTCCATTCATAAAGTATATAGTATATATTTATATATATATGTATATATATATATATATATATATATAGCGGCACAGCGTCCCTATTGCGCACATGTGTTTTCAATTACCTGAGCAGCGGGCGCCGCAATTGCTTTTGCCACAGGTAGTGAGCAAATAAAGCCCATAACTTAGGCAATATTTAAAAACGTATCTTTTGCTTAGGTACTCGGATGGGATTTTCCAGCCGCTTGTTGAATGAACGCAACGAGATATAAAACGAGGAGACCCTCGACCAGATGCATTTAGAAGCCAAGGCAACGCCATCCAGTCAAGCCATGTCCGTGCAACAGCTCAACGCATCTGCGCTGCTCGTTACGCTGCTGATTATTGCCGCTGGCCGTGCGCTGGCCGCCTCCGCCATCAGCGTCACCCAGAGAGTTGCTGTTGTCAGGGAGCCGTTGCCGTTGCCGTTGGCGGAAAAATTGCGGATCTGGCAGTGCCGACAAAAGTGCTATCATCAAACGTTGCTGCAGCCAAAATTGCCCGGACTCTGCCACACACGGCCGGATTGCTATATGTGCCACGACTATTGTCGCGTCCTCGTCGTTGCCGAGTGGAGCCTGGCCCGGTCGATGTGTGCGGATCGCATCTTCTGCAGCCGGGGCTGTAGAACCGCCTGTGCATTTCATCAGTTGCACACGTCACTTCCCAATACGCTCGACAAGACGAGAGGCAGCTAAATGCGGCAGGAAGCCAGGGGTTGCAACATGTATATAGCTATTATATTAAATACTAACTATTGACTTAGCTCTAGATTATAGTATATTATATAGATATATATATATATATATATATATATATATATATATGTATATAGCCAATAAACAAAAATGTGTAAAAAGCACCTATTTTGCTGCTGTTTCAATTGTTGTTGTTGTTGCCTCAGGTTGCACGTTGCATCCTGCAGCCAGAAATTGGCCAGGCTGTTGCCGCTGCGGCCACAGCTGTTGCCGTTGCTCGCTTTATTAATCAACAACGCTCATGACGTTTTGGCCATGTGAAGGTTGCAACCTCAACATTGCCGCAAAAATTATTTCAACTTTGGCAAGTTGAAAAAAATTAAAAAAAAAAAATAATTACGATTTTTGTTGGCGAAGTTTGAATACCCTTTCAGATGTGTTTTATGCGTAATTCTGATCTTCACCTGACAACATAACATATTTAAAATATGATATGGCAAAGAAATCAGATGTTATATCCAATGTATCGGTAGCATAGGAAGCAAATTATGAAAATTAGTTTTAACTATGGTTAAAAATAAAACAACGATTTTGATTCCGTTATAAATAAGCAATATTTATTGTTATTTATCTAAAGTTAACAGCGTGATTTTTTCTTAATTAAATTAATTTTGTTGTATTTCACATTTCTCGTGAGGTAGCTAAAGTATCCCAGATATGGAAGAGTATCGTAAAGCCATTAAGTTCAAGAAAACAAATGTTGCCCGCGAATAGAAAAGCGTGCAACAGGTGGCAGGCAACAGCGGTGACTGCGTCGGCGACTGCAACACGGCAGAGGCGTCACCCGCTCCTGATCAGTTTGCTCCGACTTTTGGGCCGGATATTGGCTTTGCCTTTATTTCTTATATGTTATTTTTTTTATTATTATTATTTTGTATGGTTTTGTTTATTTTTGGGCAGCATATGGCGCTCTTGGGCAAGCTTTTGCTGTCGCTGCCAGTCGCGATGCCAGCGCAGCGATAAGACCAAAGGTTTCCTTCGTCTAACGGTGCTCCACACATCAAGCAACAGCAGCAACAAGAAGCAGCAACAAGAAGCAGCAACAAGCAGCACCAGCAACAAGCAGCAGCAACAAGCAGCAGCAACAAGCAGCATCATAAATATTTGAATATCTTCGCATATTGTTTGCCTCAACACCTAATTACATAATTGGAGCCCCTCCCCCACTCCCCCCAGCTCCTACCCGATTGGCCCCCCGTCGTCAGCCGTCACATAAAGCAGCAGCGAGCGCATAAAAACCCAGCGATGATCGTAAAAAAATCGATTTGAAGTCCATAAAAATCATATCATACAAATTTCTATATGCCATACCCAGTTAATAAAATGTCATATGCCTTTTGTGGAGGGAGGGGGGCACTGGAGGGAGGGAGGGAGGTATCACAGATAGGTGCTGGCTAAATAAACGGGAAGCCTCAACTTAACTCTATTCACAAAACTGAACAAAAGAAACAAAAAACAAGCTGAAGCAACACGAATGCTACAGAAAAATGCAGCATAAAAAATACACTATCTAAAAGACTGAGAGAGACACAGAGAGAGAGAGAGAGAGAGAGAGAGACAGAGAGAGAGAGATAACTATCAAAATATAGAGGCAATCATGCTAAACATTTCTATGAATGAAACTTAAATAATATAATTAAATAAATAGTAAAATAAAAAGAACATCAAATTATATCTAATTTAAATCATATAAATATATATATATATATATATATATATATGTATATATATATATTTAGATACATTTATACATAGACAAAAATTAACAATTAAATAGGCTGATCAAAAAAATTATATTAATTGGAATAACTTAAAGAAGCAATAAATAAATAATATGGATGCAATATATAAATTGTTATATAAAAAGACTATATATATATATATATATATATATATATATATATAGGCACATTCATATATATAGACAAATTTAAGATTTAAATAATTAAATAGCAGATAAGAAAATTATATTACTAAGAATTACGTAAAGATGCAATAAATAAATAAAAATAATATTAGAGGCAATATAAAAATTAAAGCTAAGTAAAATCATATAAATATGTATTTTTATATTTATAGATTTAGATATATTTATATATAGACAAATTGGAGAATTAAATAATATCAAAAAAATTATATTTTTTTTGTTATATGTCATCCATTTTGAGTGTAAAAACGAACAGATTTAAGCAATGCGAATACGAAAAAGCTAATTTATCTATATACATATATATCTATATATTATATATATATATTATATATATGTATGGGTGTACATGATAAGATTCTTAATTATTGTGATGCTTCATTAATGTCCATTTTGAAGTGCAACAACAAAATCGGTGCAAAGTTCTCCACCGAGTCATGATGCCCCAATCTGTGGACAGTGTTTTTGTTAGAGCATCGATCGAAGAAAAGCATTGAAAATGTGATTTTAAGCTGCGTTTTGAAAGCAAATTAAAAGCAACGACAAATGGCCCAATAGAAAAATGACATATAAATTTCCCATTGAGCAACAGGTGCTTGAGGATTGGAGGAGGCTCTTCGTCTAAACGTTTTTTTAACTTTCAGTCTCTGGTCAAGTGTCGTTCTGTCTGGTGAATTGAAAAGTCTCCCGATGATGCAATAAATTCACAGATAAAATTTTTATTTACGATTGTGCTGGCAACGTTGATGCAGCTAATGCAAGGGGCAGGGCGTTGGGAAAATGGGGCATAGAGACATGCAGTCTAGGCATATTCCAGGCAGGGGTTACGCCAAACACAATAAGAAATCGCTTTATTGAAATACAACTATACAAGTGTAGATATACATATATATATATATGTGTGTGTATGTATTTTGCTAGGGATCACGACTCCACGATGACTCCATGAGTTCCTGGGAGGAGGGAGCGACCGACCGACCGACCGACCGACCGACCGGCGATATATATATTAATTAATTATAAAGCACGGCAACCCAGGCACAGGCAAATGGAGGATGTGCTGGGGGGGGGGGGGCGGAGGGGGTGGCCGGTGTGTTGTTGGTGGGGGTAAAGGATCAGACAGCTTGGACAGGCCGGCTGCTCATAACGTGCACGAAGGTGAGAAATCAATTTTCAGTATCTCGCTTTGCGCTTAATACTTTTTCCAGTGAAATGCGCCGCTGCGAAACGAGGAGCTGCACAGCGCCTGGAGGCAACTAGCCAGGCAGCCAGCCAGCCAGCCAGTCAGTTAGTCAGTTAGTCAGTTAGTCAGTCAGTCTGCCAGGCAGTCAGTGAGCGAGCCTCGGATCCATGCTCCGTTGTCGTCAAGTCAACCTGAACCAACTTGCGGCTCGGTGCTCGGCTTTGGTTTTGGTTTTGGTTTTGGTTTCGGCTGTGGTTTGGGCAGCCCCAGCACGTAAATTAGGATAACAACGTGAAACATAATTATTACTTTGGACAGATATGGCAACCTCGACTGCGACTTGCCTCTTGCCACTTGCCCCTTGCCTCTCGCCTCTTGCGCCTGCGCCAGCGCCTCATCCTGCGTTCTGTGACCTGACTTTTGACTGACTGAATTTATGTATACCCTGTACAATTTTCAAAACTGCTAGCAGCACTGCAAGGCGAAACAAACAAGTTGTTGGCTAAAACTGATCCCACTCTTGAGTTCAGCTTGGCCACATCCGAGAAACCTGGTTAGAAACCAAATGAAAATAGTCCTGTAAGTAATCCTATCAAAACTAGGTTTGTTTTGGCCATTTTCACTGTGAATTGTGCTGATTTTGCAATGAACACGTAAGCCAGGGTATCTGTTAGTTGATCAGTTTGATTTTGGTGCATGTTTAGTTGTTTATTTTGCTTTTGTGGCCCAAATAAATGTATTAAAGTTGGTTAACGCCTTCCTTTTCTGTGGCAAGCGACGTCGAGTCGCTGTCCGGGGCTGGGTTCAAACAGGCTCAAAGTAGGTGTAATAAAAAATATGAATTGTTGTTGTCTTAAGCTGCAACAACAACAGCAGCAACAACAACAACAACAGCAACAGGTTAAAACACTCAAGCAGCAGCCAAAAATCATTCAGCGCATTTTACGAGCCAAACTTGTGGCTCATTTTCGAGTCCAATCGGATTTTGGATTGGGAAATCGGTTTCGGTTTTGGTTTTGTTTTTGGGATTCGAAGCTCAAACGGAATCCGTGTGAACAACGAACTGTGTGAATTTTGAGTATGAATAACAGAAGGAATGGCATTTGAGTGTTTCATAAATACCAAAATGCGAAGCGACTATTAAAATACATTTAATGTGAATACATTCAAACATACTCGTGAGAAGCGCACAATGCGTCATGAGTGTTGTCGATGCCGTTAGTGAATACTATTACAAACATTGAGTGTATTTACAAGTGTTATGTTTGTGTATTTAAATAAGTATTCCTACTCAATAGAGAGTTATGAGTGTATTCATATTCACTTGAACTTATATTGAGTAGGGTTATGCGACTTTAATGAAGTGCATTTGAATATTATGATTGCATTTTGAGTTTCTTTTTAAATATTGTCATAAATATATAAGATACTAATGAATGAATAAAAGATTTATGAGTACAAATATAAAATATATGTTGATTCACAAGTGCATTTATTCATTGCTGCATTTATAATAAATTCATGGGGTGAGTAGATTGATTAGTATAAATGGGTGCACTGAGTGTGTATGGGTGCATTCATTACAATGGGTGCACTGAGTGTGTATGAGTGCACTCATTACGCCTGCATTGAATACAAATTTGCTTAAGCATTTTATTGATTGAATTCCAAACAACAACAAAATGGGGCAACAAAGACGCAAAGGTGCAAATTGGCATTTGATCCTTGCTAAAAAGAGAAGCCAGAGAGAGAGAGACAGAGAGAGAGAGAAAGAGATAGTCTAATAATTTTGGGAAGGGGGAAAGGGAGTTATGCCCACCCGCTGTTGCAGCCGCCGCTCGACTAAGGATATGCCACAAAATTGAAAATGCAAAACGAAATTGGCAACTGGCAACTGGCAACTTGCAACTGGCAAGTGGCAGCAAACGGAATGGAGCGGAAACGTTGGCCGTGCGTAATGAAGACGTTAAGCTGAAGCTGAAGCTGATGCCGAAGGTGGAGCTGGGACTGGGACTGAGACTGAGACTAAGGCTGAGAGACTCGGCAACTCTGGCACAAAGGCTGGCAGGCATGCGTCGCAGTTGCTGTTGCAGTTGCAGTTGTAGTTGTTGTCAGAGTCGGAGCTGTTGCAGTCAAAGTGGTTGTTGTTGTTGTTGTTGTAGTTGTTGCCTGCGTAACTCTTTTGCGGCGGCTCGTTTTGGTTCCGCTTGCATGTTAACTGAAAATTCGTATGAAGGCGAGAAATTAATGAATCATTCACACCTGCATGACGGATTGTCGGCATTACTCTCTGGCTCCATTTTGAACGAACCAACGGACGAACGACTGGTTGTGAGAGGGAGAGAAAGATCAAGAGAGAGAGAGATGGAGGGAGAGAGTGAGAGGGGGCGCGCCGCTCCTGACGCTGCTTCTGCTTCGAAGGAGTTGCCTTCTAATTTATTTGCCTGATGTGTATATTACATTTGTGGCCCCGAAACCCTGCTCCCTGCTCACTCCTCACCCCTCACTGCTCACTGCTCGCTGCTCAGTGGTGGCTCAGTCTGCCCCGCTATCCCGCTGCTCCCTAGTCCAGCTAGTCAGCAACGGTGCCTGTTCTTCTTGTCCCGATTCCGGACGCGTTGCATTTCGAAAATTGCCTCTCGGCAATGCAGGTCGAGGTTCTGGTGCCTGCCTGATGCTGATGCTGATGCGTTCTGCAGAAAGTATCTGTAAGATACAGTTTGTGTGCCCCGCACAATGGCCGAAATGCGATTGAGACACAGCGAAAATCCAATTCATTATCGCCACAACGCACGTGTTGGAGGACCTCGACCCTTAACACCTGAACACCTGAACACCCGAACACCTTAACTTCAATCTCCATTAATTATCCATGACAGCTACTTGTCCTGGCAGAGGCGATAGTTGTGCCAAAGCATAGATGCCAAATAAGTGCAATTCATAGCTACTCTGGACATAGTTTCGACTACTAATTGATCAATACTGATGGAGATACCGATACAGATACAGACACCGTTACTGATTTCTGCTCAAAGTATGTCAACATAAGTTGCACATTTCAGAGTTGATTTCAGAAACGAAAGCAATCAATAAAGATATTAACGACTATCGATAATATTTCACACTTACCACGAAACTAATGGATTTCCTTTTTATTTGTGAATTCGACAAAGGATTAAGAATAATACCCACAATAGTTAAACCAAGCAATTTCACACCCACATTTCACCAATGTTGTAATTGTAAATTAGTCGCTTTTAAGCAAAATTAATCGATAACAATTATCGAAAGCTGTACGAAAGCTGTGATAATTGCACAATGCATCCCATGGTCGGACTGTTGTCGTCCAGCTTCCAGCGACGGGTTCAGATTGAGGTCCAGGCCCATTGCGTGCTGCGTGTGAACTTGATGGATGCACTGCCTCCGCCTTCTCCGCTCCGTCTGCTGTTGCTGCTGCTGCTGTTGTCCGCTCACAGTGTGCACCACACGCAGCCGCCGGGCACTTTTTGCTGAGAATTAAAATGCACACTCAAATTCGCATTCACATTCGCATTCGCATTCACATTGGCATTCACACTCCGACTCACAATCACACTCGTATTCACACCAAAATTGCAACTAGTTGCCACACTCCGACTCCGACTCCGTTCTCGATCTCGTCCCCTTCTCATTCCGCCTACCCCGATTCAGTTCCTGTCCCAAATCGGTGTCAAAAGTCAGAGACATGCAATTTGGCACTTTTCAACAAAAAAATTATATATATATATATTTATATATTTATATATATATATATATATACAGTGGCTTGCAGCTTAAATCGCCCAGTGTCTAACACAAATTTCAATTGCCTGCCATAAACTCATTATACATTATTTTTCAAAAATTCCAAAGACCCATGGCAGGTACATTTATTGATCACCAAAATTAATATATGACCCTAATAAGCTGTGGTTTTTCCACCTGCTAGGTAGGGTTACGTAAAAAAGTACCTCTTTTTAGGTCAGCAGCTTATTTCGCCCAGTTACATTATGGACAGCTGGGTGCCATAAAACCCGGATTTTTTCGTCAGATTGAATATTTTTGGTATAAATAGACCAATCCTCCGTAGTCAGTTTAGTTTTTTCCTACATTTCGGGTGCAACAAGCCAACAAGGACTATGGGCAAAAGGACTACTATTGGTCAACGGAAAATCATCCTGGAACACTTAAAAATCGGATATTCATATCGCCAAATAGCTAAAATGGTCAATCTAAACATTACAACTGTATTCTGCATCATTTGGAGTTCCGTCGACGAAAATCGGACAGAGGACAAGGGCAGAATGGCACCAAACCCGATTTTCACCGAGCAGGACGAGCAGAGGATCATCAAGATTTCAAGGGGAAATCTGAAGCTATCGACTCAAAAACTGACTCACTAGGCGCAGGATGAAATAAGGAAAAAGTTCAGTGTGGAAACTATGCTCCAAGTTCTGCGCAACCATGACTTTGATGCCCGAGAACCACGAAAAAGGAAATTTATAAGCGCAAAAAATTGTGGGTCTAGGACGACGTTCGTCAAAATCCACTTGGACATGGATTTGGAGTTCTGGAACACAGTCATATTTGAATTTGAGTACAAATTAAACATTTTTGGCTTGGACGAATGGAATTATGTGTGGCGACACTCCAATACTGAGCTGAGTCCCAAAAACATAAAGGCAACAGTCAAGCACGGCGGAGGAAGTGTCCTGGTATGGGCATCTATCTCGGCAGCCCGCGACTGAAATTTTGTGATTATTGAAACAATAATGGACAAGAATGTGTACTTTGATATACCAAAGGAAAATTTACTCGAAAGTGCCGAGAAGCTAGAATCCGACGTACCTTCCGGATCTACCAGGACAAAAACCACAAGCATTAGTCCGGAATAGTACAGTCCTGTCTTATCTGGAACTGTCCCCACGTGATAATTCCACCGGCCTAGTCTCCAGACTTAAATGTTATTGAAAATTTGTGGGCTCTGCTGGAAAATAACATCCTGAAACACAACATATCCTGCAAACAGGATCTCAAGACTGCTCTGCTGGAGGAGTGGAACAAGATCAGCTCAGAAACTATCCGGAAGCTGGTATCTTCCATGAATAATAGGTTAAGGGAAGTTGTTGAGGCTAAAGGATATCATACTAAGTATTAACATCCTTATTTAAGCTTTTATACGCAAAATATTCAACTTTTTTTAAAACTGGGCGAAATAAGCTGCATATGTATTTTGGATATGTTTTTAGTTTTTGATTAATTTTAATTAATTAATTAATATTTAAATAAAAACTAAAGTTTCTTTTTCAAATGTGATATAGCATTAAACAAATTGGCATTTCAACATTTTGAATTTGTTTCCTTGTTTAAGCTTTATAGCACTTTAAATTTGTTGCTAGACACTGGGCGATTTAAGCTGCAAGCCACTGTATATATATATATATATATATATATATATATATATATATATATATATATATATATATATATATATATAATTATCTGCATAAATATGTAGTCTTTCAGTAAATCTGTGAATCATCAACACATCAGCTCTTCTTCTTTTCTTTTTTCTACAATCGGAATGAAAATGTCAGATTTACTCAAGTACCCATCAACGGATTATACAAATATATATATATAATTTTTATTTATATATATATTTGTCCTTAAGGAAAGTCATTTTCAGAAAAAGCAAAATACGAATAATATTTTCATTTTTATAGGCTGATCAAATTCGGCATTAGGCATTCAGATATATATATATATATATATATATATATGTAATTGCACAAGATTTATTATACCCTATATTTTCCACACTTAATGGATACCTTACTATATAATGGATTATAAAAAATAAATAGTTTCTGGGTTCGTTATTGCTTTGGGGGGAATGTTATGTGCCCAGCAGCGACTCAATGCTGAAGGATGAATTGTATTGTGGTTTCTGCTTCGGCGGCGGATTCAGTGGATCCACTTTTATCACAGCATCTGCATCTACAACAATATCAACATCCGCATCTGCATCCGCATCCACATCCGCATCGCCATCGCAGCTGACATCGTTGAGGATTCTTTGGTTCGTGGCAAAATTGGAGCTGTGCGATTGGGAGTTGTCCAAACTGTCGCCGCACAACGCAACGCCCCCAACCACATCGATGGGCAGCTCATCGTCGTCGAGCGTCGCATAATCGCCCTCATCCTGATCCCGATCCGGATCCCCATGCGCTGCCAGATAATCCGCGCGCAGCTGATCCACATTCACCTGGACGCCCTTCAAGCGCAACTTGTGCGCCTGTCTTTCGATCGCCTTCCCAATCCGTTTGCTGCGCTGTGCGCTGCTCGAGAAGATTGTGTATTGATGGATTACTTGCATTCTGGGCAGGACATGTCGCCCACTTACCGTTCCCGGGCACGCAGCTCAAACAGTGGAATCGGTGCACCGCTGCAAGTCTGCGGCTGAGCATTGTGCGCCGGTCTCCCCGGCCCCTTCTTCGTGTGCTCCCTCTTGCGCCACTTGGCGCGGCGATTTTGAAACCAAACCTACAAAAAATATTGGAAAATATTGGAAAATGGACGATCTCTGAATACAAATAAAATAGTAAAAATAAATAATAAACTGCCGTCGAATCAAATTGTGAATAGTTTTTTACGTTTTTACACATTTTCACTACGAAAAGGGATTTTTTTTAAGAATTTTTTTTTTATTTTATTTTTTTTTTTAGCTTGCAGAAGTGTAAATGATTTCAAAATCGAGCATAATAATAACAGTTATAAAATTTAATTAAGAATTGTAAATAGTTGTTAACGTTTTTCCACATTTTCAATACGAAAAGTGTTTTTTTTTTTTAGAATTATCTTTTTTTTGGCTTGCAGAAATTTAAATGAATTCAAAATCGAGCATAATAAAAACAGTTATAAAATTTAATTGAGAATTGTGAATAACTATTTTTTTTGCATATTTTCAATACGAAAGGTGTTTTTTTTTTTTTTTTTTTTTTTTTGAAGAATCATTTTTTTTTAGCTTGCAGAAATTTAAATGAATTCAAAATCGAGCATAATAAAAACAGTTGTAGAATTTAATTGGAATACTAATCGGTTTATAAACATATAAGTGCACAAGGCGAAGCAATTAAACTAAGATGGATTAAATCGAAGCGTCTATATTTATATATATAATTAAAGAAATCAAAAAATACTTTTTCAAATCACTGCACATTAGGAAATAATGAATGCAGCAGCAACTTTACTAAATATATAGAAGAAACCCCTTTGGGAATCTTTCAAGTCAAGGTTTGCTTAACCATAGCAATTTGGAGCTTAAGTGTGTAGAGATTAAGTTTAATACACGCAATTGGATCAATTAGTAGTAGGAGCAGTGTCTACATCAATCTTGGGGTGTCCCTCCAAGAATTACTGGACAATTGGTGTCGGGTCGTCTACGAGCTGAATATGTAATAATAATTGTGAATATTTGTATTATTCATTTGGCTATGATTGACGTATCGCTGAGCGAGTGTATTCACGTATTCACAGTTTCAGCTTCGATATGCACTCGTTTTTTATGGGGTTAGACGACCAAGTCGTAAACAAAATGGCGTCCCTAATTGAGGGGCAGTTTGTCGAGCGACTCAAGCGCAACGCAAGCGCATTTGCTAAGTGCGTGTGTGTGTGTGTGTGTGTGTGTGTGTGTGTGTGTGCGAGTGTGTGTAGCGAGTGTGTCACTTCAATTTAAAGTCTGTTGCAAGGGCGTAGCCACCTTTTTGTAAAAATTCTTCGAGAAGAGGGTAGACGAATTATAGTTTTTAGCATTAATTTTAATCGAAACCACGTTGCATTTATGCAAAATGCTACTCCCCCTTCCCCCCGCACTTCCCTCTGCCCCTTCTGGTTACGGCCATGGTCATTTCGCATGCATTGTACATTTTTTTAATGTGCAGCAAATTGTTTTTGAGTAGCTGCATGCGATGCTCACGATGTCGGCGCTTTAACGACTGCCCCAACCTTACCCTCAACCTATGCCTGAATAGTAGAACCACCCCACATCCAACCCGTTCCGGGCGACATTGAACGCTCCACCCAACAGCCAGCTGGTTCACCTGTCCGTCTCTCTGTCTGTCCGTCTGTCTGTCTGTCTGTCGCAGTCTCGACTCGTCTTGTTCGCATTGACAAATTGATATGTCATGTCAAGAAACAATTTCTGGCAAAAGCCTAGACGAATGTCCCACAGCCAAAAGAAACCGACGACGACGATAATCACACGCCTGACATGCCTGACTGTCTATAGCTATATGGCTATATGGCTATATGGTTGGCTATATGGAATCGTTGTCATCGTGCAAAGGGTTAAGACTTGGTTGCAATTGAAATCATTACAACAACAAGCGACACGAAACGCAATTCCAAATGAAATAAAATGAATTATAATGAATAAAAATAGTCAGGTAATTGGTTTTATTGAGTAATTGAGTTCCAGTTGCTGTCAAATTGTTTTACAATTGCGCACGCAAATGTTACAGCTATATATATATATATATATATATATATATATATATACATATATATATATGTATATATAGCTCAATATGAATAGTGCAGACATGCATAAAGTATTTCATATATTTATAGTGTTATATATTTATATAGTTATATCAGTTAGTTAGAGTTAGTTATCGGTTATCGATTCCGTGTTATCGATAGCTTATTAATTAGCTCATGCTTGACAAGTATACACATATGTGTATGAATATGCACGAATTGAAAGATTTGAGTAATTATCAATTCTCTGGCATTAATCGGTTATCGATAAATGTACATAAGCTTAAGCTCAT